>JAOTOM010005040.1:175000-778084 GCA_034440615.1 Ashinkailepas kermadecensis | reverse complement strand
CTGAAGATTTGGCCTCAAAGTGCGTGTGTTCGGCAGTTGGTGTGTGTGTGTGGCAGGGTTGTCAGGTCGCCCGGCCCGCCGACGGGCGGCAGCCATATCGAAACCGCCAGTTCGGAGCTCTACGCGTCTCCGTGACTGCTGTCGTCATACGTACTGTCAGGAGCAATTTGACAAAGATTGCTCTGGTGGTAATATACCTAATAAGCGATTATCCTCGATTTTCGGCGAGGTAAGGTGCAGCAGCTATAATATTTGCTAAATGTATCCTGTCCTGTGAGCCGAAATATATTACTTAGCGTCTATTTTGAGGGAGAGCTGAAATATATTACGGCCTTGGCTGTGTTTTGTGTTGTCCCCGCTCCTGCGTGCAGGGATGCTCCAATCGCCGCTCAACTGTTTTGTCGGGAAGTAGTGCAGTGACGAGACAATTTGTCATGCGAGAGTAGCTGGAGTCAGCAGAGTAGATAAGCACAAGAAAAGCTGTTGTGTGTAATTCTAAAATGTGTATTGCAGCTTTGGTTCCAGGTTAATGTATGTATCAGGTTTAAAAACTGTTGACTTTAGCCCTTTTGTTTACATCGTCCGCTGATTTAAATCAGTTGGTCGTCCACACGTTATCAGTTCGGCGTCCGCATGTCACCAGTTCGGCGACCGCACGTCACCAGTTGGTCGTCCGCACGTCACCAGTTCGGCGTCCGCACGTCATCAGTTCGGCGTCCGCACGTCATCAGTTCGGCGTCCGCACGTCACCAGTTCGGCGTCATCGTGTGCGTGGGTGACGATAACCGGAGCCACGATGTGTTTCTCACGCGGCCAGCAATTCCAGCGCGGCCGGCGTGGCTCTGTTTTCCTCTACACTCGTCGATACGCCATGCATATTTGATGGCCGTGGTGGGATGGTTGGAACTGTGCGCGCCTAGCACAGGATCACACATCAACATGAATCGGCCAACTTGAGTTAAAATACGGCCGTCGGACACGTCAGTGGCCTGACCGAACGACGCGCTGATGACCCGGCCGCTGCCGGCGGCGCCGCTCACCGGGGCGTCGTTTTGTTAATGGCCGGCGCCACCGAGTCCAATGGCCGCGCTCCAGACTTGGCGGCGATCATTTGTCGGTGGACACCCCTCTGCACTGGCGAGCGCGACGCAGCGATCGGGAACTGTGGGAGAGTTGCCGCTGGCCACTCACTAGCCTCCGCTGGTATGATTTGATGAGGCTATACTTGAGATGTCTGCGTGATGGGAAAGGGCATTTATACCGGCCGGAAATAGGCTGGCGTTCTTGCTGCACAACGCATGTTTATTGCTGCATATCATGCATGACATTGCTGAATCGCTTACAACTCATGGGTATTTGGAGTGCATTGATAATGGAAATGTATTTCAAATTGATCTGTATCAAATGCATGGAATCATTAGCACAACTCACGGATGGGTTCTCGGTGCGCACGAGCAATTGTGAGAACGTTTGCCCTGCGAAGTGGGCAGCGTGGGAGCCTCCAGCGCCGCTCTCCCAGCTTGTCGGGTGAAAAAAGGACGGCACCTTGAAGTTGTCCTTCAACTCACCGGAACTTCCATAACTGCTGGAAGGAGTTCTCGGGGCTCTTTAAGGTGGTCTTACTGAATGCAGCGCCTTTGAAGCTTGCAATTGCCAGTCCTGCCTAAAGGAAATTTGGAAACGGTACGTACCGGTGATCAGAGGCGCAGCCAGGGGGGGGGGGGGCGGACCTCTACTTAGCAATCAAAAATACCCAAGATCAAACAAGATGTTGAGATTTTCACCATGCACAACCATAAATGTTCACCAGAGATAAAGAAAACAATAACAACAAGCTTCTATTTTCTGTCGTTAATTTTGCGCCACCGGCGAGTTAAACCGCCCGGTTTGAAGGGACACAGGGCATGTTCGGCGGAGCATTTGTGAACATTGCACTGGGAAAGAAAATTCCATTAATTCCAAAATTACCTAACACAAATTTGCCGAATGTTTTGCCACCTTCAGCATGCTACAAGTCAGCTAAAAAATGTGAAATTATTTTCACTTAATGCTAATAGGAAAGAGTTGTGTACATCCATGTTTCCAACAAGATGGATACTAGCAAGTCACAGTTGCCATCTTTGGAAAAAAAGCATACTTCTATTTTGTGTGAGTTTTCACAAAAATGGAGAAAAAATCACCGTTTTCAAGCTAAACCTTCATGTGAAAAACCTCAATGTTTACAATTCTGAGGAAAGTACTCTGGTTCCAGCCTCCCCCCATCCTTAGGCGTTCTCATGCCTATCAAAATACCCGTACTCCTGTCTACCAGTGGTACACATGCATAGAAATGTTCGTCGCAGCAAGCGGGGCCATTGGAAGATATCAGCGGACTGTCTCGACATGCAGAATCGTTCGACAACGTCCTTATTTTGTCGGCGGTCGGAAGGCCGATGAGCATTGCTTCTGGCTTACTTGCGGTCGCATTTGCATACCTCGGCACAAACAAGAATAATAGGTCCGTTTTCTACGATCCATTTGTCATATATATTTGCGTATCATACATATATATTATATATATATATATATATATATATATATATATATATATATATATATATGTCATCCGTTTTCATATATATATTTGCCCCTGGCGATTGGATGCGCTCAGATTTTTCCAAGCTAAAACTGTTGCGATTATTACGAACTGGCAGCGTCCCAAATGGAAGATATAATGGGCGGCAGTCAAGCATGGCTGAGCTATACATATGTGACGTCAGATATATTTTTACCAATCACAAAGTGGGGATTTCTGAGGCGCTTCTTTGAATTATTTAAGTAATTTAGTGATTAAAAAAAATGAGTGCCAATGAATGCCTTTACAAATGCGATCTGTTCCGACATGAAACTTGTCCACGGACTCCAGGTGTCCGGAATTTTAAAACCGACTTTTCAGAGGATGCAAGGAACCCAGCAGTTTCTGCATTTGTACAGCCATACTGAATTGACGATTATATTGGTCCAGTACTAACAGTATGGCACGAACACACTGATTTCTCGAATCTACGTTTTACACATTCACGAAGATCAGATGTTTCACGGTTGGAGAATGTGCGAGAGACATTCACAAGATAGTGAAGCGGTCTGTCGACATGAGTGTCGTCAGCACTAGGAACAGCGATTAGCGAATGGTGATTAATGATTCTCTGTCGTCTGAACTGGCCACATTTGAACTACGTGACCCTTCAGCTGGTGCTACCGCAAGGCCAGCGACGGTCCAGCTAATACGATTGAGCTTGTGGCTTACTGGAACTAGTCTACGATATAGCTATTGGAGGCTTTAAATATGGGATTCTGAAGTGCCTTTTGAAAGGTTTCCTAAGTTTATCTTTCCGAAACTGTGGCAGGCCATACAATTGCCCCATGTTATTTTGCCCTGTGAACGTGCCTGTTTTCTTTTGAAGTTCGAAAGTTAGTTTCTGGCGAAATAATTTTCTAAATTTAGTATTGCAAATTGACCAGGTTAGAAGCTGGATGCATTTTTTATTTTTTGCTAGGTCAAATCGCCATGATTAATCGTCATGATCATTCGCCATATTCAATCAATCAATCGCCATGATCAATCAATCAATCGCCATGATCAATCAATAAATCGCCATGATCAATCGTCAAATCGCCATGAATGGATATCGCCAGGATATCCCTATGTGAACTATGTTTGCAAAAGGTCAACTGATAATGGCTTGCAAGGGTTTTTTATCGGAAGTATAACACTAATATTACGACATAAAATTCCAGGCGTTAATTCCGTGGCTGCGATGGTTTCGCTTCGCTCCTGGAGGAGCCGTTTCAGACAAAGAACCACAACCATCCTCCCGACCCGGCCCTTGTTAAAGTGTATGTAGCAGTTTGTTTAATGCCAAGGACGGCAGAAATTCAAACGCTTCCCAGAGAAGAATTATCGTATACATGTCAGCGCGTCTCAATAGGCGCAGCGAATTGCCAAAAGTAAGAAAGAATAAAAATAGTGCAAGCATTTCATTTTTTTCCAAAAATATTCAAGGCAGCAAAATAGGGAGATGTTGGTCTTTAAATACCTTAGTTCCAGGCTGTTTTTTTTCATTTAACACAAGATGTGTGCCGAAAGGCTCACGCGATTGGATTCGTTGAAAAATACGGAGAAAATTCAGAAGTTCATGATGCCATAAAAGTCGTTTGCCTCTTGACATTTTTCGCCACAGATGAAATCAACGAAGCATCTGAAGAGCATTTGGAAAGTTCCGATTGTGTGGAAAATCCTAGGTATACAATTGTTTTTCAGACACTTACATAGGAAGAGGGGACGAGGCCGAGCACCACACTCTGAACCGTCAATGTGGGGAATGGAGATGACACCTAGAACAAGCAACACAAAAATTGAAGGCTGACATAAGCTTATACAGCGTATGTTGGATGCCTCGCACTCATTCATCTGGAGATTGTTGGGGGTTATCCAGCGAGAAGAAAGACTGCAAACTGTTGAAATGTATCGTGTTAAAGCTGGGTCGATTGTTCAAAACCTATCGAAAAAGTATGTGGACATGAATAAGAAACTTCTGGTACTTATTTATCAGTATTTCCAAGAAGCCGTTACACGCTAAGAGTATATTAGTTCCGTTAGGTTAAGCATCTCGTTGAATGTTAGCATTTCAAGACTGTAAACTTAGTTTAGAAATTGAATTATGCACCATTTCGCCATTAGTTCACAGGGTCGGCACGAAGAGGGTTTTCAGAACAGATATTTTTGAATGAATATTTTTCTAGTTTTTGCTTGGACAGACACCAGCTGAAAGGTACATTAGTTATGCGTGAGCCACTAGCTTAAACGCCACTAGCTGTACTGCAACTCGGGCTGAAACGTGTTAGCTGAAACTTCGCAAATTAAAATGTAACTTGCTGTACGGGAATGATCCCGATTATATTAGTGAATAGTGATTAGCACTAGACATGTTCACATCCGAGACTGACGTGGTGGGGATCATCTGCACGTAACATTTTGAATTATGCACTGGTGCGGATATACACTGGTTGCATTATTTCACATAGGGTTGGAAAAATAGGCTGTTTCTGGGTTCTTGGCATTCAGAACGTTATCATCCCTAGAACATTATCCTCTCATTTTTCCATCTGCAAGTTGAAGGTGTTGTTTGGCAATGAACTGCTCCGTGGTAAATTACTTAAGGTTCACTGGAAAGTGCAATCTTAGATTCTGATGACACAGGTTTGAAGAAAGTTATCTTTTCCATATTGTATTACTTCAACTTTTTCTTTCGCCTCCAAGATTACAACGCACAAATCCAACCTTGACTCAACATGGACAATATTTGAGTAGGCAAACTGAAAAAAGGCGAGGCCTCTATCATAAAGAAGCCGCCTTAGAAGCCGTGGTCCACGAAGGCATTTCCATCGGCAGTAGGTGCCTAACAACCAATTCTGCATATGACTATTTCTCAGCCAGTCCACAGAGGGCAGGCAACTTGTTGAAATTGCCAGGAAATCGACAGACCACACACATCTATTTGTGTCTGCATACACCAGTGACCTGGAATTGGAATCCTTGTTTGAACTGTAAGCTAGCATGACTAGGGGAGCGGTGATATAGTGATACAGATGACGTAGACGGCGCATTTGATCTGTAAGCTAATATCAGAGTGACAGCTGCAGTACTCAATGTAATAATATTACTTCATTACGAGGCTTAGATACACTAAGCTGCTTCATGTCAGAACTGGCTTTGCGGAACCTCCAGGCATGTCATTACCAAATTTGTGGTAAACAGATGTATTGTATCTGCATTAATACGGCTCCAACTTGCATTCATGAACAGATAGTTTCTCCAAGATTACCCTGCATGAAGTAATACGTCCTTGGTAAAGAGATGGGCAGCTATTCAGTTTTCAGTGAAGACTTTCTCCCCGGGTCAGTGCGTCTTGACGCATTCTTTCATGGCTTAGTCGAGAAGTGCAATTTTACGAGAAGGGAAAAAACCAAATACTACCGAATCACATAGTGTATTTCTATCGAAAAACCTCCCATCGCGGATTTATATCCTTCGGTCATTCAGAGTTCTTGAGAATTACACGTGAATGCGACACATGAACACACATCTAACCAGTCTAAAATCCAAAGCTACGAAAATCGGCAACATAATGCTTGAACCATACAAATTCCATGAAGATATCACTGCATCCCGATTAGCAGCAGAGCTTAACTCATGAGCCTGAACACAATGCTTGAACGTCCGCCGCTCACGAGCCTGAACACAATGCGTGAACGTCAACTGGTGTAGAAAGGGCTGGCTGTGATCGGTCGCCACCGAGGTATCACAAATGTCACGACAAGCCGCAATGACTGACGGGACACACAAGCACAATAATGCTTACGCCGAGATGTGAGGAACAAAGGAGCGCAGCCAGACTGGTTTCAAGGGGCACACCAAAGTTAAAGGAGGGTGCCGGGCAGCTTTCAATGGAAAGAAAAGACAAATCGGCCTGATTGGAGTATGCTTCTCCAAGTGCCCCCTGTCCGCTCCCATGACTACGCAACTGGAGATACCCACAGGATGTTGGATGTGGGCGAGGGTGACACCGGCACAACGTGCCTATGACTACAGCTCATGGTCACCCCGCCATGTTTGTCCCGGAGTGAACGTCACCGAATACCACTCACATCCAAGTACAGGTCACAAATGTCAGCCACAGTTGTTCGCTATGATGCATCCATCGCAGCCACCGTTGCAGGGTCGGACAGTGCGATGTCGGGGCTGGCGGCAATACACTGCAGGATATCCAGCAGGCTGACACACAGCCGTGTCACACCGTCCCCGCTCTGTCCGGACGTCGGCCGCACAGTCCGGACGTCGGCCACACGGTCCGGACGTCGGCCACACAGTCCGGACGTCGGCCACACGGTCCGGACGTCGGCCACACAATCCGGACGTCGGCCACACGGTCCGGACGTCGGCCACACGGCCCCGACGTCGGTCGCACGGTCCGGACGTCGGTCGCACGGTCCGGACGTCGGTCGTACGGTCCGGACGCCAGCGCCACTGGAGTGGCGGCTGCCATCACGACTCCCGCGGACGACTCGTCTATGAATGATGAATCTCTCGTGCGGTTACGTCGGGCCGGCGCGTGTCAAGGCGTGTCACGGCGTGTCACGGCGTGTCACGGCGTGCCAGCCGCCGGCCGGCCGAGCTGTCGGACGGGCGGAGGGGCGACCTGTCGGCCAGACCAGCCTCATGCACCAACACCGGGGCGGCCAGACCAGCCTCACGCATCAGCACCGGGGCGGCCAGACCAGCCTCACGCACCAATACCGGGGCGGCCAGACCAGCCTCACGCACCAACACCGGGGCGGCCAGACCAGCCTCACGCATCAGCACCGGGGCGGCCAGACCAGCCTTACGCATCAGCACCGGGGCGGCCAGATCAGCCTCACGCAACAGCACCGGGGCGGCAAGACCAGCCTCACGCACCAACACCGGGGCGGCCAGACCAGCCTCACGCATCAACACCGGGGCGGCCAGACCAGCCTCACGCACCAACACCGGGGCGGCCAGACCAGCCTCACGCATCAACACCGGGGCGACCAGACCAGCCTCACGCACCGACACCGGCCCGACGTACTGTGGAGACGAGCATGACTGACCGACCATGAGTCACCGCACGGTCTGCCGGCGCACCCGACCATCTCTCCACCTGACGCGTCTCATCCTCTCACAAGTACACGCCTCGGATGGAGCCGTGGTGCGGACCAAGTGCAGCGAAGTCAACCTCGGACCCCTCTTTCGAAATGCGTTCGGCTACTATGTGTCCGGACTCGTCGAGTCAAGTCATGAACGCTCCGAGCGGAAGCCATCGCCTGTCGGACGGCACTGACATCGGCATTTGACGCCTCGATTTTCGGCTATGGCCAGAGGTGTTATACCAAGTCAGTTTCCGTTCCCACCGGCGACAACAGCCGGTCGGTGGATGTTGTGTCATTGCGCCATGTCACCATTGTGACACCCATGTCAGTGTGGCCGAGCGGCGTGTGCGACAAACCCTGGTCAGGTAGTCGTAGCAGGGTAGCGGAGGGGTCAGACGTGGCTGAGCAACAGAGGTGAGCGGACCGCCTGATTGGATGGTGGACGGTCGAAGTGCAGAGAGGACTTTTGAGTCGTGAGACGTTAACGGAACTATCAGGACACGAAGTGTTTAAAGACACGTGTCGGTGTCTGCCCGCTGTTCTCTGTTGCACATGTTGCACCTGTTGCACGCTAAGCTGTTGCCGTTTTGATAATCGTTCGCCCAATCAATGCAAGGGCAATTAACGGCCATTGGGTTTGCGAACAAATTGACGCGAAGCGAGACAAACCCTAGACTATCATTGCCAGACAAACTGAACTTGCCTTCACAAGTGCTACAGCATGCTGAGCCTACGTTAAACAGACAGCGAACCGGCACATGTACATCTAACTAGCAACGCGTCAATGAACCCCAACATACAGGGCTGACAAGCTCATCTGAAAGTACGTGAACGCTAACGCAATGACAGAGTTTCCGTTCACTTTACCGCGTCCGCACCCATGCGGAATGCTCCCATCTCTTGGCTTTTGTCCATCACTTACAAACCTGACACCTTGCCACAAATCGACAAAGCGAATCATAATACATTACTTCAACTGCAGGTGTAAAGCTGGCATCATTCGCCTGCCAAACTCTGGTGAAAGGAAATGAAAGCTGGGAAGAAGGATGATCTGGCAACTTTACACAGCTGAGATACATAATTGTGTCGGAAAATGAAGAAAGGTGCAATGTTTTTACGCTAAAAAGGTAGCTTTGGTAATGTAAAGAACACATTACCAGCAAATGTGCATGATTTTACCACAAACTTTAAAGCCTGCTCCCACAACACCTCCGCGCACCATCCCAAACAGTTAACGCAATGGTCAACAGCCACCATGATGCACATATTTGCACAACATAGCTGTCCACGCACAACGGCAGGAGCTGCTACTGCCGTTGGACAGGCAAACAAACCACGGTTCCCCTGTATGCTGAAGCTAATATCTGCATTCAAACACTGAGCACTTCAGCTTACGTGTCGCCACACGTGCCGAACATTCAGCCAACATCCAAGACACTTGCCCCGCGTGCTGATAGCCATTCCTCTGGCAATCCCGGACACGTCACAGTCGGCACCGAGTCAGGCCAAGTCGCGCGCGTCACGTCACGGCACGACTGCCGGCGACGCCCATCACAGCTGAGTTCGGGTGCGAGTCGGCTACAGCGGCAGTGCGCACTACCTGACGGCCGACTCTGGCCGACCTACGTCCGCCGGCCGGCTCGACCCGGCCAACATCTCCACCTTGGCCACGCCCAGTCCCGACCGGCTGGAGCCCGTCTGGTAGTGCTCGGCCAACTGCTCGCCCTCTGGCGGCAGGAAGCCGAGCGTGACGAGCGTGTGCGTGGCGCGAGCGGTCAGCTCCTCCTTGTAGCGCCAGATGGTGGTGTCGAGCACGGCATTCTTCTTGTACTCGGTCTCGCACTGCTTCTTGAGCGGCCCGACGCAGTCGGCGCGGTAGTGCTGCAGCTGGGCGTCGTCGGTGCTGATGCTGTAGGAGAGGCAGCCGCCCAGACACGCCAGCGGGAAGTGGTTGTGCAGCGCGATCACCCGGTCCGTCCGGTGGAAGCACTTGATGTAGTGGCCCGGCTTTGTGTAGTTGCGACTGCGCTGAACGTGCTGCAGCATGTGCATGTAGCGCGGGATGTCGCGGTGCCAGGTGTGCTCGTGGTCCATCGTGTCGAAGAAGTAGACGTTGCGCGTGTTGTAGGAAGCGATCTCCTTCTTCTTCTTCTTGGCCTCGACGTCGGCGCGGGGCACGATGGACGTCATAAGGCCAGACCAGTTGGCGTGGCCGGTCGGCATGATGATCTCGTCGGTGTCCAGCAGCACCACGTACTCGTACGTGTACAAATTGCGGTAGAAGCAGTCGTTGTAGGGTACAAGTTCACTCTGCCGCTTGTTGGTGACCTTCTTACGCAGGTAGAGTCGCTGCAGCGGCGGGAGGTTGGGCTGCTCGCCGGCGAGTGTAAGGGGCGTCACCTCCACCAGACCGGTGCGCTGGTAGTGGCGCAGCACCTTGCTGATGTTCGGATGCACTTCCAGCTCGTACAGGAAAATCTTCTTGGCGCCGAGCAGACTCAGCATCTCAAGCCACTCTACTAGTCGCACAGACATGTCCTGGTCGGGGAACGACAGGCCCTTGACGCAAACGGCGAAGTCGTGTCGCTTCTCACCCGGCGGTGGCCGGTTGTTGATGACGCGCAGTGCCACCGTGGACGTTTTGCAGGGCGTCTCCACCACGGTGACCGCTTCGGGCACCAGGTGCTGATGGCTCCGAGGGATCTGACACGCCATCAGGTACGGCTGGATGATGCCTTGTTTGAAATTCCCCCACTTCTCATGCCACACGTATTTGTACTCCATGACGGCCATGATCACTGGCGCACTCTGACCCTTGAACCAGAACTGGCAGTAGGTCTTCAGCGTCGGCTTCAGCCGATCTATCATCACCATCATCCGCACCAGTGGACTGATCGACAGAGTGGTTCGATTGTCGTAGTACGCCGCGTAGAAGTTGTACGTGCCGTTGGTCGTCTCTAGAACCTGCCAGTAGAGGTTGTTGAACTTGAGGTCGTAGACGGCCGGCAGCTTGGCGCAGGTTTTGTTCTTCTGCGTCGCCTTGCCACGCATCGCCTCCCAGTAGTCGACCGGCAGGTTGGGCACATTCTTCTGCACGCTCTTGAGCACCTCCTTCTCCGAAAGCGCTGGTGACGTATCTATGAGGGGCTCTAGCTCCAGCAGCTTCTCCAACGGCACCGCCTCCGTCGTAGTCTCCACCAGGTCCTGCAGAATCTGGCGCGTATTGACGTTGGAACCCACGTAGCGCACCTCGCGTTCCACGCCAGTGAACCTGTAATGCAACACTACTGTCAGCAATGGTCATTCTGCTCACATTTGCAACGTACGCTAACCATGCATTCAGCAATGCTTCCCATCATCAGTCAGCGGTGTCTCCCGTCCCCAGCCGGCAGTATTTCCCGTCCCCAGCCAGGCCTCCGCCATGAGGTTCGCCTGAGCTCAGTCGGTTCCCTCCACTGCCTCGGTCCCCCAACTGGGTTAAATATGTTGGCGTCTGCCTGGATGACATCACCAACTCGGCATCATTTATCACTCACGTCAAGTTGTTTGTGTGAACACGACGACGACATGACTAGATACCTTTGGCTTTCTTCTCACGCGTGCTGGTTTGCAGCCGTTGTGGCGCACAGATCTGCAAACGATTCTCACTTTGGGGATGGAAAGAAAACAGTGAAACCTAAAGAGATGCAGGTGTTGAGTGGGGAAGGATCGAACCTTTCAAATTGTTCGAACAGGTATTGGCACACCTAACGGTGTAGCAATCCCATACCACAGAGTTTGCCCATGATAAATGGACCAGAAAGGTTGTTAAGTTCTTTGGCTGCCAACTTCAATATTTGGGACAGCTGCCTTGTCCTTCCACTCCCCTCTGAACCTTTCCCTATGATGTCGTATGCCAGACAGCGATGCGTCTGCAGGTCCACAACGTCCCTAGTGTCAGCGAAGATAACTATCTGATGGTGATACGATTTCTTCCACACAGTCCCGCGCTATACAACCAGTGTCCGGCGTAATGCTCTGCTGTAATACACCATACATGCTCTCATTTCAAAAGCACCCTCGTTCCATACATACATTCTGAATTTGCTCTCATTCGATTTGATATTCTCACTGACATTGAGTAACTATGAGTTGGCAAACCCACGCTAGTTCGATCAAGGAAGCTCCACATACTTTCGCTCACCGTGATACTTTTGTCGGATTCATGGTCCCATTCTGTCACGTAATAATTGGGCAGCCTGTATACTGCACAGGATCACGTGGTATCGACAGGCTGTCTCCCTGACGCACTGCGTGACCGTGCTACACGAAGCTGGCTGGATCGGCCGGCCATACCCTGCGATGATAGTGTTTGTTTTTGTTCCAAGCAAAGGTCCGCAGCGCAGAGAAGTCGGCGCAATCTGCGGATCGACACGGTTGACACAGGTGCACTGCGCTGCTCTGCCTGAGGGCCTGTGGCGTCCCCGGAGCCGGGCGGCAGACAGGGGTGCACTGCGCCGCTCTGCCTGAGGGCCTGCGGCGTCTCCGGAGCCGGGCGGCAGACAGGGGTGCACTGCGCCGATCTGCCTGCGGGCCTGCGGCGTCTCCGGAGCCGGGCGGCAGACAGGGGTGCACTGCGCCGCTCTGCCTGAGGGCCTGCGGCGTCTCCGGAGCCGGGCGGCAGACAGGGGTGCACTGCGCCGCTCTGCCTGCGGGCCTGCGGCGTCTCCGGAGCCGGGCGGCAGACAGGACAGGGGTGGACTGCGCCGCTCTGCCTGCGGGCCTGCGCCGTCTCCGGAGCCGGGCGGCCGACGGAGACACCGGCCCACTCTCCGGACAGCTGTGTTTGTGGGCTTGTGGTTTCGCTCTTGTACCGCGCCGACTAACGTGGCGAAGGAATGTTTGTTTTCACTGCGATTCCGGCGCAGGCACCAGCCTTCGTCGCCTGAGCCGGAAGTGAGTCGGCTCAGTAGCGCGTGCTGGCGAATGCTTGAAAAGTCCACACGAACCGACTGTCGGTGTGATCGAGACTGCTGATACGCCAGTATACAATAATCTAGAAAGTGGCCTGTGATTAACATCTGAGTCACGGCCATCGACCATGTCATTGCCTTGGCCCGGCGAATTGTCCAGACCAAGTTTCTATGAGTAGTATTATTATGGGTTTTGGGCGCATCGACCAGGATAGGTAACTCTTGGCAGCAGATACGTGAACATGTTCCTATTGCTACTTCATTATTATTGATTTAGAGCGCACCGACGAGCATGGCTCATTCAGACTGTTAAATGTGCGCCTATCCACTGGGACAGGCAGACAGATTCCTGGCAACTGCGGTACCACGTGCCGACAGGAAACCCCAACACCTGTAGGCGGCTATCTCCGCCATGTAGTGGAGCACAGTCGCCAAAGGGACACGCGTCCGGTAGGTGGTGGCACGTCCGGCAGAGCAGACACGTCAAGCAAACGATCACGTCCGGCAGAGCGGACACGTCCAGCAAACGATCACGTCCGGCAGAGAGTGGCAGTTGCCAGACTACGGGCAAACGGCGAACAAGAGCATGCGCGGTAAAGAAGAGCACGTCCACTGGAGAGAAGAACGCCCGGCAGACCAGAGAACGTCCGGCAGTCGCGCGTCAGCTGGCGTCCGGCCGGGTGACGCTTTTCTCCGCACCTGTCGAACCGAAGACAGCCGCGCTCGGCCGCCACTGTGTCACAGATTGCGCGTGTGGTGAGCTACGGGGTGTGGCTGGCCTAGTGTGCCGACCGTCCAGCCTGGTCCGGCCCTGACCGGTACACTGACCAGTAGACGGCCCCGGCCCAACCGGTACACTGGCTAGTAGACGGCCCCGGTCCTGACCGGTACACCGGCCAGTAGACGGCCCCGGCCCGACCGGTACACCGGCCAGTAGACGGTCCCGGCCCTGACCGGTACACCGGCCAGTAGACGGTCCCGGCCATGACCGGTACACCGGCCAGTAGACGGTCCCGGCCCTGACCGGTACATCGGCCAGTAGACGGCCCAGGCCCGACCGGTACACCGGCCAGTAGACGGTCCCGGCCCTGACCGGTACACCGGCCAGTAGACGGTCCCGGCCCTGACCGGTACACCGGCCAGTAGACGGTCCCGGCCCTGACCGGTACACCGGCCAGTAGACGGTCCCGGCCATGACCGGTACACCGGCCAGTAGACGGTCCCGGCCCTGACCGGTACACCGGCCAGTAGACGGTCCCGGCCCTGACCGGTACACCGGCCAGTAGACGGTCCCGGCCCTGACCGGTACACCGGCCAGTAGACGGTCCCGGCCATGACCGGTACACCGGCCAGTAGACGGTCCCGGCCCTGACCGGTACACCGGCCAGTAGACGGTCCCGGCCCTGACCGGTACACCGGCCAGTAGACGGTCCCGGCCCTGACCGGTACACCGGCCAGTAGACGGTCCCGGCCTGGCCCGGTCCTGGGAGGTGCGATGGCCGGACATGACTCGGAGAGGCGCAGTGGCCGGCAGGCGGACATGACTCGGAGAGGCGCAGTGGCCGGCAGGCGGACATGACTCGGAGAGGCGCAGTGGCCGGCAGGCGGACATGACTCGGAGAGGCGCAGTGGCCGGCAGGCGGACATGACTCGGAGAGGCGCAGTGGCCGGCAGGCGGACATGACTCGGAGAGGCGTAGTGGCCGGCAGGCGGCCCCAGTCGGACGTGATCCTGGGAGGTGCAGCGGCCAGCCAGACGTGCACTGTTTACATCTGGTCGGCGTCCCGCCGCCTGCCTGAACTTCAGCATGCCGCGTGTGTCCAGCGGCGTGCCGTCTGCTGGCAGTACGGCTCCGTGCGTCGTATACGGCGACATGCACCGTGCACGCCCCCTCCCCTTCCCCCACTCGCGCGGCACCAGTCGACACATGGCCCTACATTGGCACGAGCCGCCGTTTCCGTTTGATGGTGAAGCACCACTCGGCGGACCGCACCGACCGACACCGTTGTGGCCGCCGTCAGCAGATGACGACACTTTCCACCAGGCTGTCTGTCGCCCCGTGTCATGCGTGATAACGCCGTCCAGTTGGCTGGTCTTCACTTCCCTGCCCGAGGCGCTGATTAGAGTGCATGTCATGCGCCCTAGATGGCAGAGATGCGGTGTCTTGCGGATCGGATGTGAACTCGATACACGCGATGGCGAAAGAACACCGAGGAAAGCAGAGCCTTCTTCGAGTGAACATCACTCTGAGGACGTGGTGAAAGTAGGTAGGTGCCAATGATACAGTGTCACTTCACTCAAGGAATACTCATTTGAACTGGGAAATTGGTACGATCTGAGCATGCAACTACTGGATACCCTCTCACCATGCAAATACACACAAGCACATGCGAAGGCACAGCTCGATCTCGGCAGAGGAATAAATCCGCAATAACAATAACAATTTTCTCCAAGTTACCACGTTCAAGTAGGCCCGGGAGGAAAGTGGCTGACATATGGGACATAAATGCGATATTATGAGGCTTTTTCATATTTGCATTCCACCAACTTAGTTCATACAGGAGCGCTACCAAAAAACTGGTCAGCACCCAAAAGTCCACAAAATGCAGCCAGAGCCAGAACAGTCACGAATAAATTGGGTAGCAGGAACGCCTTCACCAGTGCAGTGGTGTGCGCAATAAAACACACAAGGGGCGGGCTGAACGGTGGCGTGCCAAATAAAACGCTCATGGTGCGGGTTGGACTCCGGGACGACTACGACCCCACGAATTCATTATCGGAAGTCGTGCACTTGTAGTTGTTGGCTATGCATAAGCAATGTGCTTAACACTTCGTTATCACTCCGACCACTAGTTGGCGGCCGCGCCCGCGCTGCCAGAAGTGAACTGCCGACTATCGCAGGACATGCAAGCGTTTCTGAGTTCAGCCGTTCCAGGCGGCCGTTCCTGAGTCCGAGATAGTCAGCCGTGTCACGCGCCTGCTCTACACAGTGACGCGGTGGTAGGGAGCGACCTGACCCGCGACAGTGCTGAAGCAGCGGCGCCTCATGTCCTAAGGTAGCCGGACAGCGGCCTGACCCGCGACAGTACTGAAGCAGCGGCGCTGCGACAGCGGATTCTCATGTCGTAAAGTAGCCGGGACGTCGACTAAATACCGCTCAGCGGTCTCGGCAAAGGCCGTCTGTTCGCTGACACCGGTGGCATCACGCAATGTGTACTCGGAGCCCGCGACACAGCCGCCGTTCAAACATGTCGAGCGTCGCAACGGCTGGCAATTGCGGCCGCCCCTGTATACTGGACGGGGTGGGACGTGGTACTAATATATTTATATATATATATATATATATATATATATATATATATATATATATATATATATATATATATATATATATACATACATGGGTGTAACCACGGATTCGAAATTGGGGGGGGACAAACCAGGGACGCAGTAAGTTTGAACAGGATAGAGGGCCTAGCCCCGCCTCCCCCCCCCCCCCGAAAAAAAAAATCCTTGGATTTCAGCCACTTCAATTCAATGTTCAATGTATTTCAATTTTTCAGATTTACCATTGTTAAAAAAATGATATTTTGGGGACTAAAAGTTCCGCCAAAATTAGCAAGTTTCACTACTTATCACTGCCTATGAACACCTAGCTTTATGTCGTATGTGCTGGACCCAATTTCACCATCATCATAGAGCGATGCTGTAAGTATCTTAAACGTTGCCCTCTTGTAGCAGCAAATGCATAAAATATTGGACGATGGTTTTATGGTAGCAAATATGGACATACAATTACCTTTCCCATGCTTTCCTGTTTACGGGGACACATTTCGATGCAATGACAACCACGGCGGATAAAGGATGTGGCACTGAGGGCGTGTGCCCCCACGTGGAAGGTGGCGTCCCTCAGGCCGGGAAAAGGCGTCCCTCTGAAAAGGTTCCAATGTACCCGCTCGAATTTTTTTTTCTTCAGCCGGAGGCGCCCCTATGAAATAAAAAGGCACCCCCTTGGAAGGGAAGGCCGAGTGCAAGACGCCCCCTCGAATTTTGCAGCCAGAGGCGCCCCTCCAGGTGCTTTCGCAGTGGCGCCACTCCAAAGAAATGGCGCCCCTCCAGACAAGTGCCCCCGTGACAATTCCTGGATCTAGCCCCGATTACAACATTGCCCTCTCGCGGTTATGAACTCAGGCTAGTTATAAAATTGTGCGCATTCACGTGTGGTTTATCTTGCAAATTTGACAACTTCCATTGAACCATTAAGAGGAAAGCATACAAGTTGAAAAAGTTCTATATTTTATACGTCCGGAACAGCAACGTGGTAGTGTAAATTAAAAACCAGCGATGAGAGCACCGTCCGAACAGGTTATGACGGATTTCTTGGGTGAGCCCTAGTCATATAGGATACGAGTGCTTGCTATCACAACGGCTGCAAATAAAAATAGATTTGACCATCCTATTCCTATTACCCTCAATCACCTCAATTCCTATTACCCTCTTACACACGCCGAACCTTCGACACCGTTGAAATTATTTCGATATCTCAACATTCTGATACCGTGTGGCAAGCCACGTCGAATGACACCCACATAATGCAAATTAAAGCCATAGCCACGAAACGCGAGAACTCTGAAAATTGAACTAACCTTTGACCTTGAGGCTTGATCTGACATGTCCCGGGTTGAAATGTTACTCGAGGGTTGCCCACGGGCTATCTCTTGATGCCAAGCATGGGTAGCTTTGGGAGAAAACGAGGAAACGCTGGGCGACCGAAGAAATGAGTTCTACCTTTGACTTTGAAAATTAATGTGATTTCTGAACAGTTTGCTAGAATACCACATAGCACGTCGAATGACTCCACTTGATGAAAATTGAAGACATAGCGACGAAACGCGTGGACATCGAAGAACTCAATCAAACCTTGACATGTTTCAATGTTTACCTTGACATCACTAGCGCAACCAGGGGGGGGGCCAAGGGGCCATGGCCCCCCCCCGAAATTTTTTGGGGCCCGGTCCGAGCCAGGGGCCCGCGAAGCGGGCCCCTGGCTCGGAGTGGGCCACCCTACTCAGAGCCCTGGCTAGGGGCCCGCGAAGCGGATCTGTGGCTCGAATCAGGGGCCCTTTGAACCAACTGAAAATCTGGGGGCCCGTTTTAACCAGGGCCCGCCTCGAACCGGGGCCCATTTTGATTCAGGGGCCCGCATTGAACCAATAGCCCGCTTAGAACCAGGGGCCCGCTTCAACCTGGGGCCCTGTCTTGAACCAGGGGCTCTCTGGAACCAGGGGCCCGCTTCGAACCGGGTCCACTTTGATCCAGGGGCCCGCATTGAACCAATAGCCCGCTTAGAACCAGGGGCCCGCTTTTACCTGGGGCCCGCCTCGTTTTAGTTTTTACAAACATAGGGGCCCGCTCAAAAGTAAGTGCATGTTTTCCGCAGACTTTTTAAAAACATGAGGGGGGCCCGCTTGCGAGGGGGCCCGCTCTCCAACCGTGGCCCCCCCCGAACTGAAATCCTGGTTGCGCCACTGCTTGACATGTCCCGGTTTGAAATGTTGCTCGAGTGTTCACCACTAGTTATTGCTTGATACCAGATTTGGATAGGTTTGAGATGAAACACAAAAAAAATAGGCGACCGAAGGATCAGCTTGGCCTTTGTCCTTGAAAAATAATTAGATTGCTTAGCTTTCTGATACTGCATAGCAAGTCACGTCGAATGACGCCCACTTGATGGAAATTGAAGCGATGGCAACCGAACCTCGCGTTCAGTCAATATCGCTTCAATATCACCATCTAATAAATCAAGCTAACCTTTGACCTAGAAGTTTGGCCTTGACATGTGCCGATTTGAAATGTTGCACGATGGTTCACCACAGGCTGTTGTTTGATACCAGATTTGGGCAGGTTTGGGTGAAAACGAAAACAAGGGAGACGACCGAAGGAACCGGTTTGCGTTGAACCTTGACCGTTAAAGTGTTAAGGTGAAACCTATGTAGTTCCTTCTAGCGTGTTCAGTACAAGCAGAAGCATTTGTGGTATTTGATTCGAACGATCATAAACCCGTCGCTGAATGCCGATGTTAATACAAATACGCCTCTGGCGAACTCGTCGCTGAATATGAATACGAATACGACGTTAACTTGACGTACGTGCTTAAGGCTGCCCATGACTTCCCTCAATGGTTTTGAAGATACCCCAGGACACCCAGAGTCGCATTTGTTCAAGATATATCAATATATGAGCAGGGGAATGCAACCTAAGACGCATAAAGCCTTGCGATAATGCAAATTTGTTGCCTGGCAGAGCACAATTTTCCACCCAAGCGAAAACAGAAGATGGTCAATGTTCATGTTATTCAAGAATGGTCTGGAAGCAGAAATGTCTGACGTTTGCTGATTTACTATTCGGAAATCTTGTGACGACAGATAGCCTGTGAAGCCCATTGATTGGCTAGATCGGCTTTTAGTATTTTTGGTGATTCTCTTGCATATATATTTTCACTTTATAAATGATTAAGTATAATTTTGCGGCGATGATATTCAGGTAGCTGAGGCTTGGGGGAACACGGAAAAAAATTGAGGGGAACAAATCGCCACTTTTCATAATTTTGTTTTGGGAGGACATGTCCCCCAGCCCCCCCCGTGGTTACACCCATGTATATATATATATATATATATATATATATATATATATATATCATGAAATAAAGGATTGAATACAGCCATAGTGCAACACATATATTTGCTTGGTGACTTTACATCTCATTCATAATTTTATTATATTATTGACCTGTGCTGTATGAACCTTTTTGATCTCAACGAAAGTCAATAATGCGTGATGTCTGCACCAGGTATGCATGGGTGCAATATCATGATCCAACACGACAAACATGAAGCCAGAGCATGACGAATTGCTTCACTACAGTGGCCGTCGTCGATTGACTGAACACATCACCGTGACATGCAACAGCGGCAGCCACTGAACACATTACCGTGACATGCAACAGCGGCAGCCACTGAACACATCACCGTGACATGCAACAGCGGCAGCAACTGAACACATCACCGTGACATGCAACAGCGGCAGCAACTGAACACATCACCGTGACATGCAACAGCGGCAGCCACTGAACACATCACCGTGACATGCAACAGCGGCAGCCACTGAACACATCACCGTGACATGCAACAGCGGCAGCCTCCAAGGACTATTGGCGCCAGCTAGTTCATTGGAAAGTTCATTCTTTCCATGCAATATCTAGATTGAATGCTTCATTTCTGGAATTGTGCACATGGTTTTGACAATCTAACACACTTTTCACAACGGTTACATGCTTCGCAACACAATTTAATTTGAAATATTGCCAGGAATCTAGTACATATACTGTGTACTTGCATGGATAGTACAAGTTGTACCTAGGCTCTTAGCGTAGGTTTTCGGGATATCGGTTCGCTAGTTATCTGTTATAGGCTACATAGAGACGAACCAATCCTTTCAGTTAACAGCGAATGAAGTTCTTGGAGGAGGGAGAGGATAAGGTCACTGGACTGGCAACAAAGTCGCGAGATGTGCAGAAATCCTTTTAAAGTTTCTAGCAGCCACGTGCACTTCCTGTGACCTTGATTTAGATGCGCCACAAGCAGTCACGTCACGTCACGTCACTGTGTAACGGCACACCGCACGAGCCACATGCCACAAGCCAGACAATGCAGTCCCCAAGGCTGGGCAAAGCATTCCCGGGATGAAAGCGACAGGAGCGTCCGGCGCCGTAGCGTCAAGCGGCGATTTAGCGGCGCTCCTCGTCCCCGCCTGAATAGTGCACTGTCAGTGAGCACAAGGCTCGCCGGTGTACAATGGCCACTGTCCGGGCCAGACAGCACGCCAGCCGCCCCAGCAATACCGCAACCAACACCATCGATTAGACGGGGCACCGCCAGAGGACGGCGCGTGCCAAACCCACCAATGTCGCCAGTGCCGGAGTGTGCGCCTTTACCTGTTGTGTTGGGAGCGAAGCGCTTGTCAGAATCACTCTGTCGCGCATACACCCGGCCTCAGTACTAGAGACGCATTTCCCAATCCAAATTCCGACTTTTCCGATTTGTCAAACTCGAGATCGAAAATCGTTTGGATACATTGTTCATTTATCGGATAAACATTGTACAGCCACGATCTTCTATGAGAGATTATCTGATATAGTGACATCAGGCAGAGTGCCGCACCAGCGACTGCAGGGTCCGCCAACTGGATCGTTGCCGTCCGTCTCTTCCGGTGTCGCTGATGGTGGCGGCGCGACCCGGCTGACTGATTGGCAGGCACATCTGACCGGTGAACCAAACTGTGATTCGACGGCAGTGATCACGGCAGCCGGGGCCACCGGACGGTCTGCCGATGGTGTAGCGGTGCTGCAGCAGCACGCGCTCCACGCCAGTGATCACGGCAGCTGGGGCCACCGGACGGTCTGCCGATGGTGTAGTGGTGCTGTAGCAGCACGCGCTCCACGCCAGTGATCACGGCAGCTGGGGCCACCGGACGGTCTGCCGATGGTGTAGCGGTGCTGCAGCAGCACGCGCTCCACGCCAGTGATCACGGCAGCTGGGGCCACCGGACGGTCTGCCGATGGTGTAGTGGTGCTGCAGCAGCACGCGCTCCACGCCAGTGATCACGGCAGCCGGGGCCACCGGACGGTCTGCCGATGGTGTAGCGGTGCTGCAGCAGCACGCGCTCCACGCCAGTGATCACGGCAGCTGGGGCCACCGGACGGTCTGCCGATGGTGTAGCGGTGCTGCAGCAGCACGCGCTCCACGCCAGTGATCACGGCAGCTGGGGCCACCGGACGGTCTGCCGATGGTGTAGTGGTGCTGCAGCAGCACGCGCTCCACGCCAGTGATCACGGCAGCTGGGGCCACCGGACGGTCTGCCGATGGTGTAGCGGTGCTGCAGCAGCACGCGCTCCACGCCAGTGATCACGGCAGCTGGGGCCACCGGACGGTCTGCCGATGGTGTAGCGGTGCTGCAGCAGCACGCGCTCCACGGCAGTGATCACGGCAGCTGGGGCCACCGGACGGTCTGCCGATGGTGTAGCGGTGCTGCAGCAGCACGCGCTCCACGCCAGTGATCACGGCAGCCGGGGCCACCGGACGGTCTGCCGATGGTGTAGCGGTGCTGCAGCAGCACGCGCTCCACGCCAGTGATCACGGCAGCCGGGGCCACCGGACGGTCTGCCGGTGGTGTAGCGGTGCTGCAGCAGCACGCGCTCCACGCCAGTGATCACGGCAGCTGGGGCCACCGGACGGTCTGCCGATGGTGTAGCGGTGCTGCAGCAGCACGCGCTCCACGCCAGTGATCACGGCAGCCGGGGCCACCGGACGGTCTGCCGGTGGTGTAGCGGTGCTGCAGCAGCACGCACTTCCTCGCCGCCGCACTCTGCCGGCCGACAGGGGCGCTGACCCCGCGTGAGCTTCCTGTCCCACTCTCGATATCGGCGTGCATCCGTCAAGGGATCATATCGCCAACACGAATCCTCGGCCCGACCACAGAGCTGATCCCGATTTACAGATCATGCTCGGTGTACAGCAATAGGCAGTGGGTGGGACTTGGCGACAACATGCTTTAAAAAATTCACATGGGTCCGGATCGCCTGGTCACCACCACTTCAGACTGTCGTGTCTGTGTCACCACCACTTCAGACTGTGGCCCCTGTGTCACTACCACTTCAGACTGTCGTGTCCGTGTCACCACAACTTCAGACTGTGGCCCCTGTGTCACTACCACTTCAGACTGTCGTGTCTGTGTCACCACCACTTCAGACTGTCGTGTCTGTGTCACCACCACTTCAGACTGTGGCGCCTGTGTCACCACCACTTCAGACTGTCGTGTCTGTGTCACCACCACGTCAGACTGTCGTGTCTGTGTCACTACCACTTCAGACTGTCGTGTCTGTGTCACCACTACTTCAGACTGTGGCGCCTGTGTCAGCACCACTTCAGACTGTCGTGTCTGTGTCACTATCACTTCAGACTGTGGCGCCTGTGTCAGCACCACTTCAGACTGTGGCGCCTGTGCCACCACCACTTCGGACTGTGGCGCCTGTGTCACCACCACTTCAGACTGTGGCGCCTGTGTCACCATCACTTCATACTGTGGCGCCTGTGTCACCACCACTTCGGACTGTGGCGCCTGTGTCACCATCACTTCAGACTGTGGCGCCTGTGCCACCACCACTTCAGACTGTGGCGCCTGTGTCACCACCACTTCAGACTGTCATGTCTGTGTCACCACCACTTCAGACTGTGGCGCCAGTGTCACCACCACTTCAGACTGTCGTGTCCGTGTCACCACCACTTCAGTCTGTGGCGCCTGTGTCACCACCACTTCAGACTGTGGCGCTTGTGTCAGCATCACTTCAGACTGTGACGCCTGTGTCACCACCACTTCAGACTGTGGCACCTGTGTCACCACCACTTCAGACTGTCGTGTCTGTGTCACCACCACTTCAGTCTGTGGCGCCTGTGTCACCACCACTTCAGACTGTGGCGCCTGTGTCACCACCAATTCAGACTGTGGCGCCTGTGTCAGCATCACTTCAGACTGTGGCGCCTGTGTCACCACCACTTCAGACTGTGACGCCTGTGGCACCACCACTTCAGATTGTGACACACCGATACCTGTGCCGCCGTTACCACCTGACCTTGTTCTCATCCAGCGGTGCTGTTCCAGTATCCAGTCGAGCGGAGGCGCGGCCGTGATACGACCAGCGGCCGCCTTAGCCCTTCTGTGCTGCTACACTGACTCATTGTGCATTATCTGGCCCAAATTGCGTCACAAATGAACCGCACCGTGATCCGATGTTCAATACAACATTACTCAATGTGGACAGTTAGACAGACATGCCTCATACCAATGCCCCGATCTTGTAACCAAGTTAACGGACAAAGCGCTGGTTTAGCTGACGTGACCTCACACGTGTACTCGGTAGCCTTTTAATTGTCCGTCTTCTGCCTTCGTAACATGTTGGCCAAGGCACAGACGTTCGCGCGCATCCTTGTGTTTAAGCGTCCTTCATTTCACCATGGTGGCAACGGAACGGCCATGGTAGCAAAAGGTCATGGTGGCAACGGAACAGCAACCACTCCCCTTCAAATGCTAATAAGCGCACACACATTGAATCGTATGCATACTTTGTTTCAGTCTCTCAGAATACCAACGGGCTAAGGATTCAGCTGAGCGTCTGGCCGCCACCACACTGACCCCACTGCTTGGCCAGGTCATCTGACAGGATATCTGACAGGTGATCTGACAGGTCATCTCACAGGACGGGCGTTTGACCGACACCCCACTGCTTGGCCAGGTCATCTGACAGGACGAGCGTTTGACCGACACCCCACTGCTTGGCCAGGTCATCTGACAGGACGAGCGTTTGACCGACACCCAACTGCTTGGTCAGGTCATCTGACAGGACGAGCGTTTGGCCGACACCCAACTGCTTGGTCAGGTCATCTGACAGGTCATCTCACAGGACGGACGTCTGGCCTACACCCCACTGCTTCGCTAGGTCATCTGACAGGACAGTTTGAAGTTCTGAACCGTAAAGCATGAACTCGACATTTGTTATAATTGGGCATTTGCAGCGCGTGCAGCACTGTTGCCCCGAGCACAGTTACAGGGAGCACAGTTTTGCTGTATGTATCAGCGCCCGAATCAATGCGGCAAGTTGAGATTAGATCTTTCATTACATTCGTATCAGGAACGCAGAGAAACTGACGTGTATCCCACACATTTCGCAACTGCACATCATGTTCGAGTGAGTCTCATTCAGGAGTCACAAGGACAGCGGCTTGTGACTAGTCGCATCCGGGAACACGCAAAGGTTAAGACAAAGGTCACGGACACCACCCGGCTGGAGCTTGGACAAAAGTGTCCCACAGGACGCATTAGATCGAGTCCTCTCAAGCTCGAGTTGCTTCACTTACTTAACGTCTGGTACTTATATCCAGCGTGTTAGCCATTCGGTACGGCTTCTGCGCTTCATGCGTCCACGGTCTAGCCACAGGGGACGGCTAGGGATAGCGTCGACGCGGCCCTAACCAAGCAAGCATCACCTGCACAGCCGGCTCGCTGTTCGACACTACCCACAATGCATTCATGGAGACGGCCGTCTTCGCCGGGACACACGGGAGCCCTGTTTATTAATAGACGTGAACGTCCGGTTGCACTGCACTGGATCGCCTGTTACGCCGGAGCGTGCCAGACGACCGGATCCACCTCCGATTTCCCAACAATGGTGCACACACGGCCGTGACCTTGAGCGATTGGGTGTCCTCCCGCGTCAACCTCCACGTCAACTGTCGTGACGTCAGAGAGCCGGGCCTCAGCGGACACCCTGCACCACAAACCCAGAGGGGGCAAGACCACCACCCCCCCCCCGCAGCAACAAAAAATGCACGAGATCACAGAGGAAACTTTGAGATTGTCATCACGAGAAACCAAAAATGTTCAGCGCGCAAAGCGCGCCTAAAGCGGCCTGTGTTTTCCGACTTTTCATTTTTTGAGTCGGTCCCCCTGGAGAAAATCCTGACTGCGCCCCTGCACAAACCGGTCCTCAGCGGACAGATAACACCACAAACCGGCCCTCATGGTCCAGTAGAAGCTACAAGGGCGAGTAGAAGTTCCTGTATAACCTTCGGTACAGGGTCTTAGACAGGGTCCGGTGTGCCGGTATATAGTACAGCGTTTGTAAAAGACGTGGGCCAAGCGCAATCCGCCAGAGGCGTTGGCTGAATGGGGTGCAGGTTAAAGAACGTTCACCAATGCGTTCTGTGAAACATCGGAGACGAATGCGAGGAGCGCGGAAGTGGCACAGAGTGGCCTACCCTACAATGGTGCATGGTAAAAGCAGTGAAGATGTAGCAAAAGCAATCCAGCGCTCCCCTTGCCCAGCATATCACAACATATCCAACCGTCACTGAGCAGATATTTGCCCTTTGTTCCATTTCAAGGGAAAATACCAACTGGGATAAACCTACTTACAATATTCGGCTTGGAGTCAGTAGCGTAGCCAGGATTTTGTCCAGGGGATGGGAGATGGGGGGGGGAGGGGCAAACATTTGTCGCCGACAAACGTGAATACGGCTCGGGTGGTAATGTCGGCGACAAACGTGGGCACGGTTCGGGTGGTAATGTCGGCAACAAACGTGGGTACGGCCCGGGTGGTAATGTCGGCAACAAACGTGAGTACGGCTCGGGTGGTAATGTCGGCGACAAATGTGAGTACGGCCCGGGTGGTAATGTCGGCGACAAACGTGGGCACGGTTCGGGTGGTAATGTCGGCGACACGGTACGGTACGGTTCGGGTAGTTATGTCGGCGACAAGCGTGTGCACAGCCCGGGCAATTATGTCGGCGACAAGCGTGTGTACCGTCCGAGTAGTTATGTCGGCAACAAACGTGGGTACGGTTCGGGTAGTTATGTCGGCGACAAGCGTGGGTACGGTTCGGGTAGTTATGTCGGCAACAAATGTGTGTACGGCTCGGGTAGTTATATCGGCGAAAAGCGTGGGTACGTCCCGGGTAGTTATGTCGGCGACAAGCGTGGGTACGGTTCGGGTAGTTATGTCGGCGACAAGCGTGGGTACGGTTCGGGTAGTTATGTCGCAACAAATGTGTGTACGGCGCGGGTAGTTATGTCGGCGACAAGCGCGTGTACGGCCCGGGTAGTTATGTCGGCGACAATCGTGTGTACGGCCCGGGTAGTTATGTCGGCGACAATCGTGTGTACGGCCCGGGTAGTTATGCCGGCGACAAGCGTGTGTACGGCTCGGGTAGTTATGTCGGCGACAAGCATGCGTACGGCCCGGGTAGTTATGTCGGTGACAAGCGTGTGTACGGCCCGGGCAGTTATGTCGGCGACAAGCGTGTGTACGGCTCGTGCCCGTCCGCCACAGCAGTGCCCATCAATAAACGTTGTCTTCAGCGCTTTGCTCGGCACACCTCATGCCAGTTTTCCACTGAAATGGCCGAATAAATGGCGTACAGACGTCCGGTGTGAATGCCAGTAGTTGGGTGTGGACATTGACATGGCAACCGTGTGGGGGTAACTGTGGTTGCCTGCCGCATTAATGCCCGCTGCCATTACCGTTGCTCATTGTCACGCAATCTGCGGCCTTCTTAACCATCCATGATTGTGGTAGGCTCCAGGCACGAAAAGTTCGAATTTTCTGGTTGCATTCTGTCATTTTGACAAGTCATTATCTCATTGTCATGGTGATTAATTACCAGGATTTACTACACAGTTACCTGCTGAAGTTCTCTGATTTTCTCCCATGAGAAAGACACGCTGTCCGAAAACAGTCGGCAGTAATACCGTTACGTCGTACGAATAATATTCATACGTGGAGTCTAGCGGCCGAGACTGTCGGACCGTTTAGCAATCCTATCATTCTGCCTTCGTTGCAAAATTGTCTTCATGTATCCCCCCCCCCCCCAATAATATCCGAAACCAACGTCCGTGTCTAGTCTTGCTCTGAACATTAGAAAACCATCCATGGCTATAGCAACACGGTGGCATTAACACTACGCAAATACTCAACCGGAAATATTATTGAGCACACTGCATTGTAATTATCAAACAAGAACATAGCGCAGCCATCTATGCTCCAGTTATAATCATGTAACTCGCTTCTGTCAGCCCTGATAGATATTGAGAAAAGGTTAGTCGGTTCCACAGTCTGAGAGGCTTGGGGGACCATGAGACTCGGAGTGTAATCCGCCTCAGCCTGTGAAGTCGAAAGATTGCAATCCGTACCAGTTTGACAGACCTGGATACCAAGACGATATTGTAATTCTTCTCAGTCCGCAATATGCTGGGAGGAGATTATAATCTCTTTCACTATGTGGCCTGAGCAATACTAAGCTGATCCCGCAGCGTGACTGCAGTCCTCCCCGGTCGGTTTCACGAGCAACAATAAACAATCTAGGCATCAGTATTTAAGGTCCGGGTTATGGCATTAAGTATGCGGCTGCCAAGGCCACGTTTCGGCTGTTATCGCATCAAACTGGCACATCAGACGTATACACAGTTGATTATATGATGCAAACATGAGCGCTTCCAATTTTCCTATAACTAACCACTGTGCAAGTGTAATAAAGTGGACGACTGCATGAATATGCAATAAATGAGTGTACTTGAGGTTATATATACATATATATATATATATATATATATATATATATATATATATATATACATATATATATATATATATATATATATACATATATATATATATATACATGACATCACTCAGTCCAACTTCATCTGACCGGGAAAAAATGTGCGGTTTAATGGCCCTGCCGTTATTTTTCTTCGTTGCACCCGGTACAGCCATTTCAGCAGGACTGTGGATGGAGTGGGGACGAGAAGAATACTACAGAGATAATCATGACTAGGATATGATGGCTGTGCATTTGTCTGGGGGGGGGGGGCGTGACGGGTTGGGCGGTTGTGAATCACCGGTCGTTGCTACCAACGCTGTCAGTGGATGCGTAGTCAAATTTGCTATGACAGTTGTCCATAGCAAATTTGAGCAGCACGAGTTGTGACGTTGTGAGTTCAATTGTAAATCGTTCGGTCTCGCACGATGTGTTGTTCCAGCTACACCTGCAGTACGGTGCTTCAATGGCTCGTGTGTCGAGGCTGCTCGGGGTGGGTGGAAGTAGACCGCCAGCACGGAGGCGCCATTCACTGCACAGTCCGGCGCCACTCTGGGTGCGGCCGGACTCGGCCACTGCCGGAACCAGCTAGCCGCTGTGCCCGATGTTCAGTGTCCAGTGCTTGGGTAGCGAGTATTGGGACCACAGGCCGGCAGCACACTGGCCGTCTACATGCCCCCGCAGCTGACGGCCCAGTGGCGACACCACCAGCCACGAGCCGCCCGGCTCCCCGGCCCGGTGGCGACACCACGAGCCACCCGTCTCCCCGGCCCGGTGGCGACACCACACACCACGAGCCGCCCGGCTCCCCGGCCCGGTGGCGACACCACACACCACGAGCCGCCCGGCTCCCCGGCCCGGTGGCGACACCACGAGCCACCCGTCTCCCCGGCCCGGTGGCGACACCACACACCACGAGCCGCCCGGCTCCCCGGCCCGGTGGCGACACCACGAGCCACCCGGCTCCCCGGCCCGGTGGCGACACCACACACCACGAGCCGCCCGGCTCCCCGGCCCGGTGGCGACACCACGAGCCGCCCGGCTCCCCGGCCCGGTGGCGACACCACACACCACGAGCCGCCCGGCTCCCCGGCCCGGTGGCGACACCACGAGCCACCCGGCTCCCCACGGCAAATGCACCGCATCTGGCCCCACACTTCATTGTCGGAAGTTATCAATGATAGGCGTGAATTGCACACTTCATTGGCAGGTTGCATGAAGCGCCGCTCGGCACCGGACACATGCTGGTAGTGGCGCAGCCAGCGCCAGCTGGGCTGTGTTCCCATGGTGATTTGCTGTCGTTGCGGACGGCGGATCACCGTCCGCACCATTACATTCCACCTGGTCAGGTGAGAACACGGGACGTCCGTTCCGCCAGCCCTCAACGTGCTGTCGGATATCCGGCAGCAGAGGCTCGTCTCTTTGACGGCCGAGCAGAGGAGGGCTGTAAGACCAGTGAAAGTGCGACGTGTCGTGTATATCCGACAGCCCTGCTCTCTACATGTAGTTCCTGACCATCCATAGCTGGAAGTAGCCATGGTCAGTAGGCATCACTATTTCATTCTCCATGCACTGGTCCTTCCTATTCATGTGGGTCAGAATTCTCGCCAGATGGGGTGCTGGCACAGGCAGATGAAATCTTTCGTCTCACCATTTGTGAATTATGTAGTCGCTAGCGCCACCGCGCGTGGCCACCATGTGGGTTATTACAGCACAGCACGTCACCAAGTGACGCATCATCGGAAAACGGACCTGGCAGCCATGTGAACTCTCGGGGACTAGTCATAATACACTTATCATACAGGACAGGACACCTGTTTGACATCTAGGACCATTGCCACTAGATTGGTCACCATTCATTTTAAACCAGCATGTTTCATACCAGTCTGCCATTTTCGCATCATATATACATCATGCCATCACAAGTCATGCAGTTTCCCATATTGGTTTCATTTGTGCACTTTAGCTGTGTATTCCCTTGCCTTACTCAGATGCCTACTCTGTCGCTGCTGGCCTGGATCAGCTATGCGGTCTGGTTAGTGGTGCTGCCAGATATGAACCACCTGAACTGGCTGCAGCTTCGGTCGACGTATGCACTATGTAGATGCGGGGCCTGCATGGGACGGAGGAGGCCGGTAACCTCTGAATAGTCAGCAGAACTCTCCCTCTCTCCACGTTACATCAGCCTGCCACTGTCCGTCCCACCACATCAGCCTGCCACATCAGCCTGCCACTATCCGTCCCGCCACATCAGCCTGTTACTGTCTGTCCCGCCGAATCAGCCTGCCACATCAGCCTGCCACATCAGCCTGCCACTCCCCGTCCCTCCCGTCGTACGCGAACGTTATCTGCCCCGTCCGCCCCCCCCCGACGTATTTGGGACGTTTCCAGTCCTTACTTCCCCGCCGTATATGGGACGTTTCCAGCCCCTTACTTCCCCGCCGTATATGGGACGTTTCCAGCCCCTTACTTTCCCGCCGTATATGGGACGTGTCCAGCCCCGCCTGCACCGTCCGTCTGCCGGCTGTCAGCTGGCTCGAACCGGTCGCCAGGCGCGACAGTATGTTCACCTGCAGCCCGTCCACGGAGACCTCGTGACCGGGCAGCGGCTCGTGCCGCTGCAATCAACGACCGCAGGCCAGCCGCCGCACCGGTCAGGGCGGCAGGGCCGGGCAGGGCCGGGCAGGGCCGGGCAGGGCCGGAAAGGGCCGGAAAGGGCCGGGCAGGGCCGGGCAGGGCCAGGCAGGGCCGGGCAGGGCCGGGCAAGGCGACAGGGCCGGGCAGGGTGGCAGGGCCGGGCAGAGCCGGGGCGGCAGGAAGAGACCGTTTGGTGACGCCTTCTGGCCGTGCCCGTGATGCGCTGCTCGGCAGGCCATACTGCCGTATCAGTATGGCCTGCCGAGCTGCGACACAGCAGTGGACAACACACACCGCCCCAGCCGGACTATTACAAGTGTGGCCCGCTGGTCCACCTGCCATGCAAGCGTTATCGTGTAAAATCCCGGCACCAAGTCATTCAAAAGAGCCACCGATAAAACATAATTGATGTCAACACTCCCAGCAATGCCTCTTGAGCTCCCCATTGCCACCATGTACGACACATACAATACATCTGATCAGCAGCGGCTGTCGGATTCCGGTTCCTCTGCTGCTCCTCTGATGTCGGGTGACATTTCTCGTGAGGGTCACAAACATGCACGCCACTGATATACCGTCACGTAAATAGCATCACATCGGCATTTCACTTATTCTGAAAGAACTCAGCATGTAATAGCCACATTTCCAGTGTCGGTTCAAAATGGATCTGTTGGCCAACTACTTTAATGTGCCGACCATATGTTGACCTCCAGTGGTTACGCCTCGCAACCCGGATCACGACAGTAGTGCATATATGTAACCTGCTACCCAAGTTGGACTAAAAACTGAGCCCAACTTAGTGTTGACCGTTGCTTACATACTACGAATTGTGCTCCAGTTTTTCCTTGAAGTGGGCAGGGTGCGCAACCGAAACTGAGTTGCCGAGTCAACGCCGGCGAACCAGTGGTAAGTATGATCCCATCCCACCCAGGGGCTGAGGTGCAGTTCTCAAACTAAAACGGGCAAAACATAGGCCATCTCGTGTACCATGCTCCCTGCGCCCTTCACAAGAGCACACGTCTGTGGATCATAAGACACATGAAAGACAACAAGAAATTCCTCTCAGCAATGGGACACGTAGGCGGCAGAACGAGGGCACCGGGGTACAGTTCCCCCCACCTCTTAATCCGGAAAATTGGCATTGCACCTGTGGAGGTGACTGGAACGAATCGACCCAAAAACTGTCCAATGTCACACCGCCCTTCAAATTCGTACGCTCCACCACCTATGATCGGAAATCCTCCAAATGCAAAGCTTCAAGTCTGCTTCAGCTGCTGCTACTTTTCGACTGATTACCACAACAGCAGACTTGAACAATCGTATAGATTTATAAAACTATTTATCTCTTCAAGTTCTAATGAGCATAAGATCAAGAGTTTTACAAATAATATTATTAACGATGCGCAGTGCTGCGTAACCTTCAATATATTAAAGCCACACCAAATCCCCAGCTGAGGCCAATGCCCAACTGTCATGGCACACTTTCGCTCCGGCCATCCGCCAGTCGCCTACACCCTGGGCCTACAGGACTGGGCAACCTGCTGAAGCAAGAAACAGACCCCATAGATTCAATGGCCACCAGCTAGTTTACCAATGCAGTGAAGCTAAAAAAGAGCTTGTTTAGCTGGGCTCACGGCCGTGACAGACATAACCGGGCTAACGGCCGTGACGTGGGATCTGCCGGAGCACCCCAGCAGCATGACACATCTGATACCTCTAAAACTAAGTTCATGGTGTGGTATAACAGGCTGTGACGTGACATTCATCATGGAAACCAACAGCACATCCATGGAAGAAGGCAGAGGAGCAACCCCCTCCCATGATGCTGTCTTAATTCGCAGCTGTCGGGTATCAAGTCGTCTCCTCATTTAGCATCGGCATTCCATTTGAAGCGGTGGATGCGCGTCTGCTCACAGTACTGAATGTGTGTGCCCTTGCTGCACCGGTATGGACGACGGGCGAGGCGGGAGGCAGCTGGGAACCTCTCCAAACATCAGAGGTGATGCCGGACTCGGCACCGCAAGCTGAACACTTCCGACCAGCCTGGTTAAGAGGACCGTGGGAGCGATCGTGCTCCACGTGACTGAGCCGCCGGTGGACACGGACGTGCTACAGGTGACTCAGCCGCCGGTGGACATGGATGTGCTCCAGGTGACTGATCCGCCGGTGGACACGGATGTGCTCCAGGTGACTCAGCCGCCGGTGAACACGGACGTGCTCCAGGTGACTGAGTCGCCGGTGGACACGGATGTGCTCCAGGTGACTCAGCCGCCGGTGGACATGGATGTGCTCCAGGTGACTGATCCGCCGGTGGACACGGATGTGCTCCAGGTGACTCAGCCGCCGGTGAACACGGATGTGCTCCAGGTGACTCAGCCGCCCGTGGACACGGATGTGCTCCAGGTGACTCAGCCGCCCGTGGACACAGATGTGCTCCAGGTGACTCAGCCGCCCGTGGGCACGGATGTGCTCCAGGTGACTCAGCCGCCGGTGGACACGGATGTGCTCCAGGTGACTCAGCCGCCGGTGGACACGGATGTGTTCCAGGTGACTCAGCCGCCGGTGGACACGGATGTGCTCCAGGTGACTCAGCCGCCGGTGGACACGGGTGTGCTCCAGGTGACTCAGCCGCCGGTGGACACGGATGTGCTCCAGGTGACTCAGCCGCCGGTAGACACGGATGTGCTCCAGGTGACTCAGCCGCCGGTGGACACGGATGTGCTCCAGGTGACTCAGCCGCCGGTAGACACGGATGTGCTCCAGGTGACTTAACCGCCGGTGGGAGCGGATGGCTCCAGGTGACTCAGCCGCTGATGGGAACGGATGGCTCCAGGTGCACACCACTCAGACCTGCGCGGGCCGTGGCGCGGCTGCTCACTCTCAGCCGGAAGCTCGTTACTCATAGCCGATGGCCTCCAAGCTCCCCGGCCGCCCCAGCAGGTATTTCCGAGTAGCCTTGTGCGGCCCTGTGTGCCGCGGAGGGACCGCTTCCACGATGGTTGTTCGTCTGGTGAAGCTACAGTGGCCGGTGGGAGTGGTTTGGTTTGAGTGTGGGTGAAAATAACCACCTACAGGCACACCGTGTCCAAGGACGACAAAAAGCCGAGGCACAAAAAGAGCTCCATGTGTGCGCGAGTGGATGTGAAAGAATGTCGGAGCACATCGCTGACATCTTCTTCGGCGTTCACTTGGTCAAGGCGAAACATTCGCTCGTTCCTTGGTCTACAGAGGACGCGGCATCTCGCAATTTGCTCGGCGCGTCATCATGACATGTCCGTCGACATCAATCACACCGCCGAGATGGCCCCCAGGGGGTGGTTTCGCAACTGGATCGTTCCCGTTTTTTGCACAGCGCGGTGGGAATGGCGCGCCGAATTCCGGCGCCCAGCGCAGATCACGCCGCCGACGGTCGTCAAGGTCACCGGCTGACGGCGGCGAGTCCGTGCCGGCTGGCTGAAGGCGCGACTCGAGCGGCAGCGCGCGACCTTCCCCGCGGCGGGGGACCGGCTGACTTCGGCTGGTCCGTCTGCCACCGGGACACTGCCGACCGGCCTGGTGGATGTTCAGCGGCCGACGTGAGCCGACAGTGGCGCCGACCCGTCCTTCAGGTCACGGCTCGGCCACCGCACGGCTCCACTGGTCATGCCGAGCTGTCCCGGCCAGACACGTGTTGCCATGTGCCGGAGCAGACCCGCTACTGGGCTGCAGCCGCGGCCACAAGATACCAGCGGGCGGCCCCACACTCACCCTACAGCCGACAGTTCAAATGTACACCAGACAGCCAGGGAGGTCGTGGCGGCGCCGGCCGGTGACGCTTATCAGGGTTGGGTGCGGCAGGTGGTGGCGTCCACCATAGGTAGCCGATATCCTCTGGTCGTCTGTATGCTCACGGCGATGGCATGGATCAATGGATCAATGATGATTCATCCAGTGATTCGTGTGTGTGCCAGCATGCGCGTGGCAAAGTCCGTGTGTGCTGTTGTCATGATCTGGCGGCAGGCCAAACACGTCCGGCAGCGGTATTGCGAAGATAGATAATGTTAAAATAAACTGTAGCTTACATTCGAAACATTATATAGTTTCTCTAGTTAAACTGGCGCCAGAGTGCATCCATCCATATACGCAAAGTGCAATTGGAGGACATCAAATTCTAGCCGAGTTGACATGACTCCCGCCGACCTGATCCGGCCTAATGATACTTCACCCGACCTGTCTCGTCCTGGTCCGACCTGATCCGGCCTAATGATACTTCACCCGACCTGTCTCGTCCTGGTCCGACCTGATCCGGCCTAATCATGCTTCACCCGACCTGTCTCGTCCTGGTCCGACCTGATCCGGCCGATTTATCATACTTCACCCGACCTGTCTCGTCCTGGTCCGACCTGATCCGGCCTAATCATACTTCACCCGACCTGTCTCGTCCTTGTCCGACCTGTCTCGTCCTAGGCCTATCCAACTGGACTGCTGAACATTGCCGCTGCATGCACTATCTCTATATAACTGGCATATTTTCATGATCTTATTTCCAAGTTTTATATGCAAGATTACTTGCACATGAAATGTCATCGAAATGTATTTGCATTTCATCACATAGTTTCCAGCCGTGCTTCCAGCTGTGTCCAGCAAGGTAAGCGTCAATCCTATTGTTCCCACGGTAGGCATATAACATTTGAAATGCCCAAACTTTGCATGATTAAATTTCGTTCCTTTCACAAGATGCTCTGAATGTCGATATTTCCAGCACGTCAAGCCCAAGTGGATGGCTGATCAGACAGCTACTGCCGAGGTCACATCGGCAGAGCCCTTGTGTCGGTACCTGACACCAGAACAACCAACACACACTCTCTCAGTCAGCTTACAGGCAGGTGCACTGACGGCGAATAAACGCTGCGGAATACGCCGTTACCAGAATACGCCAAGCCCTTTCCACTGCAATCAGCAGCGATGGCAGAATGCTGCAGGGTTCTTGTGTGAGACGCCATGATAATCTTGCAAACATCACCAACGCTTTCACTTGTTTTATGCTCACTTATTATTATTACGCGGCCGTAGACAGGTTGAGAGAGAGAGAGAGAGAGAGAGAGAGAGAGAGAGAGAGAGAGAGAGAGAGAGAGAGAGAGAGAGAGAGAGAGAGAGAGAGAGAGAGAGAGAGAGAGAGAGAGAGAGAGAGAGAGAGAGAGAGAGAGAGAGAGAGAGAGAGAGAGAGAGAGAGAGAGAGAGAGAGAGAGAGAGAGAGAGAGAGAGAGAGAGAGAGAGAGAGAGAGAGAGAGAGAGAGAGAGAGAGAAAGAGAGAGAAGGGGGGGGAGAGAGATGAAGAGTGGAGGGAGAGAGGAGAAAGGCACGATAGTACTTGGCAATTTACGATAAGACAAGGTCATCTGATTAGCATGTTCGTGTTATTAGGAACAGCGCCACTTAGTTGCAATACAGCCAAAACTTTGTTCCTGTTGCAAACCCGCACCAAATGGTCCATTAGCAGTGGTGACAAGACAAACTGAACAATGCAAAACGCAAGTCAAAACCGCTGAAATAGAAATATATGAGCTGAATAGAGACCTGCCGAGGATGCCTGTGCAGTCACAACATTTTGTAAAAGTACACAGAGTGCGGTCTTAGTGATGGTTGATTGTGTCCTAACGGGTGACAACTTTCTCAGATGTTCTTAGAAAGAGCAGGATGTGTTTGTTTGCTTTTTTAACGGCTACGCTTGTCACGCGTTGTGTATTTCTATGCAGACCTGAATGATTAAGTCCATAGCATTTGAACATTCACCTGGATGTAAGGGGTGCATCTTTTTCCGGGGCAATTATGTGGTGCATGGTTTCCATAAGTGAGATGTAAGTAGGCACGGTCCATTGGGAGGCATATGTATATTGAGTCAGTCCTTTCCGAAATCTTTCCAATGGCAAAGACATTTCCAACATCAAGATCCACACTGTCGACTCTTAAGAGTTGGCATGGCAGGGCAAACCCGCCTTCAGAGTTGACAAGACTTCTTCAGAATTACAATGTCAGTGTACGCTGCAGTTGCAATTATCTGGCGCATCGCTCCTCGGGGCGGATATGCCACGTTTTACCTTCACTCAGAGTTGATGTGAGAGCAGTGGTGTCGTTTTGTATACTTTTGAGAGGGCAAGTGTCCCATCGATGTTGGCTTCCTTGCAGATGTTGGCTCCCCATGACTTTAACTTTGAACATGGAACCCTAAGGAGTGTGCCCAGCCCCAATCCATTTCGACCCGGCCACTACCTGCATGCATTGTGCCCCCAAATAATTTTCCGAAATCAGCGCCCGTGCATGAGTGTCCACGCCTGCCCAGTGCGGGCACAGTGGGCCGTCCCCCCATCGGTGGTCACGCCGATACTCCTCCCACCGTGAATCCTCCGCACCCCAGGAGCGGTGTGGCACGGTCCGGCAGGTGATCACGCCGACGACGCCGTGGGAGCCACGGCTGGTGGTCTGCCCACCCCTGACCTTCCAGGCTCGTACCGGTTGGGTCGGCCTGAGTCCACGGCCGCTGATCATTGCCGAGCGTGGTGGGATGAGCCCGATCTCGGGTCGACAAGGGCTGCCAGCACGGCGCCGCCGGCAATCTATATTGGCCGACAGTGGCCATTGCCCGGCCGACAGTGACCATCGCTGGGTGTCATTTCAGTGCGAACGGACTGCCAGCAATGGCTCAACAGACGATGGCACCTGGCGGCACTTGGCGGCCGTCGACAGTGACCAGTGCCGTGTGAGAGAGCGCCGGCTGACCGCGGCCGGGACCTACTGATGGCACCTGGCGGCACTTGGCGGCCGTCGACAGTGACCAGTGCCGTGTGAGAGAGCGCCGGCTGACCGCGGCCGGGACCTACTGATGGCACCTGGCGGCACTTGGCGGCCGTCGACAGTGACCAGTGCCGTGTGAGAGAGCGCCGGCTGACCTCGGCCGGGACCTACTGATGGCGTTGCAGTCCCCCGCGCGGAATTCGAGCAGGCGCCGTCTGCGTCCAGTTACGTCACTACCGGCGGTGGCCGCCGAACGGCCGCGCCGGCTCCGCACCGCGTCCGCCACCGTCGCACCACGACCAGTGGCATCATGGCAGCCAGGCAGAGCCGACCGCTGCGCCCGGGTCGTGAGCGTGACGGCCGGGTTCTGTCGGCCGCGTCAGGGCACCGTTCCGCCGCTGTCAGGTAGCACCTGTTCTGCCATGGACATGACTAATGAGACACTGTCTCCTCTGTCCCCAGATGGCGCCAGGTCGCGTCCGTCCGGCACGCCGTCAGCACATGCCGTCCGTCCGCCCTCGTGCAGCAGCTGGTTTGCGATTCCACGGGACGGCGGGCGGCGCCGACAAGGTGGTGAGTCAGGGCTGCAGTCGACAGCGGCGGGGTGGCCGCCACAGGTCTGCAGGTGGCCGCCACAGGCCGTGTCCGGCGCCGGAGTAATGGCCGCGCCAGTGAATTCCTCGCCGAGTGTTCCCAAGACCAGCGGGCATCACAGAGCGGTGCGGTCAGTTTGGTGCCGTTCACACCGCCGGACATGTGACTTCTCCCAGAGTCAGTGGAGTCCCACCAGAGGGCGTACAACCTCACGACGTCACTTGACCGTCGATAAATACAACAACGTCGACCAAGAGCCGTGCTGCATAACTGCCACCGTCAATGGCGTGATAACCTGAACCAGAGGCGCCCACAGAAAGCTGCCAATACGAAGGTCGCGCCGCTGGATTGACAGCCGAAGGTGAGCGGGCTATGCCAGGGAATCCAAACACATCGTAATGTTATCTGCCACTCGTCAGCAAAACAACTGCGGATCAGCAAGATGAAGAAGAAATGCAGCAATATCAAATAATGTGTAGACACAACCAGGTTTATTCATGTTCAGGCATCTGCCATCTGCCTCTCCGCACGCATATATTTATGAAATACATGCATCAACTGCGACAGATACATAATCATTTTTCGATGACTCAGCTTTCCAACAATTTTATGAAATCCAGTCGACACCACTGAGCCCACAATGACGCCGTTACACCGCGTGGGGATATTACTTTACGAATAAATTACCGAACACTTTACACTGGCGACGGTGAGCTTGGAATCCAAACCTAACATTCACTCTGCGGTACGGAGAACCGACCTTATGTGGAGATTCCCTGCCGAAATTCCTTGCGCAGATAAACCATTACGTTAGCTAGTAAACAGGAACGCATCAGAAAACGTCCACAGCAGGATGCACATGCGCTCAACCGAGTCTTAAATGCACGCATAATCCATGTGATACTTGTGCTTCATGTGTGAAGGTGCCTGACGTCTCTGTACAGCTGTGATGTTCCGACACCTCTCCCAGGTCACCTGGGAGTCGAGTGTCCCACACGGCCCGGTCACCTGGGAGTCGAGTGTCCCACACGGTCCGGTCACCTGGGAGCCGTGTGTCCCACACGGTCCGGTCACCTGTGAGCCGAGTATTGGCACCGTTGGCCGTGACGCGACGTCCCAGTGACGCTGACGACACGGCCCGGTGCGGGGCCAAGCACGAGGTGGCCTCTCGCCTGTTGAGCAATGCTGCGAAACATAGCCGGCGGCGGCGTGATAGCAGCTGCCCAGTATGTCCTCTCCGCGATCCGCGGCGGCGGTACGGCCGTGTCGTGGATGCCACCAGATCCGTCACCAGATCCGTCACCAGATCCGTCACGACAGGGTGACGACAGAGTCATGGGGCCCAGTTCCCAGAGTGTCCAGTTCCTAGAGTGCCAAGTTCCCAGAGTGTCCAGTTCCCAGAGTACCTAGTTCACAGTACTCAGATCCCAGAGTACCCAATTCGCAGAGTGCCCAGTTCCCAGAGTGTCCAGTTCCCAGAGTGCCAAGTTCCCAGAGTGTCCAGTTCCCAGAGTACCTAGTTCCCAGAGTACCCAGTTCCCAGAGTACCCAGTTCCCAGAGTACCCAGTTCCCAGAGTACCCAGTTCCCAGAGTACCCAGTTCCCAGAGTACCCAGTTCCCAGAGTACCCAGTTCCCAGAGTACCCAGTTCCCAGAGTGCCAAGTTCCCAGAGTGCCCAGTTCCAAAAGTGCCCAGATCCCAGAGTACCCAGTTCCCATAGAACCCAGTTCCCATAGTACCCAGTTCCCATAGTACCCAGTTCCCAGAGTACCCAGTTCTCAGAGTATCCAGTTCCCAGAGTACCCAGTCCCCAGAGTGCCCAGTTCCAAGAGTACCCATTTACCAGAGTACCAAGTTCCCAGAGTACCCAGTTCCCAGAGTACCCAGATCCCAGAGTGCCCAGTTCCCAGAGTGACCAGTTCCCAGAGTGACCAGTCCCCAGAGTGACCAGTTCCCAGAGTGACCAGTTTCCAGAGTACCCAGTTCCCAGAGTGACCAGTCCCCAGAGTGACCAGTTCCCAGAGTACCCAGTTCCCAGAGTACCCAGTTCCCAGAGTGCCCAGTTCCAAGAGTACCCATTTACCAGAGTACCCAGTTCCCAGACTACCCAGTTCCCAGAGTACCCAGATCCCAGAGTACCCAGATCCCAGAGTACCCAGTTCCCAGAGTGCCCAGTTCCCAGAGTGACCAGTTCCCAGAGTGACCAGTCCCCAGAGTGACCAGTTCCCAGAGTGACCAGTTCCCACAGTGACCGATTCCCAGAGTGACCAGTTCCCAGAGTGCCCAGTTCCCAGAGTACCCAGTTCCCAGAGAACCAAGTTCCCAGAGTACCCAGTTCCCAGAGCACCCAGATCATGATTGAGCTTGTCGATGGTCATCACTGTCAGTTTTGCCGACCGGAAGTCTGGCCGCTGCTGACGGGTGCCTGTTGGCGTGGGTAGATGCTGGGCACTTGAAGCCCTTCTCCAGAGGAATGTCTCACACAGGCAGGGCACGGCTCCGCCAGTAAGACGGTGTGCCGCTCACTCTCATGGAAAGTCTGCCGAGCGCTTAAGCACCAGGCCCCCGGAGGGGATCTCAGCCGGGTGGAAAGCCCGCCTAAGCACCAGGTTCCCGGAGGGATTTCAGACCGGCTGGTCTAGGGAACGGCCACAGACGCCATGGCTGCGCCGAAAAAAAAAACACCTCCAGGCGTTCAAAACATGTTGAACGTTACGACTTGATGCTTGCTTCAGATGGGGGCGGCTGCAGGTAACATTCACTCGGTAATACTCAGAATGAAGGCCATTCGTGGTAGGCTATTTATACCTACGCTGTGCTTCTACGAACTACATGAAAAGGACAGAACGAACAGGAAGCTCTTAGTTAATCTGCGCCTAGCCACCCACGCTGTTGGTCGACCTATTTATCAAACTTATTGTCATTATATAAGGCTGACCATCGTCGGAAATGAAATATGCTTAGCCAATCGGCGCAATCACAACCACGATGTGTAACTGTGCAGAGAACATGGAGTTAATTCAGCGTACACCCCACTGTTAGTTGGCTTCCACATATTAATCTGTGGTAACACCATCGACTGGACCGACGGTGGCTCTGTTAACATCCCATGTCGAGGTGAATAATTACCAGTACATCCCACCTAGTCACCGCAGGAGGATCGCTAAGATGGCGCGCCGATGTCCTGTTCAATTGGAAAGTGGCAGGACCACTCAATGTTGGCCAATACTGAGTTTATCTCCCGCCCTAGGGCACAGTGATGAGTGACGGCACGCCATTCCACGGCGGCCGGCCGTCATTGCGGCGCCCCAGGCGTCACAGGCGGATGGTCACCACTGCCATACAGCTGGGGCGAGCTGATGCGGTGAGGGACCGCACCAGCTCCAGCACCGACCCAGCAGTGGGGCACCGCACCAGCTCCAGCACCGACACAGGCGTTACGGGCGGGGAGCCACAATTGCGGTACAGTTGGGGCGAGCTGAGGCGGTGGGGGACCGCACCAGCTCCAGCACCGACCCAGCAGTGGGGGACCGCACCAGCTCCAGCACCGACCCAGCAGTGGGGGACCGCACCAGCTCCAGCACCGACACAGGCGTTACGGGCGGGGAGCCACAATTGCGGTACAGTTGGGGCGAGCTGAGGCGGTGGGGGACCGCACCAGCTCCAGCACCGACCCAGCAGTGGGGGACCGCACCAGCTCCAGCACCGACACAGGCGTTACGGGCGGGGAGCCACAATTGCGGTACAGTTGGGGCGAGCTGAGGCGGTGGGGGACCGCACCAGCTCCAGCACCGACCCAGCAGTGGGGGACCGCACCAGCTCCCGCACCGACCCAGCAGTGGGCGAGCAGCGAACATGTTTACCGGCCCAGCTGACGGCCGCGAAGACCACACAGTCACGATGAAATGCAGCACTACCCAGCCACTGGATCAACGGCAGCCGGCAACTAACGGAAGAAACAGCACCACCACGCGACGGACTGCAGCCAAGGGCAGGCGCGGTCCCGAGGATCAATGGCTGGTTGGGGAGTGGTGCAGGATGGCCATCGGCGGGGTGAGAAACAGCTGGACGTGGTGCAGCTGAGATCACGTGGTGCACTTCATCATACCTGAGTGTAGATGGTCTTCCTGTGCACCACCAAATCCCCATTTCTTTGAATTCTTTATCTTGGAATGGCTACAGAATGAATCCTGTGGAGATGTTGCTCCTTAGTCAGGGCTGGAAACCTCTCACGAAACCAGGGGTCTTAGTCCTTATTTTCAAGACATATATTCAGATTAAATAGGGAAAATGACAACTTAGCAGGGTAACAAACCAGGGGGTCCAGACCCTCCGTTTTGCGTCGATGCATCGAAGAACATGCATTGAAAAACCGTGCTTAAACATCGATTACTTAACAATGCATTGGCAGACACTATATGGGGATACATCTTGGTCCACAAACTACTGGAGCGTTCACACATCCCAAGAGAATCGGCACTGTGTATTCAGGTCACACCAATCTGATGAGCTGAAGGAACGTAGGAAGCATTGCCTCTCCGGCAGCGTGGATGAAAGTGCCCGGCTATGAGCGCTTCGGCATCCATAACTTGTTCTCCAGCAGTTTATCGTTTGCCGCGCCCAGCCATTAGATGCACTTACATACGTATGTACATCCTTGAGCCAAATCCAATCGACTCCATTAGTGGAGATATTAAGAATGAATGGGTTTGGGAGGTTTTTGCATGCCATAAATATATAAACTTGAAACTACTAGGGGTGCTCACTCGTAAAACCCTATGCTAATCTAATGGGTGCATCATAAATAATCAGGGTGCCTTCAAGAAGCATGAAGTTATCTACCAGTTACACGGACCAGTTAGACCGACCTCCCAGTTCGGTCGGGGATTGGGTCACTCCCGACGGGCGCGGGGCACATTCGCCTCCAGCTATCTCCGAGTCCCAAACCCGGTAGGGGATTGGGCCACTCCCGACGGGAGCGGGGCACATTCGCCCCTAGCCATCTCCCAGTCCCAAACCTTGTCGGGGATTGAGCCACTCGCGAGAGGTGCAGGAGACATTCATCCCCAGCCATTTTGGGAACGAATTGTTCTTTTAGCGAACTCAAATCATCACTGATAACCTGGGATGCGACTACTTTCACATAATAGTAAAAATAACATAATTTACTCAGCGCCTCCATTGAGATGTTTGAGATAGCTAAAGCGTTAGATAACGTCAATCTGAATAACGCTCTTCAATTTAAAGAATCGCATAGGGGTCATAAATTCAGGTTAGATAAGTCAAGGTGCGGGGAAGTTAAACGCCTGCACGCTTTCAGTCAAAGAATGATTGATTAATGGAATAGAATGCTTGATTACGCAGTGGGGCGTTCCTCATCTTGTTTACAAATAGGATGTACAAAATCTCCAGGTCCAATAATTGACAGCCCTGTAGAGTGACGGTGTGTGGTGGGAGTAGGAGCGGCTGCCGACGGCCGCGGTCAGCACGTGTCTCAGTGGACGTGTGGTCATCCGCCACGACAGCCTGGCATCTGAGTCACACGCAAGACACCCCAGACACACCCCAGACACACAAATACAGACAAAGACACATGGATCACGTGCGACCACTCGCTGATTGGGCTCATGGCCAGACCCACTGTGTGTACTCCCCGATAATGTTGGCCAATGGTGTCATGGACAGTCGTCACAAAGAACATCCGTCACACAGGACTGTTGTCACACTGGACGATCGTCACACTGGACGGTCGTCACACCGGACGGTCGTCACACTGGACGATCGTCACACTGGACGGTCGTCACACTGGACGGTCGTCACACTGGACGATCGTCACACTGGACGGTCGTCACACTGGACAGTCGTCACACTGGACGGTCGTCACACTGGACGGTCGTCACACTGGACAGTCGTCACACTGGACGGTCGTCACACTGGACGGTCGTCACACTGGACAGTCGTCACACTGGACGGTCGTCACACTGGACGGTCGTCACACTGGACAGTCGTCACACTGGACAGTCGTCACACTGGACAGTCGTCACACTGGACGGTCGTCACACTGGACTGTCCAATTCGAGCTGGAAAATACGGCAGAATAAATACAAAAAATACGCTCCCAGTTCGGGTTTACGAGCCGGGAGACTGTCGCAGTCCATTCTGTGGTCAGACCTGTCAGACGTGACAGCCAGCCGTATTAGAAATGTGTGCTGATGGCGCTCTGGGCGTGTCAGACTGGCTGCAGCTGCTCCCGGTCACACAGTACAGCGATTGTTCCAGAAGGGATCGGACGTGTGCACCGCGGGCGTACAATATCGAGCTGCGATTAAGACGGATGCAATTCACCATGCACTTGTGTCCCATATTGTCTCGTCTGGCATGACCGAATGAAGACATTCAATGAAAACCTCTGGAACGCACGTGCTAGGAAAGCTGAGGAAAAGCTAATGAGTTTCGGAGTGTGAGGCGGCGTCAGTTGGGCTGGCCGGCCGCGAAGTAGGGTACCGGATGGTGAGGCGCGGCGACCACACATGGGTTTCTCCGGCACGTGGCCGGTCTGACAGAGAGCTGGCCGGCTCAGCAGGAAGGCTGGCGAGTGGCCGGTCTGATCGAGAGCTGGCAGGTCTGACTGAGAGCTGGCGGGTCTGACCGAGAGCTGGCCGGTCTGACCGAGAGCTGAACTCCAGCAGCAAAGGCCGGCGCGTGGCAGGTCTGACTGAGAGCTGGCCGGCTCTAGCAGCAGGGAGGCCGGCGGTGACAGCCGCGCCGCCGATGTTGAGGAAACACGCCTCTCACACCAGGAAACACGCCCCTCGCCGCACTTCGTGCCGCTCGATACGCGCCGCCGATGGCGAGCGCTCCAGTGCGCCACATGTGTCGCCAGCCCGTGAGTCGACGCGGTCGCGGCTGTCGCCAACGGTGGCGGCGTCTGACCAACTGGCCCCTGGCTGACCCCCGGCTCACTTTCCAGCCGATCGCGGTCAGCGGCTGGCCGACCAGGTGCGGAAGTGGCCCTCCGTCCGGCTGACCTGCCCCGTCCACTGTCCGGCCCAGACCCAGTGGCAGTCGCAGTCGTCGTCCTCACGGCTGTCCAAGGATAGCAACAAGTCCGGCCGTCACTGGTGCGGGCCGGCACCCAGCTTTTGGCGTCCCGGGACCATGGTGACCGACCCCTCACCAGGACAGGGGAGGGGTCGGCAGTGGCAGGTCTGCTGGACCGGCACTATCGGGCACGCCAGCGGGGGCACGAAAGTGAAGGCTGTCGGCTCCGGGGCTCGCTCGAGCGTGGCTGCTAGCGAGTGCCGCCAGTACGCCGCGATAGGCGGCGTACTTTCCGTGGTCAGATTACGACCCCAATATTGTTTGCAGCAGTGGTGACGGCACGTTCGACACTCGTTATCGCTGACACCATCGGCACATGGCCTGCGGCAAAGCCCGCGGCAGAGTGAAGTCGGCCGGGTAAAGCTGACCGAAATGTTGGAGGTCAACGTGTGTTGGTCTCCTGCAATCCAATCCGACAAAGGCAAGATAGCACTGAAGTAATATCGAATGGAGTCTGCGCACCATCAGCCTACCGAATACATGTGACGACCTTGCGGTACCGCAGTAATTGATTGCTTGTTAAACTATTGCCCACCATTTACCAGAAACCAGATGCATCGTAGCTTTTGCTTGCCAATACTTACAAAGTGTATCAATTAATGTTCAGACATGCCGCAAGATAAGTAACGCAAGAAAGCAGCACAATTACTGAAAAGCTTCGTTTTTTTACTCCAGTGAATTTTGTTCACATCCACATGTTATTTACTACAGCATAAAGTGCGTTGTTATTTCTCAGGGTTGGCAAGCTTTTACCACGTGGCAATTTTTGTCGGCTTAAACCATGGCTTAAACCAGTCGGCTGGCCTTAGCCACCTACTGAGTTAAGCCAGCTTTTGCCAGGATTAATCGTCTAACATACAAACTGCTTTAATGACGGATATGTTGTCATTTTTCATCATAATCAAAATAAATACTCCCTGGACGATATGTAGTGCAAACACATACTTAGTTGCAGAAACCTGACCCTAAACATGTGGGGTACCAATACACATTAAACAAACACCAAAAGCTATCTACCACAAAAGACAGATTGGCGCCAACACCAGCTGGAATATGAAAAAAAAATTAATACTTAGTGTTGAGATGATAACTGCAGCAAAATCTTCTTGAGGTCCTTATACTTTGCAGGCTGGACTCTGTCGAGGTGTTTCTGCTTGTGTTTGTAAATGGAATTGAACACCAGCCAAATTTTTGCTCTTCTTTTATTTTATCATGCTGGAGAAAGACTTTGGCATAAGTATAATTTGGAGTTAGAAGTTTGGCATTTCAAATTTGAAAGGTAAATTGAGGTGCCAAATTTATTCAGCAAATAGCATTCTCAGTTTATTTCAATTTTATCCAGCTTTCACCGGTTGAAACCAGCGTGGCCACCGGAGTGGTTCAAGCTAGTTTTAGCCGGATTCTTGCCAATCCTGTTATGTGTTTGAGTGCTGCGATGTGGTGCTGCTGGTAATTTGAGCCGACAGCACCATGTGTACATAATCCAAGGAGAGAGGTTCCAGACCCCTCCCATGGCCGAGGAAAATAATCATGTCTATGACGAGGATATTTTTAGCTTCAAATGCGTTTTGGGCCCTCCAAACCTCTAGATAGGTTTGGGCACTCCAAGCTTTGACATAGATTTTCACCAGTGACGATTGCAATCATGCGGTTCACATCGTAGTATTTGCATCCGAAATATACAATAGTCACGAAAGCCAGTCCACAGCTCAGAGCGAGATCGAAATGAACAATTAATTATAACGCAGAAATTACCTCACGCCATTGTATTTCCACTGCACGGTTAACTGATTTCGATTGGTATTTTATGCTGCAGAATTCATTTGTTATAAAGTTGGATTCAGCTTAACCGATTGCATGGATGAAGGTCCAATTGGTTGGGTTGCATAGAGATGCGTGAAGATCTCCCGTGGACACGGTCCGGTGGGTTAGGCCGGGCTCTTAACCACAATTGACTTCTGCGCTCTGACCGGCCGACTGCGAGCCTCGCGTGGTCAGACACAGCGGAGCTGTCACGGTGCAGACGAGAAGAGCCTGCATACTGCCAGCTCAGACTGGCACGGGGTCGGGGCGACCATTGCCCGCTGAATCCCGGATCCGAGTGTCACGACGGGGCAACCAACGCTCCCTGAATCCCGGCCCAGAATGGCACAGCGGGCCGACCAGTGCCCGTTGAATCCCGGCCCAGACTGTTGGAGCGGGAAGTTCCCGTGATCCACACGTCCGTTACCAATGTCTGCATATATTCCCACGGATCGCGCCAGCAAAACTGCACGGATTTTTAACACCTCGCGCCTCCAAAGACATGCGTGCGTTTGTTAAGGCGGTGTCAATTTGTCCGCTATGAGATTATCTGCATATATGGCGTGTGTCAAAGTAAGAAGTCGAGAGATGTTTTACGATATTTTGTGACCATTGAACATCAACTACGGGTTATTTGTCGGACAATGTACCTATATGCAACAACCTAGAGAACAGCAGAACAATACATAATTGAAGGAAGAATGATGTAATATTAGTTCACTATGCAACGCCAAGCCAAGCCAAGCCAAGCCAACGCCAAGCCAAGTCAGTTGGCATATGAATTTAGGTACGCTAAGAAAAACCCATCGTACCTTTTCGGGATGGTGTTGTGAGACCAGAAACAATAATGTATTATAATGGCAATAACAATACGTTAGTAATAACGGCCGTGCTAATGATTAAGCATATATGTGAGCTTCAAGGACGACGTTTTCGTGCTCGCACTGGAAGTTGGAGATACTAAATAATCAAAGTATGTGCTGGTTTCATACAGGCCCTCTCTTTCTCGCAAGAAACTACGCCAGCTCTGACTTAAGTGATGCTTTGTTGGTTCGCTCTGTCTGCGAGTGGACACTGTAGGAAATATTTTTTTTATCGCAGCGTTTATTACTGCATGGCTACGACAAGTGTTGTATCATATTCTTACCTGCAGGAAAATTACAAAACGTGTGGGGGATGCCTGAGCAAAAAAAAATATCGTGGGCACATCGGCAAATATGACGCTTACTGGACGCTAATTTGTAGACACAATCTCTGCCAGGGCCCTGTGACCTCAGTCTCGGTCGGTGTTATCCCCGTCAGGGACGATGTGGCCCGAGTCAGGAACTGTGTGACCTATTCCAGGGACGATGTGACCTGTGTCAGGGTCAGTATTACCGCTGTCAGGATCACCCATACCTGTGCCAGGGACGGCGTGACCTCGGTCAAGGCCAGCGACTTGGCTCATGGACGGTATGAGTCACACCGTGTGACTTCAGCCAGGCATCATGTGACCTTAGTCGGTGTGACCTCAGTCAGGGCCGGTACGACCTCGGCTAAGGCCGGCACGACCACAGCCAGGGTCGGCACAGCTTCAGTGGAAGGCGACGAGGCTGAGTGACGGTGGCGGTGGAGGAGCGGGGAGGGCGCAGTGTGACCACCAGGGACGACATGGCTGTCTCGGTCAGTGTGACCACCAGGGACGACATGGCTGTCTCGGTCAGTGTGGCTGCCAGGGGGACAACATGGCTGTCTCGGTCAGTGTGGCCGCCAGGGACGACATGGCTGTCTCGGTCAGTGTGGCCGCCAGGGACGACATGGCTGTCTCGGTGAGTGTGGCCGCCAGGGACGACATGGCTGTCTCGGTCAGTGTGGCCGCCAGGGACGACATGGCTGTCTCGGTCAGTGTAGCCGCCAGGGACGACATAGCTGTCTCGGTCAGTGTGACCACCAGGGACGACATGGCTGTCTCGGTCAGTGTGGCTGCCAGGGGGACGACATGGCTGTCTCGGTCAGTGTGGCCGCCAGGGACGACATGGCTGTCTCGGTCAGTGTAGCCGCCAGGGACGACATAGCTGTCTCGGTCAGTGTGGCCGCCAGGGACGACATGGCTGTCTCGGTCAGTGTGACCACCAGGGACGACATGGCTGTCTCGGTCAGTGTGGCCGCCAGGGACGACATAGCTGTCTCGGTCAGTGTGACCACCAGGGACGACATGGCTGTCTCGGTCAATGTGGCCGCCAGGGACGACATGGCTGTCTCGGTCAGTGTGGCCGCCAGGGACGACATGGCTGTCTCGGTCAGCTGAGAACGTCTCAGTCAGCTGTGTAGCCAACGGTTGTTCTCACCGTTCTCGGCCGCAACGTTAGTTAGTTAGTCATTAGAGTTTAGGGGCGCATCGACTGCGTCGGTCATGCAGCGCCCATAACATCGTCAGTGAAACAGTGAAATGCAAGCAACATCGTCAGGCAAACAGTGAAATGGAAGTCACATCATCAAACAGTGAAAGCAAGCGGAAATCAGTCAGAATGACACGTCATGGGGTGAAATGCATTGTGAAATACGAAGTATCTAAGATCTCCCTGGGTAAACAACATCAAACCGCACTTGCGAGAGAAACTCGAACAACCGTCCAGTATGAATCACGCGTGACCCATCACACAGAAGACCCGCCGTCGTCAGCGCGGAAACCTCTCGTCCAAAGAATCGTCGTCGCTGCGCTGAGAATAGGGGGCACACCAGAAGAACGTGCCTCACCGTCAGCGGGCTATCACAGCGAGCACACATCGGCCTGTCCTCGTTTATCGGCCGCAACGTGCAACTTTGACCACATCGCACTTACTACTTGCGTACCTACTGTCCCACACCACACGTCCCGGTGAAGCGTCAATGTGGCCCAGACAGAATCACCTGGACCAGACTAGGCCAGCCACAGTGTTACCTGGACCAGACTAGGCTAACCACAGTGTCATCTGGACCAGACTAGGCCAGCCAGTGCCATCTGGACCAGACTAGGCCAGCCAGTGTCACCTCGACCAGACAAGGCCAACCACAGTGTCGTCTGGACCAGACTAGGCCAGCCACAGTGTTACCTGGACCAGACTAGGCTAACCACAGTGTCATCTGTGAGCGGCAGTTCACAAGGCTGGGCTTGCGAGTGAATGTCTCAAAGGTTGGGCTCGCGAGTGACAATCTCCAAGGCTGGGCTCATGAGTGACAATCCACCATGGTTGAACTCACGAGTGGCAATCCACAAAGCTGGACTCGTGAGTGACAATCCTCAAGGGTAAACTCATGAGCGACAGTTCTAAAGGCTAGACTCATGAGTGACAATGCCCAAGGCTGGACTCGTGAACGGCAACACCAGCCCGTGAGTCAGGTTCCATACGTGACAGATCCGGAACATAACGGTGACCGGATTGGCAGGCTGACGCACGGAGCGCCGGTCGGTAACTGGCTCGACGGCATAGTTTCACGATTCGTGATCGATTGGCACATGCAGACTCGGCAAGGCCGACAAGTTGGCAGCAATGCACATGGTCGACAAGTTGGCAGCAATACACACGGCCGACAAGTTAGCAGCGATCCACACGAAGCGGAACCTCACCCGCCACCTTTCAGCTGTGCTTTTGGCCAGGGCCGAGAACGGCAGTGCAGAAAAGGTCAGTGAAATGGATAGACACAGTGCACATGTACACCGCTTATGTACACAGGTTAATAAATGGCGACTAGTTGTTGTGCACCCACCCGATAAGAAATGTTGAGGAGTGGCAGCAAATGTGCCTGTCACGTCCGCTTCCAGCGAAGTGTGCCTCACGAACTGTACAACATTTCTTAGCATGCTGATACACGAGTAACGTTATACAACGAAATTGTAGACCTTATCCCTGGGTGAATCGGAAGGAAACAAGCGGGTATAGATCGATCATAGTAATATTTCGACCGCAGGCCAACAAACAAACAACAAACAATGCACACAGCTCCACTGAGAGACCCTGGTGCACGACCTTACTTTCACGTCTCTCCTTACCTAATCCTTGGCTTACTGATACAGACACTGGTTATTGGTGAAGCTGGACTGTCTGGTGGCCTGTGAAGTGAAGACAAAAGTATAATCCCGACAGTATTTCAGCTGGAAAGCTGATCCGAGTAATGCTACGGCCAGACCAATGTCCGGTATTTCACAACAACCGGCCCTTTTCTCATCAGGCTTTAAGACAGCATTTCAGCCTCTCCACTTCCAAACATTTTAACGCCTCCTTTACTCTAAGCTTGCGAGAAAAGAAACTCTGTCGTCTGGAAGAGAACGTACTTTTCTTCGATTTGCGACAGCGTCTGTGGAACATGCCATTTGAAATATTTGCACCTATTGCATGAAATGTATTGAACCCGTAAATGCAATATTCCGGAAAATTCCAAAATGTTTTGCGCACAAATATAACTAGATACCTGTAATCTACCCTATTCATTGCACTGAAGTTATGTTGGATTCCATTGCTCTACTCCATCTAAATATTTGTGAGTTCTTGTTCAGTCCTGAAACGCTTCGACTCGTACAATACCTCATACATTCTGTGCCACGATCTAACATTCGGCCACGCTACAAAACAGTCATTTGAAACGAATCCCTCCTCCCCTCCCCCAGTATGCTAGTTAGTGTTGTACTGAAAAAGCAGAAATGCAGTTGACGGTATAGATGACTAGATGTAAATACGAACATCAACAAACTTCCACAACGAAGAACTTTCAGCACTTCATCAAGTTCAAATAACTTCACCATTTGACCTGAGACGAGAACCTCAAGATACGCGAAACAGCAACAAAAATGCCCAAAAAGGATAACGGAAGCAAGGCCTGCAATGTAGTTATGTACATCGCGGAATTACAGAACATTACAGCTCATCATGCCTCCTTTTTGAGGATTTGAGGATTGCATCGCATTTACATGCATGTACGTGTACTTCCCATGTTCTTCCATTTCATATCGATCGTACCCACGGCCTTTCATTTAGCTCACTTTAACATTCTAACATGCTAATCCCATTAATGACTGTAGAAGATGGTACCTGTGGCTGAAGTACTCTAATCTGGATCACAAACGATCAACGGTCAGGAAGCAAATGCAATAGTCAGCGGATCCCTTTATAGTTACTTTGCACAACATAGGTGCAAGGTTCTGTTTTCTTTGTGGCACCACAGGTGGAGAGCGTAAATATTGCAGGGCTTCCTGAGGCAGCGACCCACTGCGCCATAATTACGAGTTCATCAAACCCACGAGGACTGCGCTGCAGGAGTCGGATGTGTATTTGAAGACACGCAGACAGAAAGGGAAAATAAATATAAATACAGAGAGCAAATACAGAATTGACATGTCCATTCGCACTCATGTACACATGTATGCAAATAAAATACCTGTGTGCAGACATGCAATACGTCCCGAGTGTAAGAGTACATGTAAACATGCGGAGACATAAAAGCACATCCATATACGCATGCGCATACCCATAGATACAGGTACAGTCATACGCAGTAAGCGTACATGTAGACATACAGAAACATAAAATCACACACGCAGGCACATACACACAGATACAGGTACAGTATTGCGCATGCGCATGCATGTCCTTCACACCAGGGCCTCCACACACACACACACACACACAGACACACACACACGAGGTTGGGTGGGGGGGGGGGCGACCATTGGTGGTTGCGGGATCACCATCCGAGCCAATCGGACTCCGTCCCCTCCCGGTAATGATAAAGCAACGAGGGAAAGGTCACTGGCTGGGGGGCCGCTGTCACGACTGGGTGGGGGCTATACATACACACACACAACACATGCACCAGCAAATGAAGAATCAGGCCGTGCAACACAAAAGATGGATATATCCGGGAAAACGGAAAAGCAGCCGACTATCGGGCCCGGATTCGAGTGAAAGTCCAAATGGTGACCACCTGGTGCATGCAACGTTCACACAAAAATGCTTCACTGAGGTGATATTTAAGTTCCTTGCACGCATTAATACAAATATGGACACAAGAAGCCCCAGCTACTTTAAATAGAGCTTCAGATTCTGGTAGAGCATTAATGTTTGTCCCAGGACAGCAATGCTTTCATTCTGGATCACCCATCCTGCACCGAATAAGGAAAACCATATATATATTCATCCGCTTGTAGTTTGGAAAAGAGGCTCCAGAGGCTGACTTAGTCAGTCCCAGGAAATCTTCACCGTTTCTGGTACTTCTTTCAATCCTGAAAAAGGCACATTTTTACGATTCATTTTGTCACAGCAGCACGGTACTACGTGGTGATGTTGTGGCCCTCTGTGTGCTGGTGCCGGGTCCTCTATGTGGTGATGGTGCGGCCCTCTGCGTGCTGGTGCAGTGGCCTTCCGAGTGGTAGCGCTGTGGCCTGCTGTGTGCTGGTCACAGCACACAGCAGGCCACAAATATGTCTCACATACAACTATGTCTCATATACAAAATATGCACAAATGCAAATGCAACAAACACAAACACATGTATTTGGCTGAAGGCAACTGGAGTGTCTTTTCGAATAAATTCTAAATGTAGTACCACAGCGGTAAATATTGTCGTGTTTGCTATATATTCAACTGATGGGACACGTCAGTAGCGCAACCAGGGGGGCCAAGGGGCCATGGCCCCCCCGAATTTTTTTGGGGGCCCGCTCCGAGCCAGGGGCCCGCGAAGCGGGCCCCTGGCTCGGAGTGGGCCACCCTACTCAGAGCCCTGGCTAGGGGCCCGCGATGCGGATCTGTGGCTCGAATCAGGGGCCCTTTGAACCAACTGAAAATCTGGGGGCCCGTTTTAACCAGGGCCCGCCTCAAACCGGGGCCCATTTTGATTCAGGGGCCCGCATTGAACCAATAGCCCGCTTAGAACCAGGGGCCCGCTTCAACCTGGGGCCCTGTCTTGAACCAGGGGCTCTCTGGAACCAGGGGCCCGCTTCGAACCGGGCCCACTTTGATCCAGGGGCCCGCATTGAACCAATAGCCCGCTTAGAACCAGGGGCCCGCTTTTACCTGGGGCCCGCCTCGAACCGCTGAAACCGGAAAAGTGCTTTTATTTATGCAAAGTTTTACAAACATAGGGGCTCGCTCAAAAGTAAGTGCATGTTTTCCGCAGACTTTTTAAAAACATGAGGGGGGCCCGCTTGCGAGGGGGCCCGCTCTCCAACCCTGGCCCCCCCCGAACTGAAATCCTGGTTGCGCCACTGGGACACGTGTTCACTAGCCGTTAGCCACGCGGGAGTGTTAAATCAACAATGAACGTACCAATTAAGTGGAGCACCTATTATGGCACTGCACTGCAACTGGACAGTCAACTAAGCTATGTTCAGATTTAACCATGCCCATCAGACATTTTCAGCCTTAGCCAAGCCACTCAGCCATGTTGAGATTTAGCCAAGCCCTTCAGACACGTTCAGATTTAGCCAAACACTTCAGTCATGTCCAGACTTAGTCAAGCCCTTCAGACATGTTCAGAATTAGCCAAGCACCTCAAACATGTTCAGATATATAATTCCTTCAGTGATGTTCAGATTCAGCGGAACTCTTCAGACATGTTGAGATTTAGCGAAGCCCTTCAGACATGTTCAGATTTAGCCAAGCCCTTCAGTCATGTTCAGATTTAGCGGAACTCTTCAGACATGTTCAGATTTAGCGGAGCCATTCAGCCATGTTCAGATTTAGCGAAGCCCTTCAGACATGTTCAGATTTGGTCAAGCCGTTCAGACATGTTCAGATTTAGCGGAGCCATTCAGACATGCTTATCGGTCTGTATGCCTTCAGGCGTATCGCATGCATATTTTTACTAGACGCATGCATATTTTTACATCCTATCAACAATGACGATTATCTACCAGGTGCCAATTTTTGCCCAGCTGAAATAAAACCATTGGTGAAGTGTGCGAATCAATAATGAAATGGTGGCCAGGCAGATTACAACGCAGAGGAGTGCCAGCGCTTAGCCCCAGTGATGGCGTCACACGCGATTTTCACTGGTCACGACACCATATAAGCGTCTTTAACAATGGTTGAAGCGACGTCACCCAATCTTCCATACCCCGAATAATAATTATTATATGACAAAAGTGCAAATTACACTGCGGGGACATTATTAATCATGTGTTAGATTGATTTCTCACCGGACGTGAGCAAATGAAACTGGCCCCAACACTTTACATTACACTACCTGTATCGAGCTTCTTATACCAGTGTTTAATATATGCGCTACTCATGGCGTGTCCATGGGTACTCCAATCAATGACATGCTCATCCGGTCGGTTTCTCCACCTCCACGTTCACGACGCAGGCAAGGTCCATGACCGCAATAACCGAAGCCGTCAGGGTGACGGTGATATTCATTACTGTGACGTGAGCAGGTATTGATTAAACTGAGCGGCGGCGAGTTGTGATCACTGTGGGGAGTACGAGGAACATTTCCGGGAGAGTGAGTGAGGGAGAGAGGGAGAGAGGGAGAGAGGAAGAGAGAGAGATAGAGAGAGAGAGAGAGAGAGAGAGAGAGAGAGAGAGAGAGAGAGAGAGAGAGAGAGAGAGAGAGAGAGAGAGAGAGAGAGAGAGAGAGAGAGAGAGAGAGAGAGAGAGAGAGAGAGAGAGAGAGAGAGAGAGAGAGAGAGATAGAGAGATATATATATATATATATATATATATATATATATATATATATATATATATATATATATATATATATATATATATATATATATATATATATATATATATATATATATATATATATATATATATATATATATATATATATATATATATATATATATATATATATATATATATATATATATATATATATATATATATATATATATATATATATATATATATATATATATATATATATATATATATATATATATATAAGAGAGAGAGAGAGAGAGAGAGAGAGAGAGAGAGAGAGAGAGAGAGAGAGAGAGAGAGAGAGAGAGAGAGAGAGAGAGAGAGAGAGAGAGAGAGAGAGAGAAAGAAGAGAGAGAGAGAGAGAGAGAGAGAGAGAGAGAGAGAGAGAGAGAGAGAGAGAGAGAGAGAGAGAGTGAGAGTGAGAGGGAGAGTGAGAGGGAGAGGGAGAGGGAGAGGGAGAGGGAGAGGGAGAGTGAGAGTGAGAGAGAGAGTGAGAGTGAGAGGGAGAGTGAGAGTGAGAGTGAGAGGGAGAGGGAGAGGGAGAGGGAAAGGGAGAGGGAGAGGGAGAGACAGAGGGGCAGAGAGGGAGAGAGAGAGAGAGGGGAAAGAGAAAGACACGGAACAGGATGCCATGAAGTGGGGAAAGGAAGTGATAGAAAAAGAGAATTAGAGGTAGCCACTCAGTTTGTTTCAGTAATCCAAGTTAGCTCTTCTTTTTCATTCGGTCATTGCCATTCCCTCCTGGTGGAATACGCAGCTATCGATGCTGAACGACACAACTAGCAAGGTCCACATTCAGGATTGCGACATTTTACTCCGCCTCTGCGTTACGGTGTTCAAATACACGTGCGATTTTATGGATACCTGGGCGATTTAAAGAATGCAAATAAGGAAACTGGGCTAACTTTAAGCACCACCGGTCCAACAACTTTCGCGCAAGGACTGGTAGCGGCAGCAATACCTGGAGTTAGTAGGGCAGCTGCCTGGAGTTGGTAGGGCAGCTGCCTGAGTTGGTAGGGCAGCCGCCTGGAGTTGGTAGGGCAGCTGCAAATTTGGTAAGCCAGTCGGCGGCTGGCTTACCAGTGGGCGACTTGCAGTGGCCCTTTGGACTTAGGTTGTTCTTGCACACATGTTTGTGTAGCCAGATTTTATCGGCTTGCATATCGGCTAGATGTGCAAGGCCACATATACACCGCTGTTCTATCGCACGTCATCTATCAGCTATGGTCAGCCTGGGACCGATCCAGGTACTTTTGTGGTGTGAGAGGGGATGGGAGGAACTCGTCTGGAGGAACTCGTCTGGAGGGACTCGTCTGGAGGAACTCGTCTGGAGGAACTCGTCTGGAGGAACTCGTCTGGAGGAACTCGTCTGGAGGAACTCGTCTGGAGGAACTCGTCAGGAGGAACTCGTCTGGAGGGACTCGTCTGGAGGAACTCGTCTGGAGGAACTCGTCTGGAGGAACTCGTCTGGAGGAACTCGTCTGGAGGAACTCGTCTGGAGGAACTCGTCTGGAGGAACTCGTCTGGAGGAACTCGTCTGGAGGGCTGGCATTTCCTCGGAGGGGCGCCATTCCTCAGCTGAAATTTTGTTCGGAGAGGGGTATATTTTTCTATCAGAGGGCGCCTTTGACTGAGGAATTCGTTGACAATGTGCGTTGGTGGGGTGCACTCAAACTTCTTACAGATGCGCTTTTGGCTGAAAATGCATTGAGAGAATGTGGTGTGGATGCACTTCACCCTCCCGGATGTGCACCTTTCCCGGTCGGAGGGCTGGGGGGGGGGGAGGACTGTGTTCAATGTGGAGGGCATATGCCGCCAGTCCCCCTGGATCCGTCAGTGTGGTTAACACTGTAGAAAGGGATGTATTGATCACACGGGGGGGGGCGTTAGCTAAATCAACACCAACCAACCAAGTCAACCATTGTACTGAGCTTCGCGCCGTGACTGCTGGATCAGGACCAGCTGTCTGTTTACCATGCTGGGAAGACGACTCCTCATCGGCAAATTGTTCATGACAGCTACGAGCTTCCCCTTTCAATGGCGGACAGCCAGCCGCAACGCCAGCTGACCTCCCGCCAAAACCGCTCGGGAAACTCTGGCACCACATCCACTGTCTTCCCCAGAAACCCTGGCACCGCATCCATTGTCTTCCGCGGAAACCCGGGCATCACATCCACTGGCTTCCCCAGAAACCCTGGCACCGCATCCACTGTCTGCGGAAACTCTGGCGCCACATCCACTGGCTTCCTTCCCCGGAAGCCCTGGCACATCCACTGGCACCACATCACCACTGGCTTCCACGGAACACCACGGAACACCACTGGATGCTGTTCACGTCACTGGAGAGTCCCACCATAGCTAACGATGGAGTCATCAGGGAGCCCAAGCTGGAGTCACCAGGGAGCCCAGGCTAGAATCACCATGGAGCCCACGCTAGAGTCACCAGGGAGCCCAGGATAGAGTGACCAGGGAGCCTACGCTAGAGTCACCAGGGAGCCCAGGCTAGATTCACCAGGGAGCCCAAGCTAGAGTCACCATGGAGCCCAGGCTAGAGTCACCAGGGAGCCAAGGCTAGTCACCAGGGAGCCCAGGCTGGAGTGACCATGGAGCCCACGCTAGAGTCACCAGGGAGCCCAGGCTAGAGTCACCAGGGAGCCCAAGCTGGAGTCACCAGGGAGCCCACGGTAGAATCACCAGGAAGCCCACGCTGGAATCACGAGACAGCCATCGCTGGTGACACCAGATCCCCCAATGGTGTAACCAGAGCCCTGCCCAAGTCACCATGGAGTCCCACTGCAGAGACAGCTAGCTGACGGTAAGATCAGCTCCCGGGTCAACGCCCCCTCGTGTGACTCGACGGAGCGCCGGGAGGCGTGGCGCACGTTAGCGCCGCCCGGACGAGCTTCCGGTCCCCAGCCGGCCGGATACTGCGCATGACCCGTTGATGAGTGCCATGGAGAAGCGCTGCCACCAGCGGTCCGCTGCGGCTCACAGACCAGCGCCGACCCGCGGTCCGTGGTCCGTGGTCTGTGGTCGGTGGTCGGTGGTTCGTGGTCGGTGGTCCGTGGTCCGTGGTCCGTGGTCCGTGGTCCGTGGTCGGTGGTCGGTGGTCCGTGGTCCGTGGTCGGTGGCGCCGCCCGGACGAGCTTCCGGTCCCCAGCCGGCCGGATACTGCGCATGACCCGTTGATGAGTGCCATGGAGAAGCGTTGCCACCAGCGGTCCGCTGCGGCTCACGGACCAGCGCCGACCCGCGGTCCGTGGTCCGTGGTCCGTGGTCGGTGGTCGGTGGTCGGTGGTTCGTGGTCCGTGGTCCGTGGTCCGTGGTCCGTGGTCCGTGGTCGGTGGTCGGTGGTCCGTGGTCCGTGGTCGGTGGCGCCGCCCGGACGAGCTTCCGGTCCCCAGCCGGCCGGATACTGCGCATGACCCGTTGATGAGTGCCATGGAGAAGCGCTGCCACCAGCGGTCCGCTGCGGCTCACAGACCAGCGCCGACCCGCGGTCCGTGGTCCGTGGTCCGTGGTCCGTGGTCGGTGGCGCCGCCCGGACGAGCTTCCGGTCCCCAGTCGGCCGGATACTGCGCATGACCCGTTGATGAGTGCCATGGAGAAGCGTTGCCACCAGCGGTCCGCTGCGGCTCACAGACCAGCGCCGACCCGCGGTCCGTGGTCCGTGGTCTGTGGTCGGTGGTCGGTGGTCCGTGGTCCGTGGTCGGTGGCGCCGCCCGGACGAGCTTCCGGTCCCCAGCCGGCCGGATACTGCGCATGACCCGTTGATGAGTGCCATGGAGAAGCGTTGCCACCAGCGGTCCGCTGCGGCTCACGGACCAGCGCCGACCCGCGGTCCGTGGTCCGTGGTCCGTGGTCGGTGGTCGGTGGTCCGTGGTCGGTGGCGGCGGCTCGGCAGCGGCGGAGGATTATCTCGACACCGTTACCACCCGTTCTGGCCCGAACCGACAGGCCTGCAGCAGTTGACACGGCGCAGCCGGCTCCTGACGCCCAGCAGACAGGAATTCACTTTCCCTTCTGCGGCAAATGCGCCGCCCCTGTTTATTCGGACGGACGGATCGCGTGTGATTACTGCTGACTTTTTGGCGTGCCTCTGGCGGGAAAAGGCGATTAGATTAAACCTCCAGCGGTATTGAGCTGGATCAAATCAGAGTATGTGAACAAATGAAGCTGGCGGCATGGCCTTGGTACATACCCTTGGTGCATACCTGCAGCGAAGCTATGCTATTCTGTCGAGTTCGAGGAACCACCCTGTTACCACACCGACCGCTCCGCAGCCAAGCTTTCAATTAAGCATATAACACAAGCAGACCACAGTGGTGTACGCAAGGGCGTCGCCACCGGGGGGGCAGAGGGGCAGTCGCCCCCCTGCCGTGAGACTGGGGGGGGGGGGGGCGCCGCCCCCCTGAAATTTGAGGAGGCCCCTATTCGGAAATGCACAGGAAAAAAAAGTGAGCAATGAGGCCGACGAGACGTGAGAGGAGGCCCCTAATTTGAAGAAGGAGTTACCTAGAAAGGATAGGAGGCCCCAGAAATCAAGAGAGTGCCAACAATTGCCACCGAGGGCCCCAGGAATGCAAAGGAGGCACCCAGGATTGCAAAGGAGGCTCCCAGGATTGCAAAGGAGGCCCCCAGGATTGCAAAGGAGGCTCCCAGGATTGCAAAGGATGCCCCCATAATTGCAAAGGAGGCCACAGGATTGCAAAGGAGGCCCCCAGGATTGCAAAGGAGGCTCCCAGGATTGCAAAGGAGGCCTCCAGGATTACAAAGGAGGCCCCCAGGATTGCAAAGGATGCCCCCAGAATTGCAAAGGAGGCCCACAGGATTGCAAAGGAGGCCCCCAGGATTGCAAAGGAGGCTCCCAGGATTGCAAAGAAGGCCCTCAGGATTGAAAAGGAGGCCCCCAGGATTGCAAAGGGGGCCTCCAGGATTGCAAAGGAGGCCCCGGGATTGCAAATGAGACCCCAGGATTGCAAAGGAGGCCTCCAGGATTGCAAGGGAGGCCCCCAGGATTGCAAAGGAGGCCCACAGGATTGCGAAGGAGGCCCAAGGATTGCAAAGGAGGCCCCAGGATTGCAAAGGAGGCCCCAGGATTGCAAAGGAGGCCCACGGGATTGCAAAGGAGGGCCACAGTATTGCAAAGGAGGCCCCCAGGATTGCAAAGGAGGCCCCCAGGATTACAAAGGAGACCCCACGATTGCAAAGGAGGCCCCAGGATTGCAAAGGAGTCCTCAGGATTGCAAAGGAGGCCTCCAGGATTGCAAAGGAGGTCCCGGGATTGCAAAGGAGACCCCCAGGATTGCAAAGGAGGCCTCCAGGATTGCAAAGGAGGCCCCCAGGATTGCAAAGGAGGCCCCCAGGATTGCAAAGGAGGCCCTCAGGATTGCAAAGGAGGCCCCCATGATTGCAAAGGAGGCCCCAATACGGGAAGGGAGACCCCAGAAAATGAGAGGAGGCCCTAAGACGGAAGAGAAAGCCAGTGGATATGAGATGAGGTTTCGGAGACGCAAAAGCAGTCCCCAAAACGGGTAAGGTTCCACCAAGATAGAAAAGGATGATCCAGAAAAGTGGCAGGAAGCACCTAATTCGGAAGAGGACGATATAAGATTGGAAATGAGACCCTATGATGAACGAGGAAGCTCATAAAATAGGAGAGAAGGGCCATTAGATAAGAGGGATGGCTCCCAGGCGAGAAAGAAGGCTTCAAGACGGGTAAGAAGGTCCCCAGGAAATGACAAGGTAACTGAGATAGGAAAGGTTACTTATAATTTGGAAGAGGAGAAACCTTAGAGAGAAGAGGAGTCCACCCGGAGATAAGAGGCCACCCTTAAAATTGCCAAAGATAGAATCAAAACGCAAACAGGAAGCCCCGAAGACGTGAGAGAACGCCCCTAATTTGAAAAAGGTTTCTAGAAGAGAAAAGGAGGCCCCTGCCGGACTCGAGGAGTCCCTCAAGACGGAATAGGTCTCCAGGGCCGAATGAGGCCCCGAAGACCGGAAGGAGTTCCCAGGAAATGAGAGGAGGCCCTTAAGATGGGAGTGGTAGCAGGTATGGAAGGAGGTGAGGTTTCCAAAATTGAAGATGCCCTCAAGACGGGTAGGTTTTGCGAGGACAAAGGAGGAGGCCCACGAGGCGTGGCAGGAGGCCCCTAATTTGGCAGAGGATGCCCATGGAACATGAGAGGAAGCCCCATGCCATGTTAAAGGGGCACCAGGATGTGGGAGGAGGCCCTCAAAAACGGGAGAGGAGGACCATTGAATATGGAGGAGGGTAGGACGCATGAGGAGACATCCAAAACCGGTAAAGAGGCTCCAGGAAAATGAGACGAGACCCCTAAGACGCGAGAGGAGGTCTATAATTTGCAAGAAGCCCCTGAAATGATAGGAGTCGTGCCGGAGTACATGAAAATCACGATATGGGCCCAAAAAGGTCCGGCCGGGGCCCCTGAAAATCATGCTGAGCCTAGGGGTACCAAAAAGTCACGCCCGGACCATGACAATCACGCTAGGGACACGATAGGTCGTATCGTTCCCCAACAGTATCATTGGGACACAAATGAAGCCGGGGAAACGAAAAACAATCCGGACATGGATAATCACTCTGGGGCCACAACAATTACACCAAAAGCATCCAAAACGTATTGGACAAATATCGCGCTCGGGCCCACAGTCCCTATCGGTAGTACCAAAAATTTGGTCTGGGCATCAAACATTCACGTCGGGGCTGCCAACAATTGGCGTCTAGGGCCCCACATAAGCACCGTGTGACTCCCAAAGTCGCATTGGTATCCCAAAAATAAAGCTGGAGCCCTCCAAAATAAGGGGGGATTCGAAAAAAAAGTCCGAGTCAGGAAAATGGTTCTGGAGCACCGAACATATCATCAGATGCCTTCACAAATCGCGTACGGCATCGATAAACATATCGGAGCTCGAAGAAAATCGAGGTGAGATACCAAAACATGGTGCTAGGGACTCGAAAAATCAGGCCGGGATTCGGAATTTAAAGAAAATTCAGAAGAGATCCACAAAAATCGCCTGAGCCCAGATGACTGGCGTTGGGTCCCCGGAACCACGCGCTTTGGCGCGATAAGTCGCGCTAGGACCCATAAAAATCGCACGGAAGCCCCAAAATCGTACTGGGGCCCCACAAATGTGCGTCAGAAGCCCCAAATAAACACAGCGGGACCCTAAGAGCACAACGGGGACCGAAAATGTAACTGGCCCTCCAAAGCGCAGTCTCGCAAAAAGCGACAGGGCCCTAAAACATGCGTTGCAGCCCTAAATAAATATACCGGGATATCTAAAAAAAACACAAAAATTACACCGGAAGCTCTCGAGGCACACCGGGGCCATGCGACCGCACAAGGGCATGACAAGAGACTGGGGCCGCAAAAAGCAACATGGTCTCAAAACGAACAAAAATACCTGGCACTAAGTAAACACATCGAGATCTTTGAAAGCGCCCCGACAACTAATACAAATCATCCGTGCACAAAAAAGCAACAAACCCTAAAACGAGCAGGGGTTTCGAAAATGCGTTGGGCCTCTAACAAAAATGGATTGGAGCCCTAAAACACATCCGTAGACGAAGAAATACGAAACGGGTCCAAAGAAGTACACTCAGGCAGGGCCTCGGTTCGGTAGCCACCCTGGAAGCATGTTTAATCAAAGATATGAGGTGCACAAAGCTCAGCGGGTATCCGGATTTCTTCACCATAAAATATGAGAAGTAGGGAACTAATGATTGAATTTAATTTATCGAATTTTCGCAGCGAACGCCCATACGAAGCATTTCAACACGTCAGATATGGCGCAAGTCATATCTGACTTGCGCCATATCTGACTCTGCTAAATGTGGCAGCAATTAGCAAAGCGTAGGAGGCCCAGCAGAATCCGTAGCATCGCACGAAGTGTGGCGAATGCGCCGAATGCGCAAGATGGGTGTGCACGTGCACTAACGTTGGCGTCGTGGCGACCGGGCACTATGAACTGGAATGTCTGAAATTGGGAAATTTTACATTTTAAAGTGATTTGTGTAGGTGTAATTTCAGCAGTGCGAGGTGACTCCTCAAGGGATATCAAAAGGATACATTCGGACAGGGTGGGGGAGCTAGGGTTGAAATCGGACGAATCAGAAACGATAGTGGTAGATTAGGCCAGGTAGTGGTAGATTTGAGAAAATAGTGGTCGAAATCGGAAGACTTTATTGAGTAGGTGGACCCCCTCCAAATACGTTTGCCCCCCTCCCCTTGACGCAAATATAGGTACGTCACTGGTCCCCCAATAATTTTCAGAAACATGCGCCCATGGAGCAAAGCCAACATTGAGGGGGCAAATTCCCCCTCACAAGCATACAAAACAACACCGATCCCCCATATTAAATGGGAGGAATGATGTTTTTAAATGCACTTTCTTCCTACAAACTTGTCTTCTGTGATTACAGCCTGCATGATTAGAGCTTCCCAGCTTCAATACCTTCTCAACGACATAATTTACAAAACGGTACAGCACAGCGAAAACCATGGGCGTGACGGCGTGGAATTTGAAGGTTTTGCATTATTTATGCATTGTCATTGTTACATTGTTGCATTGCCATTGATGCATTGTTGTTCAATGCTTGTTCTTGCCCTGAATTTATTCGCGGAGGATTTATTATATTTGCTTCTGTGCTAAGTGCCTTGCAGCCAGCACCATATGTTATACAAATAAATAAATCCCTAAGATGACGATCAGAAAACCAATTCAATCAACTTCTCGTTGTCACCTTCGCGAAATTGTCGTCCTAGGACTGAGAAATGATCGTTTAAGCTTGTTTATGCGATCAAGCTGGTGGGAATGACTAACAGTAGTGATGAACCTAGCTATATTCAGTTAAACTTGGTGGACATAGAAGTGGGTTGATCAATGGGAGATATCCTTCAGATATGTTCAGCACCAGCCCCACCAGCTCGCTGCATTCTAGAGGCCAGCGGGAAGATTCTTCTCGTCGATAAAGCATAAAGATATTGGTTTGTTTTGGCACTGACGTATTTATCCACATTTGTTTATTATACCCTGGTATGGCTTAGTTCTCAGCGAAAAAAAAATGATTCTTGCTATTGCGTTTTGCGTAAATGATGCACCATGCCAAGAACAAACAAGACATCAATATGAAATCATGCTCCCCATTCGGGAACCATACTAAGAGTCTAAAAAGCAATAGGAGGCCCTAACACAGTGGAGGCCACCTTTTGGGGAGCAGGAGGCCCCCTATCAACATTGCCCCCCACCCCCCACCCTCCCCCTGGAATAATTTCGTGGCGACGCCACTGGGTGTACGGAAAGGGCATCAGATACAGGGGGGGGGGGGCGTCGGAAATTCACCTTCCAACGTGTCTGCCATTCGACGTTCCACGGCTGCATGTAGAGAACGGCGATGACACCCCCGATAACCACCAGCCGCTGCTTGCAGCGGTGGTGAGTCGCTATGGGTGCCCACCGGCCGTGCCAGGCTCCGACTGGGGTCTCGGCCGTCCCGTGGCCTTGCCCGTCACAGGTGGCGGCCGTCAGGCCACACCCGGCACGTCTCTCGTGCACGACTAGCGGTGCGGTCTGGACGTCTCTCGTGCACGACTAGCGGTGCAGTCTGGACGCCTCTCGTGCACAACTAGCGGTGCGGTCTGGACGTCTCTCGTGCACGACTAGCGGTGCGGTCTGGACGTCTCTCGTGCACAACTAGCGGTGCGGTCCGGACGTCTCTCGTGCACAACTAGCGGTGCGGTCTGGACGTCTCTCGTGCACGACTAGCGGTGCGGTCTGGACGTCTCTCGTGCACAACTAGCGGTGCGGTCTGGACGCCTCTCGTGCAGACGTGCCAGACTTGTCGACACGCCGCGCGACACGCCGCGCGACACGCCGCTCAGTGCGATTTTCCAGGTTCCAGGTTCCAGGTTTCCAGGTTCCCGTCCACATCCATCGCATCATATACCTTCCAACATTTGAGTCATCCCAATCATTATCATAAAACGACACCCCTGATCATGGATTCCTGGCCACCGGCACGTGCCAATACGAATCTGAAGAGACACTGGCCGACTGGCGACAATAGCGAACTGAATGAAGGGGAGACAGATCAGGCGCTTGTAGTGATGAAAAAACAGACTGACATCTGCAATGCCCGACCGATACACGGCAACGGAGGGGGATGGTAGCGAGCGGCCGCGTTGAACCCTAGTCGCTGCGATGCAGACACCGGCTCCCAATGGCCGCTGAGCAGACACGTGAGGGCGGAAGTGGCCGGTGTCGCCGCAGCGGGCGCCGGCGCCGGCATTTCGGCAGTAAAGCGGCACCGGCAGCACAGCTGGAGTGTGCACTGTCATCGGAGCGGCAATGGCGAGTGGCTGGCGCCGCTGGTAACGGCCCAGCCCACCCACCGTGCAGACTCGCTCGGCGGCCCGCTCTCGGTCGTCGCCACGGCTGCCCGTCACCAATACCGCAACGGAAGGGCAGAGTGAGGGAGAGGGCCGCTGACGGCCCAGCGGCAACGGTGGCTGCGTCACCAGCCGGACGGAAGGGCAGGGTGAAGCAGAGGGCCGCTGACGGCCCAACGGTAACGGTGGCTGCGTCACCAGCCGGACGGAAGGGCAGGGTGAAGCAGAGGGCCGCTGACGGCCCAACGGTAACGGTGGCTGCGTCACCAGCCGGACGGAAGGGCAGGGTGAAGCAGAGGGCCGCTGACGGCCCAACGGTAACGGTGGCTGCGTCACCAGCCGGACGGAAGGGCAGGGTGAAGCAGAGGGCCGCTGACGGCCCAACGGTAACGGTGGCTGCGTCACCAGCCGGACGACGGAGGAAGGTGAAGCTGAGGTATGGCCAGCGCAGACCGTGCCCATGACGCGCTACAACTATGGTGCAGGCCACCCACCGCGACGTGGCAGCCCAGAGGCGTGACGTCACCCCTTCAGGCCCGTCTCTGGGTGCTGTTTGGAAGCGCCGTGATCGTTCAGCCTAGACGTCACTGAGCCGTTGTTGGCTCGGGCCGAGGTGCCGGCCGGCTCTGGCCTGCTGGAGCTGGCCTGCTGGGTGGCTTGGCCAGGGCGTCCATTATCTGGCCGGCCCACGGACCCGCCGACTGCCGTGGACACGGGTGGAGAAGCTGGACATTTGATGAGGTATTGGTGGGGCCCAATGCAACGAGTGCTGCCAATTTTGCCGGTTGGGACCCATCTCGTAGGGTCCCATATCAAGAGAGCAAGAAGTTGGTGGGACCAAGGCAAATATGGTAGAGTCCAGGTCCCACCAAAAGCATAGGCAGCTCCACATCTGGTCGTGGATAATGGAGCCATGTGTTCACTGAAGATGCCATGTCGCCATGGACAGTGGTGATTTGTTGAACCAATTTCGTCACGATGAATGTGGCCGTTAGCTTTTGTAGTGATATAGTGACCTGACAGTACTAGGCAGGAACCTGACAGTCCTGAACAGAAGCTTGACAGTTTTTAGTCGCGGATCTGACCAAGTGTGCGAAACTGGACCCTTTCAACATGCAAAACAGATGTGATCCAACAAAGCACATCATATGTGTCTCTGCACTGTTTGGGACGCGCCACGAGATATAGATCGCTGGAGGTGTACTAGAGTAATAGCCGGAGGTGTACTAGTATGTATATACTAGAGGCTGAGCATGTTACGTGCATTGTGCGGCGGATGTGCGAATGCCAACACTAGGCCCAGGCAGAGTGCCAACACTCAGGACTGGGCAACGCCAGACCTGGGCGTCGGCAGTCCTAAGCTTCCCTTAGGAAGCTTAGGACGTGAGTGGTGATACGTGAGTGGTGAGTGGTGAGTGGTGACACATCGAAGCTCCCTGGCGCCAGGCGTTGGAGTTCCTGACTATTGGATGTGGATCTGTGCCGAATCTCCACTGCACTCACCTGTAGGCCGCGTAGCAGCAGATTGTCCACGCGATCAGGAGCAGCACGTAGCGCCGCATTAATTTGTGCGGCAACGGCATACTGGACAGCATCCTGTGGCCGGCCGGTGCTAATGCCAGGGCCCAGACCTGTCGTGGTAACGCAACATGTCACCGCACACAGCGCACCGTGTGAGAGGAACACACAAACAGTGCGAACCACAGTCGCGTATCGGGGCCCAACATCTGGGCGCAGCATCTGGGCGCAGCATCTAGGAGCAACATCTGGGAGCAACATCTGGGCGCAGCGTCTGGGAGCAGCGTCTGGGAGCAACATCTGGGAGCAACATCTGGGAGCAACATCTGGGAGCAACATCTGGGCGCAGCGTCTGGGAGCAGCGTCTCGGAGCAACATCTGGGAGCAACATCTGGGAGCAACATCTGGGAGCAACATCTGGGCGCAGCGTCTGGGAGCAGCGTCTGGGAGCAACATCTGGGAGCAACATCTGGGAGCAACATCTGGCCGCAGCGTCTGGGAGAAGCATCTGGGAGCAGCATATGAAAGCAACATCTGGGCGCAGCATTTGGGAGCAGCATCTGGGAGAAGCATCTGGGCGCAGCATCTGGGCGCAGCATCTGGGCGCAACTAAGTTTCGAAACGCATACACCATTGCTTACACACCAGTCATGGGTTTGCGCAGGCAGGAAGGCGAAGTTACAAGACATTGCATAATGACTGGCCACACGAAAGCCCTGGGACCGGCAAGAAGATAGGCCTGCCAGTGCCACTAAAACTAACACCTTGGCGATCACACCCCTTCAGTGTACTTGACGTCGTGGTCAAATGAAACACAAGGATGAGAGCACAATTATACAAATCAAAGTCGGCTACAGGTTTTCTGACTGCATTCCCCCAATAACGTTTTACGAACAACTAAAAGGCAGGAAAAGGTATTCAGGAGATTGGCTGCATAACAATGGGTTGGCACTGCAATACTGGGGCATGTAGCGAGTGGTATGTTAGACCGCAAGAGCGGTACGTGATATCCGACGATTTAACACTTAGCATGTGGTGAATGGTCATTTTCTTGGACTATCCGACGTTGAACAATCCAGCATTGCTTCGAGTTGGTTTGCATTGAGTCAAACATGGCATGGAACAAGATGTGATTAGTTGATATACTATGTTCACCTTGTTTGTCTACTCCACCAAAGTCGAAGCATACGGGTTTGGTGCGAAGAGGTGGGAAAACTCTTTTGTTAGGGCAGCAGACGGAGCTGCCATCCGTCCTCCGCTACCTCGTCCCACTGGCGGGTACCGCCCAGCCGTCTGTGGGACTGCACCATGTCCCACTGACGGGTACCGCCCAGCCGTCTGTGGGACTTCACCACGTTCCACTGGCGAGTACCGCCCAGCCGTCTTTGGGACTGCACCACGTCCCACTGGCGGGCACCGCCCAGCCGTCTGTGGTACTGCATCACGTCCCACTGGCGGGTACCGCCCAGCCGTCTGTGGGACTTCACCACGTTCCACTGGCGGGCACCGCCCAGCCGTCTGTGGGACTGCACCACGTCCCACTGGCGGGTACCGCCCAGCCGTCTATGGGACTGCTGGCCGCCGCCACCACGTTCCACTGGCGGGTACCGCCCAGCCGTCTGTGAGACTGCACCACGTCCCACTGGCGGATACCGGCCAGCCGTCTGTGGAACTGCCGGCCGCCGCCACCACATCCCACTGGCGGGTACCGCCCAGCCGTCTGTGGGACTGCACCACGTCCCACTGGCGGTTACCGCCCAGCTGTCTGTGGGACTGCACCACGTCCCACTGGCGGGTACCGGCCAGCCGTCTGTGGGACTGCACCACGTCCCACTGGCGGGTACCGCCCAGCCGTCTGTGGGACTGCCGGCCGCCGCCGACAATGGTGCAGCGCAGCAGGCGGGCCGCTTGCTCGGGAAGCACGAGTATATCACGCGCCTGATGAACGATAGCAGTTAGCCATCAGGCGCTCCGAAAGGCGGTGACAGGCGACGGCGGCGTGTTTGTGTACCGGAGCGGAGGCGGCACCGGTGAAGGCGGCCAAAGTGTCACACAGCGGGCCGCCGGGCCGCTCGAGCCGGCGCCACAGCAAACGGCGTCGTTCTTCTGAGGTTTACAGCGGCGCCCCGACACATCAAGGGCGGCACGTGCGCTCACAATCGGCTCCGCATCGGCTTGCGGACTGCCGATGTCGACGTCGTTGCCGCCTTCAGCTCCAAACCTGTCGACTCTCGACTGCGTCCTCAGCGCCCGACACGGCTGGGAGAAAACACGAACCTGCATCCGGCGCTGCTCGTGCGAACTGATTGGTGAAGCGGTGGACAAACTGGCACGAACGTCGCAGCGGAGTAGTAGACGGCGAAGGGCACCCGCGCCCACTGATGTGCCCAGACCAACGAGTCGTCGGCTACCACCGGGCACACTGAAAACCGAGATCACTTCCGCGAAAGCAGTGATGTTATTTGACTTCGGCGCTAGTTTCCGAACTAATGCAGGCCGGTGGTCGTCGTTGAGTATGCGATCTGTCAGAAAACGACACGAATACATCCATCAGCGCTTAACTGGCACGCTGGTCACTTCCTTCCTTCCTCGTTTCGACTCCGCTCCGCCGCTATATCGACCACACAATATGGGCCGAGTTGTGCAGCACTGTGGTTCCTCATTCATGAATCGAATCTCGGTGGGACCTGAGCCGAACAGCCACCCATAGCACGAAAAGGCACCGGGCCGAAGTCAATGACGATGTTATCGTCGTCCGTTGTTCGGCAGCAGCAGCAAAAGCTGCTCATCTCCCTCAATTTCGACAACGAGCGTGATGTCCGTTTCGTTTCGTCTCAATTTCGAGAAGAAATCTCAATTTCGTCCGGCGGCGAGATGTGGCTCCCAGAACCGCCAGGGCGTTCTGGCCGGGGGCCTGGAGCTGTTCGTTTTGTGAGCGCAGGCGCAGATTCGGTCGCAGCAGTGCGAGACCAGAACAATCCAGCTAAATGGAGGTAGAACTCACACGGTCTGCCATTTGCTTTGTCGATGAAATGGCGGCGGCAACTACAGTTTGCAGTGCAGAAAAACCACCGTATTATTTATTGGATTGGCTGCAGCAGGCAAACATATCTCAGCTGCTTTGCATCAGTTTGCCTTCTGCCACAGCATTTGATGCACCGTAGCAATCCATACGGTATATAACTGCATATACGAGTTGGACATACGGTATATAACTGCATATACGAGCTCGACATACGGGATATAACTGCTTATCCGAGCTGGACATCCGGCATATAACTGTATATCCGGGCTGCACATACGGTACATAACCGCATATTCGAGCTGGACATTCGATATATAACTGTATATCCGAGCTGGATATACGGTACATAACTGCATATTCGGGCTGGACATTCCGTATATAACTGTATATCCGAGCTGGACATACGGTATATAACTGCATATCCGAGCTGGACATACAGTATGTAACTGTATATCCGAGCTGGACATACGGTATATAGCTGTATATCCGAGCTTGATATACAGTATATAACTGTATATCTGAGCTGGACATACATTACATAACTGCATGTCCGGGCTGGATATACGGTACCATATTATTGTATGTCCGGACTGGACATACAGTTATATACTGTATGGCCCAGCTGGACATACGGCATATAGCTGTATATCCGAGATGGACATTTAGTACATAACTGTATATCCGAGCTGGACTTACAGCATATAATTGTATATCGGAGCTGGATATACCGCATGTAACTGTGCATCCGAGCTGGATATACAGTATATAACTGTATGTCCGGGCTGGACATACACTATATAACTGTATGTCCGGGCTGAACATACGGCGTATTCCTGCATGTCTGGGCTGCACATACGGTATATTAAAGCATGTCCGAGCTGGACATACAGTATATAAATATACATCCGAGCTGGGCATACGGTATATAACTGTACACCCGAGTTGGACATATGGTATACAACTGCATATCCGAGCTGGACATACGATACATAGTTGTATATCCGGGCTGGGCATATGGTACATAACTGTATATACGGGTTGGACATCCGGTACATAACTGTATAGCCAAGCTGGGCATAAGATATATAACTGCATAAACAAGCTGGGCATACGGTATATAACTGTATATCCGAGCTAGACTTACGGTATATAACTATATTTCCGAGCTGGAATTCGTTATATAACTGGAAGTCCGAGCTGGACATGTAGTATGTCAATCAATACTTTCATCTCTTCAGACAACTGAATCTCGAATTCCTGAAAGATTGGCCACCATCGCTTCACGATAACGTTAAATTTCGTCTCCAAATTTCGTCTCCAATTTCATCTCCATGGACGCAATTGATCTTTCCGTTATACGCTACGATCAGACATAGTTTAATATGGAGAGTTCATGATAAGAGTGGGGGTCACATTGGCACCGTCCCACGTCTCGGCATGGTGGTCGGGGCACCGTCCCACGTCTCGGCATGGTGGTCGGGGCACCGTCCCACGTCACGGCATGGTGGTCGGGGCACCGTCCCACGTCTCGGCATGGTGGTCGTACATGACAGTGGCGACGGCCCATCGCACAACTGGCCAGACAGGGGGCGGCTTGGGGACGCCGCGAGGGTGGTCGCTCGGTACAGGGATCAATAGGGATTACTGGCTAGGTGTGTCGGCCGGGTCGTGCGACAAGCTGGCTGGGTCATCGTCCTGGGCCGACCCTCACGCTCCGCCGGACAGACCCGGGCCACAAAAAGTCGCCCACCGCCGACCGTCTGCCTCCGACCGTCTGTATCTGACCTCCTGCTCCCGTCGCATAAATGTTAATGCTAGCCGTGCATCTGGACTTCAGCGACAGCCTCGTATCTGGTAATTGGGCTTCAAAACAGCTGTGACAGATCGCTGGTCGGGAGATGGCCATTCGGTGTTTACAAACACTTCACTGGCATGCAGCGGCGTACCGAAGGAGTAAGGGAAAAGCACCGTCCACCTGAAGTGTGGTGGACTCAACAGAATCGCACTGGATCTCGGAAAAGTTGCGCCGGGACCCTGAAAAATCACGCTCGAGCCACAAAAATCGCTCCGGGGTCCCAAAACACCGTACCGGGACCCGAGAACTCAGGTCGGGCCCTGCAAAAATCAAGCAGGAATCCCAGAAAATCAACCTGGACATGGAAAATCGCTCTGGAGCCACATAAATCGCGCCAGAGGTATACAAAAATGGCGTTTGGCAAAAAACGTATTGGCCCCCTACAAATATTGTACAAGGGCCCAAAAATCGCACCGGGAAAAATATCACGCCAGAGCCCCAACAAATCGAGCCGCGGCTTGGGAAGATCACGCTCGAACCCCAAAAAGCGATCCACGCTCCGAAAAAAATCGAGGACGCCCAGAAAACTAGCGTCCGACCCAGAAAACTCGCGAACGGCCCAGAAAAATCGTGTCCGGCTCAGAAAAATCGTGTCTGGGCATCGACAACTCGGGCCGCAATCGTGCAGCAAATCAACGCTGCCTTTCAGCCCGGCACTTCTGACAATGATAAGCCTTCTAGATATCATTAGATGAATCGGCAGTGATTCTGGACACTACTCATACTGAGTTAATTGGAAACAGGAGGTAACTTTCAGTTGGAGGACTTTTCAAATGTTATGATTTTGTAAGCACAACATGTGATTCTTAAACCTGCCTTCTCGAATAAAATAGTTATGCTCATGCCATGTGTTGTGTTTGTGGTCCTGAGCCATTTTGTGCAGGAATTAGGCACCCTTGCCGCCAGAGAGTAATATTTTCATAATTATAATTGGTCAAAATTGGAAGGGCAATGCTCACGTTTCGGCGGATCTGCAAGTTAAAGGAGCAAGCGTCCCGTCAAGTAGGCACGATTTTCATCTCTGCTACATCGGTAGGTAAGTATGTACCTACTTTCCATGTTAGCAAAACTTAACATGCTATTTCAAGAAAGAAATTGTGAGTTGGTTCTGTTGTTTGTGTCCATTTCGTCTCCAGTGCATAATTATGCAAAGCCCTTCTGCTTATTTTTTAATCTTGTGCAACCATAACTAAGCATGCGTTCTTTGTAAGCCCGGACGACAAAGAATTTGCGCGTCGAAGAGAGATCATCAGAGAACCTTTCCAACCGTTCGTTCCGGCACGTTCCGCAAGGATATTCTTGATGGCCGCAGTCTGGTATATGTGTACCGCCAGTCTGGATAATAGTACATCTTTATTTATTTGCATGCGGATCCTGAGCCAGAAGAGGGGTCTCGGGCCTCTTCCGGACCTGAAGAGAGGACAAGAAGCGAACAGGTCTCTTTTTGAGGCAGCCGGTCTCCAGCCGTGGTTTTAAGCTATATCTCACTTGATGATGCCGGGTACTGAAAATGAAATTAACGGAAGGAATGTTCAAAGCCCGGTTAAAAACAAATGTTTCAGTCGACGAACCAACCCAGCGACAGACTGCAACAGACCGGGTACATTACAGACGGTATCAAACTCTCCGGTTTCGGTACAGCACCGATGAAATTGCCACAAATCGCCCTTACCGCGAGACATTCCGCCGCGCCTGCTCTGATCTATGAAGGATTGAAGGGCGTCTCTGATATTCCCAAGCCCCGCCCTAGCCGGCCAATGCTGCCGGAACCTTAGCTGCCGGAAGGGCACAGTGAGACGTCAAAGGGACATATGAAGGCTTCGGAAGGATACCATGACCTCTGAATTCTGGTCATCATGGCCCGTTAGATGGGTGAATTGACCTGCAATGAGCCTTGGCTAGGTTCTAGCCTTGGTTCGGACCGCCCCCCCCCCGACCCACCCGGCATCTCCCGCCATGGCAACAGAATACCATCACGGTTCGTGGTCGACCGGCCGTCCGTCCGCCGGTACAGTCCGCGCGCGCTGCACCGGCCCAGATGGAGGGGGATCTCCTGGAAAGGAGACACGACTCACGTTTTGAGTTGTGTGGCGCAGCACTGACCGCCGCCGCCGACGGTCTACCCGGCCGTGCTCTGGCCCATCGACTGCACCGGTCTCACTCGAACCTGCGCCAGAGCCCGGGCGGCCGCGACCGAGTCGCGTGCTCCGCTGACGGTGCCCGGCGCTGGAGTGACCGCCGCTGAGCCGCCGCCACCGGGCCCGGCCGCGACGCGCTGACATCACCGCAGCCGCCGTGGCGTCACACGACGTGACGTCACACGTCGAGCCGCACCGCGCCGCGCCGCGACGTCAGGTTCAAGGTCTGGAACATCCAAGTCATCGCGCGGCAGCGACCCGAGGGGGGAGGCCGCGCTTAAAACACGTCACGCGTCAGATATAATGTTAATGCGGACATTCCAAACAAGGGCAAAGTGCAGCGCCAAAATTTTGAAAAAGGATAGTAAAATGCACATCAGTAGACGGGTAATACAATGCCCAAACTGTCTACCAAACTAGTTCTTCTGCCGCTGTATCTTATGTCAGGCTCGCTTCACAGCGCTTCACCCCTGTTTATCGTGATTACTGCGGTAAAAATAAACTATTTCGCGTACCCTGAATCTTACGTTTCTTCTCATCCATTGTTTTGAAGGGTAGATAGAGAAACCCCAGCGTATTGCAAGCATTATCGAGATTAAACAAATATTAGTTTGGCATTGAAAAAAATCAAAGTAAGTTGTTTTGCAGGCTTCAGCTCGTGACCTATGCAATATGTGTCAATTGTCAAACTGTGTGCAATGCTAGAATTACGCTAGTTTCCCTGTATCTCATTAAAATCGTACAAGGATAACACTACCCGTCAAAATGACTTACTTATCAAGGGAGAGGAGAAAAAACATTACCCACGCTGCATTTAAAGCAAATGTTGGAATCGAGTGTATGGTTTTGAAAGCAATGGGATGGCCTTTCGATAAAGCACGAACTCAAAGCATACGTGGTTTTAGCTTTGGGTTAAAACTAGGTGAACGGCAATATTAATTTAATTGAGCATACCTTTTGATTCACCTACAACAATCTCGCGTGTACACAATCCACTCGTATTCAGTTTACTATGGCCTTGCTGTAAGTATTTTTAACCGACTCCGGATCGGGAGGTGGGGTTCTCGAGAGGCCCCCTCAGGGTTTTTTTTCGGGATAGCGATTGAATGAATAGGCTCAGAAACATGCACATTTAACTAGCTTCTCATACATCCGCTTTGTACATCTCCTATAAACTCCAGGTCAAGATCATTGCAGATAATTGACCTTGGACGGCTAAAGAAGAGAATGTTCCAAAGTATTCAAAGTGCCGCCGTTCGGAGTAGGTGCAGCACATCAACACCAAACTATGATCACGCTGTTCCTTCATGGAGACGAGCACCTGCCATCTTGATCTTTTATTTAATGTCAAGGTTACTGACATGAGGTGCGGTCACCTGCCACGTTTTTTCCACTGTATTAAGTGGGAATAATTGAAGTTGATGGCTATTTCATACCGAAAATGATAAAAAAAAAACACTTAAGGAGCATTCTGGTAGAGAATGTTGTTGTTCCTCTTGCTAAGCTTATACAGAATGTTGCTGTTCCTGGTGAAGTCATGTCTCAGTTCGGCTTCAGCACCGCCTAAGTCGTGCGAAATAACATTGATCATGTCATGGCATTGCCAACCAATGATCGGAAATGACCTCGTGTGATATGACCTAACTTGAACTTTCTATAGAAGTACTAACCAAGCAGTGTACATCTAGGCGAAGGCCGAAGTGGTTGCTTTCTCAATCTATATCTTGTCCCGGCGTAACCCAAAGTCAAGTCACGTGGCCAGAATCTAGATACATGACAAAGGTGTTTCAGTATCATATTATTTTTTTTTAGAACGAAATTTGCATACTTCAAAAATGATGTATCCGGAATATTAAAACTTGAACTGACTTCACCCACCATACGACGGGACATGACCTGACATTAGGATTCTCGGATATGCACACATTTTGCTTCATTCGCTTTGCTGAAAGGACCCGAAGCATATTATGTTCATATTTTGTAAGCCATTACCCGAGATGAACGTCATGCCACTATGTTGGCCTATTAAAACCTTCATGTGCCTCAGCCGAAGATGAATAAATTAGCTGTGATATGAGCTGCAGGGTAAATTGGCTTCCCAATAACATGCTCCCTGTGGCTCTAACATGCATAGTCTGGAAGCTGTTTTTCAAGCCTGATTCTGACCCGACCTGACCTATCCTGTCTTGATGTTTCCTTGCTGTGATTAATGCAAATGCATTTATCCATTTAAATTATTTTAAACAATGGCTATGCCAAAAGAAAGCAAGCTGTGCCCGTTTTACCATTTCCAAGGAATTAAGTCGAGGTTCGTGTATTGAACTAGATGGCCACTGGTGACGCCATTATCGATATAAATGCACAAGCAATTGATCATACGTGAGTAAAAAATGAACAGCAAATAAGATAGGCGTTAGGCTCCCCATGACCAGAGCTTTCTTTCTAACGGTGTTTTGCATGCGCTCCCAGCTTACGTATGTAACAGAGTTACTAGAAATTATACTTTTGGCTGTCCCGTAAGCCTACCTGTAAATGACGTGACCCCGTAAGCCTACCGACTGTAAAAGTATACCGTAAATGTAACACCCCCACGGGCCTCTGGCTGCCGGCCGACTTCTGCCGTCTCGAAGCCACCCGAACGTTCTGGAACCCGGATGGTGACGCGCTTGGGAAGTTTTACCCTTTTCGGCCAATGGGGGAATCCGGACGTCGCCAGCGGCCGCGCGGTCGGCCGCCAAAGGTGGCTGGACACTCGAGGCGCGCGGACGTGTGTTGAGCGCTTCCGCGCCCGCTAAATTTCCATCTAAATTCGGACTTTAAATTCTTCTGAAAGGCATCTCACGGCTTTCCTTCATAGAAGAAAGTTCTGTACTAGCGTCTAATTGTCTCGTGTGTTCGTACGAGCGCTGCTGTGCAATACAGGCAGCTCAGAGGACTGGTGCTTTCACAACCGGGTTATCGCGAAACTCCGAGGTCATAGGCTATCATTCGAGCCGATATAGGAACCTTCCTACAAGTGTTGCCGTGCTCCGGACTTTCTCCGAACTTTCTCAGAACTTTCTCCGGACTTTCTCCAACTTTCTGCTAGTACATCCAGACCAACACCAACTTGACCTTCAATCACGCCGATTCAGCACGGAGGGGCAAGGAAACGTCTTCCGCTTCATTTGCGTAAGTCCGAGCAGATTCCATCATCCCTTTTAAAAAATACCACTTACGATTTTCGACCACAAATAGAACTGTTATAAAATTGCATAATTGTGCTGTATGCCTACCGTGTTCTGAATACTGTGTGTGGGAACTACTGTGTGAACCTCGAGCCGAATTTGAAACATATAATTATCCACAAAGTGAGCGAATAATTGTGAAAAATATATAGCGTAACTTAACGTAATTAATCATGACTGAGATTTCTTCTGATGGACTGGCGGACTGTTTCAACAAAATTCGACTGGAAATGCGAGCACAGGGTATGACCCAAAACATCAAACCCTTTTCTGGAGATGGACATAACACGTTAATCGAATGGATTCGCCAACTAGAACGCATTAACTTCAGCATGGATGACGAACAGATGCAGATAATTTGCATCAAAACGCTTTCTGGACCCGCAGCCGAGTTCATGCAGCGCGTATTCAAGGAGCAACCACTTATGACATGGGCACAAATCAAGCACGTCATGCGGGAGAGATATTCGGACCTTTCGGATCAGAAATGCGCTCAGGAGGGTTTGCGATAAATGAGACAAATTCGCAATGAGCTTGTACAGTATTTCGGTGACAAATTAATCGGTCTGGCACGAGAAGCATACACAACTTCAGAAAATCCCTCCACTCAGGAAATTCCCCTAGATATTTTTAATAAAGGTGTCCAAAGTAGCTCATTGGCAAACAAGCTATATAGGCAAAACTTCCGAACCCTGGAGGAAGCCATCCAGTTTGCAGTGAAGGAACAGAAGGTGGACAGAGCTATTGAGGTCTGCAGAGGCGTACAAAGACAAGAGCTGATGGAAGTCGACTCGAATCAGCCAGACACAGGAGAGGACAAAGTAGAGAGATTATAAAAACTCGTCGTGGCAATAGGCCAATCGGTAGAAAAGTTAGCAACGTCAAAGCTAGAAACTGAGAAGCCACCCAGGGAGAATCAACCTCGCCCTGAACCACGGGTATTCCATCCCACCTACCAACATTACCCCAGACCGCCACGAAACTACCCCTCAGGACCGCACTATGGACCACCGCAGCCACGACCATCTATGGGCCCCAGGGTATGGAGAGCACCACTCAACACCGCCCAGCACCCAGCTTACCGCTGGACTCCAGATGGTAGACCCATCTGTGTAAAGTGTGCCAAAATCGGTCACATTGGAAGACGGTGCCGCTCTCAGCCTATTAGCCAGTCGGAAAACTAATGAGCTCTGTCGCGACTGACCACCGTGATGGAGCTGAGCAAATTCAGACAGAGGAAATAACGAAAAAACCACGGAAGAATATCAGGAAAAAGCCAAACCCCGAAAGACGTAAACAAAGGTTGGCACGCGTCCAACAAGTTCCCATCAAGGCAAACACGTCCATGGCTTGGCTTCATATAGGTAACCAAAAAGCATATACGCTCGTGGACACTGGAGCCGACATATCGTTGATTTCTAAAAAATTATTTGACAAAATCGCTGAGAAAAACATTATAAATTTATCACAGGACCGACGAGATTGTATACCACTGATATCCGCCAGTGGGCGTCGCCTGAAAAACATTGGAGTCGGAATCTTCATGGTGGAGATGAGCAAATTCCAAAAACAATTCGAATTTCAAATTGTAGAGGACCTAAAACAGGAGTGCATGTTGGGAAATGATTTTTTGACGGAGTTTGGAGCGAAGTTAGATTTTGAGAAGAAAGCCCTCTGCATCGAAGGAAACATGATTCCTCTCAGACCACAAAAACAGAACAGTGAACTGACTAGCTCACTCGTCCGAGTCAAGGAAAGAATTCACATTCCCGCCAACACTGTCGTGGAATGTCCAGCCTTCATTAACCGTGTCCAACTAGTCGATCAAAATTGTCAAGTACACTCGCTGGATAACATGCCGCTGATCTCTGAGAAACCTGGCTTATTCATAGCAGAAATAATAGCGAAACCTGACCAACACAAACGCGTACCAGTGCGAATTGTCAATACTATTACTCGCGATTTTTCCTTGCACACAGAGCAGGTGATCGCATTCGCTGAGACTATCGACGATTCTGACTTGGAAAACCTGATTGATATGACACAGGACATTGAACTGACGCCTCCGACCGCTCCCTCTGACCCGCTTGATCAAGCCAAACTGGCTCACCTGACTGGTGCTGACAAAGACAGACTAGAACAGCTGTTACGTGGGAATACTGACTTATTTGCCGAGACTGACGCAGATCTTGGAACGACTGATTTCATCAAAATGGACATTGACACAGGAGACAACCCGCCGATCCGACAGGCTCTATACAAAACCCCATTCTCTCAGCGAAAATACGTAGAAGAACAAATTAAAGTAATGCTAGACGCCGGTATCATTGAGGACTCAGACAGTCCCTGGGCCGCCCCGATAGTGATTGTTCGCAAAAAAGATGGAAGCAACCGGTTCGCGATTGACTTCAGAAAATTAAACAAGGTGACCAAGAAAAATAGCTACCCACTCTCGCTAATTGAGGACATTCTTGCCTCTCTGGGAGGTGCGAACTTCTTTTCGTCCTTGGATCTGAAAGCTGGTTATTGGCAAATCCCGATGTCCGAAGAGAGTATTCCAAAAACTGAATTCACGTGTTTTCTAGGCCTGTGGAACTTTCGAAAAATGCCATTCGGAATTTGCAACGCTCCGAGCAAATTTGCGGAACTGATGGATAAAGTGCTGTCTGGCATTCAAAATCAGTTTGCAACAGCCTACATCGATGACATAATCGTATACTCCAAAACGTTTCACGAACATTTGGCCCATCTTGAAGAAGTTTTCCGCCGACTGCGAAAAGCGAAATTGAAACTAAAACTGTCGAAATGTGACTTCTTGAAAGAAAGAGTACAGTACTTGGGACACCTAGTGTCAGCCTCTGGCATCAAGCCAAACCCCGAGAAAGTTGAAGCGATTCAGCATATGGCCGCCTCGACCAATGTCAAAGGAGTCCGCTCATTCATCGGTATGTGTTCATACTACCGTCGCTTCATTCCCAACTTCAGCAAAATCTCAACGCCACTTATAAACCTCACCAAGAAACATGCAAGATTTGACTGGACAGACGAGTGTGAGCATGCTTTCGAAACCCTGAAACGAAAATTAGCTTCCGCACCCGTGCTGGCATATCCCGACATCACGAAAGAGTACAAATCATACACGGAGATGCCTCCCAGGAAGCAGTTGGAGCCGTGTTAGTGCAGGAACACGGAGAAGGTGAAAGAGTGGTACAGTACCTGTCGAAACAATTGAATGAAACACAACGTAAATGGCCGGTGGTGCAGAAAGAGGCTTATGCGTGTGTTTGGGCTGTGCAAAAATTACGCCAATATTTGCTTGGATCGAAATTCACCATTCTGACCGATCACCGTCCACTTACCTTCTTGAACCTGTCAGAAATGAAAAATCCAATATTGCAGAGATGGGCTATCATGCTTTCAGAGCACATCTGCGAAATTATTGATATTAAAGGAAGTAAGAATATCGTTGCGGACCATCTCAGTAGAATGCACGAAACTGACCAAGACGTGAATGTCATAGATTCAGACCATGTTCCAATGGGTGATCGCCGTCACACCGAATTTAGAAAACCAGAAGAGGATCTGAGCAGAGAGGAAAAATTTAAGGACGTACTAGTGAAATGGGAGAATATAGAGAGACTGCAGAATAAAGATGAGGAAATAGCAAATATTCGAAAAATCATGAATGACAAAAATCACGCAGATTATCGGGACATCGTTTTGCATTACATGGAATTGGACAAACTGATTTACAAAATTAGCGACGGACCTCGTTGTGGACAATTTCCAGGCTTACAACTATGCGTGCCTAAATCCCTGAGACAGGAAGTATTGAAGGAGATGCACGAAGGTTTCTTTGCAGGACACATGTGACTCACCAAAACATACGAAAAACTTAAATTCCGATATTATTGGAACGGAATGTGGAGAGACACAGTGGCCTACCTCAAAGCTTGCGTGCCTTGCACAGGACGCAAAGCCAAAGCAGTCCCAGCCCGATGCAGGAGATGCCAGTACCTCACTATCCCTTCGAAATGATTGCGATCGACACGTGCGGACCATACCCAGAAACGCAAAAAGGTAACCGTTACGTCATCACGATCATCGACTTGTTTTCTTCTTGGCCGGAAAGCTTTTGCACTAAGCGAAAGGATGCTCATACCGTCGCGAAAATCCTTATGAAAGAAATCATCCCACGCCACTCATGTCCACGCGTGATACTTTCGGACTTAGAAGCAGAATTTAGAAATGCCGTTGTAGACGAGCTGGGAGCCTGTTTGAATATTCGCCATATCACCACCAGTGCATATCGGCCGCAAAGTAACGAACGCTGCGAAAGATACCATAGGTGCCAAAACGACATATTGGCAAAAACAATCAACAAAAATCAAGATGATTGGGGTACAAAGATTCCCGCCACTCTTGCCGCCTATCGGACCGCTAACATTGGAAGCTCCGGAACCATCTTGCCATTCTTCACGCTGTACGGTAGAGACCCCGTTCTCCCCCTGGACAATTTGCTCCAGCCTAAAATGAAATATTACGGAGAAGACTATGTCTAAAAAATGCTGCCTAATTTACATGAAGCGTACAGCCATGTAAAGACACACATTGTGGAGAGCCATGAACGGAACCGTGAGTACTCAGACCGCAAAGCCAAGCCGCGAAATTTTAAAATTGGAGATCCCGTGTATATGACACAACCGTTATGACACAACGGTACAACCTGGCACGTCGCCAAAGTTCTCGTTGCCGTGGAAACCATACTTTCGGATTGTCAAACAGACCAGTCCATTTAATTATGTGATCAGAAATCAGACCACCGGTAAGACCCGGTTGGTACATGCCCAGAAACTACGGCTAGCCGACCCGAAACCAGCATGGGAACCCACCAAGGACCAAGACGAACCGGTGAACCTGAAATATTTAGAGAAAACCTCAAAGGTAGATGGTACTGTCCCTGAACGAGTGCAGCCGTTTAGGTCAGCCAAACGGGCCGAGGCTGGCCCTGACTACAGTCCCTGTGAGGATTGGCCCATGGACGTATGCAGCCCACAGAGAACAAAGGATGATGAAACCGCTGAGTTGACAGAGCCCGTGCCTGGCTCGGTGCAACCACCGCCGGTCGAGTCTGACTTGCCAGAGAGATCACCTCTCACCCAGTCAGCAGATGTAACTGAGCCCCCACCGGTATCAAGTGATACTGAGACAGACATTCCTCTGTCTCAACCAGTTCAAAAAAACAAAAGGCCGTTGCCGTCGACTAGTGAGTCAGACGACGACGCCCCATTTTCGGAACCAGCGGAACGAAACAAAAGACCACTTCCCTCTTCGAGCGACTCAGAAGACAACTTACCCCTTTCAGAATTAGGAGAGCGCCAAAACGACCCTGAACCCGTGTCCAGGGTACCCGTGTCCAGTGATTCAGAGCCTGAAACTTCACAATCGCAATTGGCGAAACGTTCAAAACCTCCAATTAGCGAATCGGAAGACGAAATTCCGCTTTCAGAATTAGGAAAACGCTTGCAAGACTCGACTGAAAGCCCAGTGAGACCAGTCCCTGAAAAACGACTTTTGGTGGAATCATCTGATGAGGATCGTCCTCCATGCAAACTTCAAATTCACGATGACTCCGCTACTTCCACTGATTACGAAGCTGATGTCGACCGAGTCGACGTCACGCCTGTTAAAGTTAGCGCCTTCGCGAGCCTTGTGGAGATGCAAAATGATTCAATAATGAAGCAGTTCAAATTACAAATGATGATGTTCCAGTCTATACTTAAGTAACGGCTCTAGTAGATATGTCGTCGAAGTGTACCAGTGCGTCGCTTCATGTGAACATGTAACTGTATTGTTGACGCAGTGGCGCCACAAACGGTGACGGAGTAACGCCACCTACCGGCCTGATTGCCGATGTAATTGGTGTGGTGCGAGCAGCGCCATTGTGATGGAACCCCATCTGGGCGTAATGATGTTGATGTGACGTTGTGATGTCACCTATCCTGATGTCTAGTGTGACACAGGTCTTTGATTTTACAGAATGTCGGTGGTCGAAATCATTCCCATCCTACTCTTCCTTATACTCAAAACCACTTACGGAACTCTGTTTTTGCCACGTGGTGTATTGTACTCAACCCATGAGATCTGGAATGTACATGTGCCTCTTCATGTGTATGATGTACCTACAACGCTGAGCGACCTGAACCACACGCTACATGTGTTCGAAAAACGTATATGATTATATCTCACTGACCATCCGCAATTTCCGTATTCCGACAACGTGAAATCCCAGCTGACCGAAAGCTTGAAAACACTTAGGACAAATTTAGATAATACGGTCCTGGCAGCCAACTCAATCAATCCGAACCATCATAGACAGAAGCGATCCGTCCTACCCTTCGTTGGAAATGCCTTGCCCTTTCTGTTCGGTACAGCTACCGACGCCGACCTCGAAGCCATCCTCAGCCGACTTGATACTTTGGAAAACGAAAAAGACAACACAGTTCACATTCTCGCAGAAAATGTATCGATTATGAACCATACCAACGCGGAAGTGCAAACGAATCTCGAGGCGATCAATCAGATCAGTCGTTTGGTAAACAATCTGACCTACCAGGTCTGAAACTTGGAACGTACCAAACTGCAATACCTTGAAATCTACATTTCACTTCAAACCCAAATCACCAAGGTGACTGAAAACGCTAGAGCCATCATTCAACAAACTAGCAATCAACTTTCGGAATTGCAGATGCAACTCAGCCTTTTAACTCATGGCATCCTGTCCCAATCACTGGTAAAACCAGCTCAACTACTCAAAGTTCTTTCGAGCATCAGCAATGCCCTACCAAACGGTAAAACTTTGCCCTACCGGTCCGACAAACTCGAGGAGTATTACCGGATCATTCATACCTTATTGACCGTCGTGAACTCCAACTCCTACATGACGTTGCCCATCCCCATCGTCAACATTCCGGACCGCTTCAACGTGTTTGAAATCTTCAATACGAAACTGCCTGACCGAAACTCGTCTTTGGAAACGAAATTTCAAACAGGAAACGTGAAGTTCTTTGCCATCAGCCAGGACAACACCCGCTTCATGGAGATATCTGAAGATATCCGAATATGCCTGCAACAAAAGTTATCTTTCTGTCATTTCCACCGGGCCGAACAATTCACAGCGACGACCGCGTCCTGTGTGAAATCACTGTATCTGCGTGATATCGACGAAATTAGCACACAGTGCAAGGCACTCGTGTCCTTCGAAAGTACCCCGACAGCGTTGGAAGTCGAACGAAACCTTTGGTTGATCACTTCAGGATCAACGGTGAACATTCAAATGGTTTGTGCCAATGGCACTTCAGAATTCACCACTACCACTCCTGCACAGTTGGTGCACTTGAACTCTGGCTGCTCAATCCTTTCCAAGTATTTTCGAATCCCCACGGCCAGCTCAAAAACGTCCCTTATGGATATCAACCATGTGAACTTCTTGCGTTCACAGCTTGCCCAGTTAGTTGAGCTGACCGAGCAGACAATTCGAACCCGGCTACCTAGCCTTGACAGCAACTCCGAGACGGCAGCCCTGTCGATGTTACTTGACCTCGACATCCCGATCTCCCGCCTCAGCTATCAACTGCAGACAACACGTGACCTCCGCTATCATACAGTGTTAGGACATGCGGCCTTGATCATCCCGGTGGTACTGATGTTCGTAGCCGCAAAAGGTGTTATCATGTATCGTCTGATGCGACGCAAACAGAGTTCTGTTCCCGCCAGTCCCACACCGCAACCTTCAACCCTTTAACCCCTCCCACTCGGTGAAGACATCATCGTCATCCGTCCTGGCCCTGGGCCAACATCAACACGACCTGACAATCGGGCGTGACGAGTCCGTCACGCCAGTTGTCGCAGGACCACCGATCGAGCACGCCGCTGCCGCACGCCGCCTCCCGCCGACTCTCGCCGACTCTCGCCGAGAACGACATGAACTTCGAAATCTCGCGTGTCCTCGCAGTCAGGTGGGACTGCGCGGGCATGGCCGAGTACCTCGTGGAGTGGGATGGCTTTCCGCCATCTCAGGCCTCCTGGGAGGAGGCCAGTCATCTGCCAGCCGATCTTCTGGTCCGCATTGTGACCACAGACTACAAGCTGCCTGTGGACCGCTATGGGCCGCAAGGACGTCCCGGCCCATGGATGGTGAAGCCACCAACGTACCGTCATCTGGACAGACGGTGCACGAACTGCGGCTACATACTAGCCCGGCACTCAGGTGGCCCGCCACCGAGCGCTGCTCCTGCGAGTGCGAGAGCCGACTCTGCCGACGTAAACGTCGTCACCCCGGACTGGTGTGATGTGTGTGGCCGTGACCCACGGGAACACGTCAGCGGCTCCTGCGAGGCGAGTCTGCCCGCAGTCATCACACCCAGCCCGTCTCACAGTCGCCCCATAGGCGCGAGGGCATGGGTTCTCTCTCCGGTCGGCGAAGACGCAGGCGCCGACGCTGCAACTGCAGGCGCCGCCGCGGCGAACGCGAGCGTCGCAACTGCAACCGCGAGCGCCGTCGAAGCCGAAACCAACCGTTTGCTGCAGCGGTATCGCGCGTACCGTCAGGCGGTGAAATACCGCAAGGCTGATCAATGAGCGTGGCCGTCGAGTGTCGCACCCCGGGCGGCAGACGATCTGCAGTATGGCAAGGTCGCCCATGCTCAGACATCCCCTCCCCGAACCGGACTGAACTTTCTGCAGTGCGCGCACGACAGTGATCGGCGAAATTATGTGATATAAATCGTATGCGAGTGTCGCGTAGTAGTGACATTGTTTAATTTACTAACATGGATCAGAGAGTGGATAACCCTTGTAAACCCCTAGACTAACCCACGTAGAACCGTGTGTAATCGGAACTTGTATTAATTAGTTGTCGTATCGTAAGTGTTTGTTGATTCGTATGTGATTGTAGAAGGCCGTGATTTGTTTGAGTGGAAGGTCAGAATTAATCTGTGAATTAATCCGATCTTTTCGGACCTCGTTTTGTGATGTAACAGAGTTACTGGAAATTATACTTTTGGCCGTCCCGTAACTGTAAATGACGTGACCCCGTAAGCCTACCGACTGTAAAAGTATACCGTAAATGTAACACCCCACGGGCCTCTGGCTGCCGGCCGACTTCCGCCGTCTCGAAGCCACCCGAACGTTCTGGAACCCGGATGGTGACGCGCTAGGAGAGTTTTACCCTTTTCGGCCAATGAGAGGCCAGGGGCCTCCGGACGTCGCCAGCGGCCGCGCGGTCGGCCGCCAGAGGTGGCTGGACACTCGAGGCGCGCGGACGTGTGTTGAGCGCTTCCGATCGAAAGTAGATCGAAAGTTGGTCGGGTGGTTGTTTTCAAGAGCCCCTCCGGCCTGACGAAGATGGAGTTGTCGTCTGGCCCGGCGAGGGTTCAGCAACAAACAGAGGGCATACAGTCAAGGATATTCAAAATGCGATGACCATTCTCATCATGATATTTAATTGAGATATATAATACATAGCAACTTAGAACTTGAGTTCAACAAGGAAAAATTGCATACACCTGTTCACAGTTATCTCTAGCTACCATACATTTGATCAATAGATGGTATTATTTATTGCCTACGCGTATTACTCTATGGTTGCATGATTTACCATATGATATAGACAGCGGGAACCGTGCGGTTTGGGTCAATATAGATTGTGTGTGCATAAATATATATCAAGCCTGCCACGGTACCCGCGCAGTGCACAAAATAAGCTTACTTAGCAGAACTTTTTAGAGCTAATTAGACCTAAGTGAGCTAAGCTCTTTTTCTTGGTACACCTAGATAAGCGCCACACCTTTGTTTTATCTTAGTACCATACCTTTCAAGGTAACCCTAAGGATAGGGGCTACATGGTGACAAATGTCTTATTTTTTTCCCTTAGGTTTTCTGGTAGTTGCAACAACAAACCGGCTGGCTACTATTTGTTTACAGACAGGTGTGTAATCACTGAGAAGGCAAATTCATTCCACTGCGAGGGCAAAATCAGCGACTGAGGGGCGAATGCCCCACGCGGTTAACATGATCAAATAGGTCCTGTAATACGATGATCCTTTGGATATTTTAAATCATCGTAGGTGCATAATTATCGTAAGCAGCAGTTTGTTTTAACGGCTGAGCCCAGGGCTGGCCGACGAGGACTATCATGGAAAGGGACAGTTTGTTTGCACCCAATGATTAGCCAGCTGTATGCTATAATGCCCCATCCTGATGGTGTGGACGACCAGCCCTATGCTGGACAGGGAAATCGTTTGTGTGTATCAAATAACTAGCTATCTGTCTGTCGTAAAGAGCCGGATAAAAACCGTTGGTTCAGTGCATAATTAGGCATCCTGAACAGCATTGCACAATGATCTGAGCAGTGAATCGCAGTCATTTTCAATGTAAAGGCTTGGTACTTAGATTGTAATCCGGTTCATGCTGAATCTTGCAGGTTGGATTTCCATCCTTCCCAAAAAGGACATTCTGATTATGTGTGCTCTAACGGAAACTGCAATGCCTGGAATGGCGTTTCCCTCCAGTAACTGCAATGGTCACGGTGACGAAAAGTGCACTTGAAGCCGTTCGTCAGGGGTCCCTATGCTTTTGGCGGGGCCTGGACTCCACCATGCATGCCCCGGCTCCACCATCTTTTGCTCTCCCAACATGGGACCCCATGGGGTGCGCCCGAACAACCAAATTGGCAGCACTCATTTCCTCGGCATGCATTCGACCCCACCAAGCATTCTCATCCTTCTCCACCCATGCCGTTGGCCATGCCGTTGGCCATGCCGTTGGCCATGCCGTTGGCCATGCCGTTGGCCATGCCGTTGGCCATGCCGTTGGCAAAGGCCCAGAGTCGGCCTCAGCTCGTGACTGGACAACTTATGCGTGTCGTTCAAACACCACCACACCCGCCGGTCGTGACGTGACCTGCACCGCGCGCTGTGATATCAACAGAAATTGACGGGCCGGCCGTCAACACATCGGCCACCTCCACCGCTTCCGCTTGCTATTGTTGGTTGGTGCATTTCTCAGTGCTGCGTACCTGCAGCCAGGCAGGCCGTGCCCGTGCGTACCGGACGTCTGTGGGAGACAGAGCACGTGACCCGACTACTGAGCCACTACACTGAGGTCGGTTCAAATCTAGTTGGTAGTCCTCTTGATACATCGGTAAGACCGGCAGGCAGAATTGACGGGGCAGACTACATTCACCAATATTCTGGTGCACGTGGAAGAAGCTACCTCGGCGAAGCGAGCAGACTAATAAGGATCAATGAAAATGATAGCAAGCATACGTACAAGTATTCAAGGTACACATGGTAAGACAATTATGCAAGGCAACGCGAAGGCTAATGCAGATTGTGCCGGCATATCAAAGCACGTTATATAAAAATTGACACAGCATATTTCTTGGCGCTTTCCTGTGTGAGAAAAAGGTCATATTTTGATGTTGGAGGGGACATTGACAAAGAGAAAGTCCAAGGGGGGATGTATACCATGTCTAGGGTAAAAGTAGAAAGCCACATGAGCACCAGCGAGGGACAGCAGTCGTTGCAGACGTATAAAGTACTACCAGATGGATGGTGCAATCAGAGTCAGACAGGCCGCATTGTCCGAACCGGGTGCATAGTGCCATCATATGTAGGCGGATGGTGCCATCAGATGTAGGCGGATGGTGCCATCCGGTGTAGGCGGATGGTGCCATCAGATGTAGGCGGATGGTGCCATCAGGTGTAGGCGGATGGTGCCATCAGATGTAGGCGGGTGGTGCCATCAGTTGTAGGCGGATGGTGCCATCAGGTGTAGGCGGATGGTGCCATCATATGTAGGTGGATGGTGCCATCGGATGTAGGTGGATGGTGCCATCATATGTAGGTGGATGGTGCCATCATATGTAGGTGGATGGTGCCATCAGAGGAAGGCGGATGGTGCCATCATATGTAGGCGGATGGTGCCATCATATGTAGGTGGATGGTGCCATCATATGTAGGTGGATGGTGTCATCATATGTAGGTGGATGGTGCCATTATATGTAGGTGGATGGTGCCATCAGATGTAGGCGGATGGTGCCATCATATGTAGGTGGATGGTGCTATCATATGTAGGTGGATGGTGCCATCATATGTAGGTGGATGGTGTCATCAAAGGAAGGCGGATGGTGCCATCATATGTAGGCAGATGGTGCCATCATATGTAGGTGGATGGTGCCATCATATTTAGGTGGATTGTGGCATCAGATGTAGGCGGATGGTGCCATCAGAGGAAGGTGGATGGTGCCTTCAGAGGTGAATGCTGCCATCAGAGAGTGACGAATGATGCCATTCGTGCCATATAAAAATCACATGGTGCTGGTGAGCTCTGGTGCTGGTTGGACGTGGTGTTGATCGGCTGTGGTGCTGGTGAGCCCTGGTGCTGGTTGGACGTGGTGTTGGTGGGCTGTGGTGCTGGTGAGCTCTGGTGCTGGTTGGACGTGGTGTTGATGGGCTGTGGTGCTGGTAAGCTCAGGTGCTGGTTGGACGTGGTGTTGGTGGGCTGTGGTGCTGGTAGGCTCTGGTGCTGGTTGGACGTGGTATTGGCGGGCTGTGGTGCTGGTTGGACGTGGTGTTCATGGGTTGTGGTGTTGATAGGCTGTGATGCTGGTGGGCAGTGATGTTGCAAGTCCTATACGTGATTCTCTGTTTCAGTGAAGAAGAATGCATGATTTAAAGTTGCATGAGAGTCAGTAAATTGGTGGCATGTAAAGTGTGCTGCACATTGCCTCTTAACATTCATCACCGGCGGAGTTGGAACACTTTTGGTACGTTCATGTCTACGCGGGTGATTGGTGTGGTTGACAGATGAAATCCTGTTTGCTGGATGCTGATTATAGGCTATTCATTGCAGGCTTGCTCACCTTGACTTCATTGTTGAGTTTGTATTAAGTAATGGCTTGTCGAAGTGCTTACCGCGAATGTACTTGTGTTGTTGCGCATGGCTTTGGATGCTATCTGTGTAACCTGTTATTGGATTGGGTTTGTTGCAGAAACCACACCCACACACTGCATGTCAATGCATGCCTAGCTCTGGCTCGTGGTCCTAAGTTCCTGCTGGCCTCTGACTGCCCTGGTATTCATGTTTGTGTGCCTTGTCCCTAAGCCTAAGACATCCTGTGTTGCTGCGCATGTATACAGAACTTGCAGGCAACTTGAATAAATGCAGCAAGGTGTGCGTCTCAACAAACAACTTTACCGGCGGTGATGACAGTCTCAAAAGTGCCTGAAAATACTCAAAAAGGGCCCTGATAGGACAGGAAACTGAATATACAAGAAGAAGTCATGGACGACTCAAAGCCAAATGAAATGAAGCAAAAGAGAGCTCGAAAGCTAGCAGCCCTCACCAGAATCAGACGGCGCGCCTTCGTTATGATGGATGCCAGAGGAAGCAAAACACAACTGGGTGAAATTTTGAAGGAAATGGATTCAGCAATGGATGAAATTACTGAGGCAAATGATGGATATGTGACATCATTGAAGGATGCAAGTGAAAGGGAAAAGGCAAACTTGTACATGACAGATGTTGACACACAATACACTGAAGCGGTGCAGAGACTCAACGAACATTTAGTATCGCGAAGGGATGAGCCTGCCTCAGTAGCATCTTCTACTTGTCACTCTGCAGCTCGGTCAGCATCTTCAGTGCAGTCAGTCAAATCAAGAGACGCAGAGATTGATGCAAGATTGAAGCAATTGCGGCTGTCACAACTTGAAAAGCAGATGCAGTTAGAGAAGGAGGAGCAGGACATCCAAAGGCGCAGAAAGATACGAGAAGCTACAGATGCCCGTGACGCTGCACGAGTAGAAGCAAAGCTGAGGAAGGCGGCAGAGAATGATCTTGACTGGGAACGAAAGGATGACTTCACTGGCGAGGATCAGTTTGATGGTCCTGCTGATGAGAAGAACAACGACAAGATACAGATGCCTAGCATTCTATCGCAAGGAACTAGGGAAGTTGTACCCCCTTCGAAGATCTCAACAATACAGGAGTCACCATCTCACTGTTCCCTTTTTGCTAAAAGCATTCCGCATATTACTTTGCCTACTTTTTCTGGAGATCCTATGGAATGGCCAAGGTGGCATGGATTATTTAAATCTCTTGTTCATGACCAGCTGTCTCTGTCTAACACAGAACGAATGATTCATCTGCAATCCTCTGTCACAGGCCTGGCACAGCAGATAATCGGTGGAATGCTGTTTGACCCAAATGTATATCATCAGGCCTTGCAAACTCTAGAAGAGCGGTTCGGCAGGGAAGAAGACATCGTCCATGCAAATTTAGGTGCTATATTTACGGCGAGAGCTCCATCGTACACTAGCACTGCAAGCCTCGAGAAGTTTCATGCTGTGGTTAACAGTGCTGTAACCATCCTTCAGAACTTAGAGTTTAAGGGAGATCTAGACAGTTGTGAGAACCTCAAGCGAACTGTAGAGAAGCTACCTATTGAGTTGCGAAGAGAATGGGGGAAGCAAGTGCTTGAGATGGAACCAACTAAGCCGACCCTTGTAACCTTCAACAGCTGGCTGGGAAAGCAAGTGAAGATCTGTTTGAAGTGCGATGAATCACTGGCAGTTGAGAGGAAGCAGCAGCCATTCCGACGTTCAGCGATGGCGACTGGGGCCTTACCACTTGTGTGTGCCTGTTGTGAAGGCAGTCACCACCTGGATCGGTGCGAGTTATTCGCCGGAAAATCTGCTGATGATCGTGCCCAGTTCATAGCCAACAATGGCCTGTGCTTTTGTTGCTTTAAGGCAGGCCATCAGATTCGGAGCTGTCCAGTAGTCAGACCCTGTGGCATAGAGGGCTGCATGGTCCGACATCATGTGCTACTCCATGGTAGTCAGAGAGTAAGCTTCAGAACTGGTGCGCCATTTCACGCTGTTTCTCGCAATTCAACATACCAAGACTCCCCTTGCCCAGCGACCAGTCAGCCCAGGGACCAAGCCCAGCGAACCATAGCAGCTGCAGCGCCTTTCAATGAGGAAGTAACGACGCTCCTCCAGATTGTTCCCGTGCGGCTTCACGGGCATGCTGGGATGTACCGAGATACGTATGCCTTGCTTGACCCAGGAGCACAAACCTCGCTGTGCTGTTCAGATCTACTCACTGACCTGAACATACAAGGAGAGGAACGGAGGCTTTGTCTGCAGAATGTTGAAGGTTGTGGTGAAGAGCGCAACTCCAAAAGGGTGACGTTGGAGCTGAGTTCCTTAAGCGACGCTGACGAAGACCAGCACAAAATAATAGTTCCTGAAGCTTTCTCAGTCCCACACATCAATGTTGATGTTCAGGAGATCAATGATAAGGAAAGAGCATCGTGGCATCACTTGTCAGATCTGGATCTACCTAGCTATGCTGGAGCTAAAGTGGAGCTGTTGCTTGGTGCTAACGTGTTGGAGGCCATCATACAGAAAGAGGCTCGAGTGGGGCGACCAAATCAACCAATAGCGATCAGAACTGCGTTTGGGTGGACTCTGACAGGCTCTTTGATAGGATTCGTACCAAGTAGATCCAGGCAAGTAATGCTTATTAGAAGGATTAACAAGAACCAGGAAATGACTCAGATGCTACAAGACTGGTGGTCAACCGAGTCTTTCGGCACCAAGTTTACCGGTTCTGACATCAAATCAGTAGAGGATGCTCGAGCCTTGGAAACAATGGAAAAAACCACGAAGTGCGTCGGCGGTAGGTATGAGACTGGACTTATTTGGAGACAAGATGATGTCATACTTCCTTACAACAAGACCATGGCTCTTCAAAGACTCCAGTCTCTGGAGAGGAGCTTGTTACGTCAACCAGAGAAAGCGACGGCTTATAGACAAGCCATCAATGGATACATTGAGAGCGGATTTGCTCGTAAGCTGACACCAGCGGAAGTCAGGGAGTACAGCCCGAAGAGGTGGTATCTTCCACACCATTGTGTCACCAACCCCCATAAGCCTGGGAAGATACGCGTTGTCTTTGACGCTGCTGCGCGGTATGGTGGGGTATCTCTAAACGATGAGCTACTATCAGGCCCAGATCTACTGCGTAGTCTACCAGGGATCCTGCTGCGCTTCAGGGAAGAGCGCGTGGCGTTAGTTGCTGATATTCAGCAAATGTTTCATCAGGTTAGAGTAACCCGGGAGGACCAGGAAGCGCTCAGTTTCCTCTGGAGAGATCTGGATACCAAGAAACCTCCGTGCGAGCATCGAATGCTTGTGACCATTTTCGGTGCAAAGTCAAGCCCTGCAACGGCGAGCTACGTGTTGCGTAAGACTGCTACCGACTTCTGTGGCGTCACTGAAGAGGCTAAGGCTGCTGCAACAGCAGTGCGTAATCATTTTTACATGGATGATTTCCTGAAAGCTGAAAGGAGTATTGAAGACGCCCAAACAATGCAGCGAGAAGTCACACAGTTGCTGGCGAAAGGAGGGTTTCGATTGACTAAATGGAGAAGTAACGCTGCAAGGGCACTGGCAGAAATTCCAGAAGTGGATCTTGCTCATCCTGATATGTCGATGCCTGCTGAAAGTGCACTGGGCTGCCTTTGGAATCCGGTGGATGACACCCTGGGTATCAGAAAGATAGATGCTGACGATGTATCCAACTCGAAGCGTGGTGTCGTGCAGGCAGTTGCGAGACTGTTTGACCCCTTGGGATTAGTTTGTCCATACGTTTTACAAGCGAAGATCCTCGTTCAGCGACTGTGGACGAAGGGATACGATTGGGATGATTCTCTGGATAGTGATGACCTTCGCGAGTGGGCTAAGTGGCTTGCGGGCCTTCCGTTTGTCGGAAAGATGAAGCTACCTCGGTGCTTCAAGCCGCCTGTCGCCAAGGAAGTGCCATTTCGACATGAGCTTCATGTGTTCGGAGATGCATCTGAGTCAGGCTTTGGGGTCGTTGCGTATCTCAAATCCGCTAAAAGGGGGGAACAGAGTAGCTGCATGTTTGTCATGGCTAAGTCAAAGGTTGCTCCGTTGAAGATACTGACAGTCGTTCGGCTGGAGCTACAGGCTGCAGTCATGGCCGTTCGCGTTGCAAATGCTATTAGGCTGGAGATAACTTACGCACTGGACAAGACGGTATTCTGGAGTGACAGTAAAGTTGTTCTCCAGTACATCCGAAGTCAGTCACGGAGATTCCACACATTCGTAGCGAATCGGATCGCAGAGATCCATGAGACATCGAGCCCACATCAGTGGCATTACGTACCGGGGCCCATGAATCCTGCTGACGCCTGTTCGCGCGGGAAGAGTGCATGCGCTTTGCTGACTGATCAACGGTGGATTTGCGGACCTCGTTTTCTGACTGATGAGGAACGCAACTGGCCATCAGATACTCCTCTAGCATCGATAGAGTCGTGGAAGGATCCTGAAGTGAGGGTAGCAATCGGGACGACGTGCGTTGTACCAATGAAGCCAAGTGTTCTCCCCTCTGCGGAGAAGTACTCATCGTGGACTAAATATCGACGAGTGATTGCGTGGATGATTCGATTTGTCGAAAACTTTGTGGCAAAACAGAGCGATGATAGATCCAGTTGGATTCGTAGCGGCCCCCTTTCTGCTGAAAAAATTTGTCACGCAGAAGAAGTGATCATTCATGATTCTCAAGAACGTAACTTTTCTCTAGAGATAAAAAATCTGGCATTAGGGCGTGATTTGAAAGATGAACGACTGAGGAAGATCTCGCCGTTTCTCGATCAGAAGGGGATTCTTCGGGTTGGTGGGCGCCTAGACAGGGCACCCGTTCCATACTCTCTTCGTTACCCTGTCATTCTGAGCCCAAAAGATGAAGTAACACGGCTAATAGTCAGTCACTTGCACTCGACAGTTCTTCATTTTGGTCCAGAAAGAACTTTGACTGAGATCCGTTCACACTACTGGCTACCGAAGGCGCGATTAGTTGTCCGTCGCATTCTACATGACTGCGTGGTCTGCCGTCGTAGGAGAGTTGCTCCTCAGCCTCCCAAGATGGCTGATCTACCTGATTGCCGCTTTGTGACCTCAAGGGCGTTCGACACAGTTGGCATCGATTACTTCGGGCCAATGATTGTTAAAAGGCTGCGTAAGACAGAGAAAAGATACGGTGTACTGGTAACATGTTTGTCTACGAGAGCAGTGCATCTTGAAATGGCACATAGCCTCGACACGGACAGCTTTATAATGGCCTTGAGGCGATTCATGGCCAGGCGAGGAAAGCCGAGAGTCATCTTCTCTGACAATGGCTCGAACTTTGTGGGAGGTCAACGGGAGCTCAAGCAAGCACTCGATGAATGGAACTGCACTCGCATAGTAGATGAACTTAGCCAACAGCACATTCAGTGGAAGTTCATACCTCCTGGCGCGCCGCACATGGGTGGGGCATGGGAAAGAATGGTGGGCAGTGTGAAGAGGGCTCTGCGGGTGATACCTGGAAGCCAGTGTTTGACAGATGAGGTTCTGTACACTCTACTCACTGAGGTGGAGGCGATACTGAATGGTCGGCCGCTGACCTATGTAAGTTCAGATTCGCACCATCCCGAGCCTTTGACTCCGAATCATCTCATCATTGGCTACGGTAGCCTGAATCTTCCTCCGGGTGTCTTCCAAGACAAGGAAGTGAACAGCAGGAGGCGCTGGAGGCAAACCCAGGTGCTCGCCGATCAATTTTGGAAGAGATGACGTCGTGAGTACCTGCCAACCCTCCTACATCGTCAAAAGTGGCTCCAGGATAGCCGAAGTCTGGAGGTTGGAGATGTCGTTCTTATGATGGATACAGACTCACCTCGCGGATTCTGGCCACTGGCCCGAGTGGTGAAGGTGTTCTCTGGCAACGATGGTCGGGTACGATCTGTTGAGTTGCGGTCGGCCGCCGGAGGAACATATCACCGACCAGCTGTAAAGGTATGCCTTTTGGAAGGAGATGCGAAAAGGGACGTTGAAGATGTATAGATATGCACCAGAGTTGCGCGTCCTATCCCCACTGTGACGCTTTGCCACACTTTCCCTGGATCCTTCCAAGAGCTGAGAAGCATGTGCTCGTCTGCACGACTGGATAGCGCTGGTGCGCATGCAGGGTGTGGCGACGTCTGTTGCGGCTGGCTGTTCTACACACGTCACCGATGGCTGGCTCGCACCGGGTGCTGCGCTGCTCCTGTGGTTATACTGCGCGGTTTCCGCAGTGCTCTGAAGCGGAACGACCGCATTGAGTAGTCGGGTGATCATGTGGCGTATCGTACAAGTGGATATGGAGTGTTAGTGGTGCACCATGGGACTCGTGTTGCGTGCCATGAGGTACGAGAGAGACTGACGTCTGCATAGCATATCACCCTCCGCGTGTGTGGGTGGCTCCCACCTTTGGCGTGCCGACGAAGTGGTGTGTGGGCTAATGCCGGAGTCGGTTGCCGCTGAGGGCGCGGGTTTGGCGGTATGTGATACACTGTTCCTTAAGTATAGTGTGGGGCTACTCCTCATTGTATCCGTGATCGGTGGTGATCTGTTGATTACGGGTTGCCCATTTGTGCCCCACATGGTTTGACTAAAAGCGAGGAAATAATGGCTATCAATAGAGTATTTTTTATTCCTTGGTGGCGTGCTTCCGTCCTTCGACCCGAGTGACACGACATGTATTGTGTTCCATGCGAACACGGTGGGGAGGGTGTTGCAAGTCCTATACGTGATTCTCTGTTTCAGTGAAGAAGAATGCATGATTTAAAGATGCATGAGAGTCAGTAAATTGGTGGCATGTAAAGTGTGCTGCACATTGCCTCTTAACATTCATCACCGCCGGAGTTGGAACACTTTTGGTACGTTCATGTCTACGCGGGTGATTGGTGTGGTTGACAGATGAAATCCTGTTTGCTGGATGCTGATTATAGGCTATTCATTGCAGGCTTGCTCACCTTGACTTCATTGTTGAGTTTGTATAAAGTAATGGCTTGTCGAAGTGCTTACCGCGAATGTACTTGTGTTGTTGCGCATGGCTTTGGATGCTATCTGTGTAACCTGTTATTGGATTGGGTTTGTTGCAGAAACCACACCCACACACTGCATGTCAATGCATGCCTAGTTCTGGCTCGTGGTCCTAAGTTCCTGCTGGCCTCTGACTGCCCTGGTATTCATGTTTGTGTGCCTTGTCCCTAAGCCTAAGACATCCTGTGTTGCTGCGCATGCATACAGAACTTGCAGGCAACTTGAATAAATGCAGCAAGGTGTGCGTCTCAACAAACGACTTTACCGGCGGTGATGACAAGTGATGCTAGTGAATGTGGTGGTGCTGGTGGGCTGTTTGCAAGTTACTGTCGTGGTGCTGGTGAAGGCACGTGTCGGTAGGCGGCAGTGCCGAATATGGCACGAATTGGTGGGTTGTGGCGGCAGGTAATGGGAGGTGGTGCCGATGACGGCACGTGCTATTTCTTGCCGGGATGTTTGTCGGGCCGGTCACGAGAGCAGCGCGGACGATTCAATAAGCGGCGCATGAGCGTGAGGAACCCGCCGGGTCACGGAAACGGTGGTCGTGGTCGCTGCCGCCGACAATGTCGTGAGAAACCCGCCGGGTCACGGAAACGGTGGTCGTGGTCGCTGCCGCCGACAATGTCGTGAGAAACCCGCCGGGTCACGGAAACGGTGGTCGTGGTCGCTGCCGCCAACAATGTCGTGAGGAACCCGTCGGGTCACGGAAACGGTGGTCGTGGTCGCTGCCGCCGACAATGTCGTGAGGAACCCGTCGGGTCACGGAAACGGTCGTCGTGGTCGCTGCTGCCGACAATGTCGCTAACAATCCGGACACCGGCGACGATGACAGGAACCGCTCCCCTGACTCCAGCCGGGCGGGGGCAGAGAGCTCTGCGGCCCCGGGTAGGAGGGACGAGAAGTGCTGCCCACGATGTGGGTGTCAGGAGCAGGCATACCGCAAGGATTTGACATTTTTGATGGGATCCAAGACTCGTCAGGTCGGTGCCATGATTAAGACATCTGTGAAATTGAGATTAAGTTTAGGCTGAAACCCCCCGATGGCCTTCATTGGGAATGGCCAGAGTACTGGTTTCGCAAGTGTGGGATGACGACAGGAGGTCCTCACAGAGTTCACCACCGGTGGTGAAACATGGGAAGGAAAGTGGCGTCAATTTGGAGAAACGAGGTTCGCACACAGTTCTGCAGATACGGAATTTGTGTGCTTCAAACATTCGCACCGGCAGTAATTGCATGCAAATAGTATATGGGTATATGCTCATATAGAGGTACTCTAAGTACTCCCACACCTGCTCATACACGAATAAAAATAGCATGCGCACATGTTTATCTACGCATATGGTCACAGACAGAAATTGTGGCGTACACGGATGCTGATGCTAACCCACGACCACCTGGCAGTTGGTGCCAGGTGGTCGTATGTTAGCATCTAGGTCTCCAAGGTCTCCCTCCATATTCTGTCGATGGCTTCGAGCCACTTACCACAGCCGAGCCAACGTCTGGGTGTCTGAGAGCGGGGGAGGAGCAGGAATTGGAGCAGAGATTAGTGCGAAGGCCCACCAATGGCAAAGCCGATGCAATCAAATTGAACAACTGGAGTTACATGCTAAGCTATGATGTTGTTGGAGGATCTCAACCAAATGGCATGGGGGCTCGAATCGGGCGAGTGAATCTTCCCTCAACTGCCGGTAGACAGTAAACACCAGCCAAGTGTCCAAGAACGAAATGGAAAGCCAACAATGAACTTACAACAGCTTTCGTTCAGCACAGCGACGGATATGATATATACACGCGTGACTTGACTTCGACAAAATGGTATAAATGGACGAACATATTGTTTTTAACGGGATGCATAAGCATGGTAGATAGAAAATCACCAAATTCAAATATTCTACAGCAATCGCTAAAAACCCACAAGCGAAAAAAACCCTCTCAGATGTTGGGTGCTGGGTGGGAATGTGCCGCACGTGCGGGTTAGGTTACATAGCTACTGCATTAATTATGAACCACACAGCTACTGTAGCCCCACCAAAGGTACTGTCGTCCCACAATCGACAACACTGTACATAAAGCGGTTGCGGTTGCGGTTTGGATTCATTTTAACGGCGGCAACGGCATCGTAATGTTTTCTGCTGAGTATGCTCACGTTAAACACAGCGATTTATGTCGGTGCAATAAATAAAAACCATCTAACGGTGGAAGACGGACCAGTTCAGTCTTGATCGACCGTTGTTTGGGATAATGGCCATGGCATAGCAACGTTTCCTAGTGCTGGCGTACGCGCACATCACATGATAATAACCTGATCTGTTCTCAGCACTGGTGCATAGTATCCAGCATGGCATGTGATGCACACTAATTGCTGTAGAAATGCCGCCCATTAAACCTACGTGCTGAAAGGAAGGAGGCTCCCAGGATTGCAAAGAAGGCCCTCAGGATTGAAAAGGAGGCCCCCAGGATTGCAAAGGAGGCCTCCAGGATTGCAAAGGAGGCCCCGGGATTGCAAATGAGACCCCAGTATTGCAAAGGAGGCCTCCAGGATTGCAAAGGAGGCCCCCAGGATTGCAACGGAGGCCCCATAATTGCAAAGGAGGCCCCCAGGATTACAAAGGAGGCCCTCAGGATTGCAAAGGAGGCCCAAAGGATTGCAAAGGAGGCCCTCAGGATTGAAAAGGAGTCTCTCAAGATTGCAAAGGAGGCCTCCAGGATTGCAAAGGAGGTCCCGGGATTGCAAAAGAGACCCCCAGGATTGCAAAGGAGGCCTCCAGGATTGCAAAGGAGGCCCCCAGGATTGCTAAGGAGGCCCAAAGGATTGCAAAGGAGGCCCTCAGGATTGAAAAGGAGTCTCTCAAGATTGCAAAGGAGGCCTCCAGGATTCAAAAGGAGGTCCCGGGATTGCAAAGGAGACCCCCAGGATTGCAAAGGAGGCCTCCAGGATTGCAAAGGAGGCTCCCAGGATTGCTAAGGAGGCCCCCAGGATTGCAAAGGAGGCCCCTATAATTGGAAAGGAGGCCACCAGGATTGTAAAAGAGGCCCCCATGATTGCAAAGGAGGCCCCCGGGATTGCAAAGGAGGCCCACAGTATTGCAAAGGAGGCCCCCATGATTGCAAAGGAGGCCCACAGTATTGCAAAAGAGGCCCCCATGATTGCAAAGGAGGCCCACAGGATTGCAAAGGAGGCCCCAGGATTGCAAAGGAGGACCCCAGGATTGCAAAGGAGGCCCCCAGGATTGCAAAGGAGGCCCACGCGATTGCAAAGGAGGGCAAAAGTATTGCAAAGGAGGCCCCCAGGATTGCAGAGGAGGCCCCCAGGATTACAAAGGAGGCCCCCACGATTGCAAAGGAGGCCCCCACGATTGCAAAGGAGTCCCCCAGGATTGCAAAGGAGGCCTCCAAGATTGCAAAGGAGGTCCCGGGATTGCAAAGCAGACCCCCAGGATTGCAAAGGAGGCCTCCAGGATTGCAAAGGAGGCCCCCAGGATTGCTAAGGAGGCCCCCAGGATTGCAAAGGAGGCCCCTATAATTGCAAAGGAGGCCACCAGGATTGTAAAAGAGGCCCCCATGATTGCAAAGGAGGCCCCCGGGATTGCAAAGGAGGCCCACAGTATTGCAAAGGAGGCCCCATGATTGCAAAGGAGGCCCACAGTATTGCAAAAGAGGCCCCCATGATTGCAAAGGAGGCCCACAGGATTGCAAAGGAGGCCCCAGGATTGCAAAGGAGGACCCCAGGATTGCAAAGGAGGCCCCCAGGATTGCAAAGGATGCCCACGCGATTGCAAAGGAGGGCAAAAGTATTGCAAAGGAGGCCCCCAGGATTGCAGAGGAGGCCCCCAGGATTACAAAGGAGGCCCCCACGATTGCAAAGGAGGCCCCCACGATTGCAAAGGAGTCCCCCAGGATTGCAAAGGAGGCCTCCAAGATTGCAAAGGAGGTCCCGGGATTGCAAAGCAGACCCCCAGGATTGCAAAGGAGGCCTCCAGGATTGCAAAGGAGGCCCACAGGATTGCTAAGGAGGCCCCATGATTGCAAAGGAGGCCTCCAGGATTGCAAAGGAGGCCCCCGTGATTGCAAAGGAGGCCCACAGTCTTACAAAGGAGGCCCACAGGAATGCAAAGGAGGCTCCCAGGATTGCAAAGGAGGCCCCCAGGAATGCAAAGGAGGCCCCCATGATTGCAAAGGAGGTCCCAATACGGGAAGGAGGCCCCAATACGGGTAGGTTTTGCGAGGACAAAGGAGGAGGCCCACGAGGCGTGGCAGGAGGCCCCTAATTTGGCAGAGGATGCCCCTGGAACATGAGAGGAAGCCCCATGCCATGTTAAAGGGGCACCAGGATGTGGGAGGAGGCCCTCAAAAACGGGAGAGGAGGACCATTGAATATGGAGGAGGGTAGGACGCACGAGGAGACATCCAAAACCGGTAAAGAGGCTCCAGGAAAATGAGACGAGACCCCTAAGACGCGAGAGGAGGCCTATAATTTGCAAGAAGCCCCTGAAATGATAGAAGTCGTGCCGGAGTAGATGAAAGTCACGATATGGGCCCAAAAAGGTCCGGCCGGGGCCCCTGAAAATCATGCTGAGCCTAGGGGTACCAAAAAGTCACGCCCGGACCATGAAAATCACGCTAGGGACACGATAGGTCGTACCGTTCCCCAACAGTATCATTGGGACACAAATGAAGCCGGGAAAACGAAAAACAATCCGGACATGGATAATCATTCTGGTGCCCCAGCAATGACACCAAAAGCATCCAAAACGTATTGGACCCCCACAATGTGTCGAGGTCGCTAAAACTCGCGCTAGGGATCCAAGCAAATGACGTCGGGACACAAACGATTACATTGGACTAAAGAAGTCGCGTCGCAGCCCTTGAAAATCTCACTGGCGACCAAAAAGGTCGCGCCTGGACTCCAAAGGTTGCAGCTGCTCCAAAAATCAATTATCAACCGGAATGTCACTCTGCACCCCCGAAAATCGGTTCAAAGTCCCCCCAAAACCCGTTGAGCACTGAAAAAAAGCGTGTCAGGGCACCGAAAAAAATCGCACCTGGAGACCGAAGAATCGTACCGGAACCCAAAAATATCACATAAGGACCTTTAAAAAAATAAAACTCGATGTCCTAAAGTTCACACCGAGACTCGATCCAATCGACCCCAGCACCGGAAAATTAAGAACAGGTCCGGAAAAAAAATACCCAAAGGGCTTTTATACTCCGAAAGGTGCCATCGGCTGGAAAAAAAACTCCTTCGGTGGCCGCAGTGGCATATCAAAGGGGCAAATTCCCCCTCCCTCCTAAGAGGGATATGCTCCCAAGAATCGAGCTGAGGCCCCCAAAAGTCGCGCTGGGGCCACACAAATTCGCGTCGGTCCACCAGAATTCGTGTAGGGGCTCCAAGTAAATACGGCGGGCCCCAGAAGACTCGCTCCGAGGCCCGAAAATCTGCAACAGGAACCGCCAAGATCGCGTTGGGGCCACAGCTAAGTACAACGCGCCCCGCAAAGTCGAACCGATCCCACCAAATATCGCGCTCGGGCCCACAGTCCCTATCGGTAGTACCAAAAATTTGGTCTGGGCATCAAACATTCACGTCGGGGCTGCCAACAATTGGCGTCTAGGGCCCCACATAAGCACCGTGTGACTCCCAAAGTCGTATTGGTATCCCAAAAATAAAGCTGGAGCCGTCCAAAATAAGGAGGGATTCGACAAAAAAGTCCGGGTCAGGAAAATGGTTCTGGAGCACCGAACATATCATCAGATGCCTTCACAAATCGCGTACGGCATCGATAGACATACCGGAGCTCGAAGAAAATCGAGGTGAGATACAAAAACATGGTGCCAGGGACTCGAAAAATCAGGCCGGGATTCGGAATTTAAAGAAAATTCAGAAGAGATCCACAAGAATCGCCTGCGCCCAGATGACTGGCGTTGGGTCCCCGGAACCACGCGCTTGGGCGCGATAAGTCGCGCTAGGACCCATAAAAATCGCACGGAAGCCCCAAAATCGTACTGGGGCCCCACAAATGTGTGTCAGAAGCCCCAAATAAACACAGCGGGACCCTAAGAGCACAACGGGGACCGAAAATGTAACTGGCCCTCCAAAGCGCAGTCTCGCAAAAAGCGACAGGGCCCTAAAACATGCGTTGCAGCCCTAACTAAATATACCGGGATCTCTAAAAAAAACACAGAAATTACACCGGAAGCTCTCGAGGCACACAGGGGCTATACGACCGCACAAGGGCATGACAAGAGGCTGGGGCCGCAAAAAGCAACATGGTCTCAAAACGAACAAAAATACCTGGCACTAAGTAAACACATCGAGATCTATGAAAGCGCCCCGACAACTAATACAAATCATCAGTGCACAAAAAAGCAACAAACCCTAAAACGAGCAGGGGTTTCGAAAATGCGTTGGGCCTCTAACAAAAATGGATTGGAGCCCTAAAACACAGCCGTAGACGAAGACATACGAAACGGGTCCAAAGAAGTACACTCAGGCAGGGCCTCGGTTCGGTAGCCACCCTGGAAGCATGTTTAATCAAAGATATGAGATGCACAAAGCTCAGCGGGTATCCGCATTTCTTCACCATAAAATATGAGAAGTAGGGAACTAATGATCGAATTTCATTAACCGAATTTTCGCAGCGAACGCCCATACGAAGCATTTCAACACGTCAGATATGGCAGCAATTAGCAAAGCGTAGGAGGCCCAGCAGAATCCGTAGCATCGCACGAAGTGTGGCGAATGCGCCGAATGCGCAAGATGGGTGTGCAAGTGCAGTAACGTTGGCGTCGTGGCGACCGGGCACTATGAACTGGAATGTCTGAAATTGGGAAATTTTACATTTTAAAGTGATTTGTGTTGGGGTAATTTCAGCAGTGCGAGGTGACTCCTCAAGGGATATCAAAAGGATAGGATTCGGACAGGGTGGGGGAGCTAGGGTTGAAATCGGACGAATCAGAAACGATAGTGGTAGATTAGGCCAGATAGTGGTAGATTTGACAAAATAGTGGTCGAAATCGGAAGACTTTATTAAGTAGGTGGACTCCCTCCAACTACGTTTCCCCCCCCCCTTCCCCTTGACGCAAAAATAGGTACGTCACTGGTCCCCCAATAATTTTCAGAAACATGCGCCCATGGAGCAAAGCCAACATTGAGGGAGCAAATTCCCCCTCACAAGCATACAAAACAACACCGATCCCCCATATTAAATGGGAGGAATGATGTTTTTAAATGCACTTCCTTCCTACAAACTTGTCTTCTGTGATTACAGCCTGCATGATTAGAGCTTCCCAGCTTCAATACCTTCTCAACGACATAATTTACAAAACGGTACAGCACGGCGAAAACCATGGGCGTGACGGCGTGGAATTTGAAGGTTTTGCATTATTTATGCATTGTCATCGTTACATTGTTGCATTGCCATTGATGCGTTGTTGTTCAATGCTTGTTCTTGCCCTGAATTTATTCGCGGAGGATTTATTATATTTGCTTCTGTGCTAAGTGCCTTGCAGCCAGCACCATATGTTATACAAATAAATAAATCCCTAAGATGACGATCAGAAAACCAATTCAATCCACTTTTCGTTGTCACCTTCGCGAAATTATCGTCCTAGGACTGAGAAATGATAGTTCAAGTTTGTTTGGTGGGCACTTAGGTATTTTTATATATTTTTTTAAAATTTTTACCACCCCCCCCGCCCCCTATTCTAAAGGCCAGGGGGAAGATTCTTCTCGTCGATAAAGCATAAAGATATTTCCACATTTACTTATTTATACCCTGCCATGGCTCAGCTCTCAGCGAAAAATGATTATTGCTATAGGGTTTTGCGTAAATGATGCACCATGCCAAGAACAAAGAAGACATCAATATGAAATCATGTTTCCCATTCTTGAACCATACCAAGAGCCTAAAAAGCAAAATAGGAGGCCCCCTGTTGGGGAGCAGGAGGCCCCCTTCCAACATTGCCCCCCCCACTGGAATAATTTTGTGGCGACACCACTGAGAAAGCAACATGCACACATTTGCATATGTGAAAACCTCCCTGCAACCCATAGCTACGTAAAAGCTGCACATACCACATCGTAGCACTTCATTTTTAAGTCATGCACACTTGGACATGGCCGTACAACAACGCAATTAATCCAAGAGTTCATGTAATGCAACAGATGTATGGATATTCACACCTTATATTATGTTATGAATAGACTATAAAGCAGATAATGTGCCACCCAGGACCAAAATACATTCGTACTAGAGTTTGACTGCAGTTCTTTGACTGTTAGCATAATTAACATCGATTTCATTAATATTGCCTACGGTAGAAAATTATCAAGGCTGAAGGCCGCCACGTAATACAATCAAGGTCCGACATACAACCCGCAAGTGCAAGTTCCTTGCCTTGATATTGCATATACATGTATTATATGTGGCCTTGGTCCTAGCTGCCATACACTTGAACATTTCCGTGTATTTTGATTATTGAAGCATACAAATTACTGCCACGATGCATTCATTGAGTGACTGTAGTATAGAATAGAACGTAAACATGTCCACATTTCAATGTATTTTCACAGTTGGGCACAGCGCACAGATATCCAACCTTTTGAGTGAGATGTCTGTATATTATCGGTGCTGGCATCCAACATAGCAAAATACTGATTTCCATCATATATTATGGAAGTATAGAAACAATAATGAAGTACACACCCTGTTATGTTAACTTCAAGTGCGAGAACACCTTTCAGAATCTCAGAATTCCACAAGAGTTTTAGGCGCTTGTGATGCGACCTGACAAGGTCACATGAGGAGTGATATGAAAAGTGATGATATGACGAGTGACAAGCATGGTAACTGACCCGAGTGGATTTTCAGCTGAGTATCTGCGTAGTTGCATTAACAGCGCGTTAAACATTGAATTCAAATCGTGTCGTTCAACATAAATGGTTCGGTCAGATGGTGGGCTCATGGTATATTAACAATCTGCTTAGCAAAGACTGTGATGCCAGAATCTATTCAATGAAGACATTTGGATTAAAAGTACTAAAACACCGTAGTACAGTGGAGACTACTACCAGGGCTTTTCGTCGTTTGTGGTGTTATGTCTCTTGAATAAACTCCGTTCATCGTCAGTGATGTGTACGTCCAGGCTGAGATTTAAGAACCCCGCAGATAATGTGATGAATTTAGGCCAATTACAAGGTGTACATTTCTGAACACTACTTGTGGTGCAAGCAGTTAAATGGGCATAGAAAAGCCGATTTTATGCGATGTACTCAAAAGACGCCATTGTTAAGTTATAAAATCAATGGGGCATGCGCGATGGTGTACCGAAGGTGAGCATTGGAGCAATCTCCCCCCTCTCCTGAGAGGCTGTGGGCCCCAACAATCGCGCCGGGGTTCGAAAAATAGCGCCAGGCACCCTAAAAATCCTGCTATCCCAACAATCACACTGGGCCCATACAAATAGCATTGGGAGCCCTTAAAACGTCGCGCAGGGGTCCTTGAAAATGACGCTGCAGCCCCCCCTCCCCCAAAAAAAAAAAATCCCACAAGGCCCCTGCATCACATTAGGGGCCTCAAAAATCGTTCCGGGACCGTTTAGGGTCATTTTTAAACGACGCTGAGGGATCCAAAATGTGGGACCAGGCCCCAGAAAACACCGCTGGGGCCCCAAAAAGTCGTGCTGGTACCCCGAAAAGTCGCGCCAGGACCACCAAAAATCACGCTAAGGCCTTAAAAGGTCGGGCCGGGCCCCAGGAAATCACGCTGGTGGCCAAAACGTCTCACCGGGGCCCCCGAAAATGACGCTGGGCCCCCTAAAAGACTGGCCGGACACTCAAAATGATGCTGGGTCCAAAAAGGTCGGGCCGGGCCCCTCATGATTGTGCTGGGGTCCCCATAAAGTCGGACTGGGGCCCCCGAAAATCACGCTTGGAGCACAAAAAGTCGTGCCTGTGGTCCTCGAAAATCACGATGGGGGGCGCAAAAGAATGGCTGGACCCCTGAAATCACGCCGAGGGGCTCAAAGTTCGCGCCTGGGCTCCGAAAATCACACTGGGTCCGAAAAAAATAATGCCGAAGTTCTTGAAAATCACAAAGGGGGACCCAAAAGGTTTGGTTGGGGCCCTTGAAAATCACCCTGAGCCTGAAGGTACCAAAAAGTCGCGCCTGGGCCCCTAAAAATCACGCTAGGGGCTCGACAGGTCGCACCGGGGTCCCAAAAGTCTCATTGGGAGCACCCAATAAATGAAGCCGGGCAAGGAAAAAACAGTCCGGACACGGAAAATCAGTCTGGGGTTCCAGCAATCGCTCCAAAAGAAACCGAAACGTGTTGGGCCCCCAGAGACGTCTCGAGGCTACTAAAATTCGCGATAGGCAGCTCAACAAATGACATGGTCCAAAAATCGCACTTAGTCCCAAAAGCGTCGCGCCGATGCCTTGGAAATCACACGAGGGGAAAAAACGTCGCACCGGAACACCACAAGTCACAGCTGGCTTCCCAAAAATCAATTCGTACCCGGAATGTCACTCTGCGGTCACACAAATTGCGTCAGAGGCCCCAAGAACGCGTCGGGCCCCGGAAAAGAAGCGCGTTGGAGCACCAAAAAATGCACCGGGAGCCCGAAAAAAATCGTACCGGGGCCCAAAATATCGCGCAGGAGGCTTACAAAAATGGAAGTCGACCCAAAAATATCACAAAGGGACTCCACCGAGTCCACCCGAGCACCGGAAAATTCAGAACATGTCCGGAAAGAACGTTTGCTAAGGGCCTTTCTATTCTGAAGGGTGCCATCGGCTGAAGAAAAAACTCGTTGAGCAGCCGCAGTGGCGTACCAAAGAGGCAAATGTGCTCCCCCCCATCCTGAAGAGGTGGGCTCCCAAGAACCCAAGAATCGCGCCGGGATCCTCAAAAATGGTTCTGGGCTCCACCGAGTCCACTCGAGCACCGGAAAATTCAGAACATATCCGGAAAGAACGTTTGCTAAGGGCCTTTCTATTCTGAAGGGTGCCATCGGCTGAAGAAAAAACTCATTGAGCAGCCGCAGTGGCGTACCAAAGAGGCAAATGTGCTCCCCCCCCCCCCCATCCTGAAGAGGTGGCTCCCAAGAATCCAAGAATCGCGCCGGGATCCTCAAAAATGGTTCTGGGGCCCCATAAATTCCCGTCTGGCCCCAGAATTAGGGGTGATAAATAAATGCAGCGGGCATCAAACAAAATTGCAACGGGCTCGAAAATTTGCGCCGGGGAACGCCAAAATCGCGCTGGGGCCAAGATAAGTACAACGCCAAGCGCCAAGCGTGAACTAGCGCCAAGCCCCGCAAATATCGCGCTTGGGACTCAAAATTTATGTCGGTAGTCCCATAAATTCTGGTCGAGATATCAAAAATTACCCTCGGGGCTCCCAAAAATTGGTGTCGATGGCCTCAAATAAGCGCAGCGTGACCCCAAAATCGCATCGGATCCCGACAAGAATCAAACCGGAGCCCTCCAAAATAAAGAGATTCCGAAAAATCAACTTCCGAGCCAGGAAAATCGCTCCTTAGCCAAATATACTAACAGATGCCTTACGAAATTGCGTACGGTACCGAAGAGACGTACCGGAGCTCGAAAAATCGCGGCGGGACACAAAAAAAATGTCTCTGGAAGCCTGAAAAATCAGGCCATGGCTCGGACCTTACATAATTCAAAAGAAGTCACCAAAAATTGCGTCGAGCCCAGAGAACTGGCTTGGGATACCCCGGAACCATGCGACTAGGCCGGAAAAGTCGCGGCGGGATCCCGATAAATTATACTGGAGCTCCCAATATCGTGCTGGGGTCCCATAAATGTGAGCGAGGAACACCTAATAAACACAGCGGGAACCTTAGAGCACAAATGGAGGACGAAAATGCACCGAGCCCCCCAAAGCGTACCGAGTCTGGCAAACAGCGGCAGGGCCTTAAAACATGCGTTGCAGCTCTAAATAAACACACCGAGAGCTAAAAAGCAAAACACAACGGGGCCCTCAAAGCACGCCGAGGCCTTGACACCGCATGGGGACCTTAAAGCAAGCTGGGGCCCTCAAAAATCGACATGGTCCTAGAAAAGGAGCAAAAAGACCGGACACTAAGTGAACACTTAGAGATCTGTGAATACGCGCCGATACCTAATAAATATCGTCAGTGCGCAAAAAGCAACAACACTCTAAAAAGAGCCGGGGTCGCAGAAATGTGCCGGGGCCTTAACACAATTGGCTGGAGCACAAAAACACATCCGTAGACAAAGAAAAACGGAAAGGTCCATGAACACCTAACTAGAGCCTCAGTTAGGTAGCCAATCTGGGAGCATATTCAACCAAAGGGATGAAAATAAACGCTTACATTCCGTTTCAGCCGGGTGCCACATGTTGTAGTTGTAGCATTTCGTTTCAAGTGGCGGATATTCTGAGGTGCATGATATATACTACAGGGATTATTGAGGTGACCTATGTGTTGGAGTTAGGCCCCGAGGATGCACACCATACCATGTATTTGCATTTATTGCGTTTTTATTTGCCCCAGTCTGTCAGCCTGCGAATCTTGGTCTACCACACACCGGATCAAATAATTTTCAACCAGCGATCACCAGTCTTTCCTGCTTCTCATCCTCTTCAGCATCAATCATAAGTCTTCTTTTGCCATGGGCCAGCAAGTAAACTGCGTTCTTGCTTATTCTTTCTCCTCACCAATATCGGTGAACATTTACAACGGGAAACAACTTAAAGACACATAGTACTATATCATGGAAAATAGGGCACACCACATACCCATTAGTGAAGCTGTAATGAGCTTGCACCCTCTCCCCCTCCACATGCACGCACATAGCGGAAGTCGAAGAAATTTTGTTTGAACAGTAATACAAACGGTTTCACTCGCACCAGGAAGATAAACCTATTATTACAAAATAATCCATCAGGCATCAAAAGAGTTCCAAGTCCAGCGAGAAGCGTGAATTTGAAAGTATTTATACTCCGAGGACAGTTCTTTTTCAGTACCGCATATTGCTGATAGCCATAGGCGCGCCCAGGGAGCCTGTCCCCTTAGCGGTAAAAGTTGTGTGTTCACTATTACAATTATCGGGTTCTCTGTCCATAAGTGCTTAACCATTGTACTTTGCGAAATTCCTGGGTGCACCCCTGCTGTTGACCATGGCCCACACAATTTTTGACACGTTCCCCGCCGGGCTAGCTCAGTTGGTGGGGTGCTGACCCCAGGGATGGGTCGAACTCGCCCTGAGAGGGTGGGTCCAATGATATTCTCCTCTTGCGTTTGATGTACAGATAGAGATAAATATATATATATATATGCACAGATATAGATAAATATATATATATATATATATATATATATATATATATATATATATATATATATATAGATACAGATATATATAAATATATATATATATATATATATATGTACAGATATAGATAAATATATATAGATATATATATATATATATATATATATATATATATATATATATATATATATATGTATATATATTCGAATATTTTGTGAGCAGGTTTTCTTTTATGCATACAGAATTGAATGCGACAGCGTCCTCTGCATTTATCTTCTTCTTAGTGACGCTTTCTAGTTTTCGAACGCATGATCTATGATTATTTGTAAGAGTATATAAAATATCCCCAAGCGGTGCAATGATTAACACGGCTGTTATGATGTAAATAGTATAGGAAGTCAGCATCTATGTGAAACAAGTCGTGATTCGAAGTTACTATATTTTGTCGACGTTTCAACCAGCCTTGACCATCTTCAGAACTAACACAGTACGAATCACGTAGGTGTAATGCAAGCACGAAAAAAAGTGATGATACATACAGTTTCAGTTATAACACTTCCTATTCTGAAGGCACGCGTAAAATAAAAAAGGGTAACGCATATGAATATTCCGTGAAATGCGCTCAACAGGCATACAATGGCCACAATACAGGTTACACAACACACAGTGCACAATACCTATGCTGAACAGAGCACACCGCAAGCATTAAGAACACTCATGCGGGCGGTAGGTGTCTGTCATATAAGGGTAGATGCGTGTATGTCATAAAGTCATAAAGTATTAAGGCTTAATAAGAGCCACAGGGGCCCATCTGGGTTAAGCCTATCTAGAAAAGGTATTAGAAATGTACATACTCTCACCCAAATCAATCCCTTATCCCAAGTTCCTAGGAAGCTATATATCCCATCCTATCTAGCACCACTCACTTGCTACCGCAAACACCCTCAACAATCACAAGCTCCTCCCATCATATGTCTTTGTATGTGCATTGATGGTGGGAGCTCACTCACGGATGTAGATGGTTTCAGCAGCCGCCAGGCGCCGCTGATCACGACAGTGTAGCAGGATGGTAGTGTGTTCAAGGGCGTCGCCACCGGGGGGGCAGGGGGGGGAGTCGCCCCCCTGTCGTGAGACTTGGGGGGGCGCCGCCACCCCCCTGAAATTTGAGGAGGCCCCTATCCGGAAATGCACAGGAAAAAAGTGAGTAAGGAGGCCGACGAGACATGAGAGGAGGTCTCCAAGACGTGAGAGGAGGCCCCTAATTCGAAAAAGGAGTGACCTAGGAGAAGATAGCAGGCCCCAGAAATCAAGAGAGTGCCAATAATTGGCACGGAGGGCCCCAGGAATGCAAAGGAGGCCCCCAGGATTGCAAAGGAGGCCCCCGTGATTACAAAGGAGGCCCCCAGGATTGTAAAGGAGACCCCCAGGATTGCAAAGGAGGCCTCCAGGATTGCAAAGGAGGGCCCCAGGATTGCAAAGGAGGCCCCTATTATGAGGGGCCCCCAGGATTGCAAAGGAGGCCCCAGGATTGCAAAGGAGGCCCCAGGATTGCAAAGGAGGCTCCCAGGATTGCGAAGGAGGCCCCCAGGATTGCAAAGGAGCCCCCAGGATTACAAAGGAGGCATCCAGGATTAGAAAGGAGGCCCCCAGGATTGCAAAGGAGGCCCCCAGGATTGCAAAGGTCTCCAGGATTGCAAAGGAGGCCATCAGGATTGCAAAGGAGGGCCCCATGATTGCAAAGGAGGCCCCATGATTGCAAAGTAGACCCCCAGGATTGCGAAGGATGCCCCCAGGATTGCAAAGGAGGCCCCATGATTGCAAAGGAGGCCCCCAGGATTGCGATGGAGGCCCCCAGGATTGAAAAGGAGGCCCCCAGGATTGCAAAGGAGGCCCCAGGATAGGAAAGGAGGCCCCCAGGATTGCGAAGGAGGCCCCAGGATTACAAAGGAGGCTTCCAGGATTGCAAAGGCCCACAAGATTACAAAGGAGGCCCCCAGGATTGCAAAGAGGACCCATGATTGCAAAGGACTCCAGGATTGCAAAGGAGGCCCCCATGATTGCAAAGGAGGCCTCAGTATTGCAAAGGAGACCCCCAGGATTGCGAAGGATGCCCCCAGGCTAGCGAAGGAGACCCCAGGATTGCAAAGGAGGCCCCCAGGATTGTAAAGGAGGCCCCCAATTGCAAAGGAGGACCTCAGGATTGCAAAGGAGGCCCACAGGATTGCAAAGGCGGCCTCCAGGATTGCAAAGGAGGCCCACATGATTGCAAAGGAGGCCCCTGTGATTACAAAGGAGGCCCCCATGATTGCAATGGAGGCCCCCAGTATTGCAAAGGAGACCGCCAGGATTGCAAAGGACGCCCCCAGGATTGCAAAGGAGGCCCCCAGGATTGCAAAGGAGGACACCAGGATTGCAAAGAGGCCCCCAGGATTGCAAAGGAGGCCCTCATGATTGCAAAGGAGGCCCACAGGATTGCAAAGGAGGCCCCCAGGATTGCAAAGGAGGCCTCCAGGATTGCAAAGGAGGCCCCCAGGGTTGCAAAGGAGGCTCCCGTGATTACAAAGGAGGCCCCCATGATTGCAAAGGAGGCCCCCAGGATTGCAAAGGCCCACAGGATTACAAAGGAGGCCCCCAGGATTGCAAAGGAGGCCCACAGGATTATCAAGGAGGCCTCCAGGATTGCAAAGGAGGCCCACAGGATTACAAAGGAGGCCCCCAGGATTGTAAAGGAGGCCCACAGGATTATCAAGGAGGCCCCCCGGATTGTAAAGGAGGCCCACAGGATTGCAAAGGAGGCCCCAGGATTGCAAAGGAGACCCCCAGGATCGCAAAGGAGGCCTCCAGGATTCCAAAGGAAGCCCCCAGGGTTGCAAAGGAGGCTCCCGTGATTACAAAGGAGGCCCCCAGGATTGCAAAGGCCCACAGGATTACAAAGGAGGCCCCCAGGATTGCAAAGGAGGCCCACAGGATTATCAAGGAGGCCTCCAGGATTGCAAAGGAGGCCCACAAGATTACAAAGGAGGCCCCCAGGATTGCAAAGGAGGTCCACAGGATTATCAAGGAGGCCCCCTGGATTGCAAAGGAGGCCTACATGATTGTCAAGGAGGCTACCACATCAAATATATCACATCAAGACCTTTAAAAAAAATAGAACTCGATGTCCAAAAGTTCACACCGAGATTCGATAGAATGGACCCCAGCACCGGAAAATTAAGAACAGTCCCGGCAAAAATTACCCGGAGGGCTTTTATACTCCGAAAGGTGCCATCGGCTGCAAAAAAAAAACTCCTTCGGTGGCCGCAGTGGCATATCAAAGGGGCAAATGCCCCCTCCCTCCTAAGAGGGATATGCTCCCAAGAATCGAGCCGAGGCTTTCAAAAGTCTCGCTGGGGCCACAAAAATTCGCGTCGGTCCACCAGAATTCGCGTAGGGGCTCCAAGTAAATGCGGCGGGCCCCAGAAAACTCTCTCCGCCAGGCCCGAAAATCTGCAACAGGAACCGCCAAGATCGCGTTGGGGCCACAGCTAAGTACAACGCGCCCTGCAAACTCGAACCGGTCCCACCAAATATCGCGCTCGGACACACAATTCCCATCGGTAGTACCACAAATTTGGTCTGGGCATAAAAATTAACGTCGGGGCTGCCAACAATTGGCGTCTAGGGCTCCACATAAGCACCGTGTGACCCCCAAAGTCGCATCGGTATCCGAAAAAGAAAGCCGGAGCCCTCCAAAATAAGGAGGGATTCCAAAAAAAAGTCCGGGTCAGGAAAATGGTTCTGGAGCACCGAACATATCATCAGATGCCTCGACAAATCGCGTACGGCATCGAAAAACATACCGGAGCTCGAAGAAAATCTTGGTGAGATGGAAAGACATGGCGCCAGGAACTCGAAAAATAAGGCCGAGATTCGGAATTTAGAGAAAATTCAGAAGAGGTCCACAAAAATCGCGTTGAGCCCAGATAACTGGCGTTGGGTCCCCGGAACCACGCGCCTGGGCGCGATAAGTTGCGCTAAGACCCAGAAATACCGCACCGAAGACTCAAAATCGTACTGGGCCCCACAAATGTGCGTCAGAAGCCCCAAATAAACACAGCGGGACCCTAAGAGCACAACGAGGACTGAAAATGTAACTGGCCCTCCAAAGCGCAGTCTCGCAAAAAGCGACAGGGCCCTAAAACATGCGTTGCAGCCCAAAATAAATATAGCGGGAACTCTAAAAAAACACACAAAAAACACCAGAAGCTCTCAAGGCACACAGGGGACATGCGACCGCACAAGGGCCTGACAAGAAGCTGGGGTCGCAATAAGCAACATGGTCCCAGAACGAACAAAAATACCGGGCACTAAATAAATACATTGAGATCATTGAAAGCGCCCCGACAACTAAGAAAAATCACCGGTGCACAAAGAAGCAACAAACCCTAAAACGAGCAGGGGTTTTGAAAATGCATTGGGCCTCGAACAAAAATGGATTGGAGCCCTAAGACACATCCGTAGACGAAGAAATACGAAACGGGTCCAAAGAAGTCCACTCAGGCAGGGCCCCGGTTCGGTAGCCAACCTGGAAGCATGTTTAATCAAAGATATGAGGTGCATCAAAGCTCAGCGGGTATCCGCATTTCTTCATCATAAAATATGGGAAGTAGGGAACTAGTGATCGAATTTAATTACTCGAATTTTCGCAGCGAACGCCCATACAAAGCATTTCATCACGTCAGATAAGGCGCAAGTCTATCATGTGGCAGCAATTAGCAAAGTGTAGGAGGCCCAGCAAAATCCGTAGCATCGCACGAAGTGTGGCGAATGCGCCGAATGCGCAAGGTGGGTGTGCACATACACTAACGCTGGTGTCGTGGCGACCGGGCACTATGAACTGGAATGTCTGAAATTGGGAAATTTTACATTTTAAAGTGATCTGTGTAGGTGTAATTTCAGTAGTGCAAGGTGACTTATCAAGGGATACCAAAAGAATACATTCGAACAGGGTGGGGGAGCCAGGGTTGAAATCCGACGAATCAGAAACGATAGTGGTAGATTAGGCCCCTCGACCGGATAATTTAGTTGGTCACTAATTATTTTACATAAAAAGGTCCCCTTTGACAAAATAGTGGTCGAAATCTGAAGACTTTTTATTGAGTAGGTGGACCCCTCCAAATACGTTTGCCCCGTTCCCCTTGACGCAACTATAGGTACGTCACTGGTCCCCCAATAATTTTCAGAAACATACGCGCATGGAGCAAAGCCAACATTGATGGGCAAATTCCCCCTCACAAGCATACAAGACAACACCGATGCCAGAAATTAAATAGGAGAAATGAAGTTTTTAAATGTATTTTCTTCCTACAAAATTGTCTTCTTTGATTACAGCCTGTATGATTAGAGCTTCCCAGCTTCAATACCTTTTCAACGACATAATTTACAAAACGGTACAGCACAGTGAAAACCATGGGCGTGACTGCGTGGAATTTGAAGGTTTTGCATTATTTGTGCATTGTCATTGTTACATTGTTGCATTGTCATTGTTACATTGTTGCATTGCCATTGATGCATTGTTGTTCAATGCTTGTTCTTGCCGTGAATTTATTCGCGGAGGATTTATGATTTTAGCTTCTGTGCCAAGTGCCTTGCAGCCAGCACCAAATGTTATAAAAATAAATAAATTCCTAAGATGATCAGAAAACCAATTCAATCGACTTCTCGTTGTCACCTTCGCGAAATTGTCTTCCTAGGACTGAGTAATTGTCGTTTAAGCTTGTTTATGAGATCAAGCTGGTGGGAATGACTAACAGTAGTGATGAACCTAGCGATATTCAGTTAAACTTGGTGGACATAGAAATGGGTTGATCAATGGGAGATATCTTTAAGATATGCTCAGCACCAGCCCCACCAGCCCGCTGTAATCTAGAGACCAGCGGGAAGATTCTTCTCGTCGATAAAGCATAAAGATATTGGTTTGTTTTGGCACTGACGTATTTATGCACGTTTGCATATTTATACCCTGGTATGACTCAGTTCTCAGCGGAAAAAAAAAGATTCTTGGTATTGCGCTTTGCGTAAATGATGCACCATGCCAAGAACAAACAAGACATCAATATGAAGCCATGTTCCCCATTCTGGAACCATACTAAGAGCCTAAAAATCAATAGGAGGCCCTAACACAGTGGAGGCCCCCTTTCGGGAGAAGGAGGCCCCCTATCAATATTGCCCCCCCTGGAAGAATTTCGTGGCGACGCCACTGAGTGTGTTAGCTGTGACTGTGAGTAGGTGCCTGGTGAGATGTGTGCTGTTCTCTGTCGAAAGATGACTTTTTGGGCCACCATCCTGGAGTGTGCACGGTGAGGCGGCGGCTGAGTGTAGTAGTTGTGTGACCATGCTGGACATATATATATATATATATATATATATATATATATATATATATATATATATATATATAAATATATATATATGTATAAATATATATATATATATATATATATATATATATATATTATATATATATATATATATATATATATATATATATATATATATATATATATATATATATATATATATATATATATATATATATATATATATATACACATATATATATATATATACACATATATATATTTATATATATCTGAACATCAAACGCAAGAGGAGCATAGCATTGGACCCGCCCTCTCAGGGCGAGTTCGACCCATCCCTGGGGTCAGCGCCCCACCGACTGAGCTAGCCCGACGGAGGGCTTCTCTCCCTTTGGACTATTCTCCAGTCAACCTGTTCTTATTCGACTTCTCGTCCTTAGCCAGTCTGTTCGGGCACTGTACCCAAGCACCACGAGCATGACATTAGGATGCCTTTACTTTGGACTACAGCGTGTGCAACAGACCTATCAATAGTTATCTGCAATTGTAATAGATGGCACTAGCATCAGCTTCTAAGTTCTATGCACTTTTGCATAGGTAGGTACCTTTTAAATGGTTCTCACACAATATACATGACATTTAATATAACATAAGCCAGCTTTTAGGCAAGTATTATTTGTCATACAATATATGATATATAGTTGCTTTTGTCATACCGTATTTCTTTAGCATTATTCATGTTTCAATTGCCGCCTGATTTGCACAGGAAGAAAGCAGCGATGCAAGGGCAATATGATGAAGTTCATATTAAATTCTGGGAAATAATTAGGCATGTTTAATTTTTCACACATGTGCCATGAATTTTCTGTATTGTACCAACTATGAGTGAATTGTGCTGTGGTGACTTTTCTGCCTATTTCGCAAGCACTTATCTATTTGGAGAATGCTGACGTACCTACCTAGTTACCTATATGCATTGTTATCACATCAGACAAATAGGACATACAGAAACATCAGGCCTGGATACTTCTTAAAATAGCTAGAGAAGGGCTCAATGTAGTATAGAAACAACAAAATAGTACACATGTAGTGCATTTAGTCACTACATGTGTCAAATAAATTATTATAAAAATATTATCATGTATCATGTGGGAGCACTTCTGCGTGTATTGCGGTGTTTAATATAATATGCTGCTGTGTTGATTCGATGTGCTGTTGTTCAGATTGTAGGTACGTGGTTTCATAACGTGTATCCCACTGCTTCAAGGTTCAATGTAGCATGTAAACAAAACGGGTGGTTAGAAGACAAGCTCTGACATCTTCAAGACTCCTGGAAGAGGTGCAATTTGTTCAATTTTTTACAAATCCTCTCTTTAATGACAAGTTCTTATTAGGGACAATTTCTCCACTTCCCCTGTCCACTTTATCTCTGTCCCCTGCCACCCTGTCGCCAGCCTCCATGTGATCTGCCACATGTTCCCTCATATTTCCTCCATGTCCCCCGCCCCTTCCTCCTAACCTAGCCTAACCCAACCTAACCTAACAAAACTTGACCTATCCTTACCCAATCTATCCTAACGAACATATAAATGAAAAGGAATAAGTAGATAATATTGCACCTCTTTCAGAATCCTAGGTAACGTCACAGCTAGTCTCATAACAACCTGTTTTGTTTACATGCAACAAGTGCGCCAGTTTCGATGACATAGAACCTTGAAACAGTGGAAGATATACTTCTGGAAGATATCCAGTGGTTCGGTGTTGTATGGATAATTAGGAGGTGGTCGTGTGGTTTTGAAGCGGAAATAATTGGAGAATATATTATTCATTTTTCACGCTCCCAGAAGACCAACCCACGCGAAAGGTAAGTACGTCGCGAACTACCTACCTACCTGGGGCTGATTTGTGAATTTTCCTGGCTTCATGATGTGTACCTACCTAGGTAGGTAGGTAGGTACCTACCTAGGTACTTATTTCACATTTCCTATTCAGGTACCTATATCATGGTAAGCAAACCCTTGAGAACTGGAACAAGGGTGTGGTATGAGAAGCAGGGTGGGAATTAAGGCACTTCTTAAGATATTTTATCTCTGAAAACATTTTTGCACTCCAGGTTCATACTGGATAGGATGGGCTTCACATGTACTCCGACACAAATGTAGGAACAAAGATATCAATAAAAACAAACAGAACGACACCCAAAAAAACGCTGGTTATTCCACTTCGGTCACCACTCAAACTAATCACTTTTTGTAGCAGTCAGCAGCCAGACCACAGCTTCACACACTCCATCAATCTCAACCACCGGAATTGCCGACAACAACGTGCCAACAGCAACTTGCAAGATGATGCGCATGCTCACTGAGAACACTGTTATGTGGCTCTGGAGCCACGTCTTGGAATACCTGTTCGTGCCACCCTATAGTGGGAAACTGACAGTTTTAAGAGACGTCTCCGGAGTCCCGGAGGCCACCGATCAGAATTGGCTGTGTTAGTGTTTTCTGTTCTGAAATCTGTCTGTCAACCAATCAATGCAAGGTATTTTGTATATGATGTCATAACCCTTAGCAACTTTGAACATGTCATACTGTAAACACAAGACCTTGACTGATCCTTTGCTTTGATCACATCCAACTGTGGCGTGTGCGGTAGCGGAGTTGCGCTCGTATTATGTGAGAAAGTGGCTGCATAGGTAGGTATGTGCTCTCTGAGCTGAGGGTGAAGTGTGGAGTATTTTTGTTTGTTTTTCATATGGCTAGCCTTGTACTGAGACCAACAGTGAAAGGAAAACACATTTCTCCTGTGAGTTATAAGAAACGAAACTGCTGATTATTACGGGTCACTGCCAGGCGGTGCCATCCATTGTTCACTTCTTTGTTCGTATGTTTTGGCATTTGATTTGACCAAAAATGAGAATGACATTACTTATGCATATTATGTAGGCACTGATTTAGGTTTTTCTGGTCGGTTACTGGTAAACAGATTCCATGTATAAAAAATAATGTCCATGAAAATGTACTCCGGAAGAAATCCGTATGCATTCCGACTTCCAACCCGGAAAGTAAGTTTCCCACTCTGATGAGAAGCCAGCCTTAGGAAATGGATAAGGTCAGGCTAGGTCAGATTATCAAAATTTAATCATGTTAGCATGCTTTTTTATTCTGGTGTTATCATTATCTGATGTGATTTGAATGAACTTAATATGCATTTATTTTGTAAGTGATAGCTGAAGATATAAGCAGTTCAAGTTGAAATACACTTATCACCAAGAAATGAACATTCAAATATAAAAGCAGAAAAGCTCATTTTTCACAATGCAGAGACATTTTATTCCAACCTCAACAAAGTATTGGAAAAGTACATGAAGTGGTTTTGGGTGGGGTGATATATGCACAAGAATAATGTACAATTACAAAAAAATATAACCTATCCTAACCTAGGTACTAAGGTTGGATCAGGATAGGATTGTGCTTTGTAATCCTGAATGCAGGGGAGAAAACTTGGGAAGTTGATGAGTAAATTTGTGCTTTGAGGTGTTTCATGAATTTCTGTGTGTTCCCATTCAACATTGATAACGTAATCCAGATGATGTGACCACGTATTTCCTCTGCAGATACTTACTTTTTAGTTGGGAAGCAAAATAACAAAGATTGGTTCAGAGTTAGGTAATATGGCATGAAATATAGCAATAAGAAAGAAATAACAGGTAGCATAACCTAACTTAACCTATCCTAACCTCCCTTTGAATAAGAAAGTCCAAGAGAAATTTGGAAACATTTCAAACGTTTTTTTCTCAATATTTTCTCAACTAAAAGAACCTGACTCAAATTAATATAGCCTTGTCCAGCCGACTTTTGAATAAAAACAATTTTTACATTTAAAAAAATCACATTTTCCACCTTAAGACCTCACATAACCTAGCCTTGCCTAACCAAATATAACCCTTTTGTTTGCTTTGTGGATGTAAAATGTGTAAAACTTGCCTTGTGAACACCTTAAAGCACAATAATGCTGAAAACGTTTAGGTAATTGAATAAGGAGAGGATAGGTTAGGACATTCTACCAATCTGTGACATCAGAATATCAGCCCACACTTTCTAGTGGATATTGAGCACTCCATCACAGAAAAGTCAATTGTGATACAGCATCATTCAACCTCCATTTGATAAAAATGAAAGGATAGTTTTCTGGGGAGAATATTGTTCAGGATGTGAACAATCAGCATTATTTTTGCATGATACAGGAACAGCATATTTTCCACCCTTGTCTGTGAGTATGAGGTGGAAAATTAGAAATTGTATGAATTTTATAATTATACCACTTTTTGTGTTATTTTTCTAATTATGAAGATTATGCCAGAAAACCATGCTTCTAGGATCATTTTCTACCTGTTACCAATGCAACAAGTTGCTCTTGTTAAATGTAAGTGTTATAACTCAATTTAATTCAAACAAACCAAAATATGAACAACACTAATAAATTGCTTTTTATTACCATATATTCTCATTGAAAGCAAATCTGAAACACATGTGGCATTGTTCAGCTTGGTCCTCGCTTCCTGCATGGAGGTCAGAAGCAAACTGGGTAGTGGAGGTCAGAAGCAAACTGTACTATGAGCAATCACATTGTGTTCTTATTTTATATCCTCAGGTATAGTGCAATCATAATCTTACTTAGAATGTAAGATAATGGTGCCTTTCATTTCAGGAACTCAAGAAACATGGGTGATGTATGGGCTCTGAAATAATTAATTTCCATGCCATTCCATTCAGTTCAACCACATTGATGATAAACTCTTGGAAACAAATCATTGTGACAGCAACAATGCTATGAAAACCATGTTCTCCCATATCAGTCATTTTGAACATGTACCTTATTTTTCTTAGTATTATTGCTGTGGTTGGTGTGGTGAATGAAATGGAAAATGTGTTAAGTTATGTAACCTCTTATGTAACTGATATAATAATTATATATCTTCAGCTATGTTGAACATCCTGCATTGCTGGCTAATATGTGATCACCTTTCACTTGCAAGGGCATTTTCAGAGGTGTTGTTGGAGTGGATGTGGGGTAGAAAATGTTTTAACATGGCCTGCATTTTTTAAAAGTAAAAGTAGGATTCATGTCAGGTTGACATCAGTGCTTAAACATCCATGTTAGCTGGACTATTTTATATGATGATGATGATGCAATGGTAATGGCTGCAGCAATTTAACCAAGGCATGTTTATGGCATAAATGTTGACCTGCAAACATTGATACATCATTGAAAATCAATAGAATTACTAGAAAACAAACATAAAATGATACGTCTTTCTGAATACTTTGACTTTGAAAAATACAATACTTTGTTGAGCTGTCTGACGTACTCCCGTGTGTTGCATCATTGCAGTCTGTGAGCGTCGAGCCAGTTATATCCCTTTGTTGAGCTGTCTGATGTGCTCCGTGTGTTGCATCATTGCAGTCTGTGAGCGTCGAGCCAGTTATATCCCTTTGTTGAGCTGTCTGACGTACTCCCGTGTGTTGCATCATTGCAGTATGTGAGCGTCGAGCCAGTTATATCCCTTTGTTGAGCTGTCTGACGTACTCCCGTGTGTTGCATCATTGCAGTCTGTTAGCGTCGAGCCAGTTATATCCCTTTGTTGAGCTGTCTGATGTACTCTCGTGTGTTGCATCATTGCAGTCTGTTAGCGTCGAGCCAGTTATATCCCTTTGTTGAGCTGTCTGACGTACTCCCGTGTGTTGCATCATTGCAGTCTGTGAGCGTCGAGCCAGTTATATCCCTTTGTTGAGCTGTCTGACGTACTCCCGTGTGTTGCATCATTGCAGTCTGTGAGCGTCGAGCCAGTTATATCCCTTTGTTGAGCTGTCTGACGTACTCCCGTGTGTTGCATCATTGCAGTCTGTGAGCGTCGAGCCAGTTATATCCCTTTGTTGAGCTGTCTGACGTACTCCCGTGTGTTGCATCATTGCAGTCTGTTAGCGTCGAGCCAGTTATATCCATTTGTTGAGCTGTCTGACGTACTCCCGTGTGTTGCATCATTGCAGTATGTGAGCGTCGAGCCAGTTATATCCCTTTGTTGAGCTGTCTGACGTACTCCCGTGTGTTGCATCATTGCAGTCTGTTAGCGTCGAGCCAGTTATATCCCTTTGTTGAGCTGTCTGACGTACTCCCGTGTGTTGCATCATTGCAGTCTGTTAGCGTCGAGCCAGTTATATCCCTTTGTTGAGCTGTCTGACGTACTCCCGTGTGTTGCATCATTGCAGTCTGTTAGCGTCGAGCCACTTATATCCCTTTGTTGAGCTGTCTGACGTACTCCCGTGTGTTGCATCATTGCAGTCTGTGAGCGTCGAGCCAGTTATATCCCTTTGTTGAGCTGTCTGATGTACTCTCGTGTGTTGCATCATTGCAGTCTGTTAGCGTCGAGCCAGTTATATCCCTTTGTTGAGCTGTCTGACGTACTCCCGTGTGTTGCATCATTGCAGTCTGTGAGCGTCGAGCCAGTTATATCCCTTTGTTGAGCTGTCTGACGTACTCCCGTGTGTTGCATCATTGCAGTCTGTTAGCGTCGAGCCAGTTATATCCCTTTGTTGAGCTGTCTGACGTACTCCCGTGTGTTGCATCATTGCAGTCTGTTAGCGTCGAGCCAGTTATATCCCTTTGTTGAGCTGTCTGACGTACTCCCGTGTGTTGCATCATTGCAGTCTGTTAGCGTCGAGCCAGTTATATCCCTTTGTTGAGCTGTCTGACGTACTCTCGTGTGTTGCATCATTGCAGTCTGTTAGCGTCGAGCCAGTTATATCCATGCCGCCTGCAGTTGCGGAATGTTCTTGTCGGTCTGACTCAGTGTTAATATAGTGATTTTTCGTTAGGTGTGAGATGTCGAAACGAGTACATCGGGATGTCGAATTCGCCATGGATATAATGCTACTATACAATTTGTTATGTCCTGCAAACTCAGTTTTGAGACAACTACGTACATGCCACTGTTCCCGCTTTGCGTGTTTTGAGAGGTACATAATTTGGGGACACCGATATCAACGATAACAATGCAAACACTTATGCTATGAATTGGTATTGTGTAACACAGCAGGTAATCCCTCCACCTTGGACTGGGATACAGGATGTTCGTTATCACGGTCCAGGATCCGTTATGGTGAGCATAACCATGATACTTGTAAACGGGATGCAGTCAGAAACGAAGAATGAAGACTTCACAAGAACGCGTCAAGATGCACGATGTCGATACTTCTTTAAGAAGGATGTCGGTTCAGTGTTCAGTGGTATATTCCACTCTATTTCGCGAATAATTGATCACTGGTCTGACTGCACTCAAGGCAGCTGGCAAAACTGTGAAGTTGTATTCCTAGTCATGTTGGGATTGAGGAATTAAGGGGCACGATTTGGCCGTTGCTGCAGCTAAGCACGGATCGCACTAAACACACATAACCGCTGTTCCTTCTGCTTTGGTTGCCTGCTTTTGCCGGCGACCGATTACTACAGAACTTAGTCTTCGCGTACTCATTCGAAATGGCAACACTTAGAACACGGAACTCAGCAATATGCTAAATACAATTAAACCGAAACTGAGAGAATGGCCAACGTTACAGCGTAGGCCATGAAGGAAGCAGGTGGCAATCTGTCGACTGCGAATTTGTCACGGCTGTGATTCCCATAGCTATCAGCTATGCAGAAACGAGCCACTGCGGTGCCTTAAATGCCCCGCACGTTTGACGATGAGCCATGCCTTGTACTCGTGTAGAGGATACGATAGGGAGCACACGCGACACGAGACTACTGCTAGGCCGCTGACATATCCAGGCATGCTGGATGGTGAGTCTACAATTGTACATAACGGTAAGCTTTTTCACTTTCTTTCTGAAATAGGATTCGAGGTCACATCAAACATCAAAATGCAAGGATGCAAGTATTTACACATCAAAATACAAGGATTATTTGCTGCATTATTCCTGAGGGTGCATTAATAACCTCGTACGATTGAAAGAGATATGGGCGCAACATGACCAACGATACGGGTGACGCGAACATACATTCAAATAGCTATCTAACACTGGTTGACGTTGTCCATTGCACTCAGCGTAATGCCTAGTTCGAAGGTTGTCAGTATGATAACGCGAACTAGATGTGTTCAAAACTGGCGATTTAACTCGAAGCCGTCCAGACTAGACCAGACCAGATCAGACGAGAACAGACTAGACAAGACCATACTCGACCAGACTAGACTAGAACATACTAGACTAGACCAGACTATACTAGACTAAACCAGACTAGACTAGGTCAGACTAGCATAGCGATGGTCTCCTTTGTGTGACTACCTTCGTGCGGCGATCTCCTATGAGTCGCTATATCACGGGCGCGAATGATCAAAGACGGGTCGAAACGCCCTGAAGTTCAAATATCAAACAACAAATTAGTCGCTGCAGTAGCAATGTTCCATCCCATGACGCCCTGTGGCACTAGCAGTATAGGTCAGCACCTCGGGAGTTTTGAGGTGAAATCAGTTCAGTCTATACTGTCGAGCTGCATGGCTATGCCACACATCGCTACTTTGTCGGCGTATCTTCCAAATCAGTTCAGGCGGAACCATCGAGCTGTGTGGCTATGCTTCACATCGCTACTTTGTCGGTGTGTCCGCTGCCACTTCCAAATCAGTTCAGGTGGAACCATCGAGCTGTATGGCTATGCCACACATCGCTTCTTTGTCGGCGTATCCGCTGCTACTTCCACAAATTGATCGGATCGGTATGCCATGGATCAGACCGCCCAGCAGGCACCTCCCACTGGCGTACGCGCGCGACGGCAACTACGCTGTTGGTCACGCTTACTATCAGTGCGTGTTGAGTGGGTGATTACTGGCACCGGTGTGTGTAATTGCCGTGAAGCACAATGCTCCGCATTTTTAGCTGGGCGATAAGAGCCGCGGGGATTAGGCGCCAGTGTTCTACTTCCACCGTTAGTATAAAATACAGTGCAGCGTGGCGAAATCCGGAACATCGCTGCCGAGCAATGGTGTTCGCTGCAGGCCTGTTTGAAATGTAGATCTGTCGCCGCTGGTTGTGGCTAGAACTGGCGAGACGTCATCAGAGTCTCGACTATTTTCGTGAACGCTTGATAACCGTCGCCAGCGTACCAACGAGCTCGTGACACTGTGGTCGGTATCTCCCCGAGCTACTGACATCTTGGCAAGTCTCTCACAGTCTGACCTGCTAAGCTCCTGTTCACTTGAGTAGTCTAGGAGTAAGGTGCTCGTCTCCCAACCGAAAGGTTGTGAGTTCGAGTCCCACCTGTCGTCGCTCGCTCGTGACCACCTGACGTGAGCCATTAGCGGTGTGGTGTAACCCAGTACTCGACGCGACGTGACCACCAACCTTCTTCTTTTTACGGCGATCAATGGACAAGTATCTGTCGTCAATCATGAATGCTGTTGCTTTCAAACCTTCGTGCAAATTCGCTTCGCGTTGATGTGGGCCGTTATTTTTTATGTTTAAAGGAATTCTCCCAGTGGTCAGATCAGTTTCCAAAGCCACATTCCGGGGAATTTTTGCCCCGGTGAAAAATGTGTGAATGCAATAGAAAGTGCTTTGTGCCTTCCAAAGCAATATTTCACGCATCTCATTGTATTGATCGGTAATTCACGCAGTATCGACACCAGAAACCACGATGCACCACTAGAATGGAAAGGAATCAAGCTGTGCGGAATGATGAACTGACTGAGCATCATACGCAAACCTGCGCAACGAAGACAAATTGCATGACAAACGTTCAGTGCGTTGCCGAAGGTATCATAAGCAAGCTATAAATAAGTGTTTTTGGAAAGTAATGGTAAGCGATTTGCTGCGTAGGATACATGTGTAGTGCATCGACAAATTACGCGTATATTATGTGTATGCGAATTAGAAAAGAACCTCGAATGGTACGTACCAAGGCCCTGTACCTAAATATGGCGCACCGACGCAACTGCATGGTCACAATTCACCTTTGTTGTCCCGATCGGAAACACCCGCAAGCTGATTGGCTCAACTGACGATATTTCCAACTTGTTACTACGATACTAGTGCTGAGAAAGTGAACTGGAGGAATCCGATACAAATATGTTACAGCTGGGGTGGCATGGGTAAGCAGATTGCGAGTTAACTGCACTGTTTGCAAAAAAATCATACCGCTGGGTAGAAGCCGACTTCCCCATTATGCCTGCCAGTCCTGCTCAGATTCGACCGCATAGCGGACAACTCCCTTTGACTGTGCTTACGTATTCGTGCTTCAAAGCCCGCCCCACCTCGCCCCTGCACTGGGTAAGTGGCTGGGATTCACAACCACACCTTGTGGCTGTGTTACTCCCCCTCCCCAAGGGCTCTGGTGTCGAATGACCACCCTGTCATGACTCGTTGGAGGCTCATCGCCGTTGGCTGAATCAATGGAGCTTGCGGATTTGTCGTCAACCTCAATCAGCTCTACCTCAGTCAGCTCCACCCCAATCAGCTCCACCCCAATCAGCTCCACCCCAATCAGCTCCACCCCGATCAGCTCCATCCCAATCAGCTCCATCCCTATCAGCTCCACCCCAATCAGCTCCACCCCAATCAGCTCCACCCCAAGCAGCTCAACCTCAATCAGCTGCCGTCAACAGGCCGTCAGCGGCGTTTGTTCAATGGATGCATAAACGACGCTAACGAAACATAGGTGGTGGAATTAGTTCAGATGCTTTTTCATTACCCATTGGACGACACATTTATTCATGCGATGCAAGATTTAAAAGCACATTTTCATGTTTCGCAACATTCGACATTCGGACGTCTTATTCTGCTGACCTTGCAGTTGTTATATTACCGTCAACGGCGTCAGCAATCTGGCAACACTGGTTTCATGCCATTGGCCAGGTGCCAATCACTCTAAGCCAGTCAGCAGCCTCCCTACTGTCGGCAGTCAGTCAGCAGCCTCCTTACTGTCGGCAGTCAGTCAGCAGCCTCTCCACTGTCGGCAGCCAGTCAGCAGCCTCCCTACTGTCGGCAGTCAGTCAGCAGCCTCCCCACTGTCGGCAGCCAGTCAGCAGCCTCCCCACTGTCGGCAGCCAGTCAGCAGCCTCCCTACTGTCGGCAGCCAGTCAGCAGCCTCCCCACTGTCGGCAGTCAGTCAGCAGCCTCCCCACTGTCGGCAGCCAGTCAGCAGCCTCCCCACTGTCGGCAGCCAGTCAGCAGCCTCCCTACTGTCGGCAGCCAGTCAGCAGCCTCCCCACTGTCGGCAGCCAGTCAGCAGCCTCCCCACTGTCGGCAGCCCGTCAGCAGCCTCCCCACTGTCGGCAGACAGTCAGCAGCCCCCCACTGTCGGCAAGAGTTAGCGGCAACGTCGCAGCGCCACTTGACCAGCCCTGGAGACAACGGGTGGGTGCGACTCTTAATTAGGTATCCGTGATAATGCCCGGTTATAGTGAGTGTACCGGGCGCACTGTACTGCCCGGTCATAATGAGGTGCGGGGCACCACTGTACTGCCCGGTCATAGTGAGTGTACCGGGCACCACTGTACTGCCCGGTACTGTACTGTCATAGTGATGTACCGGGAACCACTGTACTGCCCGGTCATAGTGAGTGTACCGGGCACCACTGTACTGTCCGGTCGTAGTGAGGTGCGGGGCACCACTGTACTGCCCGGCCGTAGTGGTGTACCGGGCACCACTGTACTGCCCGGCCATAGTGATGTACCGGGCACCACTGTACTGCCCGGTCATAGTGATGCAGTGATAAAATATTCGTGAAGTAGGGTGGAATATATCACTTACTAAACAATGAATCGACATCCTTCCCAAAGATGTATCGACATCTTGCTTCTTGGCGCGTGTTTGTGAAGTCTTCGTGCCTCGTTTCTAACAGTATCCCGCTTATAAAGATTATACTTATGCTTACCATAATGGATCCGGGATCGTGATGCCGAATATCCCGTGGCGCAATACCAGGTAAGGGGATTATTTATGATGTGCCATGTTATACAATACCGGTTTCTAGCATCCCTATTTGCATCGTTATCGTTGATATCGATATCCCCAATATCCCGTGGCGCAATACCAGGTAAGGGGATTATTTATGATGTGCCATGTTATACAATACCGGTTTCTAGCATCCCTATTTGCATCGTTATCGTTGATATCGATATCCCCAATTTAGGTACCTCTCAAAACACACAAAACGGGTCAAAACAAAACAGTCATATGTACTGAATTTCCTCAAAGCTAGATTTAAAGGACTTAGCAAATATTTGAACTAACACTTCCATGGCGATTTCGACATCCTGCTGTACTCCTTTCGACATCTTACACCTAACGAGAAACCATTATTTTAACACTGTAGTGATGTACCGGGCACCACTGTACTGCCCGGCCATAGTGAGGTGCGGGGCACCACTGTACTGCCGTAGTGATGTACCGGGCACCACTGTACTGCCGTAGTGATGCACCGGGCACCACTGTACTGCCGTAGTGATGTACCGGGCACCACTGTACTGCCGTAGTGATGTACCGGGCACCACTGTACTGCCCGGCCATAGTGAGGTGCGGGGCACCACTGTACTGCCGTAGTGATGCACCGGGCACCACTGTACTGCCGTAGTGATGTACCGGGCACCACTGTACTGCCGTAGTGATGCACCGGGCACCACTGTACTGCCGTAGTGATGCACCGGGCACCACTGTACTGCCGTAGTGATGTACCGGGCACCACTGTACTGCCGTAGTGATGCACCGGGCACCACTGTACTGCCGTAGTGATGTACCGGGCACCACTGTACTGCCGTAGTGATGTACCGGGCACCACTGTGCTGCCGTAGTGATGTACCGGGCACCACTGTACTGCCGTAGTGATGTACCGGGCACCACTGTACTGCCGTAGTGATGTACCGGGCACCACTGTACTGCCGTAGTGATGTACCGGGCACCACTGTACTGCCGTAGTGATGTACCGGGCACCACTGTACTGCCGTAGTGATGTACCGGGCACCACTGTGCTGCCCGGCCGTAGTGAGGTGCCGGGAGCAACTGGCCGGCGCAGGTGCTGCGTGTCATCGACACTCGTCACCCCAGCTCGCTATTTACATCGTGACCAGAAGCGTGGCGGGGGTCGGCGAGCGTGCTGCCGCCACCGCAGATGTGCCGTTCCGACCGCAGCTGGCATGGTCGGCGCTCAGCTGTCCGGAACAACTCAGCCGACCATTAGCCGTCCGGTGCGGATGGTCTGGGCACCTCCGTACAGCCGACTGTGGCCCAGCAGTCCACCAGCCGTGGTGCTGCCAAACTGGTCTGGGCACCTCCGTACAGCCGACTGTGGCCCCGGCTACGGCCCAGCAGTCCACCAGCCGTGGTCCGGGACGGGACGGTCTGGGCACCTCCGTACAGCCGACTGTGGCCCCGACTACGGCCCAGCAGTCCAACAGCCGTGGTCCGGGACGGGACGGTCTGGGCACCTCCGTACAGCCGACTGTGGCCCAGCAGTCCACCAGCCGTGGTGCTGCCAAACTGGTCTGGGCACCTCCGTACAGCCGACTGTGGCCCCGGCTACGGCCCAGCAGTCCACCAGCCGTGGTCGGGGACCGGTGCAGAGTGGTGCTGCCAAACTGGTCTGGGCACCTCCGTACAGCCGACTGTGGCCCAGGCCACGGCCCAGCAGTCCACCAGCCGTGGTCGGGGACCGGACGGTCTGGGCACCTCCGTACAGCCGACTGTGACCCCGACTACGGCCCAGCAGTCCACCAGCCGTGGTGCCGCCAAACTGGTCTGGGCACCTCCGTACAGCCGACTGTGGCCCCGGCTACGGCCCAGCAGTCCAACAGCCGTGGTCCGGGACCGGCGCAGAGTGGTGCCGCCAAACTGGTCTGGGCACCTCCGTACAGCCGACTGTGGCCCCGACTACGGCCCAGCAGTCCACCAGCCGTGGTCCGGGACCGGTGCAGAGTGGTGCCGCCAAACTGGTCTGGGCACCTCCGTACAGCCGACTGTGGCCCCGGCTACGGCCCAGCAGTCCACCAGCCGTGGTCCGGGACCGGTGCAGAGTGGTGCCGCCAAACTGGTCTGGGCACCTCCGTACAGCCGACTGTGGCCCCGACTACGGCCCAGCAGTCCACCAGCCGTGGTGCCGCCAAACTGGTCTGGGCACCTCCGTACAGCCGACTGTGGCCCCGACTACGGCCCAGCAGTCCACCAGCCGTGGTCCGGGACCGGTGCAGAGTGGTGCCGCCAAACTGGTCTGGGCACCTCCGTACAGCCGACTGTGGCCCCGACTACGGCCCAGCAGTCCAACAGCCGTGGTCCGGGACCGGTGCAGAGTGGTGCCGCCAAACTGGTCTGGGCACCTCCGTACAGCCGACTGTGGCCCCGGCTACGGCCCAGCAGTCCACCAGCCGTGGTGCTGCCCAAACTGGTCTGGGCACCTCCGTACAGCCGACTGTGACCCCGACTACGGCCCAGCAGTCCACCAGCCGTGGTCCGGGACCGGTGCAGAGTGGTGCCGCCAAACTGGTCTGGGCACCTCCGTACAGCCGACTGCGGCCCCGGCTACGGCCCAGCAGTCCACCAGCCGTGGTGCCGCCAAACTGGTCTGGGCACCTCCGTACAGCCGACTGTGGCCCCGGCTACGGCCCAGCAGTCCACCAGCCGGTGGTGCTGCCAAACTGGTCTGGGCACCTCCGTACAGCCGACTGTGGCCCCGGCTACGGCCCAGCAGTCCACCAGCCGTGGTCCGGGACCGGTGCAGAGTGGTGCCGCCAAACTGGTCTGGGCACCTCCGTACAGCCGACTGTGGCCCCGGCTACGGCCCAGCAGTCCACCAGCCGTGGTCTGGGCACCTCCGTACAGCCGACTGTGGCCCCGGCTACGGCCCAGCAGTCCACCAGCCGTGGTCTGGGCACCTCCGTACAGCCGACTGGCCCCGGCTACGGCCCAGCAGTCCAACAGCCGTGGTCCGGGACCGGTGCAGAGTGGTGCCGCCAAACTGGTCTGGGCACCTCCGTACAGCCGACTGTGGCCCCGGCTACGGCCCAGCAGTCCACCAGCCGTGGTCCGGGACCGGTGCAGAGTGGTGCCGCCAAACTGGTCTGGGCACCTCCGTACAGCCGACTGTGGCCCCGACTACGGCCCAGCAGTCCACCAGCCGTGGTCCGGGACCGGTGCAGAGTGGTGCCGCCAAACTGGTCTGGGCACCTCCGTACAGCCGACTGTGGCCCCGGCTACGGCCCAGCAGTCCACCAGCCGTGGTCCGGGACCGGTGCAGAGTGGTGCCGCCAAACTGGTCTGGGCACCTCCGTACAGCCGACTGTGGCCCCGGCTACGGCCCAGCAGTCCACCAGCCGTGGTCCGGGACCGGTGCAGAGTGGTGCCGCCAAACTGGTCTGGGCACCTCCGTACAGCCGACTGTGGCCCCGGCTACGGCCCAGCAGTCCACCAGCCGTGGTCCGGGACCGGTGCAGAGTGGTGCCGCCAAACTGGTCTGGGCACCTCCGTACAGCCGACTGTGGCCCCGGCTACGGCCCAGCAGTCCACCAGCCGTGGTCCGGGACCGGTGCAGAGTGGTGCCGCCAAACTGGTCTGGGCACCTCCGTACAGCCGACTGCGGCCCCGGCTACGGCCCAGCAGTCCAACAGCCGTGGTCTGGGACCGGTGCAGAGTGGTGCCGCCAAACTGGTCTGGGCACCTCCGTACAGCCGACTGTGGCCCCGGCTACGGCCCAGCAGTCCAACAGCCGTGGTCCGGGACCGGCGCAGAGTGGTGCCGCCAAACTGGTCTGGGCACCTCCGTACAGCCGACTGCGGCCCCGGCTACGGCCCAGCAGTCCACCAGCCGTGGTCCGGGACCGGTGCAGAGTGGTGCCGCCAAACTGGTCTGGGCACCTCCGTACAACCGACTGTGGCCCCGACTACGGCCCAGCAGTCCACCAGCCGTGGTCCGGGACCGGTGCAGAGTGGTGCCGCCAAACTGGTCTGGGCACCTCCGTACAGCCGACTGCGGCCCCGACTACGGCCCAGCAGTCCACCAGCCGTGGTCGGGGACCGGTGCACAGTGGTGCCGCCAAACTGGTCTGGGCACCTCCGTACAGCCGACTGTGGCCCCGACTACGGCCCAGCAGTCCACCAGCCGTGGTCCGGGACCGGTGCAGAGTGGTGCTGCCAAACTGGTCTGGGCACCTCCGTACAGCCGACTGTGGCCCCGACTACGGTCCAGCAGTCCACCAGCCGTGGTCCGGGACCGGTGCAGAGTGGTGCCGCCAAACTGGCCGCGTAACTTGCTGCTGGCGTGTGTTACACGCTAGGATGGATCAGCTGCGGTATTCTAACTGCAATATTGTATTGCGGCATTGTAGCTGCGGTATTGTATTCGTGTCAGTTGATGTGGATCCGTTGAATCGCTGTCCGTCGACCACCACTTCTCAGTAGTGACACGGAATGAAGAACGTTTCTTTCGGTAGCTGGAAGGCTTGCCAGCACGCGGTAAATCTGATGGCGGAGGTAGGGTGTGGCCTGGTGTGGCCTGGCGCAGCCGCGTCTGCAGCAGTGTGACGTCCGTGGCATTGATGGATTTACATTCCGCACCGCACCCAGTCGAATGTGCTGATTAGGCGTATTCGCCAAAACAATTCTTGTCGGAGTTCTCCCAGCGGTGCCTGTCCATCGGGAGTCTTTTGGGACGTAAACTGACGATTCCGACATCGCTCCGCCCGAGGTCAGGTCAGGTCATCTGTGAGCACTCGGCCACACCCACAACGGTCGCATTTGGAACTCGTGAAGTACGTGGGGGGGGGGGTCGCAGCCGTTCGTGGTGGGCTGATGCAGGAAGAAAGCTACAGGGAGCAGCAATTTTCTCGTAACGGGAGGCGCTTGAGCCCAAAACATCAATAAAACATCGACCATAGCCGAGTGCGGTACGCTCCCACCATGGTAGTGACTGGCCCTGCTCGACATTCCATGGACGAGGAAAGCTTGCCGACTGGCTGTGGGCCATGCAGCCGGTTCTGCCCCCCTCCCCCCACGGTCCGCCTCGAGCCAGTACCGGCTCTCGACTACGACGGCCGGCCGGATGTGCCGCGTTTCCGGCTAGTCCGGCGAAACGCAGCTGGATAGTTCCGTCTGGACGGTCCGCGGCCGCTCCCTGTACAGGTGCGCGGCGCCGCGTCGGGAACGCAGCAGCGCGCTTCAGCTTTCTTCACCGGTCCGACCCAGTGCCGTCCCGTCCGGACACGTGGCAGAGGCCACCTCCGCGGCCGGAGCCGGCGTTTGGTTGGTCGTGGTCGTGCCTCGCCAGCGACCCCGCCGAGTCCTGTTGCCAGCTGACGGTCACGTCACCGCCGTGGTCGTGGTCGGGCGGCCGCCCGTGCCTCGCCAGCGACCCCGCCGAGTCCTGCTGCCAGCTGACGGTGACGTCACCGCCGTGGTCGTGGTCGGGCGGCCGCCCGTGCCTCGCCAGCGACCCCGCCGAGTCCTGCTGCCAGCTGACGGTGACGTCACCGCCGTGGTCGTGGTCGGGCGGCCGCCCGTGCCTCGCCAGCGACCCCGCCGAGTCCTGCTGCCAGCTGACGGTCACGTCACCGCCGTGGTCGTGGTCGTGCCTCGCCAGCGACCCCGCCGAGTCCTGCTGCCAGCTGACGGTGACGTCACCGCCGTGGTCGTGGTCGGGCGGCCGCCCGTGCCTCGCCAGCGACCCCGCCGAGTCCTGCTGCCAGCTGACGGTGACGTCACCGCCGTGGTCGTGATCGGGCGGCCGCCCGTGCCTCGCCAGCGACCCCGCCGAGTCCTGCTGCCAGCTGACGGTGACGTCACCGCCTGTATGTCTGAGACCTGTCCAGCCGGCAGCGGGTCTGGGAAGGGGGTGCGTCGCTGTGCCGCCGGGCGCACCGGTCCAGCCTGCTGCCACTCCACACTGGGGTCAGGCGGGTGGTGCTCCACAACAGACTGTGTCCGTGCCGGGGACGGGGCGGACGGCCTGCCGTGTCAGGTACAGGGTAGATGTCCTGCCGTGTCAGGTACAGGGGAGATGTCCTGCCGTGTCAGGTACAGGGTAGATATCCTGCCGTGTCAGGTATAGGGTAGATGTCCTGCCGTGTCAGGTACAGGGTAGATATCCTGCTATGTCAGGTAGAGGGTGGATGTCCTACCGTGTCAGGTACAGGGTAGATATCCTGCTATGTCAGGTAGAGGGTGGATGTCCTACCGTGTCAGGTACAGGGTAGATGTCCTGCTATGTCAGGTAGAAAGTCCTACCGTGTCAGGTACAGGGTATATGTCCTGCCGTGTCAGGTACAGGGTAGATGTCCTACCGTGTGAGGTACAGGGTATATGTCCTGCCGTGTCAGGTACAGGATAGATATCCTGCCATGCCAGGTACAGGGTAGGCCATGCGTCCGTGTATATCCACTGACCATCTTTGCGTGATATTAGTGTACCGAAGACACCCAAGCGGCAGCGAGTCGCTTGCACTTATTACCCTGGAGTTAGTTCGTGGCAACAAATGTCATATTTTTGGAATATGAAGTGATTGTTCAAATAAACCCTGTGGAAACGTACCAAAGGCTATAGATCAGCTTATCGCTAGCGCATTTCTATCAGGCAGCTAACACTACGCCGAGCATTAGCTTGGTGTGGGTTTATGTTGTAGCCATTCGGTGTCAGCTGTGCTGATTTGCTGTTTGACCCGGTTCAACAGCAAATAAAATAAGCGCATTATTATTCGGAGAGCGTAATTTTGAAACAGGTGCAGAATCGAGTTTGTTTTCACACTTACCCGGTTCTGTCTAGCGAAGAGGTCTGTCCGATACACGAGCGGCTCGTGTTGTCCAATAGCTGGCTGTCCAATGTCCAGTTCGCTTGCTGTCTGGCGGAATGTCCTGTCCCGCACACGAGCGGTTCGTTTGTCCGACAGTTGACTGTCCAATGTCCAGCTCGCTGTCTGGCGGAGTGTCCTGTCCCACACACGAGCGGTTCGTTTGTCCGACAGTTGACTGTCCAATGTCCAGCTCGCTGTCTGGCGGAGTGTCCTGTCCCACACACGAGCGGTTCGTGTGTCCGACAGTTGACTGTCCAATGCCCAGCTCGGTGTCTGGCGGAGAGTCCTGTCCTACACACGAGCGGTTCGTTTGTCCGACAGTTGACTGTCCAATGTCCAGCTCGCTGCCTGGCGGGCGAATAGTACTGCCCAGCACACGAGCGACTTGCGATATCGTGCACTACCAATTCAGAGATAAGTCATCAGCTGATTGGACGCTTCATGGTGGTTTAGTTCACCTACAGCGTCTAAAAAGAATCGACACGCCTGAAAAATGGGCAGGCAGATGGCCTGTTCTGAGCACATGCTTTACGCAACAGGCCTGCCCAGCGTCTGATTGAATGGGACTGGTTTCGGGACGAAAATGGCTCAAGGCCAGGCCCAGCCGGATGACGGTCGGAATAACAAACATGAGCGCGGCCTCGGCATTGGCCAGCAAATCACCGCCAGCCATGCGACGTGCCTCACCAGGCGACACGCGGCGCGCTCTGTCTCGCCGAGACTCTTACCGATAGCTCGCCGGTCTAGTCGATCGAGTGCTCTGCCTCGCCGAGTGCTACTCGGGTCTGGCCGGAGGCTGGGATCTGACCTGAGCACGGTGTTCCATCTGAGGATCGGGTCTCATCTGGTGAGGACCGTCGGGTGCGGCCATGCTCCGCCGCTCGGTCGCTGTGCACTCAGTTCGTCATTTCTGCCCGCCATGCTCCCTCAGATCCGGGCCGGTGGCCTGACCGCACGGCTGGCCCAGTCACGTGCTCGCCGGTCGGTCTCGTGACCCCGGGCGCTGTCGCGAAGGACGGGCTGACGTGTGACGCATGGCCCCGCCCGTCGGTGGCATGTGTTGGCGAGGTGTTTGTTGCTGATTAGCGCGACTCCTCCCGGCGGGTCGCGCCCTTACAGACCCCGCCCTTACAGATCCCGCACCGGATCGCGGACACGCCCACCGAATGTGACGCGACGCTGGTAGTGAGGTATTTGAACTTGAGGACGCATCGAATCATGCGGCCACATAGCCCATGCTATATTAGTTATAAGCACGTCGATATGTCGCAGATACATGGACTGGGAACCAGCAAAGTAAGAGAAGCAAACAGTACAAAGGCTACGATATGGAATTATTTAACCTATCCAAAACGATGTATGTGTTAAGGAAATAACACTTCGGAGATGAACTTGAAACGTAGCCCCGATTGGACAGCGTTTGAGCGGTCCCCTGCACGTGACGTAGTCACAGCCGCTGTGCACGTCCGAAGTGACATGCTGGAAGGCACATATGAAAAATCCCAACTTGTTATTGCAGATCTCGAAGCCACATGCTGCGATCTCCTGTGTAATGTGGCTGATCAGGCCACAGTATCCCTGCATTGTTGCGGTGGTGGTGGTGGGCTGTATCCGACAGTCGGGGGTGGTGGTGGTGGGCTGTGTCCGACAGTCGGGGGTGGTGGTGGTGGGCTGTGTCCGACAGTCGGGGGTGGTGGTGGTGGGCTGTGTCTGACAGCCGGGGTGGTGATGGGCTGTGTCCGACAGCTGGGGTGGTGGTGGGCTGTGTCCAACTGTCAGGGGTGGAGGTGGTGGGCTGTGTCCGACAGCCGGGGGTGGTGATGGGCTGTGTCCGACAGCTGGGGTGGTGGTGGGCTGTGTCCGACAGCCGGGGTGGTGGTGGTGGGCTGTGTCCGACAGCCGGGGGTGGTGGTTGAGGGCTGTGTCCGACAGTCGGGGTGGTGCTGAAGAAGTCACGCGGCTTGTGTCGGCTGTGCGAGAGGAGTGTGTGTGTGTGTGGTGGGCGTGACCGATCAGAGAGAGGGTGGCCACTCATCAGACCTGTAGTGTCGCTACAATCTCTGTGTCGGAGTCACCCACCCCGTCCACGCCGACGTACTTCACCGCTCGTGTCATTTGCACCACACGCCGTCTTCCAAAAATGACCAATGCAGTCGACGCGCCCTAAAGCACAAATCCACCACCACCACGCCGTCTTCCCCATGTACTGTTGCTAGGCTGTGTAACTTCACACCCGCACGTGCTGACACGGCGTCTTAGTCGTCTCATGTGTTGCTGAGGCTATTTCAGTAATATATCGCTGGGAGACGAAACTAATTATTGTGCAGTTGTTCAACGTGCAGTTGTAACCCCAGCTAGGCCGTATCCCGCATGGAAGCATTTGTATGCTCATTGGGTCTCCCTGAACCTTCACATACGGTAAAGGGCGATGGCACACACTGAACCTTCACACACGGTAAAGGGTGATGGCACACCCTTAATCTTTAACACACGGTGAAGGGTGATGGCACACCCTGCACCTTCACACACGGTAAAGGGTGATGGCACACTGAACCTTCGCACACGATGAAGGGCAATGGCACACCATGAACCTAGGGTGCTGCATGACCGACGCAGTCGACGCGCCCCTAAACTCCAATAGCCAACCAACCAACACCCTGAACCTTGACACGCGGTAACGGGCGATGGCACACCCTGAACCTTCACACACAGTAAAGGGCGGTGGCAAAGCTCTGCCCCTTGTAACAAGGACTGACATGTTCAAATCTGGTACAATGCACATCCGCAGGATAAATCCAATCCGTATCCATATCCATATCCATATCCGTATCCATATCCATATCCATATACATATCAGGTACATCCATCCGTTATCCAATCCGTTTGCAAAATGCAACATGGCTCAAAACTGATTAGTTGCAGTAATCAATAGCATGTAGACCAAGGGCACTACGCAATGTCTGAGTTAACAAGTCTATGAAAACATAAATTAACATTTGCTGTGACATGTGACTTGCAATTGTCATCAGCCGCATGATATCTTACCAAGTATAACATTTTCACTTCGGATCAAATGTGCAGACTGGGCAGTCGTCTAACCTATGCTAGCTCATGGTACATGGTCATGAACAAAGCATACAAGAACAGGATAACTACTTGCAAAGGAATCAAATAAGATAAATATAAAATTAGTTTCAAAGTGAAGTATTAAAAATACCCACCCTGTCCGCATACAGACGAGTGTAATTATTTTGAACACCATAAGCACTTACCTAAACTAAATATAGGTAGCTACCAGACTCAATGCACGGGAACACAAATTTGCCATGCCAGACTCGAAACCATTTCATTTAAAGCATGAAAGCATTCATCAACCTCAGGTAGTTTTAAGTAGTTTTAGGTATTTTTAAGGTAATACTAAGATGTCTCAGCTTGATTAACAATATTACTTACCTTGCAGTACCCATCTTCCCAGGAAGTTGCACACTTAATAAAGCACAGCTCTGGGTTGACAACCAAGCACAGCTATGTGTAGGCATGGATAGAGGAGGAACCTAACACCTGTAGAACTTACCATCAATTAACGGTAATGAGCTTATTTTTCTTAACCAGCACATGCCCACAGCATTCCTGATGTCTTTCTGATGTACCGCCACCTTCCTCACGTCTCCTTGACGTACCTCCATCCTCTCACGTCTTCCTGAGGTACCGTCTCACGTCTCATTGATTCATTCCACGTCTCCTCTACCGCCACATGGTCGCCCTGACGTACCGCCACCCTCTCACGTCTCCCCGATGTACTGCCAACCGCTCACGTCTCCCTGATGTACCGCCACCCTCTCACGTCTCCCCGATGTACTACCAACCTCTCACGTCTCCCTGATGTACCGCCAACCGCTCACGTCTCCCCGATGTACCGCCAACCGCTCACGTCTCCCTGACGTACCGCCACCCTCTCACATCTCCCTGACGTAGGATAGCCCGCTGGTGACGGCTGTCGGCAGGCGGCGGTGGTTTTGTGCCACGTGCCGCCTGGCGTACTTTGGCAGCTCCGTTTGTCAGCTGTGCTAACGATAGGAGGGAGCCTCCTGAGGTCGGGGGCAATGCCCTCGGCAGGGAAGCGTCTCGTCCGCCAAACCGACTAGGAACTCATAAAAAGGAGGGCGATTACTAGACAATAATCAGAGCGTTTCTTGTCACGTTTCGCCTGTTGATCCTGCTTCTGTCTTGTGCTATGTCCTATCCCCATCCTCTACCGGCCAGGTGTTCGCCTGTGTCTCTGCTGTGTCTCGCCTGTTGTGTCTCTCTCTGCTGTGTCTCGCCTGTTGATCCTGCTACTGTCTTGTGCTATGTCCTATCCCCATCCTCTGCCGGCCAGGTGTTCGCCTGTGTCTCTGCTGTGTCTCGCCTGTTGATCCTGCTACTGTCTTGTGCTATGTCCTATCCCCATCCTCTGCCGGCCAGGTGTTCGCCTGTGTCTCTGCTGTGTCTCGCCTGTTGTGTCTCTCTCTGCTGTGTCTCGCCTGTTGCTCCTGCTACTGTCTTGTGCTATGTCCTATCCCCATCCTCTGCCGGCCAGGTGTTCGCCTGTGTCTCTGCTGTGTCTCGCCTGTTGATCCTGCTCTGTCCTGTGCTATGTCGGTCCGCCGCTGTGCCGTTGGCCCGTCATGTGGCCGGCTGCCTGCTCTGTCCTGCTGTCGGCCGCCGCTGTGCCGTTGATCGCTGCCTACTCTGTCCTGCTGTCGGCCGCCGCTGTGCCGTTGACCCATCATGTGGCCGGCTGGCTGTTCTGTCCTGCTGTCGGCTGCCTGTGTCTCGCCTGTTGTGTCTCTCTGCCTGCTCTGTCCTGCTGCCGGCCGCCGCTGTGCCGTTGGCCCGTCATGTGGCCGGCTGCCTGCTCTGTCCTGCTGTCGGCCGCCGCTGTGCCGTTGACCCGTCATGTGGCCGGCTGCCTGCTCTGTCCTGCTGCCGGCCAGGTGCTGTGCCTGTTGGCTCCGTCATGTGGCCGGCTGCCTGATCTGCTGCTGTCTGTCTCCGCTGTGCCGTCGTCATGTGGCCGGCTGCCTGCACTGTCCTCTACCGGCCACCGCTGTGCCGTTGGCCCGTCATGTGCTGCCGTGTCTCGCCTGCTGTGTCTCTGTCTGCTGTCGTCTCGCCGCTGTGCCGTGTGCTCCTGCTACCCGTCATGTGGCCGGCTGCCTGCTCTGTCCTGCTGCCGGCCGCCGCTGTGCCGTTGGCCCGTCATGTGGCCGGCTGCCTGCTCAGGCTGTTCCGCTGCCCTGTTGACCCGTCATGTGGCCGGCTGCCTGCTCTGTCGGCCGCCGCTGTGCCGTTGACCCGTCATGTGGCCGGCTGCCTGCTCTGTCCTGCTGTCGGCCGCCGCTGTGCCGTTGACCCGTCATGTGGCCGGCTGCCTGCTCTGTCCTGCTGTCGGCCGCCGCTGTGCCGTTGACCCGTCATGTGGCCGGCTGCCTGCTCTGTCCTGCTGTCGGCCGCCGCTGTGCCGTTGGCCCGTCATGTGGCCGGCGCCGCCTCCGTTCCGGCACCGTTGTGGCCGCAGGGCGCCGGCCCGGTCCGGCCGGGTCAGCGCTGTCTTCCCGTGCACACCCGGCGGCCGGCGCCCGAATTCCAATCGTGTTGACCGGCGCTGCACCCGGCCAGGCGCATGCGCCGACACCAGACCGGTTCGGAGACAGACTCTGAGCGAGCCGATGTATCGGAGAGCCATGCACCGACTCGGCAACGAGCTGCAGTGCGCGCGTCACTGCACCATGTGGGACGAGAACACGTAATTTAGATGCTACAGCAGATACATGCTAAACGGGTGCACCGGTGGATACTTCTCCTTTAGTTCTGACTGGGGAATTGTACGAGCTAATTTCAGGAGACGATTTTGTGTTACTATCTGAGCATACTTACACTCGCGTGCAGTGCCACCATGCTCTCAGCTACTTCTTCCGATCGCCCTGCTCCCTGTTTCCCCCCGATCGCACCAGCGCGCTGACGATCTTGTGCTGATGCCGGCCGATTTTCCTTGACCGACCTGCGCCTGCAACAGCCACCGCCACCGGTCACCCTCGGCCGGCGGCGGCCCGTCTCTGCCGGTGTGTTGGCACGCTGCGGCCGTCGGCGCTGGTCTGCTGGCTCAGTGTGAGGCGGCGGCCGTCGGCGCTGGTCTGCTGGCCCAGTGTGAGGCGGCGGCCGTCGGCGCTGGTCTGTTGGCCCAGTGTGAGGCGGCGGCCGTCGGCGCTGGTCTGCTGGCCCAGTGTGAGGCGGCGGCCGTCGTCGCTGGTCTGCTGGCCCAGTGTGAGGCGGCGGCCGTCGTCGCTGGTCTGCTGGCCCAGTGTGAGGCGGCGGCCGTCGGCGCTGGTCTGCTGGCCCAGTGTGAGGCGGCGGCCGTCGTCGCTGGTCTGCTGGCTCAGTGTGAGGCGGCGGCCGTCGGCGCTGGTCTGCTAGCCCAGTGTGAGGCGGCGGCCGTCGGCGCTGGTATGCTGGCCCAGTGTGAGGCGGCGGCCGTCGGCGCTGGTCTGCTAGCCCAGTGTGAGGCGGCGGCCGTCGGCGCTGGTCTGCTGGCCCAGTGTGAGGCGCCGCCGGCCGGGCCGGGCCGTTTTTGTGCCGGCCCGGTGACCGTCGGTCGGTCGGGTTGGTGTGCCGGCCGCTCGTGTCACGAGCCTCTGCTCCGCTCTACCCGGCTCTGTTCCGGCCATTCTGGTGGAGTCGCGCGGGGCGGACAGACAGGTGGGCCGGCGGGAGCGATCTGTGACTGGTGCCCGTGGTTGGTGTATCCTGGTGGTGTATGTGTGACTGGTGCCCGTGGTTGGTGTGTGGTGCCTCCTTTTTGTTGGTGTGTGACTGTGGTGCCCGTGATTGGTCTGTTGGTGCCGTGACTGTGGTGCCTGTGGTTGGTGTATTGGTTGTGTATGGTGCCCGTGACTGGTGTGTTGGTGCCTGGTGGCTGGTGTGGTGGTGTGTTGGTGCCGTGACTGTGGTGCCCGTGATTGGTCTGTTGGTGCCGTGACTGTGGTGCCTGTGGTTGGTGTGTTGGTGCCGTGACTGTGGTGCCTGTGGTTGGTGTATTGGTGCTGTGACTGTGGTGCCCGTGGTTGGTGTATTGGTGCTGTGACTGCGGTGCCCGTGGTTGGTGTATTGGTGCTGTGACTGTGGTGCCCGTGGTTGGTGTATTGGTGTTGTGACTATGGTGCCCGTGATTGGTGTGTTGGCCCGTGGTGGCTCATGTTGCTGCTGCCTTCTGCCACATCCAGTAGTCTCCGTTCGACTATTGTTCAGCTTCACTGCCCCGACACTCGGAATGAATGAGGTTTTATTCAGTTGTTCTAGTGGTGGCAGGCATTGGGATTTTTATATCGTCTGTTTCTGGGACCAGGCCGGAGCCAGACATGGCCGTTGTATGTAATCGTCCTACTCTGTGTGGGGGACGAGTGGTCTAGGGGTAAGATGCTCGTCTCACAATCGAAAGATTGTGGGTTCGAGTCTCACCTGTCGCTACTCTTCGCCCGCGACCAATCGGCGTGAGAGATTGGCGACGCTATATGAGTCAACCGGTCGACGTGTCGTAAAACCAATAACCAACCAACCAACCAACCTACTCTGTGTGGCAGGACACTGGCGCCTCGGTAGTATGTAATCGTCCCACTCTGTGTGGCAGGACACTGGCGCCTCGGTAGTATGTAATCGTCCCACTCTGTGTGGCAGGACACTGGCGCCTCGGTAGTATGTAATCGCCCCACTCTGTGTGGCAGGACACTGGCGCCTCGGTAATATGTAATCGTCCCACTCTGTGTGGCAGGACACTGGCGCCTTGGTAGTATGTAATCGCCCCACTCTGTGTGGCAGGACACTGGCGCGTCGGTAGTATGTAATCGCCCCACTCTGTGTGGCAGGACACTGGCGCCTCGGTAGTATGTAATCGCCCCACTCTGTGTGGCAGGACACTGGCGCCTCGGTAGTATGTAATCGCCCCACTCTGTGTGGCAGGACACTGGCGCCTCGGTAGTATGTAATCGTCCCACTCTGTGTGGCAGGACACTGGCGCCTCGGTAGTATGTAATCGTCCCACTATGTGGCAGGACACTGGCGCCTCGGTAGTATGTAATCGTCCCACTCTGTGTGGCAGGACACTGGCGCCTCGTAGTATGTAATCGCCCCACTCTGTGTGGCAGGACACTGGCGCCTCGGTAGTATGTAATCGCCCAAATCTGTGTGGCAGGACACTGGCGCCTCGGTAGTATGTAATCGTGCCACTCTGTGTGGCAGAACACTGGCGCCTCGGTAGCACCAACCATTTCCGATCACTGCTAGCTCATCACGGTTCTTTAAAAACCTGAACCTCGTTGTGGATCTCCTCGGTGTTGGGTCGTCACAGGGATATTCTGAAATATTGCCGATCTGTTCCGCCCTCCAGTTGCTTGACTTCTGCGCAACTCTGAAGCTCCAGGAAGTGAACCTCCAGAATCCACCCCGCTTCATGTGGCCGTGTAGTGTTTTGCATAGGTTTGGCAGACTGTCCGGGCCGCCCGGTGCTGTAAATCTCCGTGATATCCTGTACAGCTTGGACGGCCGAGGTCACCTGTTCGGATGAACGGTTCCCAAACAGTGATCACATGTTCGGGGGCCATTTTATTTCCTGATACTAAGCCTCCCATTTCCATGAGCTTGCCTGACGTTGCCCCGTGGGCCACGTACCGATCGGTGCTGTCTCGTGGGCCACGTGCCGATCGGCGCCGCCCCGTGGGCCACGTGCCGCTCGGTGCTGCCCAGGTCCATGTGCCGCTCGGTGCTGCCCCGTGGGCCACGTGCCGCTCGGTGCTGCCCAGGTCCACGTGCCGCTCGGTGCAGCCCCATGGGCAACGTGCCGCTCGGTGCTGCCCAGGTCCACGTGCCCCTCGGCCCCGGCTGGCACTCGCAGCTCCAACTTAGCGACCGGCCGTAGTGAGGCGCTGCCGCCGTCAGCCAGTCTCCGGTATGTGTGGAGACCTCGACCTGGCCATTGTTACCTCGTCATCGGTAGCCGTCTGGTCCGTCGCCGAGTCGTCAGCCTCACATCGGACGGCCACCTGGCCATTGTTGTCTCGTCATCGGTAACCGTCCGGTCCGCGCCTAGCTTAACAGCCGACGGCGGCGTGCGCGGGAACACGCACCGCTGAAGGCCCGGCCCGCCCCGCCGGCGCCACCTCTCCGCAAAACGGCGCCCGCCGACGGCCGACCGTGTGCGGAGGTGTGTCGGTTTTCCTCCGCCCGGTGTGGAGATGTCGGTCGGCGCGCGTGGTCAGTCGTCAGCGGGATGGCGGGGTGACGTAGAAGTGTGTCCGTCACGGTGCTGTTGCCAGATATTTAGATGGTTGATCCGGTGGCCGCGCTGTGATCCTGTCAACATTTTGCGATTCTCGCTGACGAGGCATGCGTGGAGATGGGCTGGCGGCGGTCGACGATCGAGTGGTCGGACAGTTGCGGTCGGTGGCTGTTTTCCCGGTCAGACCAGTCGTTCATGGCCTCTAAGTGTGTCTCGTGCCTCGCGAATGTGCGGTTGGCTAGTGTGCCAGTGAGTGCATGCTATGCATGCGGCTGTTTCACAAAGGGCGCGTTTTGCTCTTCCCTGTGCACGTGCAGCTGCATAGTTTTGATGTGACCCGACGCCAACAGCCGTCGCCGTCATGACGTCTGAGGGCCTTCACAGGCCGCGGCTCGACCGCAGGCCGTCCACAAATACCCCTGCCGCTTTGTCTGTGTGCCAGTCATGAGTCTCGCTGCAGACGCTGCTGCCGATCCGGCTGGGACTCTCAGTGTGTGGTGGACGGTCGGGCCACGCCCGCTCCGGCAGTCCTCCACTGACCCCGGGCCGGCAGAGCTGCCTGGCGGCGGTGTGCCGTACACCGGCGCCGACTCCGCTGCAGCGGCCACTCCGGTAGTCCTCCACTGACCCCGGGCCGGCAGAGCTGCCTGGCGGCGTGTCGTGCCGTACACCGGCGCCGACTCCGCTGCAGCGGCCACTCCGGCAGTCCTCCACTGACCCCGGGCCGGCAGAGCTGCCTGGCGGCGTGTCGTGCCGTACACCGGCGCTGGCTCCGCTGCAGCGGCCACTCCGGCAGTCCTCCACTGACCCCGGGCCGGCAGAGCTGCCTGACGGCGGTGTGCCGTACACCGGCGCTGGCTCCGCTGCAGCGGCCACTCCGGCAGTCCTCCACTGACCCCGGGCCGGCAGAGCTGCCTGACGGCGGTGTGCCGTACACCGGCGCTGGCTCCGCTGCAGCGGCCACTCCGGCAGTCCTCCACTGACCCCGGGCCGGCAGAGCTGCCTGGCGGCGTGTCGTGCCGTACACCGGCGCTAGCTCCGCTGCAGCGGCCACTCCGGCAGTCCTCCACTGACCCTGGGCCGGCAGAGCTGCCTGACGGCGTGTCGTGCCGTACACCGGCGCTGGCTCCGCTGCAGCGGCCACTCCGGCGCGGTCGGCGGGTACGGCCGCTTCTCAGAGCTGGGGGCACGGCTTCCGGGTAGCGGGTTTTATCCGTATGGCATGTTGCCGCTTAGATGGGTATGCTATCCACAGACCATCCACAGATCCACGGGTGGACCGCAGAGAGGCCGCAGGTGAACCACAGACAGATCATGGCCGGAACGTGGGTGAAGCATGAGAGGACCAACAGATGTGCTCGGGAAGGACAATCTTCGACTCGGGCCAGAATGGCTGACCGGTGTATCGCACTGTGCCTCACCGGCATGTGCCAGTGTGCCGGACTGGTGTATGTCAGTGCGGTTGGCCGGCGTATGTCAGTGTGGTTGGCCGGTGTGTGTCAGTGTGGATGGCCGGTGTATGTCAGTGTGGATGGCCGGTGTATGTCAGTGTGGTTGGCCGATGTATGTCAGTGTGGTTGGCCGGTGTATGTTAGTGTGGTTGGCCGGTGTGTGTCAGTGTGGTTGGCCGGTGTATGTCAGTGTGGATGGCCGATGTATTCAGTGTGGTTGGCTGGTGTATGCGATTGTGACCCAGTCTGTGTGCCACAGACTTTCGCCGAGACGCTGGCGGCCGATGCCAGTTGTGGAAGACAGTGCGGCCAGCCAGGACATGCCCTCCGGCCAGCGGCTGACCTCGCCTGCCGTCCGTACCCAGGTCAGTGGACACAGTGGCGCCCAGTGTGGCGCCACTGCGATGTGCGGCGTGTGCGGCGCCGGTGAGAACACCACAACACACAGGGGAATGTGGTATGGTCATCGCCTCCCAACCGTGACAGCACGCGGAGTATGTGGCTGTGATAGGTCGGTCGGTGTGACGGTGAGTCTCCGGGCCGGTGTGGTGCTGAGGGCTGTGGCTGTGACAGGTCGGTCGGTGTGACGGTGAGTCTCCGGGCCTAGTCGGCGCGCCCTTAAGCCCAAATAATCAATCAATCAATCAGTCTCCGGGCCGGAGCGGGCCGGTGTGGTGCTGAGGGCTGTGGCTGTGACAGGTCGGTCGGTGTGACGGTGAGTCGCTGGGCCGGAGCGAGCTGGTGTGGTGCTGAGGGCTGTGGCCGTGACAGTCGGGTCGGTCGGTGTGACGGTGAGTCGCCGGGCCGGTGTGGTGCTGAGGGCTGTGGCCCTGACAGTCGTGTCGGTCAATGTGACGGTGAGTCGCTGGGCCGGAGCGGACCGGTGTGGTGCTGAGCACAGTCTCTGGCTGTGACAGGTCGGTCGGTGTGACGGTGAGTCTCCGGGCCGGAGCGGGCCGGTGTGGTGCTGAGGGCTGTGGCTGTGACAGGTCGGTCGGTGTGACGGTGAGTCGCCGGGCCGGAACGGGCCGGTGTGGTGCTGAGCACAGTCTCTGGCCGTGACAGTCGGGTCGGTCGGTGTGACGGTGGGTCGCCGGGCCGGTAGGCTTCTGAATCCCAGGAGGGTGTAGGAACGGTGGCGGCACAGCCAGGGCGTGATGTAGCTCGTGATGTATTTGAAAGCGACAGCAGGCGCCGTGCAGAGGCTAGCAAGGGTGTGGTCTTTAGACGTGACGGGTATCAGCAGCTGGCGTGCTCGGAGATCAGTGGCAGGCGTCAGCTGACCCAGCACGTGCACATTGCGCCCATTTGTGGACAGCTTGCGGCGCATTTACGGTTCATTAGCACGCCGGGGAGACTCACAAACAGTGTGGGGAGGGTGGCCGGCGCGGCGGCAGACTCGGTGTGGCTGTCAGTCGGCTGTCAGCGGGCGCAGTGGCCCGTGACACCGCCTCCTCGTGCCGCTGCTGGGTCAGCCCCTGGTCAGCTGTCGCCGCCCGGCTGACCGGGGTCAGCTCGGTCGGGTAGCGTCTCTGTCTTTACGGAGTTGGGCTGCGGCCGCCGGCCACCATCGTGTCCCCGTACGGAGACTGGGAACTGTGACGGTGAGAGGCGCTGTGCGGTACAGTGGCCACCATCGTGTCCCCGTACGGAGACTGGGAGCTGCAACGGTGAGAGGCGCTTCGCGGTACAGTGGCCACCATCGTGTCCCCGTATGGAGACTGGGAACTGTGGCGGTGAGAGGCGCTGCGCGGTACAGTGGCCACCATCGTGTCCCCGTACGGAGACTGGGAACTGTGACGGTGAGAGGCGCTGCGCGGTACAGTGGCCACCATCGTGTCCCCGTACGGAGACTGGGAACTGTGACGGTGAGAGGCGCTGCGCGGTACAGTGGCCACCATCGTGTCCCCGTACGGAGACTGGGAGCTGTGACGGTGAGAGGCGCTGCGCGGTACCGTGGCCACCATCGTGTCCCCGTACGGAGACTGGGAACTGTGACGGTAAGAGGCGCTGCGCGGTACAGTAGCCACCATCGTGTCCCCGTACGGAGACTGGGAGCTGCAACGGTGAAAGCGCTGCGCGGTACAGTGGCCACCATCGTGTCCCCGTACGGAGACTGGGAACTGTGACGGTGAGAGGCGCTGCGCGGTACAGTGGCCACCATCGTGTCCCCGTACGGAGACTGGGAGCTGTGACGGTGAGAGGCGCTGCGCGGTACGTGGCAATCGTGTCCCCGTACGGAATGGGAACTTGACGGTGACTGCGCGGTACGTGGCCACCATCGTGTCCCCGTACGGAGACTGGGAGCTGCAACGGTGAGAGCGCTGCGCGGTGCAGTGGCCACCATCGTGTCCCCGTACGGAGACTGGGAACTGTAACGGTGAGGCCTGCGCGGTACAGTGGCCACCATCGTGTCCCCGTACGGAGACTGGGAACTGTGACGGTAAGAGGCGCTGCGCGGTACAGTGGCCACCATCGTGTCCCTGTACGGAGACTGGGAACTGTGACGGTGAGAGGCGCTGCGCGGTACAGTGGCCACCATCGTGTCCCCGTACGGAGACTGGGAACTGTGACGGTAAGAGGCGCTGCGCGGTACAGTGGCCACCATCGTGTCCCCGTACGGAGACTGGGAACTGTGACGGTGAGAGGCGCTGCGCGGTACAGTGACGTGCTGTGGTGGTCGGCGTGAGCGCCGGCTGCCCGGGGCGGTTTACGGCATGGTGATGGGAGCACCTGAGGCTCGGATGGCAGTCATGTGGCGCACGTTTCGATGCGTCGTGCCGGGCCGCTACCGCAAATCCGTGAGATTCCATTCGGAATCATGCTGCACGTTTTGCGTACGGCGTCTGTGTGTCCGCCCACTTGGCGACGGTGGCGCTGCTGAGCTGCAGTGACCGGTGCGCGAACTTCTGCTGCGACGTGTCCATGGCGCGCCTGGCCGGGTCGTCACGGGTCAGGGCCCCCTGCATGCCTCTGCATGCCCCGCCTGCATGCGCACACCCGACCGACTTCCGGTGCCAAGCCGAGACACGCGCATAGCGACCCCGATTGGCACCACTGACGGAGAGCGCGGCGCGGATTGACGCAGTAGAAGGCACAGTGCGGCTGGTGGTCGGGAAACAGTGACTCCCCAGTCCCCATGTGGTGGCAGGGTGAGGCGGGTGGTCGGGAGGTAGTGGCTCCCAGTCCCCATGTGGTGGCAGGGTGAGGCGGGTGGTCGGGAGGTAGTGGCTCCCCAGTCCCCATGTGGTGGCAGGGTGAGGCGGGTGGTCGGGAAACAGTGACTCCAGTCCCCATGTGGTGGCAGGGTGAGGCGGGTGGTCGGGAGGTAGTGACTCCCCAGTCCCCATGTGGCGGCATACATTTGAACGAGAATGTCGTCTGCCATTGCCGTCAGCAGGGCTTTTAGGAGCTTAATTCCAGATCTGGGGTGTAAAATGTCAGAGAGATAGTGAGGCAGTATTCGGGAACAGCACACTTTAAATCTGATTTCTGAAATCGAATGGGGATAATTTAGTCAAACTAGCAGCAGATTGGAATCAATTGAAGATATATTTATTATTGTCCCCTATCAGCAAACTGAATGGGAAGATATTTTTGTTGGAAGCTGCACTTTCAGGAATGCAGTCGCCCAATTTTATTAAATCACCACAGTCACGTGTGTTTCTCTGGGTGGCAGCGACTCTTAGCGGAGAGAGGGGTAGCAGTCACGTGTTGTTCTCTGGGTGGCAGCGACTCTGAGCGAAGAGAGGGACAGCAGTCACGTGCTGTCCGCCGATGGCGGTCACCGAGGCGTGCGTGCGGCCAGGTCCGGGACGAGCGCGCTGTTCTGCACGGCGCGTGCACGTGCGACTGGATGCCGAGCACGTCAAGGTCGGGCGGCTCGACCCGACTGACGGCGTATTATCCCTCCGAAAATCTGCATAGCTCTGATTACACCGGACGGAGGACTTTGCCGCACGGTGGACCGGGCCGGACGGAGGACCTGGCCGCACGGTGGACCGGGCCGGGCGGAGGACTTTGCCGCACGGTGGACCTGGCCGCACGGTGGACCGGGCCGGACGGAGGACTTTGCCGCACGGTGGACCGGGCCGGGCGGAGGACTTTGCCGCACGGTGGACCTGGCCGCACGGTGGACCGGGCCGGACGGAGGACTTTGCCGCACGGTGGACCGGGCCGGACGGAGGACTTTGCCGCACGGTGGACCGGGCCGGACGGAGGACCTGGCCGCACGGTGGACCGGGCCGGACGGAGGACTTTGCCGCACGGTGGACCGGGCCGGACGGAGGACTTTGCCGCACGGTGGACCTGGCCGGACGGAGGACCTGGCCGCACGGTGGACCTGGCCGGACGGAGGACCTGGCCGCACGGTGGACCGGGCCGCACGGTGGACCGGGCCGCACGGTGGACAGGGCCGGGCAGTGTTCGGCTCACAGTGGACCGAGTGCCTGGTGTGGGTGTGTGCCGAATTGGCGGGGTGGCTGTCCGTGTCCCCGGTGGACGTGTTACGTGTTGGGATATTGCCTGCCATTGGGAGCCACGGCCGGCAATGTGCTGCAGACGTGTGACGCGTCTGGTGGCGAGCCGCGCATTATGGACTGTGACAGGAGCAGTTAGACACCGGACAGTCAGCAGTGAGACAGCCGCCGCCCTGGACACCGCGCCTTCCTGTCGCTACTCTTCCGACACTGTAAAAATGGGGGACCTAAATAACTCAAAGGTGGAGGTGTCGAAAAACCAATAACCAACCACACCGACGACGTCACACCCAAAACCTTGGCAGTCTGTGCTGGGCCTGTGACGGCACTTTACGAACACACCCTGGGCAGCCTGTGCTGGGCCTGTCACGACACTTTACGAACACACCCTCGGCAGCCTGTGCTGGGCCTGTGACGACACTTTACGAACACACCCTCGGCAGCCTGTGCTGGGCCTGTGACGACACTTTACGAACACACCCTCGGCAGCCTGTGCTGGGCCTGTCACGACACTTTACGAACACACCCTCGGCAGCCTGTGCTGGGCCTGTGACGGCACCACGACTGTGCCCGGCGGTGCTGGTATGCCTGGGTGGCTGAGCCACCGTGTGATCTCAACACTGGCGAACAGAACGTGTCACGTTGCCGTACTGTCGAGCTCGCGCCGTACCCTGCCCACACCACCGGAGGAGCGTACTCCCTTCGACTAAGTGAGACCTGCGCCGTACCCTGCCCACACCACCGGAGGAGCGTACTCCCTCTGACTGAGTGGGACCTGCGCCGTACCCTGCCCACACCACCGGAGGAGCGTACTCCCTCTGACTGAGTGGGACCTGCGCCGTACCCTGCCCACACCACCGGAGGAGCGTACTCCCTCTGACTGAGTGGGACCTGCGCCGTACCCTGCCCACACCACCGGAGGAGCGTCCTCCCTTCGACTGAGTGGGACCTGCGCCGTACCCTGCCCACACCACCGGAGGAGCGTCCTCCCTCTGACTGAGTCGGACCTGTGCTGGTCGGTGTCCGAATCACAGCCGCACGACAGCGTCCGTCCTCCGTGCGCTGCTGCGTCTGTCTGTGCGGCTGGCCAGCGACGACAAGTTGTCTGCCGTCGTGAGGCGCCACGCCGCGCTGGTGACCCGACCGTCCGGGGCGTGTCGGCCGGTCGTCACCCCGACCATCCGGTCATCATCCCGACCATCCGGTCATCATCCCGACCGTCCGGTCATCATCCCGACCGTCCGGTCATCATCCAGACCGTCCGGTCATCATCCCGACCGTCCGGGAGTGTCGGCCGGGCATGACCCCGACCATCCGGTCATCATCCCGACCGTCCGGTCATCATCCCGACCGTCCGGGGAGTGTCGGCCGGTCATGACCCCGACCGTCCGGGGCGTGTCGGCCGGTCATGACCCCGACCATCCGGTCATCACCCCGACCGTCCGGGGAGTGTCGGCTGGTCATCACCCCGACCGTCCGGTCATCATCCCGACCGTCCGGGAAGTGTCGGCCGGTCATGACCCCGACCGTCCTGTCATCACCCCGACCGTCCGGGGAGTGTCGGCTGGTCATCACCCCGACCGTCCGGTCATCATCCCGACCGTCCGGGAAGTGTCGGCCGGTCATGACCCCGACCGTCCTGTCATCACCCCGACCGTCCAGGGAGTGTCGGCCGGTCATGACCCCGACCGTCCTGTCATCATCCCGACCGTCCGGGGAGTGTCGGCCGGTCATGACCCCGACCGTCCGGGGCGTGTCGGCCGGTCATGACCCCGACCATCCGGTCATCATCCCGACCATCCGGTCATCATCCCGACCGTCCGGTCATCATCCCGACCGTCCGGTCATCATCCAGACCGTCCGGGGAGTGTCGGCCGGTCATCACCCCGACCGTCCTGTCATCACCCCGACCGTCCCGGGGAGTGTCGGCCGGTCATCACCCCGACCGTCCGGTCATCACCCCGACCGTCCGGGGAATGTCGGCCGCCGGCGGACCGGCCGGTCATCACGGCCGGTCATCACGGCAGGCACGCGACGCGCCCCGGCACGGCGGCAAGGTCAGGCGGAGGCCGGCTGCGGCGGCCGCCACCAGTCGGCGCAGCGCTGCGCCAGCGCCAGCCGCGTGCGTGCCGCCGCCGCCCCGCAGTGTGTCGGTCCTCTGCGAAAGTGGCCGCCGCCGTGTCCGCTGGAGCCAGATCGAGGTAGGTGTGTCAGTGCTGACGTCCCTGCAGCTGGGACTGTCGGCCGGGCCCGGGCTCGGCTGCAGCCCCGGCCGGGCCCGCTGCGGCCGTGTCCCCGCACAGGTGGGGTGTCGGTGACGTCACCGCCGGGCAGGTGCGGCGGCGGCGCAGTTGGGTGGCAGCCTGGTTAGCCGGCTCGGCAGTTGGGAGGCTGGGGACCGACAGCCGGGAGACAAGGCGAGGAGCTATGGGGTTGGCTAGGGAAGATGAGGGACTAGCCGAGGGGCTCTGGAACTGGATCAGCTGTGTCTGCTGAGAACGATTCAAGATAGATAACCATATATACTACCAGATTTATATACGTGTATACTGTATATATATACATATATATATATATAATATATATATATATATATATATATATATATATATATATATATATATATATATATATATATATGAATTAGGGTGGATGATGAAAACAAACAAATTATGTGGAGATGACTTTAATGTAAACGTTTCGACCTCAATAGGCCATCATCAGTACAAAACATAGAGCACAACTGCAGACAATATCAAGCAGGTAACAAATCACATTTTCTGCCGTAAAAATCAAGTGCCAATTCGTGTTCGGCTCTTCGCAATAGATAATCTCGCTGCAGGTCCTGCCCAGGTAACAAAACCGACTCTTGAATTGATCCTGTCGCGTGTGCATATATGTGCTGCCTCTAATGCTTTTCTTGTTCGTTTTTTTATATTCTTCTCTAAAGCTCTTACGTCATCCCATTTTGGTAGATTTTCACACTCGTCGATATGGACCACAATAGCACTGCATTGCCTATGATACCTCACATCGCGTTTGTGCTCATTCATTCGCGCCTGAATTCCCCTTCCGGTTTCCCCAACATATGATTTTGAGCAACCGGAACAAGGAATTTCGTGTATTACACTATTCGGTAGCATGGGACCACTAGTAGATTTTCCAGTGACGATGTCGCCCACTTTCGTCCCGGAATTTATGGACACCTGCACTCCAACGGCTTTCAGGTGTTTGGCGATAACAATAGCCTGCTTTGCATTGTTAAAAATGGATTGTTAAAAACTTGGTGGATTTTTCTTTTTCTTTCGGTCGCTGTTCCACTTTACGTCTGTTCTTTATTTTTTCAGCTTTTTTCTTGAGCTTGATAAACAAACCTTTTGGGTACTTTAACTTGAGGAATGTGCTATATATATGTTCAATTTCGTCTGCAATGTAGGCATCACTACAAATCCGAAAAGCTCTGAGAAAAAATCCGATGACAATGCCACTTTTAGCCCGGATTTGTAGTGATGCCTACATTGCAGACGAAATTGAACATATATATAGCACATTCCTCAAGTTAAAGTACCCAAAAGGTTTACTTATCAAACTCAAGAAAAAAGCTGAAGAAATAAAGAACATACGTAAACTGGAACAGCGACCGAAAGAAAAAGAAAAATCCACCAAGTTTTTAACAATTCCATTTTTAACAATGCAAAGCAGGCTATTGTTATCGCCAAACACCTGAAAGCCGTTGGAGTACAGGTGTCCATAAATTCCGGGACGAAAGTGGGCGACATCGTCACTGGGAAATCTGCTAGTGGTCCCATGCTACCTAATAGTGTAATATACGAAATTCCTTGTTCCGGTTGTTCAAAATCATATGTTGGGGAAACCGGAAGGGGAATTCAGGCGCGAATGAATGAGCACAAACGCGATGTGAGGTATCATAGGCAATGCAGTGCTATTGTGGTCCATATCGACGAATGTGGAAGTCTACCAAGATGGGATGATGGGATGGCATACCTAGCAGAATGGAGTATTGATACCCAGCAGATGATGGGATGGGATGGACACCTCAGCAGATGATACAAGCCCATCTCTCGCTATTAGCATACTCGGTGCATCCAGATTCAAAGAATCAAGCACTGAGCCTAAATAGTTCCCATCCATGGGGTGGGAGGTCTCTTATGCACTTCCAGGATGGAATGCGGTGCAGTGTTTTATTTATATATAGGTGGCAAGACAGAATTTGTTGCAAATCACTCCACTGGCACTGAGGTTCAGGTCTACCGCTGCCAGGGACAGATGCAATTTTACATTCTTGTCTCAGCATACGACCCACCACTTACCGACCAAGACTAAGTTGTGCTGAGTGTGTGCCCATCTTCCCTCAGGGACGAGTGGTCAGGGAAGATGCCGTCTCACAATCGAAAGATTGTGGGTTTGAGTCCACCTGTCGCTACTCTCGCCCGCGACAATCGGCGTGAGAGATTGGCGACCATAACTCAACGGTCGACGTGTCGTAAAAACCAATAACCAACCAACCAAGATGGGATGACGTAAGAGCTTTAGAGAAGAATATAAAAAACGAACAAGAAAAGCATTAGAAGCAGCACATGCATACACACGCGACACGATCAATTCAAGAGTCGGTTTTGTTACCTGCGCAGGACCTCAGCGAGATTATCTATTGCGAAGAGCCGAACACTAATTGGCACTTGATTTTTACGGCAGAAAATGTGATTTGTTACCTGCTTGATATTGTCTGCAGTTGTGCTCTATGTTTTGTACTGATGATGACCTATTGAGGTCGAAACGTTTACATTAAAGTCATCATGGTCACGTGGTGAATTATTTTACACTGTCAGGAGCTGTCTCATGAGCTCTATGGCTAACTCAGGTGCTGTCTCATGAGCTCTGTGGCTGACTCAGGTGCTGTATCAGGAGCTCTGTGGCTACTCAGGTGCTGTCTCAGGAGCTCTGTGTCTGTCTCAGGTGCTGTATCAGGAGCTCTGTGGCTGACTCAGGTGCTGTATCAGGAGCTCTGTGTCTGTCTCAGGTGCTGTCTCAGGAGCTCTGTGGCTGTCTCAGGTGCTGTATCAGGAGCTCTGTGGCTGACTCAGGTGCTGTCTCAGGAGCTCTGTGGCTGTATCAGGAGCTCTGTGGCTGACTCAGGAGCTGTCTCAGGAGCTCTGGGGATGACTCAGGAGCTGTGGGGCTGAATCAGGAGCTGTTGAACTGGCTGGGGATGTTAACTGGGGCTGAATCAGGAGCTGTTGAACTGGCTGGGGATGTTAATTGGCGCAGAAGCCGCGCCAGCTGCAGCTGGTTTGGGAGCTGTGTGACTGGCTCAGGGACCGCATAATTGACTTTTGGACTGCTGAACGTGCTCAGGAGCATGACTGGATTTATACTTCGAGTTCGTGGATTTTGGGAAAATGAGTTTCAAAATATTGAATGCGAAAGGGAATAATTTCTTGCATTCAGAAACAATATGTTTTTTTCTAGAGCCTGAGGAAAATGCTTTCTTCCACAATTCAGAAATAGTGCAAGCGAGACGAACCAAATCAGAACTAAAATGTAGTCTCAGTTTTCTTCCAGAACCATATGTGTAGTGTACTAATATTAGAATGGAAGGAATAGTATAATAGCGACAGGTCACGGAAATGTTATTTATCAGAGCAATACGTCTAAGTCCCCTCATTGTCGAGCGGAACATCTATACTTACCTGCTGGAAAATGTTGCAATGATTTTCTGGATATCATGATGTTCTCCGAAAACTTCGACGATTAAAATATAGGCAAGGCTGTTTTCTCGACCCTGCTCGGAAGCTGTGGGGTCGGTCAATGCGCTGCGAGACTGGCTAGACAGCTGGAGGACTGGCTCAAGAACGGCTAGTGGCGGAGGAGCTGGCTTCGGGACTATGGGGCCGGTACAGAAGCTGTTGGACCAGCTGTTGAGCTGGGCGGTCAGCTCTGGAGCCCTGCTTCGAGCCTGCCTCATTAAGTTGACGGGAAGTAGCGCTGGGCGATACGTCATCGCTGCCTCGCCACCGTTGTGATCGGGGGTCGGGCTGCAAAAAGGTCGCCACCCGTGACCGTCCGCGTCGACCCGTGTCGGACTGCCGGTGACACCAGACGACTGGACCGTCACCCCCGCACAGCGTGACCTGTCACGAGATCATCACCCGAGAGCTCCCACTGACGGTGACACTAGACGACAGGGCCGCGCCCTCCCGGCTTGACCTGTCCCCGAGGTCATCCCCCCAGACCTCCAATTGGCCGACGACAGATAACTGATCTCAGCCGAGCTCGTCCTTCTCGGAGCAGGACGGCCGGCCATGTGACTCAATAGCCGCTGGTCCGTCTCGGAGCAGGACGGCCGGTTATGTGACTCAGTGGCCGCCAGTCCTCGGAGCAGGACGGCCGGTTATGTGACTCAGTGGTCGCCGGTCCTTCTCGGAGCAGGACGGCCGGTTATGTGACTACAGCAGAGGCCGGTTATGGACTCAGTGGTCGCCGGTCCTTCTCGGAGCAGAATGGCCGGTTAGTAAGTAGCCGCCGGTCCTTCTCGGAGCAGAATGGCCGGTTATGTGACTCAGTGGTCGCCGGTCCTCGGAGCAGGACGGCCGGTTATGTGACTCAGTGGTCGCCGGTCCTTCTCGGAGCAGGACGGCCGGTTATGTGACTCAGTGGTCGCCGGTCCTTCTCGGAGCAGGACGGCCGGTTATGTGACTCAGTGGTCGCCGGTCCTTCTCGGAGCAGGACGGCCGGTTATGTGACTCAGTGGTCGCCGGTCCTTCTCGGAGCAGGACGGCCGGTTATGTGACTCAGTGGTCGCCGGTCCTTCTCGGAGCAGGACGGCCGGTTATGTCACTCAGTGGTCGCCGGTCCTCGGAGCAGGACGGCTGGCTATGTGACTCAGTGGTCGCTGGTCCGCTGCGTGTATCGAACACGGCGACGTCTAGTCAGCTCGTTGGTACGGCCGCCCGCTGTGACGCTGATGTCACGGCTGAGTCACGCCTGTCACGTGGGCAGGGCGGAGCTGGAAATGTTGGCTGATCGTCAGCCGAGCGTGGGCGCCATGGAGTCAGCTGTTGGAGCAGTGGGACCAGTGGGAGTCGGAGCTGGTGCCGGTTCGGTGAGGCGGGTGACGGTAGCTGCAAACTTGGGCACGGCTGGGAGGGAGGGGGAGGTGGCTGTGGTGGATGACGTCATTTCTCGACGTCCGGCGGCATTCCACAGCTCAGCTGAGTCGTCCGACTCCATCGGCACCTGGGACCCGGGAACCGAGCACCGTGCCATACCAGGGACCGTGCCACCCGTGTACCCGGGGACCGTGTCTCCTCTGTACCGGAGACCGTGTCTCCTCTGTACTGTACACCGTGTCTCCTCTGAACCGGAGACCGTGTCTCCTCTGCACCCGGGAACCGTGTCTCCTCTGTACCGGAAACAGTGCCTCCTTTGTACTGGAGACCGTGTCTCCTCTGTACTGGAGACCGTGTCTCCTCTGTACTGGAGACCGTGTCTCCTCTGTACCGGATACCGTGTCTCCTCTGTACTGGAGACCGTGTCTCCTCTGTACCGGAGACCGTGTCTGCTCTTTACTGGAGACCGTGCCACCCATGTACCCGGGGACCGTGTCTCCTCTGTACCGGGTTCCGTGTTTGCTCTTTACTGGGAACCGTGTCTCCTCTTGTGCCGGGGATCGTTTCTTCTGTACCGGGACCATGTCTTCTCTGTACCGGGGACCGCGTATTCTGTACTGGGGTCCGTGTCTCATCTGTACTGGGAACCGTATATCCTCTGTGCTGATGACCTTGTCTCCTCTGTACCGGGAACATTGTCTCTGTATTGTGAGTGTGGGGTGGGTTTTTTCCTCTTTTTTGGGGGGCCGTTTCGTCAGTACCGGGGACCGTGTCTCCTCTGTACTGGGGACCGTGTCGTCAGTACCGGGGACGTGTCTCCTACGGGACCGTTACCTCTGTGACTGGGGCCGGTCGCTACATAGGACCAGTAGCAACTGATGCGCCCGGGGACCATGTCCAAATCCTCTGTACTGGGGACCGTGTCGTCAGTACCGGGGACTGTTCTCCCTAACCGTGTCGTCAGTACCGGGGACCGTGTCTCCTCTGTACTGGGGACCGTGTCGTCAGTACCGGGGACCGTGTCTCCTATGTACTGGGGACCGTGTCGTCAGTACCGGGGACCGTGTCTCCTCTGTACTGGGGACCGTGCCACGTTTACATCGGGGATAATCTCTCAAGAGCGGTCTGTTGGGGTGGAGTGGTGGGGAAAAGGAATTCCTGGATTTTTCAGCTTCCAATAATTACGTATTGCGAAAAAAAAGTACCGTTGTTTTAATGCATTAAACGTGAAAGTAGCCAATTGTTATGCTAGCATTATTATTTGAGGAAGTCATGTCTTCTTTTGTCGGCGCACATTGATATATTGATGTGATTTGGTATTCACAGTTAATATAAACCCGAAATTGCATTAGCAGTTATGGGCGCAAATGATCAAGTCTCGTCGAGGCGCTCTACGGCCCAAATAACTAACTAACATTAGCAGTTATGTTGCAGCAGCATATACTACTGATTAAAAAATGGTCCTCATGCTCTTTCCAGAAGTGAATTTTTCTCCATCGTTTTTACTACAATGTTACTCAGCCTGTGGGCGTCAAGGCTAAAGTTCCTCCGCGTTGTGGTCTCCTCTGTTACGCCGACCGCGCTTGGTCTCCTCTGCCACGCCGACCGCGCTGTGACTGTGTGGTCGGCACGGCCCGCTCGACATCGTCTGCATTGTGACTGAAATTCACGAGCTACTCTGAAGCCGATAAGCCGTTTTTGTTGTATTGTCCGTGGACTTAATCTGCGGCAGCGGCTCGGGCGGCGATTCATATCGCGGAAACTTCCGTGCTAAACGGTTACCGTCGTCAACACAATGGCTGGGAATCCGGTCCAGAGAGCAGCGTCTGGACCGACCGCCGCTCCCACGCCGTGCGCGCTCTCGACGCCCAGCATGTGGCGCTGGTGTGGCGGTGCCCTGAGGGGTGGCTGTTGCAGACGCCGTCGTGCGGCTTGTCAGTTCCCACTGGGCCTTGCAGCTGGTGTGTTGGACCGTGTTCTGTTGTGTGCCGATGTGTGTTGTTGTGTGCCGCCGTTGTTGTATGACTTGTCTGCCTTCTTGGTGGTTCTTCCGTAGCGGTAGACGCATCTGGCCTGGTCCGGTCGCTCCGTCTCACTGTGTCTCGCGGTCTCCCCTCTAAGCACGGTCTACCGCTCCGTCTCACTGTGTCTCGCGGTCTCCCCTGTAAGCACGGTCTGCCGCTCCGTCTCACTGTGTCTCGCGGTCTCCCCTGTAAGCACGGTCTGCCGCTCCGTCTCACTGTGTCTCGCGGTCTCCCCTGTAAGCACGGTCTGCCGGCGGTCTGCTCCGGCCGCTCCGTCTCACTGTGTCTCGCGGTCTCCCCTGTAAGCACGGTCTGCCGGCGGTCTGCTCCGGCCGCTCCGTCTCACTGTGTCTCGCGGTCTCCCCTGTAAGCACGGTCTGCCGCTCCGTCTCACTGTGTCTCGCGGTCTCCCCTGTAAGCACGGTCTGCCGCTCCGTCTCACTGTGTCCCGTGGTCTCCCCTATAAGCACGGTCCGCCGGCGGTCTGCTCCGGCCGCTTCGTCTCACTGTGTCCCGTGGTCTCCCCTGTAAGCACGGTCTGCCGCTCCGTCTCACTGTGTCCCGTGGTCTCCCCTATAAGCACGGTCCGCCGGCGGTCTGCTCCGGCCGCTCCGTCTCACTGTGTCCCGTGGTCTCTCCTATAAGCACGGTCTGCCGCTCCGTCTCACTGTGTCCCGTGGTCTCCCCTGTAAGCACGGTCTGCCGCTCCGTCTCACTGTGTCTCGCGGTCTCCCCTGTAAGCACGGTCCGCCGGTGGTCTGCTCCGGCCGCTCCGTCTCACTGTGTCCCGTGGTCTCCCCTATAAGCACGGTCTGCCGCTCCGTCTCACTGTGTCTCGCGGTCTCCCCTGTAAGCACGGTCCGCCGGTGGTCTGCTCCGGCCGCTCCGTCTCACTGTGTCTCGCGGTCTCCCCTGTAAGCACGGTCCGCCGCTCCGTCTCACTGTGTCCCGTGGTCTCTCCTATAAGCACGGTCCGCCGGCGATCTGCTCCGACCGCTCCGGCCGCTCCGTCTCACTGTGTCGTCTGCCGGCAGGAGTCGCGGCGCGGGGGATACGCGTGCTCACGGAACACGGACCCCCGGTACATGTACTACTCGCCGTACCTGAGGTCGGGCTCTCCGGTACCGCCACCGTACCCGCCTCCGCCGTACTCGGCGGCGTCATACCCAGCGTACGCGCCGTACCCGGCAGCCATGGCGTACCCGCCGCCGTACACGGCCGCGCAGTACGGCTACGGCCCAATGCCGACGTACCCCGCGCAGGCGGGCCCCGGCGGCGACAAGTACCCACCTCACGAGTACCCGCCCACTGAGCGGGCCTACTTCGACGGCGGAAGTGGCGTCGACGGAAGGCAGGATCAAGAGGTGAGTTATCCCCGACACCAGCAACATACCATATCTATAATGTCATCACTCTTAGTCCCGTTATCATCATCATAACTAGCATTATGATCATCACAATTACCACCGTCAGTATCATCATCATAATCATAATCATCATCATCATCATCATCATCATCGTCATCATCATTCTAATTCTGTCAGCATCATCGTCATCTTCATGCTGATCATCATCATCATCATCATACCACCACCATCAGCATCATTTTGATCATCACCAGCATCAATTTCATGACCATACTATCGGAAACCGAAGTATCGGAAGGCGGAAGCCCGGAACCAAACATTCACCGCTCTAGATCGTAGTTCGAGACGATGGGATAAATATATGGAACTACTTCTGACGTTGGCATGAACTTCGTCTAGAAAGACACTCCCAAGACGTCAGCCAATCAACAGAGGACACATCTCGTGTGGAACGCGTCGTCGCCGCTTATAAATCGGCGTTCTGATCACCCGAGCCTTCATTGGGGATCGCACCTCTCTTCTGCATTGTGTACTGGTGGTAGAGCTCGGGCCTTAACGAGGGCTTTTACGGTCCATCGGTCACACGATCGGTGTGGAGGAAGATCCCGCGCCAGGTTGGCATGGGGGCCGCCCGCCTTTGTGCCTGTTCACTGCTCAGAGCTTGTGCGAGCCGTCCGCGTTGGCGCGACGGAAATGGCGCGAGCGCTCTGACCGGAGCCAGGCGTGACGTAGTGTGGGCCCCGTTTGCACTACGTGTGGGTCAGTCGATGGCGCTGTTTGTACGTCCACAACACGTCCTGGTGTGCCCCGCTGTGTGTGTGTAGGGGGGGGCGAACAGCTGTCCACCCCACCGCCCCTGTCGGTGGGCATGCGCGGCCGTCCCCTCAGCTGTTGGCCCCCAGGGAGAGAGGGGTTACTGCAGCGCCTCTGTCAGTGGGCCTCCTCTGCCGCCGCTCAGCTGGTGGCTGATTGGCTGGTTATTGGTGACCGATCGGCTGGTTATTGGTGACCGATCGGCTGGTTATTGGTGACCGATCGGCTGGTTATTGGTGACCGATCGGCTGGTTATTGGTGACCGATCGGCTGGTTATTGGTGACCAATCGGCTTTTTATTAAGGTGTATGGTCGAATGACGTTTTCTCGAAGTTGATCAAGCTTGGGCGAAATTATAATGGATCATGTAAAAAAAACCCGGAAAACACCCATCAAACGGGAATTAATTTGCGACTATTTGATGCCCACGGCCCATTTATAGGCTGCGGGTAGGACGTGCTGCCATCTGCTGGTAAATTATGAAATGTATTAACTAAGTCGAAAAATATACTTGAAACGGTACATTCTGCATGTTTTTTTAGACACACTTTTTCTTCTTTTCTTTTTTAGACACAACATCTACCTTTTGTGATACCCTGAGCGTAATCGGCCCGTTAGTTGGAAGAAATATGACCCTTATCGCCGAATGTTCGCTTGCATCTGGGTGGTTACGACCCTCTTCTGTATATTTGTCCAGGACCACGAGAAAACGGCGCGTGGCGGCGCGCTCAAAGTTGTCATGCCTGGTGGTGCATCATTTGCACGACCTTCCAAGAAGGAAATTGTCCCAGGCCATGTCAGGTCGCCGAGCATATGACGTCGTTATTGGAGTCGTGCAGACTCATGCACCCGCTAATACACGCAAAGCTGCGTGTAATAGCGGTTGTAGGGTAGTAAACGGGGGGACGAGTGGTCTAGGGGTAAGATGCCTGTCCAAGAAAGATTTGGGTCGAATCTCACCGTCGCACTGCCGCGACCAATGGCGAGTTGGCGACGCTATATGACTCAACGGTCGACGTGTCTTAAAACCAATAACCAACCAACCAGGGTAGTAAACGGGCATCAAAGAAGACGTTTGCGTATGCAATGAACACAATCAGCCAATATCGATGCTTTTTCTCCCCCAAATGTTATACTACATATGTGCACGCTACTTATCCAGCGTTGATCCCTCTTTAGAGGAAAAAATACATACTAAGTATTACGAGACGGAAGCGCATTACACCACGTTCCATAGCAACGCAAATGTCAGCCTAGATTACCAACCTGAACGGAAGAAAAGTCATAGTGGCTTGACTTGATCTGGTGGACTAGTCGGACAGCTCCAGTTCACCACACCTACCCACCCTAGATGCTAGTGACGGGGAAATGAAACCTGTCGAAAATGGCTACACTGTTCAGTTCATGCTTGCAGCGGCGCTATCCAATGTCATGACGCATGATTATGAAGAGTGTTAACCTTCATTGCGCACTATTGGGATTATATGCTGTAACACGGTGCGTTGGCATTGAACAACAATGGGACACATCGCACGTTTCATGCCAATTGTCTACACCGTCAGTTGCAAGGTCTGATGCGTGGCCAGGTTGCGGAAGGGACTCGGAAAGTCACTCCGGTGCCGTAGCGTCGCACTTACGTGGCCGTCTCTGGCCTACACGTCGATCACCTCATGATACGCTTCGGTGACTAGCTGAACCGCTGTCTCAACGGCCTGCGTCTGCACAGGGCACGCTGGAATGCTGAGAGGAGTATGGGCAATGCCTCTGATGTGATGGTCTGACATGGTGAGGGCTATCGGAGGCTCGGCGATTGCCTCACTCTCCCAGTCGATGATGTCTGTGTAGTCTGCTGGCTCTCTGGACGGCGTGGAGACGGAACGGGCGGACTTGGCCCGGTGTCTCGTCCCTGCGGCACTGCAGACACCGCCCTCTCAAGAGCTGCCAACGGAACGGGCGGACTTGGCCCGGTGTCTCGTCCCTGCAGCACTGCAGACACCGCCCTCTCAAGAGTTGCCAACGGTACGGGCGGACTTGGCCGGTATCTCGTCCCTGCGGCACTGCAGACACCCTCTCAAAGCTGCCAACGGAACCCCGGTTTCCCCTCCCTGCGGCACTGCAGACACCGCCCTCTCAAGAGCTGCCAACGGAACGGGCGGACTTGGCCCGGTGTCTCTTCCCTGCGGCACTGCAGACACCGCCCTCTCAAGAGCTGCCAACGGAACGGGCGGACTTGGCCCGGTGTCTCTTCCCTGCGGCACTGCAGACACCGCCCTCTCAAGAGCTGCCAACGGAAGGGGGTTTTGGCCGGGTTTTTTTTCCCTGCGGCACTGCAGACACCGCCCTCTCAAGAGCTGCCAACGGAACGGGCGGACTTGGCCCGGTGTCTCTTCCCTGCGACACTGCAGACACCGCCCTCTCAAGAGTTGCCATGCTCTCTTCCGACAACATTGCAAGAAGCTGTTCCTCAGGGTGAACCCAGTAGCTATTGCACTCTAGCACTGTACTCACCAGCTCTGCCAGGCGCGGATAGGGCTCTGTTGGGAGCACAACACTTGTGTACAGGTTCTTGGCACCGTCCTAACAAGTCCAATTCCGCTTGATATGAAACAACATCGCTGCATGGTGTCCGGCGATTAATTGAACCAGCAGCACTAGTTCTTCCGATTCACCAAAATTGAAACCATTCTTCTTTCTGTCCCTCGGTTCAACGCAGCAGTGGTTCCACCTGAACCAGCCCAAACTGAACCCGAAAAATACCCAACTGCTGCTGGTCAGATCCGCCAGGCGACAGCCACCGGATGCTTTCACAATATTTATGGGCGGCACATTGATTAAGCCTGTGGCTAACACCAAGCTCCTAGGCGTCACTGTGGACTCCAACGTTGCCTTGGAGAAACGTGCCGCTGCAACCAGTAGTAATTGCTATGGCATCCTGCTAGCCCTGTCGAGACAGTCTACAACTCCGCCGGAAGGCATCAATAAAACATTGGTGGAGTGCATGGCCTTTTCCCACATCTCCTACTGTTCGACCGTATTGCAAGTTGCACCTCTACGATGAAGCTGAAGTTGCAGCGAGTCATTAACTACGGGGCCATAATCGTGACCCCAGCTAACCGACGTGACCACATCACCCCAGTCATGGATCAACTCCAATGGCCATCTGTGGAACAGCTCATCAAGGAGAGGTACGTCATCGTCATCCACAAGCTACTGCGAGACGTCACCCGGCGGTCGCAGGCTTGGGCTGACCTGCAGGGACAGCGTGACTGTTCGCACAATGCGCGATGTCGGTTCAAATACAAATGTACAAATACAATGCCGGTTCGCGTCTCCTGCAGCAGCATCGATTCCGTGCCGAGTTCGCGAAGCGCTCACTGCTATTCCGTGCCGAGTTCGCGAAGCGCTCACTGCTATTCCACGCCGCAAGAACTTGGGACGACGCACCACGGGCAGTCAGAGACGCCGAGACTGCGAACACGTGCAAGCTGGCAGTGCACGGCCGGCTGCGCCCCGTGTGGAGCTCCCTCTGTTGCCGTTGAGTGGTGACACCACGAGCACTGCAGCAGTGTTGCACGGTTTCCTGTGATCAACATTTACCCACGCTCAGTGTCGTAACCTACTTTTCATGTATTAATTATTACTTTTGGAGTCCCGCGTCGACATCGTGTTTTCTTACCATCTGTACCTACTGTTATAACGCTTAGCCACAAAATAATATGGGTACCGAAAGAATACATACATACTTACATACATTTATCACCCCTTATTATGTCACCCCTGTCGACTGCTAAATGACCAATGCAGTCGATGCGCCCTAAGCACAAATAACTAACTAACCCCTGCCGACTGTGAGAATATAGGAATGAGCCAGTTGAACTCATCGTAGTAGCTTGGACGGTCAGGTAGTCCTGGATTGCTTGCGTGATCGGCTAGCCACCAGCATAGTAGCTGGTGGGCGGCGTATTATATCTTCAAAAGCTCACAAATTGCAAGGTCTATAGTTTCCAACTTAGAAGTTAGCTTCCAAAACAGCCCGGATATGAGGCGTTCTTATTTGTCAAAGTTCATAATATCCAACTTGAAAGCTAGCTTCCAAATTGAACGTTCGCTTCCAGCATAGAAGTTATTTTCCAAAGCATGGACGTTAGCTTCCAAATTGAAAGTTAACTTCCAAATATTGGAAATTCCAAACTAGCCCGGAGAGGAACGAAACGAAACCTAACCCAACCTAATCTAACCTAACCTTCCGACTTTTGGAAGTTAACTTCCAATTTTTCGAAGTTAACTTCAATTTAGCAACTAACCTCCAAGTTGTGGAACTTCGCTTCCAATTAGAAAATTGTGAACTTTGGAAAATATGAACGCTTCCCAGTTTTTTCTCTCGATGTTTTCGAGTATGCCCCGCTATAATTTCACTCATGCTAAGCATACTGTGATTGACGATACACTCTACTGGTTATTGGTGGCTGATCGGCTTGTTATTGGTCACCGATGGGCTGGTTATTGGCGACCGACCGGCCGGCCGGACGGTTGTCACAGCTGCCAAGCGACTCGTGATCCACCTGGCAGCGGTCACCATCGGCAACCGACTGCCAGCGCGACGACACCGCCGAACACCGGGTCCCGTCTGGCTACGGGGCATCAGCTGGTTACTGGATTCTTTCTGGCTACTGTCGGTTACTTGTCGCCAGTTGATTACTGAGTTCCGTCTGGTCACCTCCCGTTTCGCTACGTGTTGCTGTATTCGGTATGGTCACCGCCCATGACTAGTCGCCAGGTGTTAATGGGTTCCGTCCGGCTACCGGCGGTTGCGGACGGTTGCCCCCACGGTGCAGACGGGGCGTGACGGATCAGACGCTGACGTGATGGCAGCACGTCCAGTGTATGTGCGGTGTTGGCTGTGCACTGTTCGGCAGCAGCCTGACCATGGCTACGGTGTGATCGTGTTGGCTCCAGCGGCACCAAGTTTGTGACCGTTTTCGTCATGGTTGCCACCAAATGCTAAACACCACCACAGTATCGGAGTGCCTCAGTGGCAGAGGGCACCCCGCCTCAGCTGAGCCGGTGCGGGTGTGGAGTGACGCAATAATGTGCGCGCGCCAGGTGGCTGCATAATGTCGCAGGAGAAAGGTCAGCCAGGCGGTGGGCGGAAAGCGCCGCAGGGCACCTCTGCCCGACAGTAGGTGCGGCCCCAGCGCTGTGTCGCACCTCCCACAGTGGGCGTGGCTCCAGCACTGTGTCGCACCTCCGACAGTGGGCGCGGCCCCAGCGCTGTGTCGCACCTCCTACAGTGGACGTGGCTCCAGCGCTGTGTCACACCTATCACAGTGGGTGTGGCTCCAGTGCTGTGTTGCACCTCCTACAGTGGGTGTGGCTCCAGTGCTGTGTCACACCTATCACAGTGGGTGTGGCTCCAGTGCTGTGTCGCACCTCCTACAGTGGACGGCCCCATGCGTGTCACACCTATCACAGTGGGTGTGGCTCCAGGATGTGTCCACCTCCTACAGTGGGTTGGCCCAGTGCTGTGTCACACCTATCACAGTGGGTGTGGCTCCAGTGATGTGTCGCACCTCCTACAGTGGGTGTGGCTCCAGTGCTGTGTCACACCTATCACAGTGGGTGTGGCTCCAGTGATGTGTCGCACCTCCTACAGTGGGTGTGGCTCCAGCACTGTGTCACACCTATCACAGTGGGTGTGGCTCCAGTGATGTGTCGCACCTCCTACAGTGGGTGTGGCTCCAGTGCTGTGTCACACCTATCACAGTGGGTGTGGCTCCAGTGATGTGTCGCACCTCCTACAGTGGGTGTGGCTCCAGTGCTGTGTCACACCTATCACAGTGGGTGTGGCTCCAGTGATGTGTCGCACCTCCTACAGTGGGTGTGGCTCCAGCACTGTGTCACACCTATCACAGTGGGTGTGGCTCCAGTGCTGTGTCGCACCTCCTACAGTGGGCGTGGCCCCAGTGCTGTGTCACACCTATCACAGTGGGTGTGGCTCCAGTGCTATGTGACACCTATCACAGTGGTGCGGCCCCATCGCTGTGTCGCACCTCCGACGGCGGCCGCTGGCTCCCAGCAGCGTGAACATACACACACATTAGGGGAGGGGCTCGAAAATGACAACTTTGAGTCACTGAACTTCGGTGTGCTCAGTACACCGAAGCTCACCATGCCACTGACATGGTGAGCTTTAGGCAGGTGTCGGCGCCCTTTGGGCACCTTTAGTGAGATTTAACGGGTCGCTGTGAAGGGGGAAGCGTGAGGCACGCGTGACGAGTGAGGAGGTGATGAATATCTATGAAGGGGATGGTGAGTATCTATGACAGGTGGGGGTGGGGACGTACCTTTACGGAGGAGAGATATGGTAATGGACGATTACCATATACCGTACCATGCCCATAAACATTCCCGTATGTTTATGGTGCAATGTCCAAAAGATTCCATAATCGGGTGGAAAATTAAACCCAGCTGGAAATAACTGTACATGCTTACGTCCCAATAGCATGAATAATTTTCCACTCCCGCCTTGGCCTCACCCTACCGTCAAAATAGCAATCATGCTCGAAACATTGAGTAATAATAAAGTACTTTGTTTGCTGCTGTCATTTATTTTATGCTACACTGGATCCTGCTAAAAACATCATAGTTTGCTCCGAAATTCTGTATTCAACCCTTTTCTCAGGTTGGTTTGTCCACTCTTTTCCTACCCTTTCAAACATAATTTTTCAATGACACCCATAATGCTCAAATACTCGCAGTGTGGTAGCTCCGTGTTCAACTTCCCATGGGGCGACGCATCGCCCTCGAGATCTGGGGAGCAAACAGGGATGGTGGCGGAGGCCACGCGGAATACCTGGCTGGCAGCGGTGGCCACGCGGCATACCTGGGCGGCAGCGGTGGCCACGCGGCATGCCTGGCCGGCAGCGGTGGCCACGCGGCCGGCCGTACCTGGCACCCGTACGTTCTCCGTCACTGCTCGGCCGGCAGCGGTAGCCACGCGGCCGGCCGTACCTGGCAGCGATGGCCACGCGGCCGGCCGTACCTGGCACCCGTACGTTCTCCGTCACTGCTCGGCCGCTGATGTCGCCTGCAAACAGAGTGGGCAGGCGGTGTGTCGGCGTCTGCCCCCGGACCGGAGCAGCCCAAGGTCGGCCGCTTGCAGGGTCGTGTGCTCGCCGCCACAGCCGCCGATCGGCAGCGCCGTTGACGGCTTCCACCAATTGATGTGGCCAATCAGCCGGAGGGTATGGCGCTGGACCTGCTCCGGTACTGCCCACCTGCAGAGGACAGAGAGATGGACGCACGGTGAGGTCAGCCGGAGGGTATGGCGCTGGACCTGCTCCGGTACTGCCCACCTGCAGAGGACAGAGAGATGGACGCACGGTGAGGTCAGCCGGGGGTATGGCGCTGGACCTGCTCCGGTACTGCCCACCTGCAGAGGACAGAGAGATGGACGCACGGTGAGGTCAGCCGGGGGGTATGGCGCTGGACCTGCTCCGGTACTGCCCACCTGCAGAGGACAGAGAGATGGACGCACGGTGAGGTCAGCCGGGGGTATGGCGCTGGACCTGCTCCGGTACCGCCCACCTGCAGAGGACAGACGTATGGACGCACGGTGAGGTCAGCCGGAGGGTATGGCGCTGGACCTGCTCCGGTACTGCCCACCTGCAGAGGACAGAGGTATGGACGCACGGTGAGGTCAGCCGGAGGGTATGGCGCTGGACCTGCTCCGGTACTGCCCACCTGCAGAGGACAGAGAGATGGACGCACGGTGAGGTCAGCCGGGGGTATGGCGCTGGACCTGCTCCGGTACTGCCCACCTGCAGAGGACAGAGAGATGGACGCACGGTGAGGTCAGCCGGGGGTATGGCGCTGGACCTGCTCCGGTACTGCCCACCTGCAGAGGACAGAGAGATGGGCGCACGGTGAGGTCAGCCGGGGGTATGGCGCTGGACCTGCTCCGGTACCGCCCACCTGCAGAGGACAGAGGTATGGGCGCACGGTGAGGTCAGCTGGGGGTATGGCGCTGGACCTGCTCCGGTACTGCCCACCTGCAGAGGACAGAGAATGGACGCACGGTGAGGTCAGCCGGAGGGTATGGCGCTGGACCTGCTCCGGTACTGCCCACCTGCAGAGGACAGAGAGATGGACGCACGGTGAGGTCAGCCGGAGGGTATGGCGCTGGACCTGCTCCGGTACTGCCCACCTGCAGAGGACAGAGGTATGGGCGCACGGTGAGGTCATTCGGAGGGTATGGCGCTGGACCTGCTCCGGTACTGCCCACCTGCAGAGGACAGAGAGATGGACGCACGGTGAGGTCAGCCGGAGGGTATGGCGCTGGACCTGCTCCGGTACTGCCCACCTGCAGAGGACAGAGAGATGGACGCACGGTGAGGTCAGCCGGAGGGTATGGCGCTGGACCTGCTCGGTACTGCCCACCTGCAGAGGGCAGAGAGATGGACGCACGGTGAGGTCAGCCGGAGGGTATGGCGCTGGACCTGCTCCGGTACTGCCCACCTGCAGAGGACAGAGGTATGGACGCACGGTGAGGTCAGCCGGGGGGTATGGCGCTGGACCTGCTCCGGTACTGCCCACCTGCAGAGGACAGAGAGATGGACGCACGGTGAGGTCAGCCGGAGGGTATGGCGCTGGACCTGCTCCGGTACTGCCCACCTGCAGAGGACAGAGAAAGAGATGGACGCAAGGTGAGGTATGCATGATGTTGCATACTGCGATTTGCGTCAAAGAAGACTTCTTGCGCCAAAAGGTAAATGGCCCGAAGAAAAAAGAAGAGCCGCTGTTGCTACGGCACACCATCCCTTGGTGTGGCTCACTGATCACAAAATCTGACCATATCGGCGCAGAATGCTCAGTGTTGGTCGAAACGTCCTAAAACGCAACCAACTAGCTCACTGAATATCCACCGAAACCACCGTGCTGAACTGCCGTCACCTGTACCGCGGTGCACGTGGTGCGTGATATGACTGCATCACTGTTCGGTGTCGGGTGACGTCACTACAGCACTGTTCGGTCTCTGGTGACGTCGCTGCAACACTGGCCAGCATTGTTCGACGTCACTATACGTCACTATACGACACGTCATACAGTGTCATTATGTGAGGTCATCAGATCATTATATAAAGTCCTGACGGCGGTTGGTAGGTGGCGGCGGCCGGTACTGATGACACGATGGGTGGAGGGCCTAGCCTGTTTCCTGTTAGAACAGGGTGCAGGACTTTCGAAGTCTCTGAGTAGGCAGTGGCGTACCGATGCCGGTGCTGTCAGCCCCGCCGGTGTCGTCACAGTACCCGACCCCTGACGTGAGGTGGAGGTGACGTGGCCGATATAGTGCCGTCTCTCTCACAGTACCCGACCCCTGACGTGAGGTGGAGGTGACGTGGCCGATATAGTGCCGTCTCTCACAGTACCCGACCCCTGACGTGAGGTGGAGGTGACGTGGCCGGTATAGTGCCGTCTCTCACAGTACCCGACCCCTGACGTGAGGTGGAGGTGACATGGCCGATATAGTGCCGTCTCTCACAGTACCCGACCCCTGACGTGAGGTGGAGGTGACATGGCCGATATAGTGCCGTCTCTCACAGTACCCGACCCCTGACGTGAGGTGGAGGTGACGTGGCCGATATAGTGCCGTCTCTCACAGTACCCGACCCCTGACGTGAGGTGGAGGTGACGTGGCCGGTATAGTGCCGTCTCTCACAGTACCCGACCCCTGACGTGAGGTGGAGGTGACGTGGCCGATATAGTGCCGTCTCTCACAGTACCCGACCCCTGACGTGAGGTGGAGGTGACGTGGCCGATATAGTGCCGTCTCTCACAGTACCCGACCCCTGACGTGAGGTGGAGGTGACATGGCCGATATGGTGCCGTCTCTCACAGTACCCGACCCCTGACGTGAGGTGGAGGTGACGTGGCCGGTATAGTGCCGTCTCTCACAGTACCCGACCCCTGACGTGAGGTGGAGGTGACGTGGCCGGTATAGTGCCGTCTCTCTCACAGTACCCGACCCCTGACGTGAGGTGGAGGTGACATGGCCGATATAGTGCCGTCTCTCACAGTACCCGACCCCTGACGTGAGGTGGAGGTGACGTGGCCGATATAGTGCCGTCTCTCACAGTACCCGACCCCTGACGTGAGGTGGAGGTGACGTGGCCGATATAGTGCCGTCTCTCACAGTACCCGACCCCTGACGTGAGGTGGAGGTGACGTGGCCGATATAGTGCCGTCTCTCACAGTACCCGACCCCTGACGTGAGGTGGAGGTGACATGGCCGATATGGTGCCGTCTCTCACAGTACCCGACCCCTGACGTGAGGTGGAGGTGACGTGGCCGGTATAGTGCCGTCTCTCACAGTACCCGACCCCTGACGTGAGGTGGAGGTGACGTGGCCGGTATAGTGCCGTCTCTCTCACAGTACCCGACCCCTGACGTGAGGTGGAGGTGACATGGCCGATATAGTGCCGTCTCTCACAGTACCCGACCCCCGACGTGAGGTGGAGGTGACGTGGCCGGTATAGTGCCGTCTCTCACAGTACCCGACCCCTGACGTGAGGTGGAGGTGACATGGCCGATATAGTGCCGTCTCTCACAGTACCCGACCCCTGACGTGAGGTGGAGGTGACGTGGCCGATATAGTGCCGTCTCTCACAGTACCCGACCCCTGACGTGAGGTGGAGGTGACATGGCCGATATAGTGCCGTCTCTCACAGTACCCGACCCCTGACGTGAGGTGGAGGTGACGTGGCCGATATAGTGCCGTCTCTCACAGTACCCGACCCCTGACGTGAGGTGGAGGCGACGTGGCCGATATAGTGCCGTCTCTCACAGTACCCGACCCCTGACGTGAGGTGCAGTTGACACAGTAATGACCCGCCAGCCATCCTGCACCGCGGCGGGCCGACCATTGTCGTGCCGTGGCTGTGCATGCTGGCCGGCGGCGAAGCCCACGTCACATGTACCACTGACAGCCTCTGTGACAAGTCACGTGACGATGCGCTGCGTCAGAGCGGGTCGACGGGCCGGGTAGAAGGGACGTGTGGGCGGGTGAGGCTCATAAGATCTACTTTGAGAAGATCTATTTTCAGAAGATCTACATTCAGGAGATCTATTTTCAGAAGATCTACTTTCAGAAGATCTATGTTCACAAGATCTACTTGAAGGAGGAAATGTTCACAAGGTCTACTCCCAGGACTAAATTGTTCAGAAGATCTACTCGAAGACGAAAGTGTTCACAAGATCTACTAATACTTGGAGATGTTCACAAGATCTACTCCCAAGAACGTAGATCTGAAAGTAGATCTTATGAGCTTCCCCGTGTGGGCGATACCGGCGGCGGCGGCTCTCGCGCGTACCGCGGCCGCCGATGTATTCGCCGGCGCCGGCCGCTGTCGAGCCGGGTGTGCTGGGCCGCTGGGGCGATGGGCCGATACCCGGCGGGGTCAGCACGGACGGCTGGAGCCGCCAGCTGGGTGTGCTGGTCTGCTGGGACGATGGGCCGATACCCGGCGGGGTCAGCACGACCGGCTGGAGCCGCCAGCTGGGTGTGCTGGGACGATGGGCCGATACCCGGCGGGGTCAGCACGGCCGGCTGGAGCCGCCAGCTGGGTGTGCTGGGGCGATGGGCCGATACCCGGCGGGGTCAGCACGGCCGGCTGGAGCCGCCAACCGTTGTATGTTGATGGTCTCCACTCACTGTTGCCGGACAGGTGGCTGGGGGCGAAGCCGTTTCTGCACGGTGGCCAGGCGCAGCGCTATCTTGGGGCGGTGTTTCCCTGCTCACGCTCAGTGTGGTGATCGTGTCAGGCAGCGTCGCGGGCCGGTGTGCGAGAGCACCTGGAGAAGCCGGTGCGACCCGCCAGGTGGTGCTGTCCGCCGTCACCAGGCCAAGGGGCACTGATACAACCATATGGCCGTCAATCTCGCCTGTCTCTCGCATGTGAATCGGGTGTGGAAATGCCGGCTCGGGCGCACATGGCAGCTCTGCATGTGTCTCCGTCTGCGGAGAGACGTATCGAGTCAGGTGATCCGACCAGCCAGAGTCGGGACTCACTGGACCTGCTCCGACCGGCCAGAGTCGGGACTCACTGGACCTGCTCCAACCGGCCAGAGTCGTGACTCACTGGACCTGCTCCAACCGGCCAGAGTAGTGACTCACTGGACCTGCTCCAACCGGCCAGAGTCGGGACTCACTGAATCTGCTCCAACCGGCCAGAGTCGGGACTCACTGGACCTGCTCCGACCGGTCAGAGTCGGGACTCACTGGACCTGCTCCGACCGGCCAGAGTCGGGACTCACTGGACCTGCTCCAACCGGTCAGAGTCGGGACTCACTGGACCTGCTCCGACCGGCCAGAGTAGTGACTCCCTGGATCTGCTCCGACCGGCCAGAGTAGTGACTCACTGGACCTCTGCTCCGACCGGCCAGAGTCGGGACTCACTGGATCTGCTCCGACCGGCCAGAGTCGTGACTCACTGGACCTGCTCCGACCGGCCAGAGTCGTGACTCCCTGGATCTGCTCCGACCGGCCAGAGTCGGGACCTCACCGGCCAGAGTCGTGACTCACTGGACCATGACCTGCTCCAACCGGCCAGAGTGGTGGACCTGCTCGAGGCCAGTGTGACACTGGACCTGCTCCGACCGGCCAGAGTGTGACTCCCTGGACTCCACGGCCAAGTTGACTCCTGGACCTGCTCCGACCGGCCAGAGTCGTGACTCACTGGACCTGCTCCCACTATCGTGGCTCCCATGGTCGGCGGCTGTGATCTGACACTGGCAATGGGTCTGTTCCTCACCCTGCTCCAAAAACAAGAGTAAAGCAACTTGGAGCATTTCGGAGCAGGCTCGGTAAAAACGAGCGCTGGAACGTCTGGAGCAACGTGGAGTAGAAATCAGCTGTGTATGCTTGCATTATGGTTGCATATATGACACAGATGTTCGAAACTTGCGTTGGGGCCGCGGTAGCTCGGTTGGTAGAGCGTCGGACTCTTGATCGCAAGATTGTGGGTTCGAATCTCACAACCGACGGCATTACTGAGTTCACCCGCGACCAACCGGCGTGAGAGGTTGGCGACGCTATATGACCTAGCGGTTGAATGCGTCGTAAAAGAACCCAAGGTTCTTCTTCTTCTTCTTCGAGACTTCCATTGAACCATTACGCGACATTGTATGGGATAGGTTATCATTGCCGTTCAAAGTTAATTTGGGATTATTGTGTAGCATAGAATTACCGTCTTACCATCAGCAAGCAGCAGGAACAAGTTCAAATTAAAACAACAAATTTGAGGCAGTCACAAAGCGCTTCGCAAATGTATCTTCAGCGCCACATTTGTGCTACTCCAAGCTGCTCCAAGCTGCCCCTGCTCTCGGCCGGAGTAAGTTGGAGTATATTGGAGCTACTCCGATCTGCTCCGAAAACGCAAGGGAACACAGAGTAGCTACTCCAAGTTGCTCGGAGTAGCTTGGAGCAGGGTCAGGAACAGACCCAATACTGTCCGCACCGTCGGCCAGCCGTGTCACACTCCAGCCGGCGGTCAGGCCGGCCTATGTCCCTCAGAATGACTCCCGACTTAGCTACGGTAGCGAGTGAGTTACTTGAAGAATGTGTCGGTATCGAAAGAGTTGCAGATGTATGATGATGGTATGTACAATTGTACATTTCGCCCAGCCGGAAATAGTTTTTTTTCACTCCTAACCCCTCCGCTGTCCCACCCACTCCTCCGCAATGTTATCAATAATCGTTGGAGCCAATCTTTCCCCTTTCTACACTCAAAACATCAGTCCAACTGTGACGTGCAATATTTAGGGTATGTCATATTGATTATTTTTGTTGCTGGCATTGGCTTTAATGTAATCAGTAATCAGCTAGAAAATCGTCATTTGTTCTGAAATCCTGTTTTGCATTTTTTCCCTTCCTTTGATTTTCTACCCATATGATACCATTCCAGAAACAAAATTCGACCCCCACCCAAGCTCACCACTAATTTTGAGATGCTGGGTTGTCGTGGTATGTGTGGCACAGCTTCGTTCCGTCCCGCTCCCCTTCCCCAGGCATAGTATGGCTTTGGACTTAGCCGGGCCTAAATCAGGTCCACTGTTTCGTATTGACATTACAGAGCCGGAAGAGCGCATGGGCTATATTACTATTGTTCTGAACTCACTGACTTGACATTGCAGGAGGCACGACCGAGTGTAGAGTCGCAGACAAAACTCAAACCGGAAATAAGCCTCTCAAGCACAACTGAGCTCATAATCAGCTCTAAGCAAAATATTTACCGTTGTTCTCTCGCTGCGCTGTCACTGTGCGTTCGCCGGGTGTTGGTGTTCCGTGGTACTGACGGTGTCTCTGTCCCCTCAGCCGCTGGTGTTCCGTGCTACTGACGGTGTCTGTGTCTCCCCAGCCGCTGGTGTTCACTACGGGTCTCCCTCCCCAGCCGCTGGTGTTCCGTGGTACTGACGGTGTCTGTGCCTCAGCCCGCTGGTGTTCCGTGGTTCCCCTCAGCCGCTGTTGTTCCGTGTACTACGGTGTCTGTGTCCCCTCAGCCGCTGGTGTTCCGTGGTACTTACGGTGTCTGTGTCTCCTCAGCCGCTGGTGTTCCGTGGTACTGACGGTGTCTGTCTCCCCAGCCGCTGCTGTTCCGTGGTACTGACGGTGTCTGTGTCCCCTCAGCCGCTGGTGTTCCGTGGTACTGACGGTGTCTGTGTCCCCTCAGCCGCTGGTGTTCCGTGGTACTGACGGTGTCTGTGTCCCCTCAGCCGCTGGTGTTCCGTGGTACTGACGGTGTCTGTCTCCCCAGCCGCTGCTGGTGTTCCGTGGTACTGACGGTGTCTGTGTCCCCTCAGCCGCTGGTGTTCCGTGGTACTGACGGTGTCTGTCTCCCCAGCCGCTGGTGTTCCGTGGTACTGACGGTGTCTGTGTCTCCCCAGCCGCCGCTGGTGTGTACTTGCCACCACCCGTCGTCGGCCACTCCACCCGCCCAGCTGCGCTGCCGGCCGACGGACGACGACGGCCTCCAGTTGGCCGGCTGCTCGTGCGAGCCGCCCGTGTCGGGCGGCAGGGGCGGCCCGCTGCGGCGCACCGCCAGCCGCGGCTCCAACTTCTCCGAGGACTCGCTGGTGGACGGCTGTGCCGCCCCCGCCGCCCCCGCCGCCCCCGCCGTGGCGCCGCCGCCGGCGGTGGTGATGCGGTCGGGCGGCGTGGCGCGGCGCGGCGAGAAGCGCCGCTCACTCACACAGGAGTACCTGGCCGCCCAGGCCGAGGCAGGCGGCTGGCGCGGCTCGCTGCACCTGGAGCGGCCGCAGACGGACGACGTCAGGCCGGAGAAGCCGGCGCCGCCCGTCGGCGACGAGGTGACAGGCGTTGCTGCGCCCGATGCCGGCGCCAGTGAACGCGCGCCGGGCGATGAGGGACGCCGGGAGACGGACGCCGAAGTGGCGTGCGACAAGGCGACGGACAGTGAGGCGGCCGACGTGTGGTCGCCGCCGGCCGCCGGCCAGTCGCAGTGCGGTGTGTCGCAGCCACGTGAGGACGGCCGCTCAGCTGATGCCGCCGGCCAGTCGCAGTGCGGTGTGTCGCAGCCACGTGAGGACAGCCGCTCAGCTGATGTCGCCAGTACGCTGCAAACGGAGAAGTCCACGAGCCCATGCAGTGTTCCACAAACGCACACAGAGATGGACTCGTGCGGTGTTGAACAAACTCACGAACCAGCCAGCGCGTCCGACCATTCACAAACGCATACAGACGCTGGATCGGCCAGTGTCGCACACACGCACAAAGAGTCGCGCGCACAATCCGCTGTCGGCTCCAGAAGCCTCTCCCAGCTGTCTGCGCCTGCGCCTGCGCCTGCGCCTGCGCCCGCGCCTGCGCCTGCGCCTGCGCCTGCGCCTGCGCCTGCGCCTGCGCCTGCGCCTGCGCCTGCGCCTGCACCTGCACCTGCGCTTGCGCCTGTGCCTGCGCCTGTGCCTATGCCTGTGCCTATGCCTGTGCCCGCGCCCGCGCCCTCGCCCTCCCCCTCGCCTTCGCCCATGCCCGCGCCCGCGCCCACGCCCACGCCCACGCCCACGCCCACGCCCACGTCCACGCCCACTCCCACTCCCACTCCCGCGCCCGCGACCTCGCCGTCGCCGTCGCCCTCACCCTCGCCTCCGCCCTCGCCCGAGTCTCGGCGTCAATGTCAGGCGTACGAGCGGCCATGTGCATCGAAGTTGGATCCGCGGCGCCTGTCGCAAGCGTACGACGAGCCGCTCGTCCTGTCGTCGCCTGAGGCACGCCGTCTGTCGCAGGTCTGTGACGATCGGCTCCCTGTGAAGACTCCTGATCCGCGACGCCTGTCTCAGGCGCACACCGACAGGCCGGCTGACTCGAGGTGGCCGTCGCAGGCGCATGATGACAGGCTGATGGCCACAGGCACCGATTCTCAGCGTTCGTCACAGTGCTACGACGGGAGGACAGTTGTGGCTGCGCCTGAACTGCGCCGCGCATCTCAGGCCTATGACGAGCGAACGCCAGACCCTAGGCGGATGTCTCAGTCGCATAGCGAGCGGACGCAGGATTCAAGACGCCTTTCTGAAGCGTGCGATGAACGAACTTCAGACCCCAGGCGGATGTCTCAAGCGTATGACGAGCGAGTGCCTAACCCCAGGCGGATGTCCCAGTCGTATGACGAGCGAGCGCCTGACTACAGACGGATGTCTCAGTCGTATGACGAGCGTATGCCTAACCCCAGGAGGATGTCTCAGTCGTATGACGAGCGTACGCCGGATTCAAGGCGCCTTTCTCAGGCGTACGACGCGAGAGCGCCTGACTCCAGGCGGATGTCGCAGTCGTATGACGAGCGTGCGCCGGATTCGAGACGCCTTTCTCAGGCGTACGACGAAAGAGCGCCTGACTCCTGGCGGATATCCCAGTCGTATGGCGAGCGAACGCCCGATATAAGACGCCTTTCTCAGGCGTACGATGAGCAAACGTCAGACCACAGACGGATGTCTCGCTCGAATGACGAGCGAACGCTTGATCCCAGGCGGATGATTCAAGTTACAGACGATCAAACGCCAGTGTCGGTTGCCGATCCTGTGCGCCTGCCGCAGGCGTACGAAGACCGTCCAGCTGTGTCGACGGCCCAACTCCGCCGCCTATCCCAGACATACGAAGACCGGTCTGCTGCGCCTGATACTCGCCGCCTATCCCAGACATACGAAGACCGGTCTGTTGCTCCTGATACTCGCCGCCTATCCCAGACATACGAAGACCGGTCTTCTGCGCCTGATACTCGCCGTCTGTCTCAGGCATACGAAGACCGGCCTGCTGCGCCTGATACTCGCCGTCTGTCTCAGGCGTACGAAGACAGACCTGCTGTGCCTGACGCTCGACGCCTGTCTCAGACGTATGATGAGCGGTCTGCAGTTGCTCCCAGCAGGCGTTTGTCTGAGCCCCGCCTGCGGGCTGATGAGGCGCAGGCGGAGTTCGGAGGGAGTGGTCAGGGCTCGGCAAGCCTGCCGTCCTCCACTCGAGCCTCCGTCGGCGAGGACAAGCCAGCCTGCCAGAAATACGGTACGTGTGCGGTCAGTGATCACCGTTTGATCTGTATCGGATGTCCGGACATGGTGCTGGTGGCAGTGCTGTAACACTTGGAGATGCAACCAACAGTTTGGGACCGAAGCCTGGGTTCGGCCAGTCGGTTGTGAGCAGGCCCGTTTACACGTCCTAAAGCGCGAAAAAAAGTTTTTTTTTGCAATGCATGCAATGAGCGGACAAAGCACCGGTTGAAAGTCCAAAGACCAGTTAAAAAGCACACCGGTCTTGAATGCTGGAGCGGGTTTTCGGTCATCATATTCACCACCTCTGGTGACAGTGAAACGGTGCGTGGAAGCGATGTTCAATGAAGCACAACTGGTGCAACCGGCAGGGCAGACGGACGCTCCAGATGCAGAGGAGCAGATTTAGGTCGAGGGCTCGGCGTGTAACCTCTTCCACTGTGCTCTCCTTCAGTCGGGCATTATGAATCGTAATCAAGCTATCGATACGCATTCAAATTAGAGCGTCGGTAGCTCAGTGGTTTAGCTGAACGTCTGGCATGTCAGAGGTACGGGGTTCAACTTCCCGCGTTGCCCGCCCTACCTGCCAGGGTGAGAGGCAGGCGACGCCAGATGGCCTCAGCTGCTGAGTGCATCGTAAAGACGCATCCGCCGTACCAAAAACATCATTAAAATTACGTCAGAATTGTTATGAATAAGTTGCGGTTTTTATTGGCTGTGCCCCTAATTGCTATGCACTTTTATCATCATGGACGCACCGTTACATTGGCCGCGTATAGTTACGACTTCTGTGAACTTTGGCGATTTATTCCCACAGTAGTTCTGAAATCGCCACCTGGTACAGAGCATAGAAGTGACAGCATCTGACCGGGCGTGACTGGCCCTCTAGTGGCACTGACAGGCAGCATCTGACCGGACGCGACTGGCCCTCTAGTGCACTGACTGGCTGACGACAGTACCACTGACCCTCTAGTGGAACTGTAGTGTGGCATATGGGGGAGAAACGGCACAGCTGTCCTCCCACGCCCCAGAAATGTACTGTGGTGTGAGCATGTGGGGGACAAACGACACAGCTGTCCTCCCACGCCCCAGAAGTGTACTGTGGTGTGGACATATGGGGGACAAACGGCACAGCTGTCCTCCCACGCCCCAGAAGTGTACTGTGGTGTGGGCATATGGGGGACAAACGGCACAGCTGTCCTCCCACGCCCCAGAAGTGTACTGTGGTGTGGGCATATGGGGGACAAACGGCACAGCTGTCCTCCCACTCCCTTGAAGTGTATACGGCGTTGCAAAGGTACGCCATAGGTGGTTCGGAATGTGCACCTTTTTCTTTCAGAAATGAATGTGTTGTGTTAGCATGTGGTGCTGAAACACCATATGCTGTTGGTTGAGGAGCATGTCAATGTAAACAAAATAGTAGCATTCCTATGGCGACACGTGGCAAAGTACCACCAAGATCTTTACTTAGGAATTTTGACTGGGCTGGGGCTGTGATCATTGGTAGTTGCGGGAACACCGTCCAAGCCAATCGGACCCCCACCCGCAGTAATGCTAAGGCAGTGGTGAAAGGTCACTCACTTGAGGAGGAGTGACGGCCATGACTTGGACCCCCCCCCCCACAGACATGCTGGAGCAATGGTGAAAGGTCACTCACTGGGTGAGTGGAGGTGGCACTGACATGATTGGAAAACCACCCCCGCCTCACGGTTAGCATGTTTGAAGACGCTCTGCAAAGTACCACATTGAAAGTGCCAGCACTATGCAAAAGTACTCTGGGAAGAATATGGAAGCCTCCACGATGCTTTTCAGTTTATTTGCAAAGGTACAGGATTAACAACGTGACGTCTTTGCTGGTGCAGGAAAGATGTTAAGATGAGCCTGTTCAGCTTTTGAGATGTAAAATATTAATTTGTGCTCCCAATTTCTGATGCTTGGCTTGCTGTACTTTCTCCCTTAAAGAAGTGCTGGATTAGCATTTGCTCATTCATGGAATTTGCACACTGGAGATAACTGCCAATTTATCCATGAATGAAACATTTGAAGTGGATTATTTCAAAGAAATTTCTGATGTTCTTTTCTTTCCACTATTCCCATAAATTTCGTAGATCATTTTAAGTTTCTACATGCCGTACATTTTGAGCTACCGTTTTCAGTTGGCGATGATTGATCATTGAGAGATGTCCTCGGAACATGTGGCGGCGCTGTGGGGCGCGATTCCGGCCGCATGCGTCGCCACTGTCGCCGTCTGTTTGTGGCGAAGTCTGCGTCCTTCAGATTCCAAGGCAGCCACAAAACAGCGGCAGTCTGTCGAGGAGGAAGCATATCAGCAAGAACAACGCTTCCTGGCCGCTATCAATCAATGGCGGTTTGTTTGTGAGTGGGCTGGGTTGGATTGCTGCGTGATGCCTGGTGGGGCGTCATGATGTGGCCGTCAGTGAACCATTCGGAGCCGTCAGTGAACCATTCGGAGCCGTCAGTGAACCATTCGGAGCCGTCAGTGAACCATTCGGAGCCGTCAGTTAACCCTTCTTTCTTTGGGATGGTGCGGCGTGACTTGCCAATATGCGATCACTCGGTGTGTGAGGTCTCCAGTTTCAGTCACGTTAATGGCCGGCTATGCCATTGCGCGGGTGCTAACCGGGCCTGCTGATCGTGTAAGGCAGTGGCGATTGACCTTTGTTGTTTAGCTCTCGGATGTCACCTCTGGTATGTTATGGGGTCGCGTTCAGATAAGCTTTCGTACGTTTGACCTGTCTGTTTCGTGTTTTCCCGTCTGTTTCTTGTGCTTGACCTCTGATATATTTCCCCGTCGGGCGACCGTTATGTTTGGCCCGCAGATGACAGCCCTTGCACGGCAACCGCATATATTTCACCCTCGGGTAACCTTTACGTTTGACCCGCAGATGACCGTCCGTGCACGGCTACGGCCGACCGGCTTCCGACGGTCGCCGCCGTCAAGCCTTGGTGGGAGAAGGAGACCGAAAGGCCGATACCGGGCAAAACGTCATCAAAAGGTGGGTCCCCGCGTGGGAGAGTGATTCTCGTCAGCTGTTGGCCTGAGCATGCCACCACTGCTCGCCTCCAGTGGCCACGGAGCTCGCGCGCCGGCGGTGTGCTGTTCCGCTCTACATACGATCGTCAGCTGATCCGTCCACGAGCGTGCTCTCGGAGCTGTTTGTTCCGCCTATCGGCGCATGTTTCTTGGCCGGAAACGTGGGAAGCGGAATCGTGCGTCTCGAATGATTCGATGCATGTGGCGGCTCCTGGTCGCCAGAGTCCAACTACTATATTACGATTCGGCCGCTAGATGGTGTTAGTGCGATTGGCGGCAGCTGGCCGGATGCGGGCGTTGATAGTGGGTGGCTGGTGGCCGCCAGCAGAGCGTGAAGCGCCGCTCTGCGTCGCGTCTGTGCTGCGTGTGGGCGCCGTGGGAGCGCGTGCGGGGCTGGCGTGAGAGATCGCCGTCGGGATTGGCGTGGGATCGCGGGCGAGATTAGCGTGGATCGCGGGCGAGATTGCCGCGAGATCGCGGGCGTGATTGCTGCGACTCGGCGCAGTGCCGGAGGTATATCGACTGGATGGCCGGCACGACGGAAGGTGGGTACTAAGCGCAACTGTCGCCGGCTCGACTCTGCCGTCCGCCAGGTCGGTTTTCACTTTCTGCCGGCTGGGGTCATGTGTGGCGATGCGGCGGTGGCACAAAGAGTGAAACCGACCGCACTGGAGTGTCTATTGTGCCCGTTCACCTATGAGTCAATGGCGGTGACCTGCGGTGGCCCGTCTCGCCGCCCGTGGCAGGGTGGAGCGGCCGTGCCACGTCCGCCTCCGTCCGCGCGTGACTCAGAGCCGTGCAGATGGTGGCCGACCGGCGTAGGATCTGCAGGCCTGCAGGGGCACAGCTGGCGGGGTACAGCCCCTGACAGACGCTCCTCGCGGTCGCGGTCCGTGGCACGGCCGCTCACTGGTGCAGTGACCGCGGTCACGGTGATCAGACGACCCACCTGATCGGTCACAGCCGCCTGACCGGACCCAACTACTGCAGATGTTGGTTGGTTGGTTGGTTGGTTATTTGATTTTACGACACATCGACCGTTGAGTCATGTAGCGTCGCTAATCTCTCACGCCGATTGGTCGCGGGCGAAGAGTAGTGACAGGTGAGACTCGAACCCACAACCTTTCGATTGTGAGACGAGCATCTTACCCGTAGACCACTCGTCCCCCATACTGCAGAGGTGCGGCAGCCGTGATATGCTGCACAGCCCGATTCGCCCCTCCCACCACCGTCGCGGCCAGCCCGGCGGCAGTCGTCGGTGCCGACGACGCGCCAAATGCCTGAGTCGGAGCACCGACGGCGACATTTAACTGTCCGGGGGACGGAACGTGGTCACTAGACCAGCCCGAAGGCGGGGTAAGGTCATTAGACCGTCCTGGGGGCGCGATTAGGTCACTGGACTAGCCGTGAGGCGGTGCGAGGTCATTTAGTCGGCTGGAGGGCAGGCGAGGTCCTTGGGCCGATCAGAAAGTGGGACTGGGTCATTAAGCTGTCCCAGAGGCGGGGCGAGGTCATTAGACCGGGCCGCAGACGGGGCGCTGCCAGTGACGATATCACGCTCGTCTGACCAGTGATGACTGACTGAGCGTGTGTGTATACTCCCCTCCAACTTCCATTTTACCGCACATGTACCGAACGTGGGTATCTCATCACCCCCGTGCATGTGTGTTTGCGATGGCGGGACTCTAGCCGCCTCGTTAGCTCAGTGAATAGAGCGCCGGCCTGCCAATGTCTCCCAGTCTTGGCACAACGTATCGAGTCGCTCGACGCTCTCGCTATTGACTCCTCCGGTTGTGATGGTTTGTTGGCAATTGGCCAGACAAGGTCCTGGGCGCATGAACCAGGCGGCCTTGGCCGTCTGTCTATGTGGGTATGCTAAACTCCGGGTCAAAATTGTGCTACAGGGCTGGAATTTCCCAACCAGGAAGTGGGTTCAAGGTCAACGCAACAAACTTGTTCTGAGCATTGACTCTGATTCTATAAAGCCTCCCCAACAACAATTCGAACTATTGTCTTTGATGTTTGAATTGGTAGATGGCAATTGGTCACCAACGCAATCCTGGCAAGGCAATAGGTCACCAACGTATTTGACGTAATTAGGAGAAGCTTGATACTGCGGTACCCTGCTCCAATTATCTGTATTCTTCATCGGTGAATCACGCAGTAGTCGTTCCAAGTCATGTGGCGTCAAGCATGGATTATTCTAGTTGCTGTTACTGACCGAGAATACCGAGTATACTTGTGCGCTACCTAACCTAACCTAGTTGGGAAATTAACATTTTAGGTTGTCTGCTCGATTTTGATGAAAAAAACATCACATATACTATGTATATTTACATTATTACGATGATGTGACTGCTCATTTCCACTGGAAATGTTTACAATGCATTTCTCAACAACAGCTTCCATTCTTCTTTGATCGTGATGTGCAGGTGCAACATTCAGTAATACCGAAAAACCGCTTTGTGTGGGGTAATACATATATAGCGAATGATAAGTAATACTTGAGATAAAAATATATACTGACCTCACTTAGTAGGTAAATTCACATTTTAGTCAATCAGATTTCCAGCAAAAAAAATAATGTTTGAATACTATGTTCATAAGTATGATTAAGATGTGACCACTCATTTGCGTCAGGAATGTTCACCCTTCAGTTGGCGAACAAAATACCAACACAAAGTGGCTTTGAGTAGGATACTATGTAATGAAGAACGTAATAAGAAGCCCAACATAGCTGAGACATTATTGCATGCAAGAGACTGGCCCGGCTCCGTCTCAATAATACGGTTAGATAAGCTGCTTAGGATTTCCTTGTGCAGCATTTGACAAATATCCTAACAAAACAACATAGGAAAAGCGCTTTGTGTTTTGCGTGTCACCCCTTCGCTTGTTGATTGTAGCTTTACGGCGCACTCGGCAGCTGAGGCCATCTGGTGTCGTCTGGTTTTCATCCTGACAGGGAGGGCAGGTAATCGAACCCCGTACCTCTGGCATTCCAAGCGCTCATTTTAACCGCTGAGCTACCGGCTCCAGCGCCCTCTCCCTTGTTGCTGCCTGTCATACCACAACCCCCTCAGTAATTTCAGCCCGTCTGATATCCGCCACATTTGGCAAAATACGTCCATGCATTGGAATTTCTCTCGCTTTTCCTTACATGGATAATGCGTTGCCCAAGCCGACAATCCTATGTAAACGTCCCGAAGGAACGACGCTAAGCGCTTTGATTGATCCTATCCAGCCTCGAATTTACTTTCGGGTGTCAATGCAACCTGAGTAGTTGCTACCCATCCCACCGCCACTGGGATTACGGCAATAAAAACGATATAAAACAAAAGAAGAGACTGGCTGGCGGGGTGGTAGCGTCGCTCTGCTGGAGCACTCATCTTCTCCGCCCGGCGGTGCGGCAGTGCTGTCGACCCGTACTGACGCGTCGCCTCGCGTCCGCTCCCGTCTCCCGTAACAGCTCCTTCTCCTACCTCCCATCCTTCTTTCCCGTCCCTCTCGTAAGTGGCATTTGCCCTCAAAACATGTGCCAGGTCCACCCTCCATGATATCACTGAGCCAAACCGTTTGTGCCCCGCCCAGGGAGGCTGAGATTTATGGCCAGTCTGCGACCTGCGATAGCCAGCCGGACTAGGAATTGCATGTAAGCGTGTACGGGCCCGGCCGTCGGCTTTTTAACGTTGTATCGTCTGGCGTTGTGTCGCCACGCCCTCCCACTTACCACACATCGGCGAGCCCAAACTGTGCATCCACGACTGTGTGACGCTGAGTGGGCTCGGCATTGGAACACCGCGGGCAGTGCCGGTTGCGCGGGCGTGTACCTGCTGGCACACGGTGGAGTGCCAGCAGGTACGTGTGCGACTGTCCTGCGTCCTACTCTGGCGCCAACACCTCATCTGGGTTTTGTTTTTTGTGGGCTGTCCTGCGTCCTACTCTGGCGCCAACACCCACCTGTCACATCTCGACTGGTGGCAGCAGATACGTGTGTGGTGGGAGCTGTCCTGCCGTCCTACTCTGGCGCCAACACCCACCTGTCACATCTCGACTGGTGGCAGCAGATACGTGTGTGGTGGGAGCTGTCCTGCGTCCTACTCTGGCCCCACCCCCCACCCTGTCACATCTCGACTGGTGGCAGCAGATACGTGTGTGGTGGGAGCTGTCCTGCCGTCCTACTCTGGCGCCAACACCCACCTGTCACATCTCGACTGGTGGCAGCAGATACGTGTGTGGTGGGAGCTGTCCTGCCGTCCTACTCTGGCCCCCCTGTCACATCTCGCTGTCAGCATTTTGGTGGGGCTTTCCTTCCGTCCTACTCTGGCCCAACACTCACCTGTCACATCTCGACTGTGGAGCAGGTGCGTGTGTGGTGGGAGCTGTCCTGCCGTCCTACTCTGGCGCCAACACCCACCTGTCACATCTCGACTGGTGGCAGCAGATACGTGTGTGGTGGGAGCTGTCCTGCCGTCCTACTCTGGCGCCAACACCCACCTGTCACATCTCGACTGGTGGCAGCAGTAGAAACGCTACAGGCGACAGGTCTCTGAAGCGTTGGTAGATGCAATTGAGCCATGGAAGTAAAACGTTAATGAACGTACCTTTTTTTAAACCGTAAACGCAACTTTAGGATTGTTTTTAAGTTGATACAAATGCTCTCCTCCAACCTTTCCCCACTCCCAATTTCCACAAGTCAAAATTGAAACTGATCCCTGAAGCCGTGCCGCAGCGACCAGGGTAGCTGTGATTGGTCGGCGTGCCATCGGCCGTCAGTCACTCAGCTGTCAAACACCACCCTCCCATCACGTGACGGCCAGGGTAGCTGTGATTGGTCGGCGTGCCATCGGCCGCCAGTCATTCAGCTGTCAAACACCACCCTCCCATCACGTGACAGCCAGGGTAGCTGTGATTGGTCGGCGTGCCATCGGCCGTTAGTCACTCAGCTGTCAAACACCACCCTCCCGTGACGGCTAGGGTAGCTGTGATTGGTCGGCTTGCCATTGGCCGCCAGTCACACAGCTGTCACAGATACCGACCTCCCGTCACGTGACGGCCAGGCAGTGTTTAAATAATGATTTCTGGTTAGGTGTGAGATGTCTAAACAAGTGCAGCAGGATGTCGAAATCGCCATGGAAATGATGTTATTTAAAATATTTGTTAAGTCCTGCAAACCCAGTTTTCATGGAGTTACGTACATGTCATTTCCCGCTTTGGGTGTTTTGACAGGTACCTAAGTTGTGGACACCAATATCAACGATAACGATACAAACACCTATGCTATAAAATGGTATGAGCGCATAGCATGTCATAGGTAATCCCTTCGACTGGAATTGCGCTACGGTATGTTCGTTATCACGATCCCGGATCCGTTGTGGTGAGCATAAACATGACACTTGTAAACGGGATGCAGTTATAAATGAGGAATGAAGGCTTCACAAACATGCATCAAGAAGCACGATGTCGATGCTCCTTTGGGAAGGATGTGGATTCAGAGTTCAATAAGTGGTATATTCCACCCTATTTCGCTAATATTTTATCACCGCGGCCAGGGTAGCTGTGATTGGTCGGCGTGCCATCGGCCGCCAGTCACACAGCTGTCAAACACCACCCTCCCGTCGCTCGCAGTCTGAACGCTGCTGGCAGCTTCGCAGATGACGTCACACTCTCGGCTGTCGGTACGGGCACCGTCACTCAGCCGCTATTTTTGGTGCTGCTGTTTTTAAAAGCCCAATCAACCCGTCACGGATGAGGTATCAATGTTGGTCATTGATCATTGATAGTTTGTCGTCGAACGTGATCGGCGTAGAACACCAGACCGACGGAGTTTGTCTGTGCCACGATTTGTTCAGCAGACATGCTGATGTATTTATTCGGCTACATTAAAAGGTCCTTTTCTGCCACTATACGAGATTGTTCTTGAACCACACTTGCCCAAGAAACGTCTCACGCAGGTTGCGTAATCAGCGGCAGAGCTGCTATCCTTCCAGTATGTTCAGCAGTGTCACTGTCCCCGGCCTGTTCAGCAGTGCCACTGTCCCTGTCTGTTCAGCAGTGCCACTGTCCCCGGTCTGTTCAGCAGTACCACTGTCCCCGGCCTGTTCAGCAGTGTCACTGTCCCCGGCCTGTTCAGCAGTGCCACTGTCCCCGGCCTGTTCAGCAGTGCCACTGTCCCCGCGTTCAGCAGTCCTGTCCCGGCCTGTTCAGCAGTGCCACTGTCCCCGGCCTGTTCAGCAGTGCCACTGTCCCCGGCCTGTTCAGCAGTGCCACTGTCCCCGGCCTGTTCAGCAGTGCCACTGTCCCCGGCCTGTTCAGCAGTGCCACTGTCCCCGGCCTGTTCAGCAGTGCCACTGTCCCCGGCCTGTTCAGCAGTGCCACTGTCCCCGGCCTGTTCAGCAGTGCCACTGTCCCCGGCCTGTTCAGCAGTGCCACTGTCCCCGGCCTGTTCAGCAGTGCCACTGTCCCCGGCCTGTTCAGCAGTGCCACTGTCCCCGGCCTGTTCAGCAGTGCCACTGTCCCCGTCCTGTTCAGCAGTGCCACTGTCCCCGGCCTGTTCAGCAGTGCCACTGTCCCTGTCAGCAGTGATGTCCCTGTTCAGCAGTGCCACTGTCCCCGGCCTGTTCAGCAGTGCCACTGTCCCCGGCTGTTCAGCAGTGCCATGTCCCTGTCTGTTCAGCAGTGCCACTGTCCCCGGCCTGTTCAGCAGTGCCACTGTCCCCGGCCTGTTCAGCAGTGCCACTGTCCCCGGCCTGTTCAGCAGTGCCACTGTCCCCGGCCTGTTCAGCAGTGCCACTGTCCCCGGCCTGTTCAGCAGTGCCACTGTCCCTGTCTGTTCAGCAGTGCCACTGTCCCCGGCCTGTTCAGCAGTGCCACTGTCCCTGTCCAGCGTGACTGTCCCCGGCCTGTTCAGCAGTGCCACTGTCCCTGTCTGTTCAGCAGTGCCACTGTCCCCGGCCTGTTCAGCAGTGCCACTGTCCCTGTCTGTTCAGCAGTGCCACTGTCCCCGGCCTGTTCAGCAGTGCCACTGTCCCCGGCCTGTTCAGCAGTGCCACTGTCCCCGGCCTGTTCAGCAGTGCCACTGTCCCTGTCTGTTCAGCAGTGCCACTGTCCCCGGCCTGTTCAGCAGTGCCACTGTCCCCGGCCTGTTCAGCAGTGCCACTGTCCCTGTCTGTTCAGCAGTGCCACTGTCCCCGGCCTGTTCAGCAGTGCCACTGTCCCTGTCTGTTCAGCAGTGCCACTGTCCCCGGCCTGTTCAGCAGTGCCACTGTCCCCGGCCTGTTCAGCAGTGCCACTGTCCGGCTGCCTGTTCGGCAACAGTGGCGCCGCCCTGCGGCAGGGTGTGGCGGCCGTTTAGTTGGCTGCCATGGCATGTGTGACCTGATGCCTTTCGGTGATCGGTGATTGCTGCGGCCGGCAGACCGTTGTGTAACGCACTGCTCTCCACCGCCGCCGCCACCGCCGCCGCCGCTGATTGCTGGGCAAGTGGGTCGACACAGCCGGCCGGGCGGCTTGTTCGCTGTCGGCTGAGGGTTGCAGTTGCTCGCCGGAGTGGTGTACGCCGACGTACGGCCTCAGTCGGTTTACGAGGAGCTGGACGGTGCGAGAGTGATGCATCTGTCGCTGTGATGGCCTGCTATGGCTGGTGGAGGGAGCACATCGTGGACTTCTGTCAGGCGTATGCTGGCCGTGTGGCTGCGGTCGGTGGCAGGTCGGTCGTGACCTCTGACCTCTGTCTGACCGGCGACGGGCCGGTCGTGACGTCTGCCTGACCGGCGGCGGACTGGTCGTGACCTCTGACCTCTGCCTGACCGGCGGCGGACCGGTCGTGACCTCAGGCCTCTGCCTGACCGGCGGCGGACCGGTCGTGACCTCAGGCCTCTGCCTGACCGGCGGCGGACCGATCGTGACCTCTGACCTCTGGCGGACCGGTGCTGCACCCCGGCTGCCGGCCGGCGGCCGTCCAGTGCACCACCACCTGCCGTGAAAGTCGGCCGGCCGGCGGCACCACTCGGCCCGGCCGGCGCGGACCGTTCAGTCACTGCAGCGGCAGCAGCGCCGGCGGCGGCGCAGTGTCGTGCCAGAGTGGGAGCTGACCGGACCAGCGGCCGCCGGCTGCCACTGTGGTGAGCCGTCCAGGCGGACTGGTCGGAGCGGTCGGCGCCGCGTGCCAGCCGGCTGAGTCAGCCTGGGGCCGGCTGGCCTGGCCTGACCTTGGTGCACTGGACGGCGGCGGCTGTATCGCCCGGCCGGCCGCATTGATTGGTCCGCCGGACCCGCGCTCGGTGCTGGCCCAGAACCTGTGTGGGGGCGACCTGGCTGTGTCGTCACCCGAACACCTGCCGCCGAGCTGGCACAGCCAGTGATCTGGGAGCCGCCTCCCGCCACACGGCAGTGACTCGGCAGCCGTCTCCCACCACACGGCAGTGACTCGACAGCCGTCTCCCGCCACACGGCAGTGACCTGGGAGCCGTCTCCCGCCGCACGGCAGTGACTCGGGAGCCATCTCCCGCTACACGGCAGCGACTCGGCGGCCGTCTCCCGCCACACGGCAGCGACTCGGCGGCCGTCTCCCGCCACACGGCAGCGACTCGGCTGCCGTCAGACGAGTGGTTGGTGTTCCGTCTGCAGTAGTGTGCGACCGCACGCGTTTCCGTGATGGTGGTTGTGATGGATCCGACGGCACGGCCGATTCGCCGGCCCAGCCGCGCACCGGCCAGCGCCGGCCGCAGTCTGCCGAATCTGGCGCGCATCTCCGTGCCGCTGCCGCGCTCCATGCGCCGACCCACAGGTGAGGGCGACACACCAGGCTGCCGATGACGGCCAGGCTGGGTGGTCTGGCCACTGTCGACTGCCCGTCGGCGCTGCGTCGTCAGGCTAAAGACCCGCTGCAGCTTCCCTGCCGCTGCAGACTTCCCGAACGACTCCCTGCAGTGGTCCTGCTGTGGTGGACGCCTGTCGACTCCCAGCAGTGGTCCGGCTGAGGTGTACGCTTCTGGACTCCCTGCAGTGGTCCTGCTGTGGTGGGCGCTTGTGGACTCCCCGCAGTGGTCCTGCAGTGGGGGACGCCTATGGGCTCCCTGCAGAACATACTATACGCATGCGCCCTGGAATAGTCTCTATAAGGACAGCTCGTCCTCGATGCTCCATACAGATCAGATTCCTTTCAGACGTAGCTGCGAGCTTGCCGTATCCTTTTTTTTGTTGACAAATATGGTCCTGGGCGCTGTATGACCAGCTTAGCCGTTACGCCCTAAAGCCCCAGCAGCAGGCATTCCGCAAAATGGCCACCGCTGCAGTGGTCCGGGTGGCCTGACGACCGCCATCCCCAGAGTGCTGGTGCTGGGCTGACTTCAGTCGGCAGCAGCTCCAAGCCGACTGGCGGCTATCTGGTGGCTATTGTGCAGAGTGGCTACCTGGGAGACCATGCCAGGTCCCCCTCCCCTCCCTGTTCCACCGCCTGTGAGTGCAGTGGTAGCACGTAACTTCAGGTATCCAGGAACCTTGATACACGACCACACAACTCCCCGTGCAATGCTCACCCGGGCTGGTGTACAATGCCAACAACTTGCTTTTGCTCGTTTGTGATTTTGTTTCTACCGAAATGAACAGAGTATTATCATTAAAAGCAGGAAGTTATGGTATTATTTGACCTTGTTTGCCATGGGATAGAAATTTGTTCTAAAAAACTATACCAGGGAAGAAGTGCGCTGTCTTCATATATTTTGAATGCCTGACAGCGCAGGCTGGTCGGTGGCCGCCATTCGTTTCCGGAGAATGGGTGGTGTGGATGTCAGGTTCAGGGTGTATGGGCGCGGCTTGCGGCTTTTCGTTTAGAGCAGCACACATCTGGTCATGCTGACTTCAAGACCGAAAACCGGTAGGCGATCAAACATCCGTGGGATTTTAGGTTAGGGTTGGTTAGCTCTGGCTTCCTAACGGCGATTTATACCGCGTGTCGCGTAAACTAACTCCGCCATCCGCTTCAACACGGCTGAAAGCACCGGTGGCAACTCTCAGACGCCATTGTATGCGAGGCCATTGATTGTGAACAATGACCGCACCGTCGCCGAAGTGGTGCCTGGTGCAGTATGCATGCTTGTCGCCGGGTGGGCGGTTTGGCCGGGGGAAGTGCACGATGAAGAGTTGCGTCAGGGCCGGGCCTGGCCTGCGGCCAGTGTCTGGCTGATCGTCTGGGCTGGGCAGGTGAACCTCGCCGGGGACTGGTTGGGCCTATCGCCTCATCTCGGCACCTTTCCCGGTACTGATGCTGGCCGCTTTCGCTCCGAAACTGGTGTATTGCGATAGATGTTGGTGGCGTCAGCTGGTGTTGTCGGGAGGGGAACAGAGCACGGCCGGGTCGCCGGACAGTGGTCTCCGCCAGCTGTCTCCCGCGTCAGCTGGTGTCGGGTGGGGAACAGAGCACGGCCGGGCCGCCGGACAGTGGTCTCCGCCAGCTATCTCCCGCGTCAGTTGGTGTTGTCGGGTGGGGAACAGAGCACGGCCGGGCCGCCGGACAGTGGTCTCCGCCAGCTGTCTCCCGCGTCAGCTGGTGTTGTCGGGAGGGGAACAGAGCACGGCCGGGCCGCCGGACAGTGGTCTCCGCCAGCTGTCTCCCGCGTGAGCTGGTGTTGTCGGGTGGGGAACAGAGCACGGCCGGGCCGCCGGACAGTGGTCTCCGCCAGCTGTCTCCCGCGTCAGCTGGTGTTGTCGGGTGGGGAACAGAGCACGGCCGGGCCGCCGGACAGTGGTCTCCGCCAGCTGTCTCCCGCGTCAGCTGGTGTCGTCGGGTGGGGAACAGAGCACGGCCGGGCCGCCGGACAGTGGTCTCCGCCAGCTATCTCCCGCGTCAGTTGGTGTTGTCGGGTGGGGAACAGAGCACGGCCGGGCCGCCGGACAGTGGTCTCCGCCAGCTGTCTCCCGCGTCAGCTGGTGTCGGGGGGGGGGGGCAGAGCACACCCGGTACGTTGGACAGTTGCCAATGCCATCTGTCTCCCGCGTCTCTCTGCTAACCTCTGTCAGCCTTATCTGTGTCGCCATGGCCTCCATACAACACTGGAATGGCAGTCATCTGCACTGAACAATGCCAAATAATTACCGGAGGGCGAAAGCCTAGGATCTTCCTTCCAGTACCAGAAACAATGGGAGCGGTCCAACCATGCTGCTCTTGAGAGGCTTGCAACAACGCACCCTATACAATGGGAGCGGTCCAACCATGCTGAAGTTTGAGGCTTGCAACGACGCACCATATAATCACACAATAAGCACCGACATATAGCTTCGCTTCTGATATCTACTCAATATTCTAATTGGCCAGGATCTTCCTCCTCCTCTGCTCCTCTCCCACCAATAATTTAATATCGATTATGTTGTCGAGCTTTGACACTCGTGTATCTGGTGAAGCTGTTGAGCGCCCTAATTCTTGCAGCGAGGAATGGGGACGTAGGTGGCACATTCTTACCGCGAGGAATGCTGACGTAGATAGCATATTCTTGCAGCAAGGAATGGGGATGTATGTGGCACATTCTTGCAGCGAAGGATGGGGACGTAGTTGGCACATTCTTGCAGCGAGGAATGGGGACGTAGGTGGTACATTCTTGCAGCGAGGAATGGGGACGTAGTTGGCGCCATAACGTTCAGCCAGTTCTTGAAGCTCACGCTATACCCTATACCATATCGTGAACCACTGCTTCATTGCTTTCATCATTACGGCTTTTGCAGTGTGTTGGCAGCAAATTAACCCGGTAATTAGCACATCCTAAAGCACTAACCACCACCACCGCTTGCAGTGTATTGCGAAGTATTGCATAACTATTTAGTTACATCAAGCATCATTTCAATATACAGAACTTACCATGTTTCGCCCGTGACCCACCCAGCAAGACGAGACGTCTAACTGGTTGCGTAGTTGAAATAAGGTCAACACATGGTTGTATGCGCTAAGTAAAAGTACCCCGTAATTTCTACCTACAAGCAACCGCTTGAGTTCCGTGTGCTCCAAAAGTAGGAATAAAAGTAGAAGACGCCTGGCAACTACGTTCAGTTGTCGTGCTTGTTGATTTTGTGTCGATACATGCACTCCGCGGTCGACTATGATCATTTCGTTACGACCTTGTACCCGGATTGCAGAACTGGCAATTGAGAAATCCAGCCATGTCCCCTGTGGTTCTCCATTTCCTCGGAGTCTCCGCGATCCGTCTGCCCTTCCCTGATCCCCGCTTGGTTAACCGTGACCCGGCTGTTCCGGCGTCACCCTTGCCTCTCTATGACCTCTGTGCTGTGACTGAATGTCTGTCGGGATGTATGCGGTTAGCCGAGAGTGTATCGTGTGTCCTACAGCACCCGCAGCTGGTACCATCTGGCAGGCTCCGACCCGCAGCTGGTACCATCTGGCAGGCTCCGACCCGCAGCTGGTACCATCTGGCAGGCTCCGACCCGCAGCTGGTACCATCTGGCAGGCTCCGACCCGCAGCTGGTACCATCTGGCAGGCTCCGACCCGCAGCTGGTACCATCTGGCAGGCTCCGACCCGCCAGAACGACTACCGTCAGGGCCGAAACAAAATCGGGATTGCCTGGATTTCCGAGCACTTAAAAGCCGACAGAAATCAAACTGAATGTATTTTGTTGGTGCAATCGGTATTTTACCATTTATGTGTACAAGTAGAGTTGCTTCAGTTGTCACGTCAATGTATTGTGCAGATTTATTTGGTTGTATAGTACATGTGCACTATGGATGTGAGTGTGCTCTGGAGTTGTTACCGAGACGTTGGGCTCAGACACCTGGAGCCCAATCTCAGAGTCCGTTACCGGCCGCCACTGTCGGCGAGCCCTCCAGAATAGCTGCGCTACCGACCTGCTTGTGGTGACGGCGAGCCGCGCCGCAGCCGCGCCACGGCCGCGCCGCAGCCGCTCCACGGTCACGCCGCCGCTCCAACTGGGTCACGACAGTTTGCGGTTCGGTCACGTTGGCGTCCGGTCACGAGCGCCGGGAGCAGTGCGTGGTGCGTGCTGGGCGGCCGCCGCTGTCTCCGTACCCGTCACTCTGTATGGCGGAGTTGGCGCACCAACAGTCGGCCTACGAGTGGGCGGCGGCGGCGCGTGGTGTACAACAGCCGCGCCGTCGCCCGACGACCCCGGGAGACGGGCCGGTGGGCGTGGTGACGTCACACGAGTCGGGTCACCCGGCGCCTGCCTGGTGCACACGTGGCGCCTCCGCGGAGATGGACGTTGTGATTGTCCGCCGGGACACGTGGCCGCCCCGGCTGGATATGTGGGCGTACATCGTGCGGAGCAAACTTCGACGGGTAGATGGATGTGATTGTCCGCGAGGACTCGTGGCCGCCCCCGGCTGGATATGCGAGGAGCAATCGCGTATCCAATCGCAAATCCGCTTCTGCATCGTGCGGAGCAAACTTCGATGGATAGTTACACGGCTCTCAATACGCTCTCATCGGGCGCCAGCGGGTGGCCAGGGCCGCTCTGTACAGGACTCTGGTGCTGCTGGCGACAGATAGCTCCCCGGCTCTCAATAGGCCCCCAGTCGGCCCCACCGGGTGGTCAGGGCCGCCCTGTACAGGACTCTGGTGCTGCTGGCGACAGGCTCCCAGACGAGGTAATGCGGATGAGTGGCGCCTGACAGGGCCGTTCAGCCCGGTATGGCAGCAGCGCACTTTCACGTGCCGACCGCCGGCTGTGGGCTGTGCCGTATTTGGTGCCGCTGCGCGCCGTGTACGCGGTGACCGTGCGGCGGCCGTCAGTCCGGGCGGACCGCTGTCGCTGGCCGGCGGCGGCACCTCCCAGCTGTGCACTTCCCTGATCAACTGGATACATGTCACGACTGGGGACTGCCTGTGTCCCACTGCGCCTAGTCTGTCTGTTGCATGTGTCATCTCTGACTGTGTTTGGAACGATGACGTGTTTGGGTTTTCAACAACCGCCGTTGCTAGTTGGTTATTTGCTATGCAACGTCACCGAGTTTAGGTACAAGCTTTCGGGAGCGATCTGAAGTGAGAGTGTCTGCTCACTGGCGCCAGCCGTGATTCATAGCCTGACCGTGACAGGCGTCCTCATGCATTGTGGATGCACTCGTCCAGCTGAGCACGGTGGATGCCATCGGGGGGGGGGCAGCTGAGTGGTGGGTGCCGTCGGGGGGTTGAATACGGTGGATGTCATCTTGCCATCATAGCCGTGCCATCAATGTAGGCATAGCCGCGTCATGCCTGGAGGCATGGCCGTGCAGTATGACTGGGGAGCGGTGGTCCGCACGGCTGTACTCTGTACTCTGTGCAGGGCTTGTCGGACGCGGTCGGCGGGTACCGGCCGAGTAAGCACTGGGCTCCTGGGAAGCGACACACAACGGTCGGTAGGCCGCCAGCATCCATCACCTGTGTGTGGTCACCACGATCGCCGCACGTGTACGTTCCCAATATGACATCGGTTCTCGTCTTCCAATTAGTCCAAACAGAGCCCCGGGCTGGCGGCAGCGGTCGGCACGCGGGGTGAAATTGCCGCCCTGAACTGGTGCCCCGAACTGGTGCAGATTGATGGCTGCGTCGGACGGTGTTCCGACTGGAGTACAGGCTGCGTGGGAGCGTGTCTAATTGTGTTTCGGGGTGGGGTGGGCTGGGACGGCGGTCGGTGTGTGTGTGTGTGTGGCGGTACAGGCTAGAATAGCGGTCTGTGTGTTTGTTGCGGTATAGGCTGGGAGGCCGGTCGGTATGCGCGGGTTTGACAGACCGGACACATGTTTGTGGCGGAGTACCACCGCCGCCTGACCACCACCGGACGTCCGTCCACACGTCAGGGCGGGGCTCTGCGGCTGTGGGCTGCTGAGAGGGGAGGGATGGGGGAGACAGCACGGCTGCGCTCGTCTGGCCAGCACCGACCTACCATTGGGGCAGCAGGGCGGCAGGTGTGCCAGGGACACCGGACACGGGCCGCCGAGCGTGGTGCCGTGAAGTCTCCGGCGGCTGATCGACAGCGGCTTTCTCCGCTGCCGTCCGGTGTACAGTTGTTGCTGACTGTCTCATCTGCTGATCGACAGCGGCTTTCTCCGCTGCCGTCCGGTGTACAGTTGTTGCTGACTGTCTCATCGGCTGATCGACAGCGGCTTTCTCCGCTGCCGTCCGGTGTACAGTTGTTGCTGACTGTCTCATCTGCCACGCGGCCGCGCCAGCGTCAGGTCACGAGGCTTCATCCTGCCTCGGCCAGTCGGGCGCTCGTGTCCGGGCCGGCTGTACGCTTCACGGCCCCGGGCACGGCTTGATTGGCCAGTAGCGGGGCGCTGCCGCCCGCTGGCTAAGTCTCGGCCGCAGACACTGGCTGAATCTGCCAGCTATTTCGCGGTGTGTGCCTGTCTCACGGGACTGCATTTCCTAACGGGCTTCGTGTGGTCGGTAGAGAGGAGCGCGCTGTTTACACGCTGCGTGACTACAGTTTGCAGTCCGGCAGCCATGTGTGTATATTATGCACTGCCATCTGTTGTGGGCAATTGTGTCACTGCCACTGTTCACGTGACAATGAGAACGTATCCTGGCCTCCCTGACTGCGAGTACAAACCGTGCCCCTTACCGAGGAGACTGTCCATCGCGCTTCGACCACCGACATTTCGCCCGATGGTAGTTGTCCAGATCACGTATAGATGGCGTTGGGTGCCACATTTGTTGTACAGCTTATTGTCAATTCGTGTCGCCGGTTGGTCCACCCAGTCACGGGCGGGCCGACCAGACCATGTATCCTGTCCGGGACGGCAATGTGCTGAAGCCCGAGTTGCTGGCAACCCTTAATAATGAATGGCGCCTGCGAACCCCCGCTGCCATCTGCGGGCCCCTGTATGATCATTCCACAGCGAGCCCCCATTTGCACCTGTTCACGCTCCTTTCACGCTCGTGTATGATCACTGCTGGTACCGCGTCTCCCGGTTCCTCCCGTGCTGCATATGCCAGTACACACGCCGGGAACAGATCCATGACGTGGTCAAGCCAGAGGTTATGAGTTCAAGTCCGCCGAGCTGCCCTAGTGCAGCCCGTGAGAGAAGTAGACTGATACTTGGAGAGCGAGTTTTCGGTGGCGGCCGCCATTGCACAGTGGGGAAAATTGTGATTTAGCCTGAGTTAATTGCAAGCTGACATGCCGTTGGCTGGAGCACAGCCAAGCTCTGCATACCAATAGAGTGGTCAACTTGACACATTTTGACGCCAGAAAAAGCTTCAGGTCAGGTCAGGTCACATAGTTATGACGTGATAACGAAAGGTCCGCACATCAGTTTGTGTGCGGTATGTGCCTTCGTGCTGTCGTCCGCCGTATTGGAGTCAGTTTTGGCTCAACATTGGCTATGATGTTCAGATACGGCTGCCAAGAGTCAGGTGTGTCATCGGGTGAATGTCATCTCACGTCACTGAGGAACAATTTGACCTCGCGTGACTCGATGTTGTTTGCGTCGATGTACAGGCTTATGATGCGTTGTAATCAGCATCTGGCGTCTGAAAAAAGAAGAAGTAAAAACACGAGTTACATCAATTCGTGCTCCCGTGACATTTTCTTACTTGACCCGACATGACCTTTGAGTGATCTTGATCCATGTGTGACTTGTTACCGCTCGTCTGACGCGAAACATCGAGACGAATCGTTGGAAGCCGGTTTCAAAGTTATCCGAGCGGCATTGTACGTTTTAGAGCGAGCCAAAGCAAGCTATGCTAACGGATCAAATTTGGCCACTTTTCACCCCCCTTTGATGTCACAGGTAACCGAGTCTGAATCAACCGGGGTGTTTTGAGATGTGACGTGTGACAGATGTACGAGCACGCACGTTTGATATTTGCTCTTGTGAAGCTTGTCAAGTGGCATGTACACAGACACGTTTCCTTGACATATATTGTACAGTGTGCCAGCACAAACACATCAGGTTCAATGCAGTAGAGGTATAGCACTGAACATAAAGAAAACGCTCGCTCCTCACTCATCGCTGCTGCTGTCACCGTCGCTGCCCGTTCATCATTACTGCTGCCGGTAGCGGCACGAAAGCTGTCGCCCGCAGCTGCCGTCTCGGCGCCAGGCAGCTGGGGCTCAGCCAGCAGGGCCCTCCGGCAGCAGCTTCCCCTGGGGGCTGGCGCAGATGCCTCGTCGGCGCCGCAGTTTAGGCTGCTCAGCAGGGGGTCGCTGACTACCATGAGGTAGATGCATGACTTATGTAATCGAAGCGCCCCCCCCCCCCCTAATAAGCTACCATGAGCTTGCCGAACATGTCGACATCGCGTGGAGGCGCGAGTCCTTCCTGTGTCCTTCAGTGTGCCGCTGACTCAGCGCACTGGTGGACACGCTGTACTGGCATACACACTGAACGGCGGACACACTGCACTGGCAGACATGCTGTACTGGCATACACACTGAACGGCGGACACACTGCACTGGCAGACATGCTGTACTGGCATACACACTGAACGGCGGACACACTACACTGGCAGACATGCTGTACTGGCGGACACGCTGTACTGGCGGACACGCTGTACTGGCGGACATGCTGTACGGCGGACATGCTGTACTGGCGGACGCTCGGACACGCTGTACTGGCGGACATGCTGTACGGCGGACATGCTGTACGGCGGACATGCTGTACTGGCGGACGCTCGGACACGCAGTCGTGCTTCAGCCGGCCGCGCGACGTGTTAAGGACTGAATAATTTGTCGGATCGCAAATGGTCGCAACGAAATCAGGTTGGATCATACACAAAAACATGTGGAGTTTGATTGGAGCGTGTTTCGTTGTGTCGACTCGCCTCGAACATTGTTGATTTTTTCCATCTTTTCAGAAAACGCTCTCGAAGTATTGTATCAACTCCGTACTGAAATTAATGACATAGGGCAATGGGATTAAATGAAACTATGATGTGTGCATATGGGTATTCACCCAATGGTGACCATAAACTATTAGACCATACACTTTTTTACTTGAACATCAACCATAGCCCAGTACTGAAGGCGTCTTACGTCTTATTGATGTAGATGATGTCTTATTGATCCCATGTACGTCTTATTTGCGTGTGCTCCCCGAATATACGTTCGACATCACGTAATGGTCGACTTTTAGCGAATATTCTAACCGTCGGGTTAGGTCAGATCAGCTATCTTATGAGATCGTCTTACAGATCAGCTAAAATGAGCCCGAACTTGAAGACTACCAACATATTTACATAATCTGCAGCGAAAAATGTGAGGAAATATAAAACAGTTCTGGGATTTATTCCGGCTAAATCGCAATTTTCCCCACTGTGCATCCGGGCTCGCGCCCTACGACCATGGGGGCGGCAGCGGGAGACGTGTTCTGAGGTGTATTGTGTCCTGAGATAACGACCCGTGGCCGCGCGGACAAGCTCAACTATACGAAGAACGACGTCTGTGACCAGCGGCAGGCCAAGGCAGTGGCAACAGGGGCGGCTGTAATTGGCTGCGGCCAGTCAGCGCCAGCGAGCCGTGACGATCGCGTGGCCGGGTCACTGACCGTCCCGACTGTCGGCCACACCGTGGCCCGGGGCCCAGCCGCAGACCCGGGGCAGCCGCCGGCCGTCTGACCTCACCCGGGGGCAGTATAGAGACCGATCCTGCCGCTCAACAGTTGGTCACGCGGCTGGTCCGCCGCCGGATGTGTTACCGGGGTGTGTCGCGGAGTCGGACCTCCCACAGTCCAGTGGTCCGCGCGGGTGTTACCGGGGTGTGTCGCGGAGTCGGACCAAAATGAGTCGGCTCTGGCCCATGCAGTACAGCTGGTCCGCCGCCGGGTGTGTTACCGGGGTGTGTCGCGGAGTCGGACCTCCCACAGTCCAGAGATGAGTCGGCTCTGGCCCATGCAGTACAGCTGGTCCGCCGCCGGGTGTGTTACCGGGGTGTGTCGCGGAGTCGGACCTCCCACAGTCCAGAGATGAGTCGGCTCTGGCCCATGCAGTACGGCTGGTCCGCCGCCGGATGTGTTACCGAGGTGTGCCGGTGTTCCGCGGAGTCAGACCCCGTACAGTGCAGAGATTAGCTGACTGTGGTCACAGGCCATGACAGAAAGTCGATATGCGAGGTGAATTGCAATCCTAAACACGCAGATCCAAACATGCATAGTAGTTAATAGCCTAAGTTGGTGAGTCTCAGTCCTTACAAAGCGAACTGAACAGGCACTGATGTCACTAATCTGTCTGGGTGTCACTCCACAAACGGAGCATGACGCACCGCCTGTCTCGGTCAGGGCGCTGATCACCTGTCCGTCTATCATCGTCAGATGAATCAGGTGACTGGTCTCCACTCGACTGCAGCTGGTGTTGTGAAGCTGGTGACTGATCTCCACTCGACTGAAGCTGGTGTTGTGAAGCTGGTGACTGATCTCCACTCGACTGCAGCTGGTGTTGTGAAGCTGGTGACTGATCTCCACTCGACTGCAGCTGGTGTTGTGAAGCTGGTGGCTGATCTACACTCGACTGCAGCTGGTGTTGTGAAGCTGGTGGCTGGTGTCCACTCGACTGCAGCTGGCGTTGTGAAGCTGGTGACTGATCTACACTCGACTGCAGCTGGTGTTGTGAAGCTGGTGACTGATCTCCACTCGACTGCAGCTGGTGTTGTGAAGCTGGTGACTGATCTACACTCGACTGCAGCTGGTGTTGTGAAGCTGGTGACTGATCTCCACTCGACTGCAGTTAGCGTTGTGAAGCTGGTGACTGATCTCCACTCGACTGCAGCTGGTGTTGTGAAGCTGGTGACTGATCTCCACTCGACGAGCTGGTGTTGTGAAGCTGGTGACTGATCTCCACTGACGCTTTTTTTTTTTTTTTTTTCCCCTCAACTGAATTTAGTGTTGTGAAGCTGGTGACTGATCTCCACTCGACTGCAGCTGGTGTTGTGAAGCTGGTGACTGATCTCCACTCGACTGCAGCTGGTGTTGTGAAGCTGGTGACTGATCTCCACTCGACTGCAGCTGGTGTTGTGAAGCTGGTGACTGATCTCCACTCGACTGCAGCTGGTGTTGTGAAGCTGGTGACTGATCTCCACTCGACTGCAGCTGGTGTTGTCAGCACTGTTGGCTTCAGCCGGCTGATCTCAGCTTCCACCCGGCGTGTTTCCTCTGTGAACGCATCAGCTGTCCCGCCGACGTATCTGATGCTTGGTTTGCACAACCCAGTAGACGGCAGCAGCTCATCACTCAACAGCTCTGACTCGTTCACCCTTAGTCTCAAGGTCACTATCGTCGTGCAGAACAGACTTTCATCTGTGGCTAGTTATTCAACTGTGACTCAATTGCTTACTTATACAGAGATTGTGATGTTGCACTATGGAAGCCCCACTTCAGTTGAAGCACACCACGGTGGGTGGTCAGCTGGCTGGGTGAGGGCGGGCCAATCGACGGGTTTAGAGCAATGATAACGTGGTGCGCTTCCATCAGGCGATGCATGCTCTGGTTCAGTAGAACCTGGGGAGTCAGCTCAGACATCCAGCATCTGTCTCACTGAAGGCCATTGAACTGGCCGACGGGGAGCAACCCTCCGTAGTTGACATGACTTTGTCGTGCGCAAGTAAAACGTGGATTTTTCTTGCTTATCATACCGTTTATGCGTACCACTTTGTAGCCGTGGAGACGGTGGGGAAACTGGCGGAGCATTGCCATATGCACGTGAGATGTACATGCCACTGGCGGTGGACGGTTGGCAGCCTCCCGGACCGGAAACTAGCGGACGGTGGGGAAACTGGCCGTGCCTTGCCATATGCATGTGAGATGTACATGCCACTGGCGGTGGACGGTTGGCAGCCTTCCGGACCGGAAACTAGCGGACGGTGGGGAAACTGGCGGAGCATTGCCATATGCACGTGAGATGTACATGCCACTGACAGAGGACGGCTGACAGCCTCCATTGTTTCTGTTGATGCAGACAGGTCAGACGTTCCATCGCTCTTTGCTTTCAATTTCGCTGCCTTCACAAGTTTGTTATCCGCACCGTACTCTTTCAACAACATTTTTGATACTCGCCGCCTGGACCTCTCACTCAGCTGCGCATACTGGGCGCCCACCCGAGCCACGGGGGTGCCTCCTACCTTCACCCGAGCCACGGGGCTGCCTCCTACCTTCACCGGAACCACAGGGCTGCCTCCCACCTTCACCCGAGCCACGGGGCTGTCTCCCACCTTCACCCGAGCCACGGGGCTGTCTCCCACACCCGAGCCACGGGGCTGTCTCCCACCTTCACCCGAGCCACGGGGCTGCCTCCCACCTTCACCCGAGCCACGGGGCTGCCTCCCACCTTCACCCGAGCCACGGGGCTGTCCTCCTACCTTCACCCGAGCCACGGGGCTGCCTCCCACCTTCACCCGAGCCACGGGGCTGCCCCTCCCTTCACCCGAGCCACGGGGCTGCCTCCCACCTTCACCCGAGCCACGGGGCTGTCTCCCACCTTCACCCGAGCCACGGGGCTGCCTCCCACCTTCACCCGAGCCACGGGGCTGCCTCCCACCTTCACCCGAGCCACGGGGCTGCCTCCCACCTTCACCCGAGCCACGGGGCTTCCTCCCACCTTCACCCGAGCCACGGGGCTGCCTCCCACCTTCACCCGAGCCACGGGGCTGCCTCCCACCTTCACCCGAGCCACGGGGCTGCCTCCTACACCCGAGCCACGGGGCTGCCTCCCACCTTCACCCGAGCCACGGGGCTGCCTCCTACCTTCACCCGAGCCACGGGGCTGTCTCCCACCTTCACCCGAGCCACGGGACTGCCTCCCACATTTGCCCGAGCCAGGTGCTTCCTCCCACCTTCACCCGAGCCACGGGGCTGCCTCCCACCTTCACCCGAGCCACGGGGCTGCCTCCTACACCCGAGCCACGGGGCTGCCTCCCACCTTCACCCGAGCCACGGGGCTGCCTCCCACCTTCACCCGGGCCACGGGGCTGCCTCCCACCTTCACATTACGTCACGAGGGTTCTGCTGTCGAGATCACCAGCTCTCTGCTAAAAAAACGGCTAGAGGTTCTTTTTATTCCAAGGCCCGGCACTGGCAACGTCCAATAAAGTAGAAACGCCACCGTGTTTGTACTTTCTTCACAAGTCCTGCAGCACAACGCGAAGCTCCCTTTCGCACGCAGTCGATATTTCAGCTTTACGACTAACTTTGGCTAAGATCATTCATAGCTGAATGACACGCTTCTTGCTTTTCTTCTATTGTTTTGGACAGCAGACAATGCGAAGAAGTCCGTTTTGTTAATTCTCACTTCCACGAAATCCTACGCTTCCGCAGTATACATGAGTGCATTCAAAGCAATTCGTCGCTTTCACAGCCCGCTAGCTGACCCTTGACACCCTCACTCCCACGCGAATAACCGGCGACTGACCGCAATGCCACGTCATCTCTTTGTCCCTGCGCGCTTTGCGAACAATGGTTTTCTCCTCTGTACGGGTCAAATGCCAACAACCAGCCCCCGTTTTATTTGAACTCGCGGCAGTACCAAGTGACCACTGTGTCGGGCGACGCGCTCCAACCCGGACCGCGCGCCGGACGCCAATTTTATCGGTCGAGCGGCCAGAGGTCATCTCTCTGATGTGACTGAGACATTGCACCACTGACTTCCAGCTAATTGTCGCAGCGATCTGTTGAGCACACATGTAGAAACACCTTAAGCACGGTAGCTGTATCCTGCGGCAACTGGGCTCTTTTTCTAGGCTTCCGCAAGTACAGTACCAGCTTTAAATATCGAATATCGATTGTGTATTTTGAACATTCTGAGAAATTATATTTTGTTTCTTGGGTTATTTTTCATTACACCAACTACTTGAAAACACTGGAGGTTTAGTTCATACCAAGTATTATGGATTGTCCATAGGAACAACCCAAATACAGGTACAAAACTTAACAGTAATTTCGTGGCAAAACCGTGCGCCAACTCGCTCACAAACCTTACTTTAGACTAATGCTGAACCAATACAGAATGCTGAGGATGTTTGATGAATGGTTTTGTGTGATTTAATGTATTTGGAATCGGAAAATAGCCGGCGGACAGCTGCAGTCTGTGGGACGTGGACGTTGTGCAGGATGTGGCGGCTGCAGTCTGTGGGACGTGGACGTCGTGTCGGATGTGGCGGTTGCAGTATGTGGGACGTGGACGTTGTACAGGATGTGGCGGCTGCAGTCTGTGGGACGTGGACGTTGTGCAGGATGTGGCGGCTGCAGTCTGTGGGACGTGGACGTGGTGTCGGATGTGGCGGCTGCAGTCTGTGGGACGTGGACGTTGTGCAGGATGTGGCGGCTGCAGTCTGTGGGACGTGGACGTTGTGCAGGATGTGGCGGCTGCAGTGTCTGTCCGATGGCTGTGGGACGTTGACGTTGCCAGCTGTGGCGGCTGCAGTCTGTGGGACGTGGACGTTGTGCAGGATGTGGCGGCTGCAGTCGGTGGGACGTGGACGTCCGAGGCGGCTGCAGTCTGTGCAGGATGTTGACGTTGTCAGATGTCAGATGTGGCGGCTGCAGTCTGTGAGACGTGGACGTTGTGCAGAATGTGGCGGCTGCAGTCTGTGGGACGTGGACGTCGTGTCCGATGTGGCGGCTGCAGTCTGTGGGACGTTGACGTTGCCAGCTGTGGCGGCTGCAGTCTGTGGGACGTGGACGTTGTGCAGGATGTGGCGGCTGCAGTCTGTGGGACGTGGACGTTGTGCAGGATGTGGCGGCTGCAGTCTGTGGGACGTGGACGTTGTGTCCGGATGTGGCGGCTGCAGTCTGTGGGACGTGACCACTGCAGGGTCAGTGTGCCGTCACGTCGCTGCACGGGGTGGCAGCTGGCTGCTGTAGCATTGCATGCCCAGGCGTATGACGCTGGGAGGTCAGTTCCCTGACAACGGCTGTCGGGCGTACTCTGAGGAGAGCTAATGGCTGCCAAATCATCACGCAACACCCCGCCATCTGACGCCACGCCTCCTGACGTCACACCGACTGAGGTCCGCGCCGCCCAAATTTGAGCGGCCAGCGTCGTCTGTCACCGGATCATGTACGGTGGTCAGTTTGACGCCGACCGCTGTGGTCCGGACCCGCTCAGCACGTCTGGACGCTGCTCGACGATGGGGTCGGCACGGGTGTGCGGCGCCTCTGACGTCATCTCTTAGGTCAAGGGTCACTCACGCATGACGTCACAGAGAGCATGTGCTGTCGGCAAGGTGGGGGACCCTGAACCAAGTGCCCGAGGCGTCACGCCCACGACAGTGGAAGGTGTGGTGTGTGTTTGTGTGACGCGGTACCAGTTCTGCAGCTGTGTCACGCCCACGGCAGTGGACGATGTGGTGTGTGTTTGTGTGACGCGGTACCAGTTCTGCAGCTGTGTCACGCCCACGGCAGTGGACGGTGTGGGGTGTGTTTGTGTGACGCGGTACCAGTTCTGCAGCTGTGCCGCGCCCACGGCAGTGGACGATGTGGTGTGTGTTTGTGTGACGCGGTACCAGTTCTGCAGCTGTGTCACGCCCACGGCAGTGGACGGTGTGGGGGGTGTTTGTGTGACGCGGTACCAGTTCTGCAGCTGTGCCACGCCCACGGCAGTGGACGATGTGGTGTGTGTTTGTGTGACGCGGTACCAGTTCTGCAGCTGTGTCACGCCCACGGCAGTGGACGGCGTGGTGTGTGTTTGTGTGACGCGGTGCCAGTTCTGCAGCTGTGTCACGCCCACGGCAGTGGACGGTGTGGTGTGTGCTTGTGTGACGCGGTACCAGTTCTGCAGCTGTGTCACGCCCACGGCAGTGGACGGTGTGGTGTGTGTTTGTGTGGCGCGGTACCAGTTCTGCAGCTGTGTCACGCCCACGGTAGTGGACGGTGTGGGGGTGTTTGTGTGACGCGGACCAGTTCTGCAGCTGTGTCACGCCCACGGCAGTGGACGGTGTGGGGGGTGTTTGTGTGACGCGGTACCAGTTCTGCAGCTGTGTCACGCCCACGGCAGTGGACGGTGTGGTGTGTGTTTGTGTGACGCGGTACCAGTTCTGCAGCTGTGTCACGCCCACGGCAGTGGACGGTGTGGTGTGTGTTTGTGTGGCGCGATACCAGTTCTGCAGCTGTGTCACGCCCACGGTAGTGGACGGTGTGGGGGTGTTTGTGTGACGCGGTACCAGTTCTGCAGCTGTGTCACGCCCACGGCAGTGGACGGTGTGGTGTGTGTTTGTGTGACGCGGTACCAGTTCTGCAGCTGTGTCACGCCCACGGCAGTGGACGGTGTGGGTGTGTTTGTGTGACGCGGTACCAGTTCTGCGCTGTGTCACGCCCACGGCGTGGACGGTGTGGTGTGTGTTTGTGTGACGCGGTACCAGTTCTGCAGCTGTGTCACGCCCACGGCGTGGACGGTGGTGTGTGTTTGTGTGACGCGGTACCAGTTCTGCAGCTGTGTCACGCCCACGGCAGACGGTGTGGGGGTGTTTGTTACCGGTACCAGTTCTGCAGCTGTGTCACGCCCACGGCAGTGGACGGCGTGGTGTGTGTTTGTGTGACGCGGTGGCAGTTCTGCAGCTGTGTCACGCCCACGGCAGTGGACGGTGTGGTGTGTGTTTGTGTGACGCGGTGCCAGTTCTGCAGCTGTGTCACGCCCACGGCAGTGGACGGTGTGGTGTGTGTTTGTGTGACGCGGTGGCAGTTCTGCAGCTGTGTCACGCCCACGGCAGTGGACGGCGTGGTGTGTGTTTGTGTGACGCGGTGGCAGTTCTGCAGCTGTGTCACGCCCACGGCAGTGGACGGTGTGGTGTGTGTTTGTGTGACGCGGTGCCAGTTCTGCAGCTGTGCCACGCCCACGGCAGTGGACGGTGTGGTGTGTGTTTGTGTGACGCGGTACCAGTTCTGCAGCTGTGTCACGCCCACGGTAGTGGACGGTGTGGGGGGTGTTTGTGTGACGCGGTACCAGTTCTGCAGCTGTGCCACGCCCACGGCAGTGGACGGTGTGGTGTGTGTTTGTGTGACGCGGTACCAGTTCTGCAGCTGTGTCACGCCCACGGTAGTGGACGGTGGGGGGTTTGTGACGCGGTACCAGTTCTGCAGCTGTGTCACGCCCACGGCAGTGGACGGTGCGGGGTGTGTTTGTGTGACTTGGTACCAGTTCTGCAGCTGTGTCACGCCGGTGGCCTTGGCTGTTGCGCGCTGTCACAGATTGCGAAGGACGCCGCCGCGGTGCCGTGCTGTCTGCTGTGTCGCCCCAGCTAGCGGGGGGGGTATGGCCTCCCCCGAGTACGGATGGCTGACTGCAGGTGACGCGAGGGCGTGGCTGGCCCCCTGCCTAACTATAGATGGTCGTGCCTTGATACCACTACACGCGCCATGGCTGTGACTGTGGGTGCTCTATGATTCAGGCTTCTGGGTTCCAGCAACAGGACCGCACGCGGTCTGTGGTGCGGTTGTCGGATCTGAGGGGCCAGCATCTCCCGGGCTGCACTGACCCGGCTCCCTGTAGTCTGATTGTGAAGCTGCCCTGGGTGTCAGGCGTGTGCCGACCGGCACCGCACCTGCCAGCTTCCTGGGGTCTGGGTGTGAAGGCCAGCATCTGCCGGCTCCCTGGGTCTGGGTGTGAAGGCCAGCATCTGCGGCTTCCTGGAGTCTGGGTGTGAAGGCCAGCGTCTGCCGGCTCCCTGGAGTCTGGGTGTGAAGGCCAGCATCTGCCGGCTGTCTGTTGTGTCTCGTCTCCCGTGTTCCGTGTTCCATGTTCCATGTGTTGTCTCGTCTCCCGTGTCCCGTGTCCCGTGTTCCGTGTGTTGTGTCGTGTCGCTGTGTTGTCCGCAGTTTCCGGCGGGCGCCAGAAACACAGCGACATGTTACATTGAAGGACTGACCAGAGCCGGCTGTTGCATTGAAGGTCAGATCGGGGCCGACTGTTGTGCTGAAGCCCAGGTTAGGACTGACTCTTCTACCGCAGCCAAAATCAGAAATGACCCGAGATCCGGAGTGGATATGACAAATGCCTACATTTTTGCGATCCAAGTGCCGGCTTTATCATAGCAGGTCTTGACGACCTGCTATGATAAAACCGGTTTGGATTCTCGTCAAAATGCACTGAAGCCTGGGCAAAAGGTCGGTTTTTGCAATTCATGCTTTTTGCGTACAGCATAGTACCATTCTGGTTTGTCTGTTGAATTAAGACTTCACGGGAAATTCACACTATATTTGAAGAGAAGACTTCTTATCGTTTGACCATGCATCCGCAGCCAACAACATCATGGCTATCAATGTATAGGTGAATACTCCTCACTTTGCATCGTCCATCTAAGGAATGAACAAAATTGAAAACGTCACTCCTTGATTCATTCATTCGGACCCCAATAATCTGCAAGATGCCGCACCATCCATCTAATAATCATTGCCACCACCAGATTATGAAATCCTAACTAATATTTTTTTCCCTGTCTTCGAACTTCGCCATTATCTACCATGAATCAAGTGAACGTGTCACTGTCGTTCTGCTGCACGGCTTTTGTCTTCAGCCTGCACGTCTTGAATTTAAAGCTTGTTTGGTGATGACTGAGTTATCTGACATACGTAGTAGTCAAGTAGCCACTAGTGATAACGTACAATGTACAACAATGAACTTGAAGAAGCACGATATATTTAAATGACTATCAGCTGACACTCCACGCACCCGCCACAAAAATGGCATGACGTCATGAAGCGAGGATGGCTGAAAAATGCATAACAGCAACAGCTACCTGAGTTCTATAGTCAGTTGGTAAACTCCTCGTATTATTCAGCTATAGGATATGGTTTCTGTATGTATTATTCGAAATTACTTGCGTATGCCTTGAGTTCACCTATGTTTTTATCTATGTTTTTATCAGCATAGTCCCAGCGAACTACCTTCAAATGTGTGAAATTATCTTCCTCTTTGTTCATCTCATGACGCCACACACCGATCGACGTCACACGCTAAGTTGGGAACTTGGAATGCGGCCACAATTAGCTGGGTCGTTAGTGGCACACTGATGACACATGACAGTAGTTGCGGCTAGGTGCTCTGTAAGCGAGGGCCGACCCCAGTGTAAATTGTTTCGAATAATTCAAGCTTATATTGATGATACATTTTTCACAGTTTTTTTAAAAGTATAATTTTGTAATACAACTTGGGTTTCTATAATTACAACCAGTATGAATAGAGTTTCCCCACTTTCAACACCTACACGATGACGTCATTTACCAAAAAGTTGCTTCACAGTGTGTAACATGGCATGGGCGCATCGAATTTCAGTGCCCTTGACTGTTTGTAGCCAAAGCCAAGAGGGTGGTGCGGGCGTGTGCAGATGTGCCATACCACACGGAGACCGGCGGCTGCGGGGAGCAGGCGGACGGGTCCGCCGTGCGTGTACTGCCAAGAGGGTGGTGCGGGCGTGTGCAGATGTGCCATACCACACGGAGACGGCGGGACGGGTCCGCCGAGCGTGTACTGCCGAGAGGGTGGTGCGGGCGTGTGCAGATGTGCCATACCACACGGAGACCGGCGGCTGCGGGGAGCAGGCGGACGGGTCCGCCGAGCGTGTATGCCGACAGGGGCAGTGGCGGGCGGTCTCGGGTGGGTTCCACGTGCCGAGACCACGGCTTTAGTGAGCAGGCGAGCTGGGTAGCCATGCGTGAGCAGCCGTGAAGGGGAGGGGAAGGTGAGGTGAGTGTGCAGGGCATGGCTCGAGGCCAGTGGCCGTCGTACGCCGGCGCCACTCACCCGCTCGGGCCATGGTGGTTTTGGCGGCGGCGTCCCCTCGCTCGCCTGTAACGTCGCTCTGCTCGTAACGGCGCCGTGCTCGTAACGGCGCCGTGCTCGGGACGTCGCTCTGTTCGGACGTGTTTCTCTTCCGGCCGGTGACACGTCGCTGCTGTCGGCATGTTGTGACGCGTCGCCTCACGTCCTGCCCGTCTCCTTATCCCCCGCCTCTCCGTGGTGAGGGTGGCTCTCGTGTGGCCCGGGTGTGCTACTCACGTCGCTGTCGGCATGTTGTGACGCGTCGCCTCACGTCCTGCCCGTCTCCTTATCCCCCGCCTCTCCGTGGTGAGGGTGGCTCTCGTGTGGCCCGGGTGTGCTACTCACGTCCTGCCGGCATGTTGTACGCTCGCCTCACGTCCTGCCCGTCTCCCTTATCCCCCGCCTCTCCGTGGTGAGGGTGGCTCTCGTGTGGCCTGGGTGTGCTACTCACGTCCCCCTCCCCTCCCCCCCCACCCTCCGCCTCTGTGGTGAGGGTGGCTCTCGCTGCCCGGGTGCTGTGCCGTCTCCTTATCCGCCCCCTCCGTGGTGAGGATGGCCCAAGTGTTCTGAAAACCAGCGAGTGCAGTGTGAAGACAAACGGCGCACCAACGGTTATTGAGCCTAATTTGGCAATCAGTGGCGGATCCAGAACTTCGCAAGGGAGGGCATCCAGAGTTTTGTTTCCCCGTGGACTTTGGTGCCTCTATCATGTTTTTTTTCGTTTGCCGGGGATAGGTGCGCTCCGAAAGTGTCAGGACAGTATTGTAGGTACCGTCGTGTCAGCTGGTGTTAGCCTTCATGGGCTTCGTGGTGTTGATGGGTTTCCCCTCGAGGACCCCGGCAAGTAAAAAGGATTCCCCAGTAGTCGGGGGGGCGATATGACTCGAAAGGGGTCCAATGTGTGTGCTCCCTTGCAAAAATAACGTGTGCACCCCTGGGCCCAGGAACCATTCATATCGGCTCGGGTCCTCTTCAGACGCTAGGGTCCATCTCCGTCGGCTCGGCGAACCCATCCGTCGACTGAAGGGCCCTCTTTGTTGGCTTAGGAGCCTCCGTCAGCTCGGGGTCCTTCCACGGATCTGAAGGTCCTTCTCGTTGGCCCCCACCTGGTCTGGCCGTGGGAACTCTCCGTCGACTTAGGGCCCTCTTCATCGTCCCAAAACCCTCTCCATTAGCCCTGGACCCCTTTCGTGGGCCCAGGGGTGCTTGACGTCGTCTCAGGGGCCCTTCAGGTCGGCTTTGGGACTCAAACCGGTTGCCTGGAGGCCCTCTGGGACGTCAAATGTATTGTGTGATTCGCCATGGCCTATGCTGAAACACAGCGTGTTTAACTGCCCTATTGGGTCCCTTCGCGGCCCAAGTTAGGGATGACCTCTTCCCCACTGGATCCGCCAATGTTGATCATGCACAATACAGGCTTGATATGATCGAATCTGAAATTCGTAGATTAGGGAATATTCTAGTTTTACTTTGTGAATGCAATAGTGGTGTAATGCAAATATTAGATGTTGTATGCAGCATCGTACAGCTTATTCAAAGGGGAAATAACGAAAACTTGCCCATTGTCACAATTTCACTTTTTTTATTAGAACCTTTGTTGCTATGTCATACTTTTGCTGCTAACCATTGAAACCTATCAATACAAAAATAACAAAAATAATTCCTTTCGAAGATAAAGCTTGTTTTTGCAAGTATTCTGAGTGAGCAGATTTTGAATACCAGCATGGTATGTAGATTGCTTATACGACCATGAATAAAAAGCATTAGCACTGCTTCATTATCTTATGCCTCGTGTTACAATATTATTATTTTGAGTTTTGGTCATGAATTTTACATTTTAACCTGGCTCCAAACATATTCTATTATTCGATGTATGGCGAAATCAATTGTAGCATGGCTTGCCTTGAGTGCAATTTCACGTCCAGTTTCTGAAAAAAAAATGTTAAATGATGTGTTCGAGCTTTTTGCTAGGAACTAATAGAGTTATTAGCTAAGTTTCAGCTTTTAATCTTGATTGAGTTGCTGTTTTCAACAAGCAGCATGTTGGATAACGTTGAACTATTTATTAATGTATCTTCAGGCTGTTTAATACATGGGACAACACTGTTGGATGGAATGTTTAACTCGACCGCAGAATACACATGGTTATAATGATTGTTTTAGGCGTATATTGAACTTTTTCTTTGTTATTTCACAATGAAGCTACAGGAGACCTGATTGAAAGCTCGATGTATATATATATATATATATATATATATATATATATATATATATATATATATATATATATATATAGATATCCCAGAGACCGTTCAAAAAGCCCGCTGGTCTTAGCCGGGCTTTCTGACCGACATTTCCGGCCTTACACTTGTTACATCTAATCAGGACTGAGTGTTCTGCTCATGCTGGACCTGTTATTCTGGGCCGAGGATGTCAGTACCTAGTGATCTGAGGCTTTACTGAGATGTCTAGTGTCTGGGGTGCCCGCATGCTGTGTTGTTTCGCTAGCTGTACTATGTTGTTCGGTACACCTTGTTGGCCTCGTGACAAGGTCTGTTCGCGCTCGGACGCGTCACCGGCATGCGGTCCACTTCCCTCGCGGCCTCACCGCATGCTGTGGCCCCCATACCAGCCTCGATGGGTCTCATTGTGCCACGTGTCATTGTATCACGGCTGCTGGGCGTGGCGACACCTGTGGACAGAGCCCAGCCGCCCCCTGGGCAGCGTCCTGTGGACGGAGCCCGGCCGTCCGCCCCTGGCCCTGGGTGTCAGGCAGGGTGGCGACACCTGTGGACGGAGCCCGGCCGTCCGCCCCTGGCCCTGGGTGTCAGGCAGGGTGGCGACACCTGTGGACGGAGCCCGGCCGGCCGTCCGCCCCTGGCCCTGGGTGTCAGGCAGGGTGGCGACATCTGTGGACAGAGCCCGGCCGTCCCCCCCCTGGCCCTGGGTGTCAGGCAAAGTGGCGGCGGCTGTCGTCTGTGGTCAGTGCGGCGGCGGCTGACTGAACCCACTGAGTCACGGTCACCAACGGCAGTCGGTCCGGCGGCGGTGGCGGCACCCGTTCAGTGTCCGTCGAGCCGTAGCAGTGATGGTCGCACCGGTGCCGTGTCTTGTGCGACACCGTCACACACGGTGCTGGTCTGTGGACGCCGTTGCTGCCGGTGTGTCGACCCGGACAGCTACCTGTGAGCCCGGCGACCCGGCCCTGTGATTGGCTCCACTTGTGGCCTCTGTCTCTGTGACCACGTACGACCGGCTGTCGCCGATGGGTGGCCCGGCTGACACAGGTTGTCACGTGGCCTGGCTGTCGGCCAGGTGCCGGCGGCCGCGCCCCGCTTCTCAGGCTCTGGTGATTGTCTGTGACCCACCGTGGCGCGTCGCAGAGCATGATTCTGGAGAATCGCGGGTAGCTCATGAATGCTGGTGCTCTCCCGAAGGTCGGTGCGCGCCCGGAGTGTGGCCGGTCAGCGTTATGTCACGTGTCAGGTGTGGCCGGTCAGCGTTATGTCACGTGTCGGGTGTGGCCGGTCAGTGCTGTGCCACGTGTCATTCATCAGAGTAGTGCCGGTTATGGAGGTGTTGTTTGTAACGCTGCCTGTGCCGTCCAGAATAGTGTCAGTTTGGAGGTGTGGTTTGTGACGCTGCCGGTGCCATTCATAGTAGTGCCGGTTTGGAGGAATGGTTTGTGACGCTGCCGGTGCCGTTCATAGTAGTGCCGGTTTGGAGGTGTGAATAGTGACGCTGCCGGTGCCATTCATAGTAGTGCCGGTTTGGAGGAGTGTTTGTGACCCAATAGTAGTCGGTTGGTTTGTGACGCTGCCGGTGCCATTCATAGTAGTGCCGGTTTGGAGGTGTGGTTTGTGACGCTGCCGGTGCCATTCATAGTAGTGCCGGTTTGGAGGTGTGGTTTGTGACGCTGCCGGTGCCATTCATAGTAGTGCCGGTTTGGAGGTGTGGTTTGTGACGTTGCCGGTGCCGTTCCCCACAGACGGTGCGTCTCGCCGCTCGTCGGTGGACCGCACCACGCGCGCCATGCAGCTGCCGCCGCAGAAGGCATCGTCACCGGCGGCTGACCCGGCCGCCGGTGACGCGGACGACTCGCCGATGGCCTTCACGGTCGACCTCGGTCCGGCAGCCGGCAAAAAGCTGCACGTCAAGGACAGTATCAGCCGGTGGGCGCCGCGCTACCGCCGCACCCTCAGCACCGGTCACAAGGATGACGAGGTCAGTGTCAGTGTCGGGCAGCGGTCCTCACAAGGACGGTATCAACCGGTAGGCGCCACTCTACCGCCGCAACACCGGTCACAAGGATGACGAGGTCGTGTCGTGTCTGGCAGCGGTTACAAGGACGTATCAACGGTGAACCGCCGCACCCTCAGCACCGGTCACAAGGATGACGAGGTCAGTGTCAGTGTCGGGCAGCGGTCCTCACAAGGACGTATCAACCGGTAGGAGCCACTCTACCGCCGCACCCTCAGCACCGGTCACAAGGATGACGAGGTCAGTATGGCCACGCTACCGTCTCCTGCGCTACTGTTCGCACTCGTGCCTCCTGACACGCCAATAGTCAGTAACCCACCCACCCACTGGTGTAGAAACTTGCCACACTGTGATGGCTCTTCATTGGGCAGAACACACAGCCATATGCACACAGTATGCAATTACACTCCTCGATTTGCTTAATGAATCTGATTTTATGGGCGCTGTATAACCAATGCAGTTGATGCGCCCTAAAACCCAAATAACTAACTAACTAACGTTGCGTGAAAAGTGCGAACATGCACGGCGGCTGGCCTCGCCCTCTGCTGCGAGCGGTGTGGCCGGCTCGGTCTGGAGTGCGGTCACCCACCCCGTGTCGACACTGCCAGTGTCGACACAGACAGCCCGCGGCAGACGGCCCGCAGCAGACGGCCCTCGGCAGACGGCCCGCGACAGACGGCCCTCAGCAGCGCGCTGACACCTGTCTGCCGCGTGATCCGGCGGCGCGCCGACAACTGTCTCTGCCGCGTGATCCGGCGGCGCGCCGACAGCTGTTTGCCGCGTGGCCCGGTGGCGCTCGGTGTTTGTGTCGTGTTGACCGGCTGGCGTTGGCGTCGTGACGCGATCGGACAGCGGCCGCCACTCCAAGTGCGAGTGGCGCCGTTTGCCGGCGCTATTGTTTCGGTGTGTTTACCGGCGCGGCCCGACTCTTGTACTGTCCGGACTGCACGGCGCAACCGGACCGGACCTCACCCGCCCGCCACCAGAACGGCGGCAATGCCTGACGCCACAGACGCACCTCGCACGGCGGGAATATTTGGCGCCCGGCTGGCGTCCAGTCGGAGCCGTGCAGCAGCGTCAGCGGTGTGCAGCGTGTGTGCCGCCGCGGCAGGCCGCCGTGTGGCGGTGTCGTGTGTCGGCCGGCCAGTCAGCCCTCACTGAACGCTGTGTTTGCAAACATGATTAGCAAGCCGACTGTAGTGGCTGTGGTGACTGGTAGCAAGCTCTGCCCAAGCCGACTGTAGTGGCTGTGGTGACTGGTAGCAAGCTCTGCCCAAGCCGACTGTAGTGACTGGTGACTGGTAGCAAGCTCTGCCCAAGCCCACTGTAGTGGCCGTGGTGATCGGGTAGCAGGCCCTGCTCAAGCCGACTGTAGTGACTGTAGTGACTGGTGACTGACAACAGGCCCTGCCCAAGCCGTAGCTGCGAATGCAGTGGCTGATAAAGAGACAAGGTGTGACCGGCGTGACCGATAGCGGAAATGTTTAATGCCGCCATTGCTTCCTTGCCGTGGTTCGAGACTCTGTACATACCGGGCAGTAGTCGACATTCATTGAGCCAGACGGCGGCGCGGACGGACGACCGTCGGCTCCGTGACGCTCGCCTTCAGCTGAGCCGGCGGAGACAGACGTCTCGGATACAGCCATCCGCCGGGCAGCTGTCGGCTTCCGTGGCCGCCCGGCTGGCGTGTGTTGACTGTGCGGCCGCCAGGTACCGTTCACCGGGCCAGCCAGCCTCGGCGGCCGGCCGTGGAGCGGGGCGCAGAGTCGGCAGAGTCGGCAGACGGTACCAGTCCGCGCACTGCACTGGATGGCAGCGGAGCTGTCCACCGGTCGGGGGTCGGGTCTGCAGCCGTCCCCGGTCCACCTGTCGGGCCTGAAGCCGTCCCCGGTCCACCTGTCGGGTCTGCAGCCGCCCCTGGTCCACCTGTCGGGTCTGCAGCCGTCCCCGGTCCACCTGTCTGGTCTGCAGCCGCCCCCGGTCCACCTGTCGGGTCTGCAGCCGCCACCAGTCCACCTGTCGGGTCTGCAGCCGCCACCAGTCCACCTGTCGGGTCTGCAGCCGCCACCAGTCCACCTGTCGGGTCTGCAGCCGCCACCAGTCCACCTGTCGGGTCTGCAGCCGCCCCGGTCCACCTGTCGGGTCTGCAGCCGCCCCTGGTCTGCAGCTGCCCCTGTTCCACCTGTCGGGTCTGCAGCCGCCCCTGGTCCACCTGTCGGGTCTGCAGCCGCCCCTGGTCCACCTGTCGGGTCTGCAGCCGCCCCTGGTCTGCAGCTGCCCCTGTTCCACCTATCGGGTCTGCAGCCGCCCCTGGTCCACCTGTTGGGTCTGCAGCTGCCCCCGGTCCGCCTGTAGGGTCAACTCATCATCGTACCGGTGCACCGGTACGAGTCAGATCCCACCACCACGGTGGTATGATCTGACTAGCGTCACGAGCACCTTCCTGAAGACGTGCATGTGCGTGATCTGATTTTTTACTTCGCCAACTATAGACGTGTGGAGTGTGGACGATATTTGTGGGTTTGTGTGATGTGTGCAATGACCATTTTCTATGTCCATGTATACGTGGATATGAACAGGGACTTAACAATACACTGGTCGTGCCCGAAAGCCCCCAAAAATAATTAGCAGAGCTTCTTATAGAATGCTTTTCATGGTAGGAATAAGCCAGAAGCCCAGTATGTGGTATGCTAAATGGGGGTGCACGCTATGATGGTAAGGGCTCGAGGCGCAGTCACACGGAGGTGTCGTGACGCGGAGGCGGGACAAAGAGGTCGGAGAGTCAGGATTGTGAATGGAGTGGAGCGATAACAGGACGGGGGGGGGGGGGGAGGCTTCCTCTGATTTATCGCATCTGACGCGCGATCCTTCGTGTTTACCGTCGTGCCCCCCCCCCGCGGCGGTTGTTTCTGGGCGCCCTAGGCCTACAGACAAACCGACTCAGGTTTCCGCCACTGCCAGCCAACGCTGGGAAAGCAAGGTAAAGAATGAGCAAGGACGAAGGCGACTGGAACTTAAATAAAACATAATCGTTTATGAGGGATGCAGACGTTTCCCGTAAGGTAGGACAGATGCTGCAAAGGATGCAGTGAAAAAAATGAGGAGCGAAACAAACTAAGTTGCTGTTTATGTTTTCACCTGTAGTGAGGTGCTTTTCCCGTGGCGTCCCCCAATCTTCTCATTGTTCCACTGGCCTACATGACCGATGTAGTCGATGCGCCCTAAAGCCCTAATAACTAACTAACTAACTTCTCATTGTTCCACGTTGGGGTCATCGTGTATTTAGAATGACGCGATCCTTTGAACAGGTGGGCTCAGAAGCAGCGTCATGACAGAACGTGGCAGGGCAGCTGTCGTCCATAGGAATCATCTGTATGCGCACGAGCCGTCATAATGTGATGGCAAATTGGGACTGTTCTAAACAAACTATGACTGGTTTCAAGCTGAGTAGTTGGCAGTCGGGCGGCGCCCGCTCCACTGGTGGTGCTACGACACCCGTGCCCTGTGTGGCGGGTGATGTGTGCCACCGACTGCTGCCGCCACTGTCGGGCGGCGCCCGCTCCACTGGTGGTGCTACGACACCCGTGCCCTGTGTGGCGGGTGATGTGTGCCGCCGACTGCTGCCGCCACTGTCGGGCGGCGTCGCTCCACTGGTGGTGCTACGACACCCGTACCTTGTGTGGCGGGTGATGTGTGCCACACTGACTGCCGCCACTGTCGGGCGGCGCCCGCTCCACTGGTGGTGCCACGACACCCGTGCCCTGTGTGGCGGGTGATGTGTGCCACCGACTGCTGCCGCCACTGTCGGGCGGCGCCCGCTCCACTGGTGGTGCCACGACACCCGTACCTTGTGTGGCGGGTGATGTGTGCCGCCGACTGCTGCCGCCACTGTCGGGCGGCGTCCCGCTCCACTGGTGGTGCCACGACACCCGTACCTTGTGTGGCGGGTGATGTGTCTCGGGCGCGCCCGCTCACTGGTGGTGCCACGACACCCGTACCCTGTGTGGCGGTGCGCCACCGCGGGCTGCCACTGGTGTGTGCTACGACACCCGTACCTTGTGTGGCGGGTGATGTGTGCCGCCGACTGCTGCCGCCACTGTCGGGCGGCGTCCGCTCCACTGGTGGTGCCACGACACCCGTGCCCTGTGTGGCGGGTGATGTGTGCCACCGACTGCTGCCGCCACTGTCGGGCGGCGCCCGCTCCACTGGTGGTGCCACGACACCCGTACCCTGTGTGGCGGGTGATGTGTGCCACCGACTGCTGCCGCCACTGTCGGGCGGCGCCCGCTCCACTGGTGGTGCCACGACACCCGTACCTTGTGTGGCGGGTGATGTGTGCCGCCGACTGCTGCCGCCACTGTCGGGCGGCGCCCGCTCCACTGGTGGTGCTACGACACCCGTACCCTGTGTGGCGGGTGATGTGTGCCGCCGACTGCTGCCGCCACTGTCGGGCGGCGTCCGCTCCACTGGTGGTGCCACGACACCCGTACCCTGTGTGGCGGGTGATGTGTGCCACCGACTGCTGCCGCCACTGTCGGGCGGCGCCCGCTCCACTGGTGGTGCCACGACACCCGTACCTTGTGTGGCGGGTGATGTGTCCGCCCCACTGCTGCCGCCACTGTCGGGCGGCGCCCGCTCCACTGGTGGTGCCACGACACCCGTGCCCTGTGTGGCGGGTGATGTGTGCCACCGACTGCTGCCGCCACTGTCGGGCGGCGCCCGCTCCACTGGTGGTGCTACGACACCCGTGCCCTGACACCCGTACCCTGTGTGGCGGGTGATGTGTGCCGCCGACTGCTGCCGCCACTGTCGGGCGGCGTCCCACTGGTGGTGCCACGACACCCGTACCTTGTGTGGCGGGTGATGTGTGCCACCGACTGCTGCCGCCACTGTCGGGCGGCGTCCGCTCCACTGGTGGTGCCACGACACCCGTACCCTGTGTGGCGGGTGATGTGTGCCACCGACTGCTGCCGCCACTGTCGGGCGGCGCCCGCTCCACTGGTGGTGCCACGACACCCGTGCCCTGTGTGGCGGGTGATGTGTGCCGCCGACTGCTGCCGCCACTGTCGGGCGGCGCTCCACTGGTGGTGCCACGACACCCGTACCTTGTGTGGCGGGTGATGTGTGCCACCTGCTGCCGCCACTGTCGGGCGCGCCGCTCCACTGGTGGTGCCACGACACCCACGTACCTTGTGTGGCGGGTGATGTGTGCCACCGACTGCTGCCGCCACTGTCGGGCGGCGCCCGCTCCACTGGTGGTGGGTGCCACGACACCCGTACCTTGTGTGGCGGGTGATGTGTGCCACCGACTGCTGCCGCCACTGTCGGGCGGCGCCCGCTCCACTGGTGGTGCCACGACACCCGTACCTTGTGTGGCGGGTGATGTGTGCCACCGACTGCTGCCGCCACTGTCGGGCGGGCCCGCTCCACTGGTGGTGCTACGACACCCGTACCTTGTGTGGCGGGTGATGTGTGCCACCGACTGCTGCCGCCACCGGCGGCGCCCGCTCCACTGGTGGTGCCACGACCCCTGCCTGTGGCGGGTGATGTGTGCCGCCGACTGCTGCCGCCACTGTCGGGCGGCGCCCGCTCCACTGGTGGTGCCACGACACCCGTACCCTGTGTGGCGGGTGATGTGTGCCACCGACTGCTGCCGCCACTGTCGGGCGGCGCCCGCTCCACTGGTGGTGCCACGACACCCGTACCTTGTGTGGCGGGTGATGTGTGCCGCCGACTGCTGCCGCCACTGTCGGGCGGCGCCCGCTCCACTGGTGGTGCCACGACACCCGTACCCTGTGTGGCGGGTGATGTGTGCCGACCGACTGCTGCCGCCACTGTCGGGCGGCGCCCGCTCCACTGGTGGTGCCACGACACCCCCGTACCTTGTGTGGCGGGTGATGTGTGCCACCGACTGCTGCCGCCACTGTCGGGCGGCGCCCGCTCCACTGGTGGTGCTACGACACCCGTACCTTGTGTGGCGGGTGATGTGTGCCACCGACTGCTGCCGCCACTGTCGGGCGGCGTCCGCTCCACTGGTGGTGCCACGACACCCGTGCCCTGTGTGGCGGGTGATGTGTGCCACCGACTGCTGCCGCCACTGTCGGGCGGCGTCCGCTCCACTGGTGGTGCCACGACACCCGTACCTTGTGTGGCGGGTGATGTGTGCCGCCGACTGCTGCCGCCCGCTCCACTGGTGGTGCCACGACACCCGTGCCTTGTGTGGCGGGTGATGTGTGCCGCCGACTGCTGCCGCCACTGTCGGGCGCCGCTCCACTGGTGGTGCCACGACACCCGTGCCCTGTGTGGCGGGTGATGTGTGCCGCCGACTGCTGCCGTCACTGTCGGGCGGCGCCCGCTCCACTGGTGGTGCTACGACACCCGTGCCCTGTGTGGCGGGTGATGTGTGCCGCCGACTGCTGCCGTCACTGTCGGGCGGCGCCCGCTCCACTGGTGGTGCCACGACACCCGTACCCTGTGTGGCGGGTGATGTGTGCCGCCGCCTGTGTTCCCTCGGCCGTTGCCGCCGCCGCTGCCTCCTGTGAACTGTGTAGCGGTTTTTGCGAGAGGTGGTGGCTTGTGACGGGCGGTCTGCCGGCCCGTGCCGTTCCGTCAGTGAGGCGGCCGGGGCTGGGCCGGGTCGGTCGGCGCGTGCTGTCAGTGAGGCGGCCGGGGCTGGGCCGGGTCGGTCGGCTCGTGCTGTCAGTGAGGCGGCCGGGGCTGGGCCGGGTCGGTCGGCTCGTGCCGTCAGTGAGGCGGCCGGGGCTGGGCCGGGTCGGTCGGCTCGTGCTGTCAGTGAGGCGGCCGGTGGCTCGTGCTGTCAGCCGGGTCGGTCGGCTCGTGCTGTCAGTGAGGCGGCCGGGGCTGGGCCGGGTCGGTCGGCTCGTGCTGTCAGTGAGGCGGCCGGGGCTGGGCCGGGTCGGTCGGCTCGTGCTGTCAGTGAGGCGGCCGGGGCTGGGCCGGGTCGGTCGGCTCGTGCCGTCAGTGAGGCGGCCGGGGCTGTGTCGACACACCATGTGGACGGCGTGCCGCTGGAGCTGGGCCGCTGTGAGTGCTGGACGCGCTGGTGGCATGCTGCCCCCGTCAGCACGGTGGTCCGTCACAGTACCGCGGGTCGGTACTGTGACACTCCTGTGACGGTCCACGGCCACAGCGGGCGGCCGCGCCGACCAGGTCGTTGCTCCGCAGGAGAGGTGCGGTCGGAGCCGGGTCAGTGCCAGGTGAGAGGCGTGCGGCGCGACGTGGGTGTGCGATTTTCTGTCCCGAGTGATCGGAGCTCACGCCAGGGGAGTTCGACTGCAGCTTCTACCCTGCTCGACCCAGTGTCGGGGCACAGTTGTGAACCGACCAATCTGCTGCCTTCCGCGCGCTGTCCTCATGGGTAATAGTTCCCTTGCGATATGCCGTGATCTGCGATATTATTGCTCAGTTGATAGTTTTATCTGTGTGGCCCTTGTGATCCCGCGTAACTCTTCGCTGTCGCGCGATCTTGTGCTGTTTGTGCTGTCGTCCTTCGAAACGCACAGCGGCGATATTTCCCTGCGGCCCCGGCAGGTGTAATCCTATACCCCCCCCTGTTGCGATATTTCCATGCGGCCCCGGCAGGTGTAATCCTATACTCCCCCCCTGTTGCGATATTTCCCTGCGGCAGATGTAATCCTATGCCCCGCCTGCTGCCATATCGTCTCGAGTTCAACTAGCTGCCAGTTCGCTGTTCACATTCTTCTCGGCTGCAAAATGGCCTGCACCGGCAGGGCGGCGGCAGCCGGTGCCCATTTCCCAGTAGCCGCTTTGTCTCGGCGCGGGCGCGGGCCTGGTATCCGGCCGGCGCGCCACCACGTGACCCGGCTGTGGCTCTGTTTACGTCACTGAGTCACTGCCGAACCTCTCGACCGAGACTGGCAGATAGGCGTGCGCGCGCCCCCTGTGTGTGTGTGTGTGTGTTTGTGTGTGGCGCCAGCACGCTGGCGGGCGTCTGTGTGCCAGTTGCGTGGTGGGTGGACCAGCGGAATATTGTGCGCCGGCCGGTCAGCTGCGTCTGTGTCGTCACTTCAGGTCACATCGGAAGCGGTGAACAGGTCCGCTTGAAGGGCCGGTGTGGCACGTGGCAGGTCTGACTGTGCTGTCCAGTCTGGTCCTGCCCGGTCCTGTTGATCCGTTCGTCGCGTCTGTGGATCTGTTGTACATCCTAGTGGCCAAGCCGTCGTCCAACGGCCACCAGTCTTGTAACTGGACCTCCCGGGGCGTCGAGTCGGCCGGTGTCCGGTGTCATCGGTGGGCCTGGTCCCGTATCACCCCCTGGGCTGGTGTGGGCCGTCGTGCCGCCACCCGGCGTCAAGTCCGTGTGCTGCGCGTCAGGGTTCCCTCCCAGCCGCGCCGCTCGCCGCACCCACTGACGGATGGCCGGTGTGAGTCTACGCTCCTGCCGAGCATCAGCTACGCCAGCCTCCCGCCCCCGCCCCTCCCCCCTCCTCGTCCAGCCGTGCGGTACGGCTTCTGCCGCCGCCAGTGCCCATGCATCAGGTCTCGCACCCTCACCCAGTCTTTGTTACATCTCCTATCACTGCGAGCGCTAAAGCCACATCCGGACCTTCTCCCCGCCCAGCCTTATATCAAATATATCCTCGCCCATGTCAAACTTCTCTTCTCTCCCCAGCGTTTGCCACGTCAGACCTCCCCCCCCCCCTTCCCCCCGCCGCCGTCCATCCTCACTTTGTCTCCCGTTGCTGCCCGTCCAGCCTCACTGTCATGCCTCCCGTTGCTGCCGTCCAGTTTCACTTTGTTATGCCTCCCGTTGCTGCCGAGAACACGTCGGCTCCTGCAGCACCAAGCTGTGTGGACGTGTGACGTTCTGTCCTGTGTTGTGGGTACGCTGCCGAGCACGTTCGAGGATCCTCGCGCCTGGTGGGTGCCATGTGAGCACATCTGTTCGGAGCACCGCTTCAAATAACAAATCGATCCTTGTCGTTTGGTTTCGCTGGGTGCCTGTTCGATCCACATCGGTCCGAAGGTGGTCGCGGCTGACGACTGCGGGCGGTGACTGATATGTTCCCGTGAATGTGACCGTGTCGAGCGGCCAGAGACGGGGTCGGTGCGTGTCATGGTAGCACCAGGTGGGCCTGGTCAGGGTCTCCGTTCGCAGCCGTCCATTGTCCACCACACTGCCGTGCCGTGTGCGTCGTCTGGTTTGTGAGTTGTGACGAGTGGGTCACGACGCGGTCCTGTCGGCTGCCGTCGCATGTCGCTGTTGCTCCCTGGTCGGTGGTCAGTGACGGCCGTGATGTGCTGTGTCCTGGACCCACCCGTCCGCCAGCTGTTCACCGTGAGGAGCTGATGTACCGGAGGCCTGCTGGGCCGCCGGAGGGCCGATGTACCTGAGGCCTGCTGGCCCGCCGGAGGGCTGATGTGCCAGGCCGACAGGCAGCTGGCCTGCTGGGCCGCCGGCGCCCGCAGCTGTACAGCCCGCCTCTGGACAGTCGAGTCTCGGCCATCATATTCACAACACCGCCGTTAATCCGGTGCTCACCTTAACATAATGTGTGGGCCGGGCGTGAGCATGTTTATGTATGGCGTTGGTGCGGTCTGACGGCTGGAATTACCCACCTGGTGCCGCCGACCGGCTCCAATGGCGATTCAGCGCTGCGATGGATGAGGAGACCTGCTGCAGGTGGTCTTCAGTCAAACTTCGTTACGCGTGCTGGTGATACACGTTATATCCTTGCGTCCAACTGTGGAATTTCATCCGATATAGCGGTCTCCGCGATGGTGCGGTCCTGTGTACTCCTATGGCGCCTATAAATACAGAATCTGGCAGTTGTAGCTTGCATTGAACTGCAACACATTAGCTTAACGTTCTCCTCTGTGTGTTGGGTTGCCGCTGACATGGCCGCCTCTGTTCCTCAGACGCGCTCCGACAGCGGTGACCTGAAGGGCGCCGAGTCGGGTGTGCCGCGACCGCGCTCCCTGATGCGCCGCAGACAGGGCGGCGTCGGCTACCACTCGGAGGGCTACTTCAGCTCCGACCAGGACGTCGACTTCGGCACCGCCGCCAGAGGTCAGTCAAGGTGATGGGAGGTCGGCCACGTCGCCCGCCTTCGCACCCGTGTGTGCCGGCCCGTTTTTTGCACCTCTTCTTGCGTGCGCGTCTGTTGCCCAAGTAAGCCAGGCGACACGGTTGGCTTCAGTTGACGTAATTGGTCGACTGTGGTGCTCTTTTGGTGGTCGAAGCTGACGAGCATTGTGAAGACTGAGCAGAGTTGACACACAGGGTGCAGCCCGTGTGCGGTCGCAGTGCACCATTGCCAAACGGAGGTGTATCGGATGTCTGTAGCCCTGCCCTGATAGCAAAGCGGGTCTGCGCCAAGCCTGTGCAACAGTTCGGTCGAGTTCAATTCAACAGCTACCACGCAGCAGAGCCGTAGCAGGGTGCGTACTGCTTCCGGTCGTGGCTCTCCGTACGGGCTGTGGCAGTCTGAGCGTGTGCCGCGGCGTCCCCTGTAGCGTAGTGTACGCCCACGGTATGGTGATAATGCGCAATCGTTGCCTAACACTGGCATGATGGCGGGCTGTTCCTGAGGAGGCTGATAATGGCGTCTGTTTGCCCGTGATAATGCTTGTTTGCGGTCCCTAATTAGTTGGCCATCGGCTGGTGCTCTCCCCCCCTCTCTCACCCTCCCCTTCCCTTCCCCCTCCTCTCCCCCTCCCTTCCTGATAATGCGTCTGGCCTTGTCTGACCCGTGTTGGGCCGCTCGTGTGCTCTTCCACTCGTCCTATCGGAGGCGTCGCGTGTGTAGATGGCGCGCCATCTGTCGGGCCGGGGAAGGTGGAGCAGGACGTGGGTAGCCGACCGCCGGCAACAAGTCTAAGCCTCGCGGTGGTTGCGCAGACGTTCCGTACAGTTGCGTGCGTGTGAGGTATGACTTCTTCATCTTCTTCACGGAGCGTGGCGTCATTTCTGTGGCACTCTGACGTACGTGTGAGGTATGAGTGTGGCGCTTTCTTCACGGAGCCTGGCGTCAGCTCTGTGACACTCTGACGTCCGTGGGTGTGTGCTGTGATGAATGGCTAATGCATGACGTCACTGCCGGCCGGATGTGAGGGGGTGTCTGACGTGAGCCAGGTGTGCCGGAGTGCGGCCGCGGTCCGTGTGGTGACGCGTCACGTCTCGCGGAGCGGCAGGCTGCCGCTCCGCACTCACCACGCACGTGTATGCTCCGTCGTGTTGTGACGCAACAGCGACGGCCAGGCGTGACGCGGTGCTCTCGGGCCGGCAGATAAGCGGATGTCGGGCCGCAGCGGTGACACCACCGTCGCCAGGACGACGACATCGGCTACGGCGGCCGTGACGACGCGGACGCCGTCACCACGCGGCGTGACGCCGCCGTCACGACTGGCCGTGCGGCGCGTCACCGTCACGCGCACCACAGCCACTGCCGGCAGCGGGCTCAAGAAGTCGGCCACCGTCGGTACGATGCCGGCTCAGCGCGCAGCTGCCGCGGCAGCAGCTGCAGCAGCTGCAGCAGCTGCAGCAGCTGCAGTCGCCAGCTCCGCCGCCCCGGCCGCCGACGCCGCCGACGACGTGAGCGAGGCGGGCACGTACACGATCGAGAACGACCCGGACGACGAGGCGGCGCGCCAGGTGGACGCCGCCTTCAGCGGGCTGGACGCCTACGACGACGACCCGGCGCTGATGGGCCGGCCGAGCGGCGACGACAGCAGCAGCAAGGAGGGCAGCCCCGACCGGGACACGGAGACATCGTCAAAGGTGGGTACCAGAAGCAGGGTGGACCCCGACCGGGACACGGAGACATCGTCAAAGGTGGGTACCGGCAGCAGGGTGGACCCCGACCGGGACACAGAGACGCCGTCAAAGGTGGGTACCGGCAGCAGGTGGGGGAGCGGGACACAGAGACGCCGCCAAAGGTGGGTACCGGCAGCAGGTGGGGGAGCGGGACAGCCCCAACCGCGACACGGATGCCGCCAAAGGTCAGGTTTTCTGTATCTTTTTGGAGATTGGTCGAGTTGCACACGGAGGCCTTCATTGTTGGTTCGAGTAAATGGAGGTACGATATACCAAGTAACCTGGGGATATGGGACGAGTAGTCTATGGGTAAGATGCCCGTCTCACGATCGAAAGATTGTGGGTTCGAATCTCACCTGTCGCTACTCTTCGCCCGCGACCAATCGGCGTGAGAGATTGGCGACGCTCCATGGCTCAACTGTCGACGTGTCGTAAAACCAATAACCATCTAACCTGGGGATATCATCAATCACCTATAGATGCATCGCGTGAAGTTCAGATGTGGAGGACATCAAGCATTGCCTGATAGTCTAAGCAAAATAATCTGATCTCATAGTCTGTCATAAACGTAGTCTGATATTGAAGCAGTATGGATGTGTGTAGTGGCGTTATTAGGGAACAAGAAACATTGCACCCCGAGAGTAACAACGGGGGACGAGTGGTCTAGGGGTAAGATGCTCGTCTCGCAATCGAAAGATTGTGGGTTCGAATCTCACCTGTCGCTACTCTTCGCCCGCGACCAATCGGCGTGAGAGATTGGCGACGCTACATGACTCAACGGTCGACGTGTCGTAAAACCAATAACCAACCAACCAACCGAGAGTAACAGCCATTTTGATTATTTATATGTGCATGTGTGTATGCATGCATGCAATAATTTATGCATTCATACATACATACATACACACATATATGCACACAAAGACTCAGCCAGCTGACCAAATTTACAGTTATATTCGCCTTCCCCGGCCGATTTTCATATATGACATTGGTGTGTGAGAGTGAAGATTCGTCCTTAGTCATTATGCATGAAATACACGTGGCTTTGCTTAATTAGGCTTAATGCATTCAAGAGTTTCACCACGGTATGTTCAAGCTGTTTTCCATATCGGCATACATCTGTTTTATTCGTGTCATATGATGAATCACATATTTGCATGTACCAGTTTTGCGGAATTATTGGTTCCAAGTGAAGCGCTAACTGAGTAAGAATCGAGATGAATCTAGTTCGGATCAATTCAGACAGATTGGCTGTCATTATTTATGTCATTATTTCAGCAAACCACTATCAGTCGTCCGTGGTGTGGAATAGTCAATGAAGTTGGCACCACTTAAGCCCTGCCAAAATGGATTTATGTATTGGGATATTCAATGGCAATATTCAAACTCCCGAATCAAGTCCCGTCGAGAATATATTCCTTGAATACATTTGGCAATATATAAGCTCCAACAGTAATTCTTGCTGGTCGATTTCAGGCAACAATGCAAGTGTTTCATCACATGCGTACGGGTGCGGGTTATCCCTGTGTATGGGTGTGCCAACCTGGCCGCCTATATGTAGCGTCCACGTTCTTCACGTGCGGGTTTTCCCGTTTTTCTCACGTGCGACTATCGCCCCTGTTCCGTGCTGGCTAGCCCACATTTTTCTTCACGTGCGGGTTTTCCCGGTGTACGGGGCATGTATGTGGCCTCCACGTCCTCCACCCCGACGTGCCCTGCGACTATCGCCTGTTGCCCCCTTTTTTTTTCTTTTCCTGTTTGGGGTTTGCCTCCACGTCCTCCACCCCGACGTGCCCTGCGACATCGCCTGTCCGTTGGCTCCCCATTTTTTTTTTTTCGTGGGTTTTTTCCGGGTTTTTGGGGTATGTATGTGGCCTCCACGTCCTCCACCCCGACGTGCCCTGCAACTATCGCCTGTTGCCGTGCTGGCTAGCCCACATTTTGTTTGTTAAATCACTGTCTGTTCGTCCGTCATGACGTCTACATGTGAGCGTTGTTATGCGACGAGTGTGACCGCTGTAGCTACAGTCGTGCCCAGATCGTCCAGTCTGGCCTGACTGCGGACAGCTGGGATGGCCGTAACGTTGGCAGCTAGTCACCAGACACCAGACACTGGCAGACGCCAGCATCGCAGACGGTGACTGTGACTGTGGCTTTCGCTCTGGCTATGGGTGTGGCTGTTATTGTGACTGTGGCTCCGGCTCTGGCTCTGTCTCTAGCTTTGGGTGTGACTATGACTGTGACTGTAATTGACTGTGGCTCTGGCTCTGGGTGTAGCTGTGACTGTGGCTCTGGCTCTGGCTCTGGCTATGGCTATGGCTATGGCTATGGCTATGGCTATGGCTATGGCTATGGCTATGGCTATGGCTATGGCTATGGCTATGGCTATGGCTATGGCTATGGCTATGGCTATGGCTATGACTATGACTATGACTATGACTATGACTATGACTGTGATTGTGCCTGTGACCGTGCTTTGGCTCTGGGTGTAGCTGTGGCTGTGACGCTGGCTATGGCTATGACTGTGATTGTGCCTGTGACCATGACTTTGGCTCTGGGTGTAGCTGTAGCTGTGACGTGGCTTTGGTTGTGGCGATGACTGTGACTGTGACTGTGACTGTGACTGTGACTGTGACTGTGACTGTGACTGACCAACTGTGGCTGTGGGTGTATGGACCTCCGGTTCTGACTCGACCCTCCATCCGCAGCCCTCGGCCTACAGCTCCGGCTCCAACTGGATCGAGCAGTGGGCCGCCGAGGTGACCAAACACAACCAGGAGAATCTGAAGAAGACCGCCCATCCGCCCGTCGTCGGTCAGTGTCGCCATCTCTTGTCTGTGTCTGTAATCATGAATAACTAAAACACAATTATGTTCACGTTTGATACGAGTCCTAAGCGTTTGATACGAGTCCGATGCAGTGTAGAAATTAAGGCTAACCTTGAAGAAGAAGAAAAAACGTTAACACTAATTGGTGACGTATGCTCACCACTGGTCGTGACCACACCTATCTTGCACCGAGCTATCACAATTTTACCATCACTAAGCAGACCTAATGTCAGTTACTTCGTCTCTATCTTGCACCGAGCTATCACAATTTTACCATCACTAAGCGGACCTAATGTCAGTTACTTCGTCTCTATCTTGCACCGATCTGTCACTATTTTACCATCACTAAGCAGACCTAATGTCAGTTATTTCGTCTCTATCTTGCACCGAGCTATCACAATTTTACCATCACTAAGCAGACCTAATGTCAGTTACTTCGTCTCTATCTTGCACCGAGCTATCACAATTTTACCATCACTAAGCGGACCTAATGTCAGTTACTTCGTCTCTATCTTGCACCGATCTGTCACTATTTTACCATCACTAAGCAGACCTAATGTCAGTTATTTCGTCTCTATCTTGCACCGAGCTATCACAATTTTACCATCACTAAGCGGACCTAATGTCAGTTACTTCGTCTCTATCTTGTACCGATCTATCACTATTTTACCATCACTAAGCAGACCTAATGTCAGTTACTTCGCCTCTATCTTGCACCGATCTATCACTATTTTACCATCACTAAGCAGACCTAATGTCGGTTACTTCGCCTCTATCTTGCACCGATCTATCACTATTTTACCATCACTAAGCAGACCTAATGTCAGTTTCTTCGCCTCTATCTTGCACCGATATATCACTATTTTACCATCACTGAGCGGACCGGACCTAATGTCGGTTACTTCGCCTCTATCTTGCATCGTTGCGTTGGCAGCGGCAGCTTTCTGCATGTGTATGTCCGTGATTCTACATTGCGGTCGGCAATGATCAAGACTGGTCGAAGCGCTCTGAAACCCAAATAACTAACTAATGTCTAATCACGGACGTGTTCGCGTGCACGTTCCATGTGCGTAACCAGCAGTCGTCAGTCACTAACCGGGGTGTAGACGGCGACACCAGCTGTACCACCCGACAGACCATGTCTCTAGCTGTGTGAGGCCCCCGTCGCCATTCACTAACTAGAGTGTAGACGGCGACACCAGCTGTACCACCCGACAGACCATGTCTCTAGCTGTGTGAGGCCCCCGTCGTCAGTCACCAACTGGAGTGTAGACGGCGACACCAGCTGTACGACCAGACAGACCATGTCTCTAGCTGTGTGCGGCCCCCGTCACCATTCACCAACCGGGGTGTAGACGGCGACACCAGCTGTACGACCAGACAGACCATGTCTCTGGCTGTGTGCGGCCCCCGTCGTCAGTCACCAACTGGAGTGTAGACGGCGACACCAGCTGTACGACCAGACAGACCATGTCTCTGGCTGTGTGAGGCCCCCGTCGTCAGTCACCAACTGGAGTGTAGACGGCGACACCAGCTGTACGACCAGACAGACCATGTCTCTAGCTGTGTGAGGCCCCCGTCGCCATTCACTAACTGGGGTGTAGACGGCGACACCAGCTGTACGACCAGACAGACCATGTCTCTAGCTGTGTGCGGCCCCCGTCGCCATTCACTAACTGGGGTGTAGACGGCGACACCAGCTGTACGACCAGACAGACCATGTCTCTGGCTGTGTGCGGCCCCCGTCGTCAGTCACCAACTGGAGTGTAGACGGCGACACCAGCTGTACGACCAGACAGACCATGTCTCTAGCTGTGTGCGGCCCCCGTCACCATTCACTAACTGGGGTGTAGACGGCGACACCAGCTGTACGACCAGACAGACCATGTCTCTGGCTGTGTGCGGCCCCCGTCGTCAGTCACCAACTGGAGTGTAGACGGCGACACCAGCTGTACGACCAGACAGACCATGTCTCTGGCTGTGTGCGGCCCCCGTCGTCAGTCACCAACTGGAGTGTAGACGGCGACACCAGCTGTACGACCAGACAGACCATGTCTCTGGCTGTGTGCGGCCCCCGTCGTCAGTCACCAACTAGAGTGTAGACGGCGACACCAGCTGTACGACCAGACAGACCATGTCTCTAGCTGTGTGAGGCCCCCGTCGTCAGTCACCAACTGGAGTGTAGACGGCGACACCAGCTGTACGACCAGACAGACCATGTCTCTGGCTGTGTGCGGCCCCCGTCGTCAGTCACCAACTGGAGTGTAGACGGCGACACCAGCTGTACGACCAGACAGACCATGTCTCTGGCTGTGTGCGGCCCCCGTCGTCAGTCACCAACTAGAGTGTAGACGGCGACACCAGCTGTACGACCCGACAGACCATGTCTCTGGCTGTGTGCGGCCCCCGTCGTCAGTCACCAACTGGAGTGTAGACGGCGACACCAGCTGTACGACCAGACAGACCATGTCTCTGGCTGTGTGCGGCCCCCGTCGTCAGTCACCAACTAGAGTGTAGACGGCGACACCAGCTGTACGACCAGACAGACCATGTCTCTGGCTGTGTGCGGCCCCCGTCGTCAGTCACCAACTGGGGTGTAGACGGCGACACCAGCTGTACGACCAGACAGACCATGTCTCTAGCTGTGTGCGGCCCCCGTCGTCAGTCACCAACTGGAGTGTAGACGGCGACACCAGCTGTACGACCAGACAGACCATGTCTCTGGCTGTGTGCGGCCCCCGTCGTCAGTCACCAACTGGAGTGTAGACGGCGACACCAGCTGTACGACCAGACAGACCATGTCTCTAGCTGTGTGAGGCCCCCGTCGTCAGTCACCAACTGGAGTGTAGACGGCGACACCAGCTGTACGACCAGACAGACCATGTCTCTGGCTGTGTGCGGCCCCCGTCGCCATTCACTAACTGGGGTGTAGACGGCGACACCAGCTGTACGACCAGACAGACCATGTCTCTAGCTGTGTGCGGCCCCCGTCGTCAGTCACCAACTAGAGTGTAGACGGCGACACCAGCTGTACGACCCGACAGACCATGTCTCTAGCTGTGTGCGGCCCCCGTCGACATTCACTAACTGGGGTGTAGACGGCGACACCAGCTGTACGACCAGACAGATGATGTCTGGCTATGTGTGTGTGCGTGCGGCCCCAGCTCGCCTGCCTGTGCGCGTGGCTGCCTCACACGTGTGGTGAGTGGGGCAGAGACGGCACGCCTCTGTAATGACCGCCGTGTCGAACAGTCAAGCCATAAAGCTGATTGCCGCTCGACGATGTGCGACGCTGCAATATTGCACGCAGCCGAGGATAGGTCGATATGCCGGTGACACGCCACACCTGGCCGGCCTCTGTCGGCTATGTCACACCGTGCGACGGCGAAGGCTCAGTCTTGTCGAGCCATGGCAAAACAGCCGGGCTCCGTTAGCGTACGTCGTGCCTTGGCTGCGGGTATGGCGCGGCGTGGAGCCCGGCATGTATAATATCACAATACCCTGCACCTGTGCCCAGGAGACCGCGGTGTCGTGCTGGAAAAAAACGGATTCTGTAGTTTTTTTTGCATCTAGCATGTATATGCTGAGAACAGTGCTGGAAGTTCGCTCCTGTTAACATTGGTCTGCAAATTTTAGATCTCCAGCGCCGCTATGACCTAAGGAACCAATGTCTCGTTATTGGTTCCATTGATGTTAAGATTTCTGGTTTGCATGCACATTAACTCCTGCGCACAAAATTCACGTGCAGATTCCCGTTTCCTGTACTATCTGTATATCTTCTGACCATAGACATAGGCCGGAAATGAGATCCCAGCCTTTCGGCCAATTGCCAGTTTGCTCGGTGACATGTTCGTGATGATATGCATGGTAGTTAGTGGTGTCACCGATATGCTGAATTAAATGTTGGCCAGTGAAAATGCTGGCCCGTATTTTTGTAGCTGACCCAACTGGCTACTTATGACTTGTATTTTGGCGTGCCGCGACCAGGTGGCCTGCTGTGACCTGTATGATGGTCTGCTGTGACCTGTATGGTGGCCTGCTGTGACATGTATGGCGGCATGCATGGTGGCCTGCTGTGACATGCATGGTGGCCTGCTGTGACATGCATGGTGGCCTGCTGTGACATGCATGGTGGCCTGCTGTGACATGCATGGTGGCCTGCTGTGACCTGCATGGTGGCCTGCTGTGACATGCATGGTGGCCTGCTGTGACATGCATGGTGGCCTGCTGTGACATGCATGGTGGCCTGCTGTGACATGCATGGTGGCCTGCTGTGACATGCATGGTGGCCTGCTGTGACATGCATGGTGGCCTGCTGTGACATGCATGGTGGCCTGCTGTGACCTGTATGGTGGCCTGCTGTGACATGCATGGTGGCCTGCTGTGACATGCATGGTGGCCTGCTGTGACATGCATGGTGGCCTGCTGTGACATGCATGGTGGCCTGCTGTGACATGCATGGTGGCTTGCTGTGACCTGTATGGTGGCCTGTTGTGACCTGTATGATGGTCTGCTGTGACCTGTATGGTGGCCTGCTGTGACATGTATGGCGGCATGCATGGTGGCCTGCTGTGACATGCATGGTGGCCTGCTGTGACATGCATGGTGGCCTGCTGTGACATGCATGGTGGCCTGCTGTGACATGCATGGTGGCCTCCTGTGACATGCATGGTGGCCTGCTGTGACATGCATGGTGGCCTGCTGTGACATGCATGGTGGCCTGCTGTGACATGCATGGTGGCCTGCTGTGACATGCATGGTGGCCTGCTGTGACATGCATGGTGGCCTGCTGTGACATGCATGGTGGCCTGCTGTGACATGCATGGTGGCTTGCTGTGACCTGTATGGTGGCCTGTTGTGACCTGTATGGTGGCTTGCTGTGACCTGCATGGTGACTTGTGTACAGGAGCTGCCACGAAGCCGCCAACCGGCACATCTAGTCCGTGGTCTCGACACACAGTCAGTCCGGACGGCACGGGCGGCCGACCTCGCCGCAAACTTCCCACCCCGCCGGGCGTCTCCCAGTCGCCGGGCACCGGCACCAGCACTAGCATCGACAAGGTCAGTCCCACCTGACCTGACCTGACCTGACTCCAGTCAACCACTCCGCAATGTGCCCACCCCGAGGGTATCTGCCGACGCCGACAGTGTAGTACACTCTAACCAGTCGAGTCTGTCGAGTCTAACCAGTCCAGCTGGGTGTGACCGGAGTGGAGCCTGGCCCGGACCTGTCGTGTCTGTGTCCGGCCGTGTGGGGCGGCACCCCTCCAGCTGGGTGTGACCGGAGTGGAGCCTGGCCCGGGCCTGTCGTGTCTGTGTCCGGCCGTGTGGGGCGGCGCCCCTCCAGCTGGGTGTGACCGGAGTGGAGCCTGACCCGGACCTGTCGTGTCTGTGTCCGGCCGTGTGGGGCGGCGCCCCTCCAGCTGGGTGTGACCGGAGTGGAGCCTGGCCCGGGCCTGTCGTGTCTGTGTCCGGCCGTGTGGGGCGGCGCCCCTCCAGCTGGGTGTGACCGGAGTGGAGCCTGGCCCGGACCTGTCGTGTCTGTGTCCGGCCTTGTGGGGCGGCGCCCCTCCAGCTGGGTGTGACCGGAGTGGAGCCTGGCCCGGGCCTGTCGTGTCTGTGTCCGGCCGTGTGGGGCGGCGCCCCTCCAGCTGGGTGTGACCGGAGTGGAGCCTGGCCCGGACCTGTCGTGTCTGTGTCCGGCCGTGTGGGGCGGCGCCCCTCCAGCTGGGTGTGACCGGAGTGGAGCCTGGCCCGGACCTGTCGTGTCTGTGTCCGGCCTTGTGGGGCGGCGCCCCTCCAGCTGGGTGTGACCGGAGTGGAGCCCGACCCGGACCTGTCGTGTCTGTGTCCGGCCGTGTGGGGCGGCGCCCCTCCAGCTGGGTGTGACCGGAGTGGAGCCCGGCCCGGGCCTGTCGTGTCTGTGTCCGGCCTTGTGGGGCGGCGCCCCTCCAGCTGGGTGTGACCGGAGTGGAGCCTGGCCCGGACCTGTCGTGTCTGTGTCCGGCCTTGTGGGGCGGCGCCCCTCCAGCTGGGTGTGACCGGAGTGGAGCCTGGCCCGGACCTGTCGTGTCTGTGTCCGGCCGTGTGGGGCGGCGCCCTTCCAGCTGGGTATGACCGGAGTGGAGCCTGGCCCGGACCTGTCGTGTCTGTGTCCGGCCTTGTGGGGCGGCGCCCCTCCAGCTGGGTGTGACCGGAGTGGGGCCTGGCCCGGACCTGTCGTGTCTGTGTCCGGCCGTGTCGGGCGGCGCCCCTCCAGCTGGGTGTGACCGGAGTGGAGCCCGGCCCGGGCCTGTCGTGTCTGACTGTTCCCAACCGCTGGCGACGGCAGTGTCAAGGTCGCCGACCGCGCCCATAGCCCCTCCCCCTCAGCCGGATCAATAGCTATGATCTGGGCAGACACAGCTGTGCCGGCGGCCGTACTGAGGCGCCCTGCTGTCGGGGGTCAGCCGGTCAGTACCGGAGGCTGTGATCTGGGCGGCCGGCGGTCGTACTGAGGCGCCCTGCTGTCGGAGGTCAGCCGGTCAGTACCGGAGGCTGTGATCTGGGCGGCCGGCGGCCGTACTGAGGCGCCCTGCTGTCGGAGGCTGGCCGGGGCCGTACTGAGGCACCCTGCTGTCGGAGGCCGGCCGGGGCCGTACCGGAGACTGTGACGCTCTATCGGGAGCCGTACTCGTCCCTTTCGCCCTACCGTCAAGCCAAGCTGTCCGAGCTGTGGACGATCGCGTTCTCCTTTTGTCATGGTTTGATGGAATTGGCGTGTTCGTAATGATATCTCGTGTGTCGATGTTCTAGGATCTGTAGTGGTGTGCGCGTGGGCTCCCCACCCCACGATCTCGATTATCTTACAGCCGTCATTCATGCGAAGAAAGGTTAAACTTTTCAGTGTGCACTCATACGCTTCAGGGTCATGAATGCGGAGTCATACGTAGCTTGTTCTCATCTGACCCCATCAATTCTGGTCGAAGCGCCCTAAAGCCCAAATAACTAACTAACCAACGACCTCACCTCACCCGATCTGATCTGACTTCACCTGCCCTGTGTCGACAGACGGCGGCAGGCCGGACGACAGCCCTGTCCAGCTCGCTGGAGACGGAGTCGTACCTGACCTGACCTGACCTGTGTCGACAGACGGCGGCAGGCCGGACAACAGCCCTGTCCAGCTCGCTGGAGACTGAGTCGTACCTGACCTGACCTGTGTCGACAGACGGCGGCGGGCCGGACGACAGCCCTGTCCAGCTCGCTGGAGACGGAGTCGTACCTGACCTGACCTGACCTGTGTCGACAGACGGCGGCAGGCCGGACAACAGCCCTGTCCAGCTCGCTGGATACGGAGTCGTACCTGACCTGACCTGTGTCGACAGACGGCGGCGGGACGGACGACAGCCCTGTCCAGCTCGCTGGAGACGGAGTCGTACCTGACCTGACCTGACCTGTGTCGACAGACGGCGGCGGGACGGACGACAGCCCTGTCCAGCTCGCTGGAGACGGAGTCGTACCTGACCTGACCTGTGTCGACAGACGGCGGCGGAACGGACGACAGCCCTGTCCAGCTCGCTGGAGACTGAGTCGTACCTGACCTGACCTGACCTGTGTCGACAGACGGCGGCGGGCCGGACGACAGCCCTGTCCAGCTCGCTTGATACGGAGTCGTACCTGACCTGACCTGACCTGTGTCGACAGACGGCGGCGGGACGGACGACAGCCCTGTCCAGCTCGCTGGAGACGGAATCGTACCTGCGCACCACCGAGGACGTGATGTCCGCGCTGCAGGCACGCATTGACGCCGGCCACGGCACCGGCAACGACTCCGACTCGGAGTCGAGCGAGTCGTCTGCCGGGGCCGGACCGGGGCCGGCCGTGCCGCCGTCCGGCAAACTGGCCACACCGGCGGTCGGCGGCGCCGAGTTCAAGTTCAACAGAGCGCTCAGGTAGGCGACTGTGGCCGCCTGAGACCGTCTGAGACAGCGGTGGGCAACGTCAGTGGGCGGTACAGCTAACTGGCGTAATGAACAGTGGTGGTGTGAGCTGACCTAGTGACCTGTGCCACCTGACCTTGCTATCTGACCTTGTAATCTGCACTTTCTGACCTTCGTTTGTTTACTTTTTAACACATCCTAGCACACACATAGCTGGGGCCGCGGTAGCTCAGTTGGTAGAGCGTCGGACTCTTGATCGCAAGATTGTGGGTTCGAATCTCGCAACCGACGGCATTTACCGAGTCCACCCGCGACCAATCGGCGTGAGAGGTTGGCGACGCTATATAGCCTAGCGGTTGAATGCGTCGTAAAAGAACCAAAGATTATTCTGCACACACATAGCAGGGATAATCTTGGGCCTGGCGATCTGTGATACCTAGCCTAATGATCCATTGTACCTGATACAGTGATTCGTTCCCTATGATGAGCTGAAGACCCGTACCGCCTGCTGGTCCAGGCAGTAAGCTATCAGCTTGCCCGATGTCGTGTCGTGCCCGATGAATGCGCCGAGGTGTGCGGACTGGTCTCCAGTGTGGGCGCGAATTATCAAAAGCTGGTCGAAGCGCCGTGAAGCCCAAATGACAAACAACTGGCCTCCAGTGCGGTCGCCAAGTGCAGTCGCAGTTTAGTTTCGTCGCATGTGCGGATGAAGAAGCTGTATTTTCTAGCTGGCACGACTCCAGGCGGTGACCACTGGGTAGCATTGGACCGTCCGGGCTCGGACACTGTCCGCCCTGACGTGGCGGTCCTGTCTGGCACTCGTGTCTGGTACTCCTGTCCGGGAGTTCTGCTCCATTGCCTGGGCCAGTGTTCAGTCTGTAGTCAGTCTGTTTGCGCCTCCATGGTGTCGGTTTGACCGTGACCCGCTGGTGGAACCGTGACGTCCATGGCCGTTGACAGTCTACGGCGCGCCCGTCTGGGCCTGGACGACGGCGGCCCCTCAGCGGCGGCGTCCAAACCGCGTGCGACGGCGCCGCCGGCCGGCCCGCCGGCCCGACCCTCCAGCGGCGGCGGACGCAAACTGTCCGACTCCGAGTCGGGCCCGCCTCCGGCCGGCAAGGCGGCCAACTTTGCCCGCTCTGACGGCGGCCGCTTCAGCCTGCGCATGGCCAACGGCAGCGCCAAGGTCGGTGTGCCGATGTCGTCTGTGGTGCGGATGGTGGCGGCCAGGCTCATCTCGCTGCCCGTGTGGAGGAGGTGGTGCACGTGCAGAGCGGGTGGTAGCAGAGCCGACTGGGTGCCGTGGTTTCAGTGAGATTGTTTACTAGTACTCGGCTGTTGAGCTGACTGGATCGGTTGTAAGCAGTATGGGTCTTGTGTAGAGTTTCTGTAGTTTCGCGAGTGTGATTTTTAAGCACGGGTGACTGGAGATAATGATGTTGGGCTGGCACTACAGTGGAGGCCGGGCCGGTGTGTGTAGTCGTGATGGAAGACAATGCACGGCGATGTTCTGACTAAACGGTATATACAATGGGTTGTGAGTTTCCGTTTGTGTTCTGCTGACGTGACATGGTGTGCTTGTGTTGTCCAGACAGGCCGGGCGCGAATCGCATCATGTCCGGTGAGAGTATCCTACAGCCCCCAATCGCGCTCCTGTCGTCGCTTTGTTTGGCCTTAATGACTGATTGCGCGGCGTATGTGCACTGCCTGAGCGTCGTGTCGGCGATAGCGGCTGCGCCGGGACCCTGACCGTGACCAGGTCAGCCGGTGCAGAACAGCGTCCGGCTGGGTCACAGATGCCAGGTCCGGTGTAACGCTGCAGCACGCTGAAGATGTGGAGATCAATCATGCCTACGTGATGCTGGCTGGGACTGCAGCATTATTGGAGCTTCACGGCGCTGTCTGCTGTCTGAAGATGTAGAGAGCAATCATGCCTATGTGATGCTGGCTGTGGCTGCAGCATTGTTTGGGCTTCACGGTGTTATGTCTGCCGTTCTCCCGATCTAGGTAGTTGCGGCTGGTTTCCGTGGCCGGCGTGGTCTAGCTGCTATAGCCGTGGTCACTTTATTTTCCCCGCTCAGTTCTCTGTTCTTAAAGCCGTGATCTGCGTCGCTGAGCTCTCCTATATCCTGTAGTTTGGATCTTGTGGTCTGCCCCGCTGAATTCCCGGCTCCTGTAACTGCCGTTCTCCCGATCTAGGTAGTAGCGGCTGGTTTCCTGTAGTTTGGATCCTGTGGTCTGCCCCGCTGAATTACCGGCTCCTGTAACTGATCTGCTCCGCTGAGTTCCCAGCTCCTGCGGTAGCTCACTGCGTAAGCGGTCCCCGACCCATCCGACCCGTCAGTGACACCGCCGACCTGTCGCTGGGTCGTCTCGGACCGCACGGTCTCAATGCCCCGGTAGTGACCCGGCCGGCCTGCCATTGACCTGGCCGTGACCCGGCAGACACCGCCTGCTCGCCCGTCAGCCGCCGCCAAGAAAGCAGGCGCGGCCCGGCCACTGGGCGGCGGCCCCCGCGCTGCCGCGCTGGCCGCGCAGGCCTCCCGAGACCAGGAGATGGCCAACTGGAAGCGGCGCAAAAACTACGATCCGCTCAAGGCGGCCCGCGAGGACAAACGGAAGAAGTTGGAGCTGGGCGCCGGCGGCTCTCAGAGCGACTCTGCCTGGTGAGGACTGCCGCGTGCTGCCGAGGTCTCTGACGACTGGTCCTCCAACACCGGGAGACTGAGACGATGTTGGTGGCGCACGGCGGCGCGTTTACTGGTCCCTGCTAGGTCACGTGCACTGCTGCTGACAACCGGGTCAGGATTGTGCTGGTGGTGGATGTGTAGGTATAGATGGTAAGTATAGTGTTTGCACCAGCGTTTCAGTATAAACACTGTGTTGACTAGGATGATCGGAATGCAACTCCGGAACGTGTGAAGATTGGACCGACCCCGTACAGATGGTGTAGGCAAAACTTGTGGTTAAACGTTGTCACAAGTCCCGAATACCCGACGCTAAAAGATGCACATCAGAGCTCTTTGAATGTGGGCTGTCCGCAGCATCCGACAGTGCACAGGGATCTGGTCGCTCGGTTACCGCCTGTGCTCGTGGTTCCTGCGCGCACCGCCCGTTGACGTCACCTGTTGACCCGGCAGCCCGATGGGGGCGCCACTGCGGTCCGCCTCGTTCCACGGCACGGACGGACTGGGCTCGGCGCTGCTGCAGCGCGGCGTCTTCCAGTCGGAGGACGAGGCGAGCTCGCCGCGCCGACGCGCGCCGCTGCTGCACGCGCGCTCAATGGCGGCTCCGGCGCCGCCGCCGCCGACGGCTCACCACGCCGACGACAGCGACGTGTCGGAGGTGTTCCACGACGGCGCGTCCGCCTCTTCATCGACGCGCAAGGTAAGGCGGCGGCGGCGGCCGACCGACGGTGCGTGGCGCTCGGCCGGTGTCGTGTGGCGGCGGCCCACGGCCCGGGAGCATGTGGTGACGGACACACCGGCACAGCCCAGCCCAGCCCACTCCACACATCAGCACCGCCGCCCGGCTCTCTCGCGGCCGTGCGGACCACAGGTGGCTCTAGTGACTAGTGTTGGTACTGCCGGCGAGTCCCTGCCTGTCTCTGTGTGAGTGCGTATGCGTGGTGTACAGCCTGCGCACGCCCCGACTGCGGTGTTGGCCTCGCGCCGGCCTCTTGTGCCGGCTCTCCACCTGTCTGTTGCCGACTGCAGTGCGGCCTCGTGACCGGTCTGACAACTTGTTTGCATCCGCTGCCACTAGGTGTCTCTGGACGGGGCGCGGCGGTCCCCGCTGTTTCGCGGTCAGGCGTCCTCATCACTTAGGAACAAGGTCAAGCTAGAGGTACGGTATATCGACCGGCGGCCAGTTCGGTGTGGCCGTGCGTGCGGTGCGCTTATCCTGCTGACAGCCGCCGTCCCGAACCTCTCCCCTCTGCCGTGCATGTCTGCATGGAGGCTACGAACAGAAGGGTGCACGGTCTATGGCTGTCGGCAGTCTTCTCTCTGCCATGCACTCGTACACTGGCGAATCCTGGCTGTTCCGTCGCCCAATGATTCCTGAGCCCAGGCATGGTACCCGTGTTTGCCGAGACGACTGCTTGCCCTCGGTTGTGTTCTATTTCTGTTTATCCGAGGGCTTTCATGTAATGCAAATGGTCTGCAGATGCCAACTAAACCCTGACTGACCCTCAATCACCCTTCCATGTCCACTTTTGACTCGTGTTGAAGACCTCCTGTGTGGTGTGTTGGGCGGGTGCTAGAGCGCCAGGCGTGCGTGGTGACACCGCCTGATCAACACCATCATGGGAAGTCGAGCATGGATGTTAGGTGTGGCTGGCACGCATAGCAGTAGAACGTCTCTAAAACGTGTCCGTACCACTGACGAGACTCACGCCGAGAAATTGTCATCGGATTACAATATTCGGAAGCAATTTCCTAATGAGTAAATTCGAATTGAATTCGGAGATGTTGAATTCAAGCATTACTCCGTCGGTGTCAGTTTGTGGGGATGCCTGATGGACAGCGGTCCGTCGGTGGATGTGGCTGTTGTGTACCGCCGTGGCTGAGGCTACGTGGGCGACGGCGACTCCATCGCACCTCAATACTCTTGTCAGGCCACGTCCACTGACGTGAACGCTGACGGCCTGTGATAGACGAGCTCCTGGGATCAGGGAATGCTGACGGCTTGTGGTAGACGGGATCCTGGGATCAGGGAACGCTGACGCGCTGTGGTAGACTAGCTCCTGGGATCAGGGAACGCTGACGGGCTGTGGTAGACGAGCTCCTGGGATCAGGGAACGCTGACGACCTGTGGTAGACGAGCTCCTGGGATCAGGGAACGCTGACGGGCTGTGGTAGACGAGCTCCTGGGATCAGGGAACGCTGACGGCTTGTGGTAGACGGGATCCTGGGATCAGGGAACGCTGACGGGCTGTGGTAGACGAGCTCCTGGGATCAGGGAACGCTGACGGGCTGTGGTAGACTAGCTCCTGGGATCAGGGAACGCTGACGGGCTGTGGTAGACTAGCTCCTGGGATCAGGGAACGCTGACGGCTTGTGGTAGACGGGATCCTGGGATCAGGGAACGCTGACGGACTGGTAGACGAGCTCCTGGGATCAGGGAACGCTGACGGGCTGTGGTAGACGAGCTCCTGGGATCAGGGAACGCTGACGGGCTGTGGTAGACGAGCTCCTGGGATCAGGGAACGCTGACGGCTTGTGGTAGACGGGATCCTGGGATCAGGGAACGCTGACGACCTGTGGTAGACGAGCTCCTGGGATCAGGGAACGCTGACTGGCTGTGGTAGACGAGATCCTGGGATCGGGGCTAGGACTTTCGGGCCTTGCCCGAAAGTCTGGTCCATTTGCTTTTTCCCACTGAAGGATTGAATGTTACGGTTTGGCAATGGAATAGTACAATTTTATTGACCCATAAAAATGTCCAAATATGTGGGTTCTTGGATCCAGGCTTTCAATTAAGGTGTCATTAACTGTTATGTGGAAGGAAACTGGAGCTGCATTTCATATTGATATTTGTTCAGCTTGTTATTCGTAATGTCACTGCTACTCAATTATAAACGGACAGTAAGTGCCTATCATAATGTCGGAAATATGAAAAGGAGCTCGTGATGTGAAGGGAGAAGAAAATTACCAACCGGAACTTGACGTCCAAAAGATTATGCTCTGCAGCTTGGGGTTTCCCACCTCTAAATACAGCCCTGTCTGGGCTGGTTTCGTGTCCAACGCCGAGTGTCCATGAGTGTGGCCGCGATCACCAGCGAGTCATGGCGCTGATCCAGTGGCGTGTGCACGACTGGCGACGCTTGTTCGAGTCGCCCGACTGACTCGTTGGACTGGTCAGAGCCGTGTTGACTGATTGACTAGTTGAAGTCCGCGGACTGACAGGCTGAAGTGTGCTCTCTGCCTACTGAACGGGCGTGTGAAGGATGGAATGATTGTTTGCAGGCGCTGGATAACCTGGTCATATCCACCATACACACGCTGTCGAGCAAGATCCGAGGAAACTCTGAATCTCTGGTGTCGAAGCTCAAGTAAGTGTGGGCGGTGTGCGGCTGCTGTTACGTGTGTGAAGCGCTGTGTGTCGTGACCGTCACCCGCTGGGTGTTGTGCGGCTGCTGTTACGTGAGTGAAGCTGTGTATCGTGACCGTCACCTGCTGGGTGTCGTGCGGCTGCTGTTACGTGTGTGAAGCTGTGTATCGTGGCCGTCACCTGCTGGGTGTCGTGCGGCTGCTGTTACGTGAGTGAAGCTGTGTATCGTGACCGTCACCTGCTGGGTGTCGTGCGGCTGCTGTTACGTGAGTGAAGCTGTGTGTCATGACCGTCACCCGCTGGGTGTCGTGCGGCTGCTGTTACGTGAGTGAAGCTGTGTGTCATGACCGTCGGGAACATGAACTGGCATGAACGACGGCTCGGTGGTTTGAACAATTGACAAGCTGATAGCTGACGCTAACGACACTGGCGAACGATAACAGTACTGAGAAAGTGAACTGGGGTTAAAGTGAATTAGGGTAACGGATGGGCGCAAAATGACCAATGCAGTCGACGCGCCCCAAAGCACGAATCCACCACCACCAGCAGCGATAGCAGCACTGAGAAAGTGAACTGAGGTAGCCCAAGACTTGCTCCCATGCAGGGGAACTGGGGCAAGCGAATTGCCAGGTGACGGAATCGAGTCGACAAAAAAAGCATTCAGTTCGAAGCTTCCTCGATAGTTTCACGTGTTGAGCTCAAATTGTGTATTGGATAGCTTACGACACACTTTATGCACGATCACGGCTAATGGCGCCGCCCACACTGTTTCGCCGGTTGACCGCGGAATTGGGAAGTGTCCCGAGTGGGGCGAGTTCAGCTCAAATTCGATTACGCAACTGGCCCAGTCCCTTTAATACATGTCCCATCTCGCGTACGCCCCACCAAGGTGTTTTCCCCGCTACAATGTCCGGCAGTGGTCGGAGAGTCCAGCCTACTGGCCGTATTTGGCCCACAGCTCAGCTCGGGCTGGCCCGGCGCCGATACCCGCACGGTGGCAGGCGACCGTGTTCACTCTCGTGTTCCGCAGCCCGATGCCGGCCCGGTGTGGACACGTGTGTATCACATTTCACCGTTCGGCCGCCAGGTGTCAGTTCGACGAGGACGACGTGCGTCACACCCTGCTGGATGACGTCATGACCACACTGGCCACGGACACGCCCAGTGCTTCCAAGGCGTCGTCACGCGACCTGGCCGGTATCCTCAAGAACCTGCGCAAGGTGGAGCAGGCCGTGCAGGGTGAGTGGCGCCGACTGACGCGCTGCTCGTGGTGACAGCATTCCCCGGCCGGCTGCGTCCAACAGCGAGATGCTCTCCAATCGCACAACGGTTCGGTTTCGATGTTGGCGTCACGAGTTCTTCATCATATTTCACTGTCCAGTCAGTTTTCTGTTGACGTCACTAGTTCTTCATCGTATTTCACTGTCCAGTCAGTTTTCGTCCTTTCAAGTGTCCCCGTAGCTTTTTTGTCCGTGGTGTGATGGCAGAGTCGTGATTTATATGTGCTATTGGTTCGGTACTGCGATTATACTTTTGTTATGCGTGCATACATTTGTCGATTTAGAAAATGGTCGTGGAACTCCTTGGCTGCCGATTCAGAATCAAGCAGTGTTCTCTCATGTTTCGGCTCGGGAGCATGCTCGTGCCCGTTTTTCAGTTCTGGACTGGATGTTTTTGCCCACTGTTTTTCATTAATGGAGATGTTTGCTGTGTTTCTGCTCTGGAACACGTTCGTGCCTGTATTGCATTTCTGAAGCAGGTGCTGTGCTGTGCTGTGCTGTGCTGTGCTCTGGAACACGTTCGTGCATGCAGCAGATGCTGAAGCAGGTGCTGTGTGCCGTGTTCCAGTTCTGGAGCAGGTGCTGTGCGATGACGACTGTGACGTGTCGGATCCGGACGACTTGGATGCCGCCGATAAATTCGGCGACGGCTTCTACTGAAAGGCCTACTTGGTGGTCGGCGGTGGCTTCCATTGAGGAACCGGCGGGCTGAGCTCCGAGTCTCGCCCCGATGCAGTCTCCATTGAGTCAAGGACCGCGCGCCAGGTCACGTTCGCACCGAGCTGGTCCCATCGGCTCGAGTTGCAGAGGTTACGTGTGGCGTGTGGCGCGGTTTGGGCCGAGGGTGGCCGGTGCCGTGTGGCCGACGGTGCGAGCGGCGTCGACAGCGGCGCCACACGGAGATTGTGATAAGTGTCGGACAGTGGTGCCTGCGCTGTGGTGGCGCCACTAGTCAGTGTAACGACGGGCCGTGCCGCCCCACACCCGCCTCTGCTTAGTCTTTGTAATATGTGCCTTGATGAATGGGTCGAAGCGTGCGCTGTGCGCACCCAATCAGAGATGTGCGCGCTGTCGAGCCGCGCTGACGACGGCGGTGTATTATTTTGTAAGAGATCTGGCATGGTGTGCTTTGGCGATGTTCTATTAATGCTTTATGATTAAAAGTCTATTCTTATGCAGTGTTTAGCTGGCAGCGAGATGGCAAGTGCTACCGAGTTACGCGCTGTTGTTGATTGGCAAGTGGTCGCCGAGCGCAGACGGATCTTGTCCAGCTGGCATGTTAACGAGTGTACTTCTAGCTGCACGGTTCCATTATCGTTCGTTTCCAAGGCCATGCTACTTGTGTTCCCGACTATTTGCCAGGTCTCCGGCGCGGCGGTGGTGAATTCGTGTGGCGACAGTGGAGCTGGGTCTGAACGGCTAGGCTGCCGCCGACTGATGACCCGGACTTCTGGACGCTGTGGACTGCCGCCGGACTTCTGGACCGATGGACTTCCGCCGGGCGATGGCCTAGGTCTGGGTCAGAGGGCGGCAGCCGGCTGATGACCCGAACTTCTGGACGCTGTGGACTGCCACTGGCCGATGACCCGGACTTCTGGACCGATGGACTGTCGCCGGGCGATGGCCTAGATCTGGATGGGAGGGCGGCAGCCGGCTGATGACCCGAACTTCTGGACGCTGTGGACTGCCGCCGGCCGATGACCCGGACTTCTGGAACGATGGACTGCCGCCGGGCGATGATCTGGGCTTCTGGGCTCGTGGACTGTGGAACCGTTCTCCTGCGTTACATAGTGCGGAAGAAGCACCCCACCAGCATCCACGCCTCATCACTCCTGGTGGCTGAGCTCCGTCCTAAAGCTGAGGTCAGTTCCCTGCAGACGTTCCTCCATCCAGGCATTCATGCGGGAGTCCATCTCCGGGCTGAAGTAGTTCTTCCAGTCACCCGTCTTACCTGGAGTGGAGCGGACCTGTCAGTTGAACGGAGTGGAGGGACAACGGGGTCTGTCAGCCAGACTTGTGCTCGACTCAAATTTTTTGAATCGGCTCACATTTGACTCATAGATCTTGAGATCCGATTCAACTCATGATTCACAGCAGGTCAAAATTATTCGATTCGACTCAATTCAGACTCAGAGCTACAGAGATCCGATTCAACTCACGACTCAAACATAAATTTGAATCGATTCAGATCAGACTCATAGCCATATGATTTTGTGTGCACTGCTCACACACTATTTATATATATATATATATATATATATATATATATATATATATATATATATATATATATATATATATATACATATAATATATATATATATATATATAAAATATAATATAATATATATTTATATATATATATATATATATATATATGTATATATATATAATGTGAGGTGAAAACAAAGTTATAGCAAAAATAATTTATTTGACAGACAGTTTGATGTCAACTCATCTTCATCTGTCTAATTAAAGAAGGGAATCAGTATTTATTCACACTAACGAAGATGCTCCAACATCAAAACATCTGCTGGATATATTATTTTTGCTATAACTTTGTTTTCACCTCACATTATTTATCATTGGTCATGCACTGTAATGGTTGATATATAGGATAAATATACAGATAAATGAACGTGCATGTGCATAAAGTAATTGACTCAAACAGATTAACGAGATGAATGGTTGTCAATGCATATGCAAAGCAATGAGTGCATAATATCTCAATCCACATCAGCATGATGCACACACAACCTGAATCATATACCTGACACACATCACCTAACTACAATATGGCACCCAGGTTCTGCACTGCAATAGGTATCTGCACAGAATATGATTGCGTTGGTCTGTTGCCCCCACGAAGTTTGTTTGGTAGCAGGCTTGAAGGTTTCCCTTCACCATTAGTTTACACCCAATTTTACCGACTTTCTCTACGCTATCTTGCATATTTTGTGGCAATATAGGGTACTTTGACGTATTCTAATTGAAAGACCTATTACTTAGCTTCATCAAAGGATATTCTAAATGACCCAGTAATAATCGTCCTGCCCAACAATGTGCCATTTCCGGCAGGCTCACCATCAAGTGCCTCCAAAATAAAGGACTTGTTCCTGATATTGGTAAGCTCCCTCTACCATCCATTTTACATGTTCAAGTTGTCACCCTCGTTCAAGAGCGGAAGAAAGGACAGTCAAGGGGGCGCTAAGTGCTCCATAGCTTCTTCTCCCCATTGGCAGGAGAGTTTCAGTTGAGTTGCAAGTTTCAGGAGGGCATTCCTAGATCACAATGGTGTTGTACATAAATGTTCAATTATGCATGTATCATCAACAATCCATGCAAGATTCACCAAGGAAGAATGCATCATGCCCTGGGTCTAGCTGGCCTGGAAAAACTGTTTTCAACAACTGCTGTATGTCAATGTAGGTAGGTAGGTAAATGTTTGGAAAAATAGGCTGATCCTAGATTTTGGGGATCCTGAACATTATCCTTTCCAGAAAATTATTTGTTGTTTTTTCATCTGGAAGTTGAAGTTCCTAAGTTATTAACTTTTGACAACAAACTGCTGTGATCAAGGAAAAGTGCTCAAAATTCACTGAAATGGGTGCAAGTTGAGTTACCATGCATAAGGTTTGAATAAAAATATTATCCATACTGGATGACTACAAAATATTCCTCTCCAAATGCCGGATTACAATGCACAAATCCGACCTTGTCTATGCATGAGAATAAAATGTGTCCGAACAAATGCTCACTGGAAAGAATGGGAAAAGATTATAACTCACCTGGTGAGCGGAATACAAATATATTTGCTAGGGAGCAAATTAAAGTGACCATTGCGTATGATTTGAGAAAAGTTCTGCAGCTAAAATTCTACCACATTTTTTTTTTAAACTTTGAATAACGTCATGCGGGCTTGAAGGAAAATTTTGATCTACCTTCTTGTAAAGGTAACCTGGGTTTGTTATTTGTCACACAAACCGACGCAATTTATTCAGTGCAAATGCCTGTTCCAAAAAAAAAGTGCATGGTCGTTTCAGTTCCCTATTATTTTTCACAATCACATCCCATTTCTGTGTTGTGTTTCTGGCACTAGAATTGATTCATGCATGATACTGATTGTGAATACCAAGCTTAGCATTAATACTTTTTTGTAGTTATTGTTATCTGTTTTTGGTACATAACTTGAGTACACCTCATTTTTACTCACTGGCAGCTGATAAGTTGACAATTGTAATGCTAAGCATTAATAATTATACTGTGTTTTTACTCCCTACCTTGTGTCATGGCATACTATTTACAAAGATACATGCTTTATATCATTTGTTCATAACTTGCATTTGAGTCGCAAGACTCAAATGACTCATTGCGATTCAAATTATTGACTTGTGATTCAACTCATTAAAAAAAAAAGATGTGATTCAACTCGCGACTCAAGATATGTTTTTGGGAAAAGAATCGATTCAACTCACGACTCATCAAAAAACGATTGATTCATGAGTCGATTCTCGATTCAACTCGAGTCGAGCACAAGTCTGCTGTCAGCTGGCTGCCAAGTATGGTTTAGTGTGGCCGGTTCCCACGTCAACCTGTCACGTATCCGCCACGGTCAATCTGTCACGTGGTTGGAATGGAGAACACCGGCATCACAGGGTATTCAGTGGTGGGTGGTGGAGTACTTGTCCAACACGACTGAATCAGGATGTCGGCGAGTCACGCAACATACGTCGTGGATTAGTTACGTACCTTTCCGAATGAAGTTCTCCGATCTGGAGAGAATGCCGAACTCTTTGAAAAGGTCAAGGTTGACCCAAGGGTTTTTCTTGAAGTTATCGAACTTCAGGTGTTCGTACATCTGTTCCACCTGGTTTTCGGACAGTTTCTTGTCCAGGAAGTCGCTGACCCTTTTGATCACCGACCTCAGGTCAACCTTCATGTCTTCGAAAAAGAGGAAGAGTAGGTTCGGGTGGCCCTTCTTCTCCCAGGCCTCCAAAACGTGCGAGATGAACGGCAGCTGTACGAGCTTGTCTTCCAGAAACAGGTCGAAGAACTCCTCAAAGGTGCCCTCAAATCCCTGCATCAGCATCAGCCTGTGGTGGTGGTAGTAGGAGACGAGGGCGTCTTTGGGGTTCCGCGCTACGTACACCACCTTGCACGTGTCCAGCAGCGTCGGCGGCAGCATCGAGAACGGACAGTGGGTCTTGATGAACCTTGGTGGGTTGTAGGAGCGAGGCCACAAGAGCGGGAGAGCCATCCACACTGTGCGCGGCGCCCGCCACGGGTCGGACGTGATCGACTGCCACAGCAAGCTCCTCGCCGCCGAGTCAGGCGCCAGTGTGCGGAACGTCATCTCGAGAAAGTTCCACCGGTTGGGCACCGCGTGACACTGGGCGCCCTTAAAGTCTAGGTCGTTGGCGATTAGCCACACCATTTCCTGGGTCCAGGTGGTGCCGCACTTTGGCATCGTCACCACCCACGTGTCGCGCGGATCGACCGGGTAGTTGTAGATGTCGCTGAAGCGGCCGTGCGGCACCTTGGGGTAGAAGTACCGGCTCGGACCGATCGTCATTGCACCGTCCATCATGCCGAGCGGCTGCACGCGCCGCATGCGATCATTGGTCGCTTCGTCCGCGTCCTCAAACTGATGCGGGTACGGTAGCGAATTCATAGTGGAGTCTGCAAACATGAAGTATGACATGACCGGTTGCAATGACCGGTTTGTCGGGAACACAGTTACAGAAAATTCCCCAAGGACCCGTTCGCTGTTGGCTGCAAGCTTCTTCAGCTTCAGCGAGAGTGCAACAAGACGAAGAAGTCATCACAGGCTGCATGACAAAGTCCAACCCTATGCCGCCGTGCACCGTCCCATCAATAATCGTCTCAATTAGTTGCCTTTCATCACTTAGTTTGCTTGAGATGTGTTGCCTGTCTGAGTCAGCGGCAGATCCAGGAATTGTCATGGGGGCAAATGGTCTCTGGAGGGATGTCTATGGCTGGAAGATTCCAGGGGATGAACTGGAGCACACTGAAAGGATGCCATTTCCTCTCAGAGGGATGCATCTGGCTGAAGGATTTGAGGGGATGCACTCAAGCCTTAATGGAGGGGTGCCTTTTCCCAGCAGGAGAGATGCTAATTTATATGGGAGCACATGTTCCAAGTGCCCTCATATTTGCCCCTGATTTGTGTTCATCATTAGAGGTGGCAAATGCCCAACATGTTGGGGCCCAAGCCCAGGACCAACCAGTCTGAAATGACCAAGCCTAGTTTGGACAAGTCAAAATGCCTAAAGCCTGGTCAAAAGATTGATTTCATAATACATGCTTTTTGCACATAAATAGCAACATGATTTTGTATTCTCCTCAATTCAGGTCATACCTATAGGCAATTCACATCATTTTTGAAAGATATCATTAATTCTCAAAAAATGAATTGATATAAGCCTGTTATTAATACACTTTCTGCATTGGCAAGTTTGAATAACAATGTGGTGGATACAAAACATTACTGAAAAACACCAGATAATACTCATTACCATCCTCAATCTAAGGGTAACAAAATTGGTAACTTCATTAATAGAACATTAAGAGTAAAACGACCAAAAGATTGGTTCATTCTGTGGCAGATAAGCTGTCAAATGTGGCATCATTTATCTAATAATCATACCATACTAATACCAGATTCAGAAATCAAACGTGTAACGTTTTTCAGTGTTCACCTTCATCGTAATAGCCTATGAAAGCCATCTAATGGCCTCCCTTACAGGGTGGGAATTAAGGCACTTCTTAAGAGATTTTATCTCTGAAGACATTTTTGCACTCCGGGTTCATACTGGATAGGATGGGCTTCACATGTACTCCGACACAAATTTGGGAACAAAGATATCAATAAAAACAAACACAGAACGACACCCAAAAAACGCTGGTTATTCCACTTACGGTCACCACTCAAACTAACCACTTTTTGTAGCAGTCAGCAGCCGGACCACAGCCTCACACACTCCATCAATCTCAACCACCGGAATTGCCGACAACGCGCCAACAACAACTTGCGAGATGATGCGCATGCGCACTGAGTACACTGTTCTCCGGCTTTGGAGCCGCGTCTCGGAAAACCTGTGTTCCTGCCACCCTATAGTGGGAAAGTTTGACAGTTTTAAGAGACGTTCTCCGGAGTCCCGGAGGCCACCGATCAGAATTGGCTGCGTTAGCGTTTTCTGTTCCGAAATCTGTCTGTCAACCAATTAATGCAAGGTATTTTTGTATGATGTCATAACCATTAGCAACTTTGAACACGTGGTTAACAGTTCATACTGCAAACACAAGACCTTGACTGATCCCCTTGGACTGATCCTTTGCTTTGATCACATCCAACTGTGGCGTGTGCGGTAGCGGAGTTGCGTTCGTGTTACGTGGGAAATTGGCTGCGTAGGTAGGTATGGGCTCTGAGCTGAGGTTGAAGTGTGAAGTATTTTTGTTTGTTTTTCATATGGCTAGCCTTGTACTGAGACCAAAAGTGAAAGGAAAGTGCATTGCTCTTGTGAGTTATGAGAAACGAAACAGTGCTGATTATTACGAGTCACTGCTGGGCGGTGCCATCCATTGTTCACTTCTTTGTTCCTATGTTTGACATTTGATTTGACCAAAAATGAGAATGATATTACTTGTGCATATTATGTAGGTACCTACTGATTTAGGTTTTTCCGGTCGGTTACTGGTAAACAGATTCCATGCATAAAAAAATTATGTCCATGAAAATGTACTCAGGAAGGAATCGGTATGCACTCCGACTCCCAACTCGGAAATTAAGTTTCCCACTCTGCTCCCTTACCATTATTGGCTGCACCACTTTTGCTTTCAGCTGTCACTTACCGATTTTAGCTCAATTCGTGATCACTATGATGTGCCTGGCATAGCTAATGCATCAAGTAACCTTTAATGATTGCAATGCACAGCAAATAACCCGAAAAGCACCACATATTGAAGTAGCTGAAAAAGCACTACAAAACCGTTATAATACAAGGATGGCAGAAAAGAAGCAACATGGGAACAACTAGAGAATGCGATAATCAGCTGGCAAGGTAATGACGTATTACATGGTCAATCCTGTGAATTTGCAGGACACTGTTTTGCTATTGGATACGGTTGTTCGTGTATGAATTGAAATTATTTACATATTATTTCAGTATATCTATATTTTTATCAGCATAATTCTTGCAAGCTATGTTCAACATTGTATAATTATTTGCAGTGCACCTTCATCTCATGACGTCACGTACGACCTAGGGGTTTTCTGTTGCAAGCCATGACATCTCATTTTTGCTTATAGCCAAAATGGTAACCGGACAAATGTACGTATGGCAGATGTACGTAAGCACAGCTGTACGTATGGCAATTGTACGTAAGCGCAGATATACATATGACTAATGTACGTAAGCGCAAATTTACGTATGGCAAATGTACGAAAGCGCAAATGTACGTAAGCACAAATGTACGTATGTGCAAAAGTACGTATGCGCAAATATACATAAGCACAAATGTACATATGCACAAATGTACGTATGGCAATTATACGTAAGCGCAGATGTACGTATGGCATATGCAACTAACCAAATGTGCTTAAGCGCAAAGGCACGTATGTCTGAATGTACGTACATTGACTCATACGCACATTTGCTCTTGCATTCTTTTTACGTTTACGTACTGTTGCGCTTACGTACATTTTGGCGTATATACATTTGCACTTGCGTACTTTTGCGCTTACGTATATTTGCGCTTACATACATTTGCCTTACGTACATTTGCGCTTACGTACTATTGCGCATACGTACTTTTGTGCATACGTACATTTGCGCTTACATACTTTTGCTCATACGTACATTTGCGCATATGTACATTTGCAATACGTACATTTGCGCTTACATACATTAGCCATACGTACATCTGCGCTTACGCACATTACATTAAATGCGCTGACAAGCAAGAAAGAAGAAAAAGAAATAGAAAATTGCTGCCAACTCTCAGGGGAATAATTATTTACCCGCCTCTTTTTCCCACATTGATCAAAACGATATTCAGATTTTTAAATTCGTATCAGCGACGTCTGCCGGCCTTGTTCCTACACCTATGACAGGCGGACTATGACCCTCTGGACTGGTCCAGAGGGGCATCTGCGTAATCCGAAGGGCGCCTTCGTGGTTTAGAGCGGCGCCTATGTTGTCCAGAGGTGCGTGTGTTGTTTGTTTGTTTGTTTATTGGGTGGCTTACGACGCACTGTATGCACATTGGCGGCTAATGGCGCCGCCCACGCTGCTTCGCTGGTGGGCCCGCGGGATGGGGAAGTACAGGTGCGTGTGTGTGTGTGTTTGTTTGTATTTTTGTGGCGGAAGCGGCACCAAGATATGGGGTCCGGGTGGGGAAACGCAATTTCGTCCTCGATCGGGGGGGGGGGCACATGCCCCAGTTGCACCCCTATCCTCCTGGATCCGCCGCCGGCTTGTTGCTCGCACTACATCCAACTGACCCTCAATCCACGGCCAACAATACCACCGCCCCTGGCCACAGTCGCAAGGTCATCGCCCAATGGCGGCGGCAGAAAAGCGGTCCAGGGGCGGCACTGACGGCCAGAACTAAAAAAAAATATTGCGTAGAGGGTCCCAAAATCGTGTCAGGCCTAGAAACCTCGCGTCGGTGCCCGAAACATCACCATCATTCCAGTATTTGTGAACAACAGAACCATTCGAGGTGTCGAGTGACGTCATCGTCATTACAAAGCTCAAACGTTCATATCTGTTTACTGTCTTGTTAAATGTACATGTCTCCCTGTCTTTTATTCTGGCAAACACCAAGGTACCTGGCAAATACAGCATACGTCTAAGAGACAAATTATGTGGCAACGCGCCACAGCCAAGTGACGTTGCACCAGTCACTACACATGACGTCGAAGTTGTAGCAGCCGATGCCATAGAACCGTTTTCTGAGGCGGGAATACACCTCAGGGATCCTTATGGTTTCCGAGGCGTGTTAAATTCCTAGTTGATGTGCATGGTGACATGGTAGATACGTAGACTGTATCGGTCAGAACGATGTAAATTGCGAAGAAATGCTCGTAGTTTCTGCCATCGATAATCTTACTTACGTTTTGTGGATAAAGACAGCCTCACATTTTGGGGACCATTCATAACATCCGATGTTCATTTATCAATAAAGTTCATAACGTCCAAAGCTCACAACGTGCAAGGACCATAACGTCCAGAAAGCAAAATAAAGTACAAAATGTCTTGGATAGGGTGCGCTCATGACGTCCAAAGTTCATAATGTCCAACGATCGCAACCTCAAAAACTGGCTTCAGAGGGAGCGTTCATAACATCCAAAGTTAATTTACATCCAAGGATCATATAAAGTCGGAAATAATTCCCCAAAAGTCCGCCAATGACCTGTATCTAAGGAAGGTTAGGGCAGGCTGAGTTAGGTAAATTTGTCGACCAGGGGTTTTAGCGAATAAATAGGGAAATATTTTTAACTTCATGACCCGTGGATATAAACGAACTTTGGACATCATGAACGCTCCCTCTGAGGACAGTTTTGGAAGCCGTGGTCGTTGCACGTCATAAACTTTGGACATTGTGAGCGGACCCTATCCAATACATTTTGGAATTTACCTCGCGTTTTTGACGTTATGATCCTCGGACGTTGTGAGCATTGAACGTTATAAACTTCGGCAGTAAATGAACCTTGGATGTTACGACATGTCCTCCACATTTGAACCCCCAGGGACCCCAAGGTAAATAATGTGTTCAACAGATGCCCGAAGCTTGAACTACTCTTCGCTCCGGCACTGTCTAGCTACCAACTAGCTATAACTAGCTGGTTAGCTAGTTAGTTATTTGGGCTTTAGAGCGCTTCAGTCTGATCATCCGCGCGGTCCACCCACCATGTCTTACGGCCAACCGTCATGGGTGGGTCGGCGTCAGCAGCGTCAGATCCGATGGCAGACTGCTCACAGTGTGTGCTGACGCTTATATTGCGGACAGTCGTGATGCACACTCGAGTTATCACAGCGCGTGGCGGCGGCAGTACGCACCGGCATTAATCAATACCAACCAACGGGAAGAAGCACTGCATATATCCCACCCCTACATACTGGGACTTCGGGACTGTGAGACAGAGTAACACCACGGCTCTGGGACTCCGGAACAAGCGGACAAAGTTAACACCAAGGCTCAGGGATTGTGGTACTGTGGGACATAGTAAGGCTGGGGCTCAGTGACTGTGGGACTGTGGGACATAGTAACGCCAGGGCTCTGGAACTCTGTGACTGTAATATCGGGGCTGTGAAACTCTGGAAGACTGGAACTAGGGTGACTGTAGCTCTGGGGATCTGGGTCTGTAGGACAGTTACTCAGAGGTTCCGAAACTGCGGAAATGTGTGATTCTGGAACACATCGCATCCCGCATTCCCGCGACAGCATGCCTCATCAGCTGGATGTGCACGTGTCACATCGCAAGCCGTATATGCTATGTGGACACGCGCTGCGCCAGAGAACACGAGAACCACCGCGACAGCCTATGATGGGTCGCCACGCACGGATCTCCGTACCTCGGTTAGTAGCCAGGTCACGCGCATTGGCACGACACCTATCGCACGGCAACCGAAATACATGTCAATATGAGTACGGGTAATTGGTGAACTGGTGAACCGATAGCATCTTAACATAAGTGAACGGGAGACTTGTGCTCAATCGCATCACACTGACTTCCACGCGTACAAACCGCTTCATCTGGTACAACAGTCGATATTCATTAATCAGGAAAATACTATGCAGCCGTGGGTGGCCTAGAGACTGCAACCCCTGCATATAACTGCGATCAGTAAAGGTCGAGGTCCCCAGCGGATAGATCGGAACCGTTCTCCGTACACAAAGAATGCCTTCCGTTACCGCGATAAACACGGTCGTTGCCGCGAGACGAGCAATCCCATGGTCACCTACCTACCCGTCCAAAAAAACACGGTGTGCATCACACAGACGGTAGGCTCACCCACAACTGTCCGACCGTCACGGCTGCAGACAGGACTGCTGCCTACTGAGACAAAACATACCGACCGAGAATACCGTGATGACGTCACTGACCGCGATATCACAGCCAGACAGGGTCAGCCGCTGGGAGGACACACGGAGAATGCCGCAGACGTCTAAGCGGTACGGTGACGTCATGGAGCGTAGCCACGGAGTCCCGCCCTCGGCGGCAGCTGCGCCCACGTCACGATGACGTCACCGCGGGGCGGCGGGCGCCGGCCACCAGGAGGCGTAGCCACGGAGCCCCGCCCTCAGCGATAGCCGCGCCCACGTCACGATGACGTCACCGCGGGGCGGCGGGCGCCGGCCACCAGGAGGCGTAGCCACGGAGCCCCGCCCTCGGCGGCAGCCGCGCCCACGTCACAATGACGTCACCGCGGGGCGGCGGGCGCCGGCCACCAGGAGGCGGTCTGACAATGTCTGACGCGGCGCAGCTCGATCGCCGAGAATTTCAGCGCCGTCGAGATGGCGTTAAGGATGTGCGCCTTCTGCGCAGAGTCCGACGACAGCAGGTAGCGCACCACCACGTTCTTGATGTACTCGAGGTTGGCGCCCTCTCGAGACGTGTTCAGCTCCAGTCTGTCGGCAGGCACGGTGCCAGTGAGAGCTCCAGTCTGTCGGCAGGCACGGTGCCAGTGAGAGTTCCAATCTGTCGGCAGGCACGGCGCTAGTGAGAGCTCCAGTCTGTCGGCAGGCCTGGCGCCAGTAAGAGCCGCCGTCTCACTGTCCCGTCACTGTAGCGGTAAGTCTTGTCTGTGCATTAATATCCATCTACATAGAGCGGCTTTTCCGGACATACGTGGTGGCGGACATACATACAAGGTGCGTATTGTAACGAAGTCGACTTCGGACTCCTCTTTCAAATGCATTTGGCAGTCTGATCACGGCTACTCCCATGTGTCCAGACTTGTCAAATCCGGGCTCCGAGCGGAAACCGGCGTCGGTCGGCCGGCGCCTGCCGACGCCGACGTCGGCACTCGCGCCCCGACTGCGGCTGTCGTGGCGGTGTGCTATGCTTAAGTCAGACCCGGTGCCGGCGCGGTGACGGTCGGTCGGCAGGTGTTGTGACCATGTCGCAGTGCATTGCACCACGTAACCGAGCCACATGTGGACTGTAGCTGGGTCGAGAGTCGTCGACCGAATCCCTCCCAGTTAGTTCCGGTCCGTAAATGACCCGTGATGGGTGTGGCAGATTCGAGGTAGTCGACCGGTCTCCCATCCCCGCCCGAGCTGGGCTCTCGCGACTGGCTCTGTGTGGCTCAGTGGCGGCAGGCGGCGGGCGTGGCAAGACGCGACCGAGCGGCAGGGCAGCGGGCGTGGTAAGACGGGACTACGGGACTGAGTGGCAGGGTGGAGGGCGTGGTAGGACGGGACTGAGCGACGAGTGTGGTAAGGCGCGGCCCAGCCGAGGTGAGCGGACTGGAGCTATCAGGGCACGAACTGCTTAGAGACATGTGTCGGTGTCTGCCGTTCTTTATGTCCGAGACTGTTGCACGCGAAGCGGTTGCCGTACATTACAAATACTCTGTTCAGCGATACAAGGGCAGTAACGGCTGTTGGATTCAAGAACCGGCTACCGTACAACTTGTACGGTAGCCGGTTCTTCGCATCGCGAAGTCTCGGGTTCGCATCGCTTGTACGGTACAAGCGATGCGAACCCCAGACTAGCATCGCCAGACGAACTCGCCTGTAGTTAGGTATATATAGCATAGTTAGGGTATCATTACTACGAAGTATATTTGAAAGCCGATGTCCTTTAGATTAACACGAGGCCCTATGAAGTTTCCTCAATGCTTCGGAGCCGCACAGCTAATGTCAACGCATAGCATAGCATGCATTGGCCATTAATAGGAGAAAACGGTTTTAAAAGGTAAATCGCCCACCTGTGCCTCCGCTCACGTAGTATTAGTCAGACTGTTGCACATGGAGTGTGTGCGCACCGCAAACAACCAACAGGACCCAGTATTAGTGCTACATACCTGTTTACTCCCTCAAAGTTTTTGGAGTACTTCAACCAGCAAAAAAGTGTAATCTCAGACCAAAGTGTAATTTGTGGACAACCTTCCAGCATCACCCAGCCCACAGAGCCTCATCAACACAATGGAAAAAGGCAAATTCAGTAGATGGGGTGGACTTTATTTGTGGAAATCAATCTTAAAGGCTGACAATATCCAGCTCACAGAGCCTCGAAGACGCGTTGAAAATTTGGAAACATGAGTACAAAACAAAGCCATAAAAAGAATGTCAAATTCACTAGATGCAACTGTGTATGTGAGAAACCGTTGATTTGTACAAAACAGTCATAAGCCACAAACAGTGTCAAAATGAGTGGTTGGGTGGACTTGATTTGTTGGGTTACAGTTGGGTTGCCTGCAGTGATTTGTAGTAGGCTGACTTAACGTTGTCAAGGACATCTTTAGAGTAGGTGCTGGTACTGCAGCTCCCTGGGCGAGACTTCAGAACCAGCAAACTCTCCAGAGTGTCGTCGCCAAGGCATGATCTCTGGTCTGTGCGGTTTTTCCTCACACATGAGAAAACACGCTCACAGTGAGCACTTGAATGGGGAACAGTGAGGATCCCACACATCACTTTGGAGAGTTCTTTCATGGTCTGCTCACCAGTTTCATCTTTGAGATTCTCAATTGCTGACCAGGTGTCGTCAATGCGATCAGCCACACATGCGGTAATGTCCTCTTTCTGGTACACTCTGAACTGTTTCAGTATTGTCTGCTTGGAGACATCAGGTGGAAAGAGGCAGGGGAATCTGACAATCAAATCAGGTTGGTGAGGCTCTGTGCGCTGGATGATGCCTGAAGGTTCGTGTCCACAACCTCCACATCCTTGACATGACATGTTGTGGGAAGCAAGTAGAAAGTTCTTCTGCCGAGTGATGAACACACCGAATCTGGGAAAATGGCGCGCTCGACGACCGGAAGTAAAAACTTGGAACGGAACACTAAGGAAAATAAAACTCGGAACGGAGAAAAAAAAGGAAAATCACCGACATGAAAAAAGTGGTATTTCCACCTCGCTGATAAGCGTAATCAGTCTAGAAATATCGTATTGGCGTAGTTTCATGTGTAAAATCGTAATAAGTACGCCCAAAGTGTAAGGGTAAACAGGTCTGGTGCTAATGCATTACTGGTGCTAATGCATTTAGATAGAGGTGCTGCAACGGCATTCGTGGAGATTAGACGACTAAGGCCGCGTGAGGACATGGAATTGTCTATCCCTCTACATCGGTCCCACTGAATACGAGCTAAGCACACTACAAAGCAGATTGCAGAGTAGGTACAAAACAGCAAACAGCACCATACCAAATGCCACAACAGGAAATAAAATATTATGACCGGAAACGCCGAAATACCTGCGATTTCAGGTCGCCAGACAAAGGTCAGTGACAACTCTGCCATCAGGGAACGGCATTGGACCTTGCCCGTCCATCAACACCTGTCCTGTACGTCTGCTCATGAGTCTACCTGCTCATTTGTGCATCAGTTCGCTGATGCCAAAACCAGCCTTGCCCGTCCGCCCGCCCGCGGGCTGGTCCTGGGGTGTATAATGACGTCCCTAACGCGTCACCCTCACGCCAGAGCTGATCCAGTATTTCTGACGTCACACCCACCGTTGAATCTAGTCAGGGAGTGTCCACTGATGTCACTATGACATCACACCCACCGTTTTCTCCGGTGGCAGGCACCTTCTGGCGTCACTATGACGTCGCATTCGCCGTGTCCGCCGTGCCCTCGCGGCATCTCGTGACGTCACCACGTCTCGCTCACCGTGAGATCTGGTCGCGGAGTGCCTCCCGCTCGTCCTGCAGACGCTCTTCTCGCTCGATCATCTTGTTCTGCAGCTGCCGCATGGTAGACTCGAGCTGATGTTTCGCACGGCGTAGGTTGCTGATCTCTTTGTCCTTGCGTGCCGCCTCCTGAGTGTGTGTGTGGGTCATACGGGTGGTCATACAGGTGGTCATACGGAGTGTCAGTCCCTTTCCAAGGGTGGCCAGTCATATCTTAGCGGTGCTTTTGGTCTCTCTGTCCTTAAGGATGATACTCAAGGAGGAAATGTTAGAAACACTTAGGTAGAGACAGGCTATGGCATAACCTGTGTGCTTGTTCTGACACCACTACTGAAATCATCGGAAGTCAGACCACGTTGATTTAATGGACTAAGCTACGATAAAAGGTGCAACAATTACTAACATGAAGAGTACGTAACAGCATAGCGTAGCATTGCACAGGTAGTGCCCTCAATCCTCGGATTATACAACGATCAGGGCAGCATGCTCTGCCTTGGCTTGGAGTATATTAGGGACGCATGGTTCGGGTACGCCATGGTGGTACGGAAAATTAATTATGACATTATCATAAATTAATTACGACTTCAAGTCTGGCACAACTGTACTTCCTTGCTTAGCCCTACCTTCTCTTACCAATTATATACAGCATTACCCCTGCATACAGTCTGGCACAGCTGCACTTACCTATTTACCCCCACCTCTAACCATTTACATACATTAGCCCTGCATAAAGTCTGACACAACTGTACTTCACTGTTTACCTCCACCTCCTCCACAAAATTACATACATTTGCCCTGCATTACGTATTACTGCATTGCATTACTTGGTATTACGCTCACAACGTACCAAACATGCATTTGCGTACAGCCCAGCACAATTGCATCGGTTCACCGACCTGCATGTAGTGCAGCATCTGCCCCTCGTGTTTGTGGAAGCCCAGCTGTGAGAGTGAGGCGGTGACAGTTTCTGGCGCAGTTCCCTGCTGCGCCTCTCGCAGCGCGCGCAGCTCGGCATCGCGCTCCTCCAGCAGGGCGCTGGTGCGCACCCTCTGGCCTGCCAGCTGTCGGTCCAACTCGTTCAGCCGCGCCCGCTGGACCGTCTCCAGCGCAGCAACCTCTGACCGGTGTGACAGCCGCAGGTCTGCTTCACTCTGATGGAAGTGAGATGATATGAGGTGGGGTGAGGTGAGGTCAGTTCAGGTCAGGTCAGATTGACTTCAGCTGCGCCCACTGGGACGTCTCCAGCGCAGCCACCTTTGATCGGTGTGACAGCCACAGGTCTACTTCACTCTGGCTAGGATCAGCACATACCAGGCCACTTACAGGGATCACACAAGTCCCTGATTCAACAAGGATTATATCTCATCCACTGAAAGAGACATGGCAGGTTGAACATACTGACTGAAAGAGACATGGCAGGTTGAACATACTGACTGAAAGAGACATGGCAGGTTGAACATACTGACTGAAAGAGACATGGCAGGTTGAACATACTGACTAGGAGCTGGTCAGATCAGACTCGCCGTTAGCTTTTTCCGAGTTCTGTTCCAGGTGGCAACAGGAATATCGCCATAGGGTCATGAACTGCGCGAAAGCATGATTTTCACCATGGCTTGAGATGCCGCCCGCACTGCACAATATGTCAACATGTGCAATCATACCATCCGCTGGACAAATGCGGGCCACTTCCGGTGAATATTGCAGTCACTGAATATCCACGGCAAGCGAATCAAGCGCATCCAGCCTGAGGACCGACCTGTCGACAGCACGCGGCAGTTGGTCTCACCTGCTCCAGTCGGCTGACCTGGGAGCGCAAGGTACGCTCCAGGTCGTCCCGCTCCTGAGGACCGACCTGTCGACAGCACGCGGCAGTTGGTCTCACCTGCTCCAGTCGGCTGACCTGGGAGCGCAAGGTACGCTCCAGGTCGTCCCGCTCCTGAGGACCGACCTGTCGACAGCACGCGGCAGTTGGTCTCACCTGCTCCAGTCGGCTGACCTGGGAGCGCAAGATACGCTCCAGGTCGTCCCGCTCCTCGCAGGTTTTGCGCAGGCGCAGTCGCAGCTCCTCTGCCTGCTGACCAGCGTGCCCAACTCTGACGTCACTGAAGGACCTGACCTGCTGGACACAACGGGGCAGTAACGGACCGTCACGCCAGTCGGCGGACACAACAGGGGCAGTAACGGACCACGTCACGCTCCGGCGGACCAACAGGCGACAGTAACGGACACGTCACGCACCCGCGACACACAGGGCAGTACGGACACGTCACACTGGAGCGCAAGATACGCTCCAGGTCGTCCCGCTCCTCGCAGGTTTTGCGCAGGCGCAGTCGCAGCTCCTCTGCCTGCTGACGCAGCGTGTCCAACTCTGACGTCACTGAAGGGCACGTCTGACTGCTAGGGACACAAAAGGGGGAAGTAACGGACACGTCACGCAGCGGCGGACACAACAGGGGCAGTAACGGACACGTCACACTGCGGCGGACACAACAGGGGCGGTAACGGACACGTCACACTGCGGCGGACACAACAGGGGCAGTAACGGACACGTCACACTGCGGCAGACACAACAGGGGCAGTAACGGACACGTCACACTGCGGCGGACACAACAGGGGCAGTAACGGACACGTCACACTGCGGCGGACACAACAGGGGCAGTAACGGACACGTCACACTGCGGCGGACACAACAGGGGCAGTAACGGACACGTCACGCAGCCGCGGACACAACAGGGGCAGTAACGGACACGTCACACTGCGGCGGACACAACAGGGGCAGTAACGGACACGTCACGCAGCGGCGGACACAACAGGGGCAGTAACGGACACGTCACACTGCGGCGGACACAGTAGGGGCATTAACGGACCGTCACACTGCGGCGGACACAACAGGGGCAGTAACGGACACGTTACGCAGCCGCGGACACAACAGGGGCAGTAACGGACACGTCACACTGCGGCGGACACAACAGGGGCAGTAACGGACACGTCACGCAGCCGCGGACACAACAGGGGCAGTAACGGACACGTCACACTGCGGCGGACACAACAGGGGCAGTAACGGACACGTCACGCAGCCGCGGGCACGTCTGACTGCTAGGGCCACGACAGGGCTTCGTTAGTGTTCGAGAAGCAGCAAATGTGGTATGCGAATTCGGAAACCCGACAGTAATAGCGCCGAGTACAGCAACCATAGATCACGAAATGAATGGATAGCACAGCAGTATATAACCACGACCTCCTGTGCCAATGAGGGATGCAACGATGCATTATATGAGGGATACCTTCCGCGCATGTTCAGCACTCAAATTATCGTATCATCGGATGGGAGGGGTCACGATGCTCCCTACTAGCTTTTGGTCCACTTCTGACCGACACACCTTTCGCAAGGGACCACCTCACGTGCCGCCACAGAACCTTTTCTTTAACACGCACCGGAGAGGGGAAGGTGGAATCCGCTCACTCCTCCTATTTGTCGACGATATCTCATAAACGGGCAGGGGTATTGCAATTTAATATTGTGACTTTATTAAAAATTGATAAGCGCATTCTATGAAAAAATGACTTTTGAAATCCGTTGGCAAATAGAGGAGCTGTGCGGGTGCAAAATCGGCCGACCGTCCGCCGACAGGCCGCCAAGCGTTCAAGGTCACACAAATGTTTCGTCGGTGCGGTAGCGCGGTGTGCCCGTTGATCTCGACCTCATTTGACCCTAAAGGCATTGACCTATTAGCATGCAATTAACACTGCAGCATGTTCACTACAGCCGTAATCTACCGTCCAAATTGTGTGCTTCTAACTTCAGCGGACTTGAAATATTATGTACACAAACCCGCTAAGGATTAAAAGCCTCGCTCCCATGGCACCAACACTGGGTAGCTGCAGACTACAGAGTACAATACTCACGGGTCTTTCTTTCTGGCAGACATCACGCGCACTTTATACTTTTCAAACTCCTCCTTCAGCTGGCGATACTCCTGCTTCCAGTCGGTGTCGTCGCCGTCCTGCAGGAGCTCTGGAAACATCCAGTTATCAGGAGCATCACCGGGAAGGAGTTCTGAAAACACTCTTATGAGACACACACATCTGATATTAGCATCGAGGAAGACACCATAGCTGTTAACTTTGGAGTTGGGCACTAAGGGACGGTGCGCTCGATGAGTGAGGGCAGGGGCGCCAGTGATCGAAGGGTCAGACATGCTCTCGCATCACAGACACACAACAAACACCTTATTTGCGTAGAAAGTCAGAGACGAATCGGGGGGGGTGAGGGCGTTGGTGAACGGAGGGCATTGTAGAATCAACTGGCATTGCTCGGAACTTCTTCACGGGGAGTCAGGCCAGTGGGTGGCAGGCGAGGGGTCAATGAGCTCGCAGTGGGGCCAGCAGGCCGCGGTCTTCCTGAGCCGGCAGGTGAGGGGTCACTGACCTCGCAGTGGAGCCAGCAGGCTGCGGTCAGCCGGGGTCTCCTTGAGCCGGTAGGTGAGGGGTCACTGACTTCGCAGTGGGGCGAGCAGGCCGCGGTCAGCCGGGATCTCCCTGAGCCGGTAGGTGAGGGGTCACTGACCTCGCAGTGGGGCGAGCAGGCCGCGGTCAGCCGGGGTCTCCCTGAGCCGGCAGGTGAGGTGTCACTGACCTCGCAGCGGAGCCAGCAGGTCGTGGTCAGCCGGGGTCTCCCTGAGCCGGCAGGTGAGGTGTCACTGACCTCGCAGCGGAGCCAGCAGGTCGTGGTCAGCCGGGGTCTCCCTGAGCCGGCAGGTGAGGGGTCACTGACCTCGCAGTGGGGCGAGCAGGCCGCGGTCAGCCGGGGTCTTCCCTGAGCCGGCAGGTGAGGGGTCACTGACCTCGCAGCACCAACAGTCCGCGGGTCTCCCTGAGCCGGCAGGTGAGTGTCACTGACCTCGCAGCGGAGCCAGCAGGTCGTGGTCAGCCGGGGTCTCCCTGAGCCGGCAGGTGAGGGGTCACTGACCTCGCAGCGGAGCCAGCAGGTCGTGGTCAGCCGGGGTCTCCCTGAGCCGGCAGGTGAGGTGTCACTGACCTCGCAGCGGAGCCAGCAGGTCGTGGCCAGCCGGGGTCTTCCTGAGCCGGCAGGTGAGGGGTCACTGACCTCGCAGCGGAGCCAGCAGGTCGTGGTCAGCCGGGGTCTCCCTGAGCCGGCAGGTGAGGTGTCACTGACCTCGCAGCGGAGCCAGCAGGTCGTGGTCAGCCGGGGTCTCCCTGAGCCGGCAGGACAGCTGGAGCACCGCCCTGGTGATGTCATCGTCTCCAGCAGAGTCGTTGGTGATGACGTCATCGGGGGTGGGTCGGTGCGGCCGCTGTCGCAGTTCTTCCTCCAGCCGGACCTTCTGATCCTGGTGACCGGCCAGTGGGTCAGATGGGACACACAACCAGTGTCAGCGCCAGTGCATGCTGCATGCCGCCAGGTGCCAGTGAGCCAGTGTATGCTGGGTGGCAGTAGACCTACCCATAGCCACTGTATACTAGGGGAGTGGAATTTACGTACCCTGGGATGCTGCGTGCATGGTACCCTGGGCCACTGTATGCTGGGGGGGGGGGGGGCAGTGGACCTACCCAGGCCTTTGCATGCTGGTAAGGAAGCGGACTTACCCTGAGCCACTGTATGATGCAGTAGAACAGCAGACCTACTCTGAGCTAGTGCATGCCTGAGGGGTGGTAAACCTACCCTATGTAGACATTGTGCTGGGGGTCAGTAGAGCTGCCATTAATCTCTGCACGCTGGGGAGAGGTGTCAATAGGCCTACTTTGAGCCGTGTATGCTGCGGGGGAGTAGACTTACTCTAAGTCGTTGTATGCAGGTATGATCAGAGACAGCCTGCTGTTGATACCGGCCCAATGATTCCGAAATCTCGGCAATGTGGCTCTCCAAACTGCAGACGCGCGCTTCCCGATCAGCCAGCGTCTGGCAACACATCAGCATCGTTATCATCAGCATTTACACCAGCATTGTCACCAGCAAGTGCTACCTCCACTTGCTCTGGAAGGTTGACGGCAAGGCTGACCAAAAGTATAAAATGGGTGGCACTGGATTAGTTTCGTGACAGGCAACGCGCCCTTTTTGTTCAGCGAGTTCTAGCTTAATTGGAGATAGGAAAGTGAAGGATAGCAGCCCATCGATACGGAATGGAGAAGGAGCTGAAATGCACTTTTAGGCGACGAGGGTCAAATAATGCGCTTTTGGATAGACGTGGTGCAAAAAGGCAATATCGAAATTCGCCCCAGAAAGGATTTAGATGTTGAAGTGCGGCAGTGAATTTACGCTAGCTTACAATCAGCACGTGAACTAAAACTAATCACCATTAAATCACACCTTGTCATTACAAATTACTTCGTCACATCTGCATTTTCAGGGAGTACACATTAGACAGCAGCCAGTAGACACCCCACCACGGCACCACCTGACACGTCTCGTGTCGCCCCCACCTGCTGCTGTTCGACGATGAGAGCCTGCCACCGGTCGACGTTATCCATCAGCTCACGTGCCGCGCTGTCGCCCGCCTGCCGCTGACTCAGCTCTGCATCCAGCTCTGCTGTCCGGCCCTCCAGCTGGCTCACAGTGTCCCGCTCCCGGCACAGCAGGTCCTGCGCTTCCCTGTGGTGTAACAGATATGCTTCCGTCGCTCCAGCTGGCTCACAGTGTCCCGCTCCCGGCACAACAGGTCCTGCGCCTCCCTGTGGTATAACAGGTCTGCTGTCCGGCCCTCCAGCTGGCTCACAGTGTCCCGCTCCCGGCACAGCAGGTCCTGCGCCTCCCTGTGACATAACAGGTCTGCTGTCCGGCCCTCCAGCTGGCTCACAGTGTCCCGCTCCCGGCACAGCAGGTCCTGCGCCTCCCTGTGACATAACAGGTCTGCTGTCCGGCCCTCCAGCTGGCTCACAGTGTCCCGCTCCCGGCACAGCAGGTCCTGCGCCTCCCTGTGACATAACAGGTCTGCTGTCCGGCCCTCCAGCTGGCTCACAGTGTCCCGCTCCCGGCACAGCAGGTCCTGCGCCTCCCTGTGACATAACAGGTCTGCTGTCCGGCCCTGCAGCTGGCTCACAGTGTCCCGCTCCCGGCACAGCAGGTCCTGCGCCTCCCTGTGACATAACAGGTCTGCTGTCCGGCCCTCCAGCTGGCTCACAGTGTCCCGCTCCCGGCACAGCAGGTCCTGCGCCTCCCTGTGACATAACAGGTCTGCTGTCCGGCCCTGCAGCTGGCTCACAGTGTCCCGCTCCCGGCACAGCAGGTCCTGCGCCTCCCTGTGACATAACAGGTCTGCTGTCCGGCCCTCCAGCTGGCTCACAGTGTCCCGCTCCCGGCACAGCAGGTCCTGCGCCTCCCTGTGACATAACAGGTCTGCTGTCCGGCCCTGCAGCTGGCTCACAGTGTCCCGCTCCCGGCACAGCAGGTCCTGCGCCTCCCTGTGGTATAACAGGTCTGCTGTCCGGCCCTCCAGCTGGCTCACAGTGTCCCGCTCCCGGCACAGCAGGTGCTGCGCCTCCCTGTGGTATAACAGGTCTGCTGTCCGGCCCTCCAGCTGGCTCACAGTGTCCCGCTCCCGGCACAGCAGGTCCTGCGCCTCCCTGTGACATAACAGGTCTGCTGTCCGGCCCTCCAGCTGGCTCACAGTGTCCCGCTCCCGGCACAACAGGTCCTGCGCCTCCCTGTGACATAACAGGTCTGCTGTCCGGCCCTCCAGCTGGCTCACAGTGTCCCGCTCCCGGCACAACAGGTCCTGCGCCTCCCTGTGGTATAACAGGTCTGCTGTCCGGCCCTCCAGCTGGCTCACAGTGTCCCGCTCCCCGGCACAGCAGGTGCTGCGCCTCCCTGTGGTATAACAGGTCTGCTGTCCGTCCCTCCAGCTGGCTCACAGTGTCCCGCTCCCGGCACAACAGGTCCTGCGCCTCCCTGTGGTATAACAGGTCTGCTGTCCGGCCCTCCAGCTGGCTCACAGTGTCCCGCTCCCGGCACAACAGGTGCTGCGCCTCCCTGTGGTATAACAGGTCTGCTGTCCGGCCCTCCAGCTGGCTCACAGTGTCCCGCTCCCGGCACAACAGGTGCTGCGCTCCCTGTCACGTAACAGGCCCGTTGCAGCAGTGTACCACGAATCACATTATACCGTGAGACCGGAGGCTCCACTTGATACTAGAACATGCAGCATATTTGATGATACCCCCACACCCAAAAAAAAAGTTATTCACCACGGTTGAACAAAAAAATAGCTTGGGAGTAATTTTACCCACCATGCACACACACAAACACATAATCTTCATAATAATGTATCTCTCTGATCATGTTATAGGATATGCACTAGCCATCTAAAAAGTATCCTAATTTATGGGGGCTATATTTACTAAATGTACAAATTAAATTGATGTTCATAAAAACTGGAACCAAAAATGATTCATCTTCCATCATTTTTAACGCAACTTTGCACTACAGCAAAATGTTAAGTCTGAAGATCCAGTTCAATTATGGACTTCACAGCAGTGGTGTACCCAAGGGGAAGGAGGCATAGGAGACAATTTCCTTCCTCTCTGAGAGGTGATGGACATCCAAAGAATCGCGCGGGTCACCGAAAACTCGCGACGCGCCCGGTCCCCCAAAATCGTGCTTTGGCCCACAATTCGCATTCGCATTCGCAATTCGCATCGATCGTACACGTTCCTCAAATAAGTACGGCGGAGCCCAGAAAACTCGCACCGGAGCCCTTAAAATCGTGCCAGCAGTCTAGAAAATCACGCTCGGGCCACAGACATTTTTGATCAGGCCCAAAACATTCGCTAAGGAGCACCGAAATGCCGCATTGTGGTCCACAAAATTCCAGTCGGGCCTAAAAAAGCACGTAACAGGCCCCAAATAAACGTGGCGGAACCCTAAAAGCATACCGGAAGACCGAGTGCGCACGCATGGTCCCTCAGAACGCACAAAGTCCTGGAAAAAAGCGACAGGGCTTTAAAATATACGCCTGGCCTGCAAAACACATCGGAAGCATTCAGCACGAACCGGAGCCCTGAACCTGAGCCCCGATCACACAGGTGCCTGCATTGGGGAATCGGGGCCTCACAAACAGGTCATGACTCGCAAAAAGCTGCGTGATCCCAGCGGTGTACTGAAAAGGAACAACACGGGAAATTCCCATCCCTCCCCTTGAGGTCGTGGACCCCAAATGATCGCGTGAGAGTTCATAAAAATTGCGCCGTGCCCCGAAAATCACGCTGGGTCACCAAAATCGCTCCGGAATCGCAAAAGTGCTATCGGGACCGGATAAAACTAAGTCGGGGCCCCAACAAGATAAAGAAGGGAAACCAAAAAATCAATCCTGGCCCGGAAAATCGATCAGGAACACCAAAATCGAGCCAGAGGCTCAAGCTAATCGCGTAGGACCACGACGAAAAATGTGCGTGTCCCCAAAAATCGCACTGGACCCGTATTGTTTCGATGCCACTTTTTGACAGAGATACCAGGAAAGAAACCTTTGGACAGGTGGAAGAGGTCGAAATTTTGTTAATTACAAACTATAATGGAAGGCTGGGCCCCCTCCATATGATATCACGATGATATCACCAAAACATTCAAATTCGTCCGTTTGAGAAAAAATAGTGGTCAAAACACGGCGACTTTTCAAAAATGACCGTAGGTGGACCTCTTCCAAATCAGTCTGCTTGCCCGTCTCCCTAGCCCCTTAGGAAAATCCTGGATACACCACTGCTTGACAGCCATTGACACTGACAACATTGATGGCAACCACTCGCCACCAACGCTCCCTTCAGCAATAACCACTACAAGTTGACTTCGCCCCAGGCTGAGCTCACTCAGTGTCCAAAAGCAGCACAGACTGGAGAGGAAGGAGCACCGTTCATGTGTGGTGGCCTAACACCAAAGAACGCCAGAGAGGACCCAGTAAGTACCTGATAATCTCCGCATAGTTCTTAGTCTCCTCATCGCGCTCTTGCTGTGACCTTGTGAGAAGATCTTTGACGTCAGTCAGAGCTGTCTTGGTCTCCTTTAACTCAGCAACAGTCTGCAGACCGAGCCAGATAGTTTGTGAAAAGGCTCGGTAATTGACATTGAGTAAGTTTCTGAGAAGTAAAAATATCCTGAAAATTGATATGGTTTGTTATGTACCTTACACAACAAACAAACAAAAACGTTTCTTGTCATACCTTCAAGAAGCCTTGAAATGCCTCTACCTTGCTAAGATGCAAACTGGATTTTGTATTGGATAGGCCATTCTGCAACACCACCAATTTATTATTTCATCTTTTATATTTTTAGTTACAGCATCGATGCTGCTAGTAACTTTCCACGATTTGGATGTGATATCATGCTGGCATGCATACAATGTTATTTGTCATAGTAGCAGCAACATCAAATTCAAAAGATGGTGAATGCAGCACAGCAGCTATGACACGCAGCAAAACTCGCATCTGACGCGCTACACAGCTGTAGCATTGGTGCCTCTCAGCTTACCTTGTCCAAGTCAGCCTTCAGGGATTTCCTGTCAGCCATGAAGTTGCTTTCCATCTTTGATTTTTCATTGAGCAGTGTTTGGATGGATGCAGTGACTGTGGCAAGCTGCTCCTCTGCACTGCTTGTCCTGTCCTGAGAACCCACATTGTTCACGTTGTTCAGCTTACTGAGTCTCTACTTTGACACAGTACAATTATATTACGGTGCGTACCTTAAATTAGCATGCTGAGAATCAGCATGCATGACTATCATGGACAAGACAGTAAATATATTGAAGGATACATTTGCTCACAGGAAAATGAAATACTGAGCATTATGGTGGTTAAAAAAATACATTTATCCTAGATATGCTTGGGAGTATGAAGTGTATGGTACCTTGGGATGTTAAGAGACAGGTGTAATAGTTTCTAGCTCGAACAAAAAAATACCAATATCGATCGCCATAACTCGATTTTTTTAAAGCATGATTATTTGGTGTTACGCATGTGTTTGTGTGTAGTTGAAGTCTCCAGCCTTCGCTCCAGCTGACTATTCCGAACTATGCACCCAAGAGACACAAAGCAAAAGACAGCACATAGCTTGCAACCAGACCTTACAATTTGCATGTAATATGAACCACTGAATTAATTGGTTAATCCCGGGGGAGGAGGTCAGGTCACAAGTTAAATTTGGGCAAAAAATGTGAATGTTCAGTCCATTTTTCATTTTTCGTTTTTTTCTTCTTTTTTTCCCAGAAATTTTAATCTTTTAAACATATATAAAACACGTCAGAACAAATTGGTACATCAATGTACATTTGTGTCTCGAGGGTAAAAGCAACCCCAAATGCTATAATTAGGCCCAAATTGGAGGTACCAGGCCAGGTCAAATAGGCGAACACAAATTTCGAAGATTTTAGAATACCTGAAGTTTGGCAGTTTTCACCTTTCTGGATAAAAATAGATGGTGATGGGTATTCAGAACCAGAAATTACCATGTGTTGCTCCAAAATGTTTTTTTTTTAAAGACCATCTTAGGTCAACCAAGGTCATCTAACTGTTAAGCAGCCTAAGACGCCCAACCTAATTGGTGATTCGAGCGTGAGTGCACCACACTAATCAAACAAAATATCGTTTATTCGCCAACGACGGAACTCCTGCTGCCAGCCAGATGATAAACGTGCCATACCACTGACAACTTTCTTCGATCAATTTTGCGAATTGTGCTTCACCATTTCACATACACATAATTTGATGTCAGAGACACCGCATCATTTTTCATTAACAGAACCAATCCCATTACGAACATGAGGTGCTGATTGGACAATCACATTCAGCAGTTGTGTGTAGTCTGTCCGATGTTAATGGCTCACGTCGTTGGCAATCGGGCTACCGCGGAGCTACTTGTTTCACCTCACGAGAGTGCTCATTTGGAACTCGGGGTATTTTTGTTTGTGACTTTCAACAGCTTACAGGAGCCATTATTGCTGACGTTCGTCTTCGGAGCCATGTGAGCAAACTCAATGAAAACGATACCCTGTGCGGCGTCCCCATTAACGACTTTGATCTCATCTACGAATTTATGTAGCTTGTCATATCCATAGTACTTGTGCCATTTTCTGCAATCAAATTCACTTAACCAATTGTGGCTTATGTCAGGAGTGACGGTGAACCACGACTGGTCGTCGCAAGATCCTCTGATGCGTTGGTTTCATCTACGAATACATAGCTAACCCCTTCGAATTCTTCTGGCACTGGGATCGTTCTCAAGCACTGCGAAATAGCTATTTTCGTCAAGGAATCTACTTTCCGGCTACAGAGTACACACAAAAACGGTCAGCTGCAGAATCTCAGCTTGTATATTCCAGTGAATGTTGATCAATTTATCACATCAGTTAATTGTCAAGCAGCATTATTCAACCCCCAAATTAAAAAATGAGAGGATAATTTTCTGGAGAGAATAAAGCTCTGGATGAAATAAAAACAGGAAGAGTCTATTTTCTAAACCAGGTTGCATCCAAACACTGATAAGGATTCAATGATCTGAACATCTGCAAACCATGTGGATGTAAATTTGTTAGTCTATTTTACTATCCCATTAAGAAAAATGAACACATCAGGGTCTATATTCACAATCAACATGGAATTCTGCCTAATTTCTCATTGGTTTCTTCAGTGCTTCATGAAATAGGGTGGAATAAAATGTTTGCTGAATACTGAATCAACATTATCAAAGAAATATCAATAATTTGCCACCCTGGTAGCTCAGTTGGTTAGAGTGCTGGCATGCACTGGTCTCCCCTGTCCTGGCAACACTGTGTTTGAGTCTCTTCACACACTCACATTTAGCCGTCGGATGGGAGGGTCAGTTGGCAGTTGGCCTGATAAGGCAGGGGACAAGCTACGGGGTGGCTGTGTTGGTGCATTGACAGCACGTTAAACTTTTGGTCAAAATTATACCATTGAACTGGAATTCATGGATCAGGTGGTGGGGCCAGGGTTCATGCAACAAACTCTGCTTAGCAATAGGACTCTGGTTCATAAAGCCACCCCAGCAAGAACTTGGATTAAATTTATTTTAAAAATATATATCATACTTCTTGACCTGTGCTGATGAAATATTCATCCCACATTTATAAGAGTACCTTGTTCATAAGCATCATGCTGATGTTTCCCACTACACATCATAAAAAACAAACATCCATTAGCACAATTCCAGGTAAATACCTATGGTGTGATCAGTTATACAATACCAGTTTGGGGCATACATATTTTTATCATCATCATGAAAATAGACATGTCTCAAAACATGCCTATGCATAATCATAACAACATCCAATGTCTCATATTTACAAGTGGATCATGAATATATGCTTTACAATGATCTATACTGTTGGCTTTTTATATGGCAGCAAGTGAGGTTGGCCTAAAAATATTGAGACTGCATGAGTAGAAAATGTTCAGACTGCTAGTCTTTTCACAGTATTATGGATGGGAGTTAGGGCACACTGGTCATAATGACCACATAGCTCACACAGTGTTATCATATAATCAATAAACTTTGGGTAGGTACAATAAACATACAATTGACACCAAATTTAACCAAGGTAATAAACATATACCCTGAAACAATATGCATTCATCAATTTATAATGAATTGCCCTATAAAGTGCAAAGTATGTTGGGTGATGGATTGGACTGCATTATCCCACATTAAAGCCAAAAGGTGTCTGGTGGCATCACACAGAAGCAGTCAGCCTTTGGGAATATTATGTTCATATTTTGCTTGGGCAAAAAGATATTCTTAAACTATCAGGTTAATTGATTTCTTATATTAACATCAAGGTTCTATGGAGCATTTCAACTGACCTTGACAATAAAAGATGAAAAATCAACCAAATCTAATTGAGCAATCTTTGCACTCAAACTGGCTTCTAACCTGCCCCTAACTAGGCTCTTATGTGCTTGCTTTTCATATAGTGGGAAGGTGAAATACTTCACAAAAGCAAACAATAAAACAACCCACTTCACTCTGAGGTCAGGACAGAAAACACAAATATCAAGGCAATGCATTATATTACCATGCTGGCTCCTGCAGCATCATCTTTTTTATCTCTTTTCTTCACAGGCTTTTGAGATTTCACTAAGGTCAGTGCTTTTAAACTTGCTTCAAGTGCTTCTTTTTCCTTATTCAGGCTCTTGTAAGCCCTTACCAAGTCTGAAATACACAAAACCAGCTAAATTGTCTAACAACAATACCAGCAGAGGTCAGGGACAACATCCAAAATATAATAAATTGTACATCTTCTAAAATGATATGACAACATGAGCCCATGACATTAGAAATGCCTGAAAACTGCAATACCTATTATTAGCCTGTGCTGAATTATTCACCAGATATGCACTAAGAAGCTTAAACCTAACTGGCATCAAAATATAACTGAGATTAATTAAATTAATTGAAGACAAAAGATAACACCAAGTATGGATACTTTAGGTCATGCTGTAAATGATCTAAGACAACAAATAATACCAATTAAATTAGCAGCAGGCACACATCAGAATGCAGCAATTATGTGCAACATTGGTATACCAGTTTAATATGAACCTGACAGGATTAATATTAAAATGTGGCTTGTGGACTTTCAAGTCTAGATATTCCAGCAATCGCAAATTAAACAAAAAGTAGCATGAACATTCACAAACCAACCAACCTTTCATTCTTGACTCATAGCGTAACAGCTGTTCTTTTTGTACATCTATCGTCTTGAAAAGACTCTCTTGTTTTGACGCCATGCCTTCACGTTTCAAAATGCGATATGTAGTCGAAAATTAACGCTGTATTTCAATCAAAAATGTTTACAAAATCACGCATCTACCCTAAGAACAGCCATCAGAATATTATCACCCGAGGGAGAGCATTAGCTTCCGACCGCACACAACTAGGAATGGAGTTCGTCACAAATGCGGAGTATTAGTGTTAGTAAACATGGAGCTATCTGCTAGTATATTTCTGAAGTGGGCTATATCTGTTACTTCACCATAAGGAGGTTGCCTGAACAGTCAGTGTGAGTCCTTACATCCCACCATGGGTGTTACTTTGCGAAGTTGATTGGGGGTGGGGGGACAAACAGCCTTTGTGCTGGCTAAAGCTGCCCTGAAAACCATTGGTGTACGCCCATAATCATGGCCCAATGATTAAGCTTCAGCTTGATTTGGGGGCCCAAAGGACCAGTGGCCCACTTAGCATATGGCAAGTGATATTCCTGCGTCCCATCACGAGAATATTCATATTTTCAAAATTGACGCAGCTAAGTTAATGAGAACAAATTCACTATCGGATGCATTCAAAACACTGCGTGAGACCGGTCGGGGATCCCCTCGACTGTGAAGTAAAGAAATATTTGCTCTCACTTGTTAACAGCATTTCCTGACGAGATGAAGACGAGGAACCCCTGCGACATGGTAACCGGACAAATGTACGTAAAGCAAATGTACGTATGGCAGATGTACGTACGCAAATGTACGTAAGCAAATGTACGTAAGCGCAGATGTACGTATGGCAATGGGGTCTGAAAGCTACGATTTGGCCACCAGGGCGGCGCTGTACGCAATGGTCACCCGACGAGGAGGCGTCGGCCATCTTTGCTGTGCATTTTGCGTGGGGTTGCCGGGAGTCGGTGTTGGCATGTGGCTTTTATTAGGGTTGCAAGTCATTTAGGCCAAGGATTTCGGAAATATTGTATTGAAGAAAGGTTGTTCATGGGTTACAGTGTGCCAGGAACTCGCCAATTATCGGACTCTGGCCACTAGCTTGGGTAGAACATACGCGTCTGAGCTGGCAAGTGCTTTGCTATTGACTGCACGTTACGGCGGTAGCTACTAGGCGCAATTATGGACTTGGATAGTGATAGGGATTTTATGGGAGTTTCACAACACCTCAACTTTCAAGCTTATTAAGGGAAAGGCATGCATCCACAAAGGGCAGGAAGGAAGAGCTGGTCCAGAGGTAAGAGATCTCTGCCCACCTACTGTTAAAAATGCATGTGCTGGCTTTTGGTGAGATTTGTTGGGTGAGTGTGGGGTGTGGGTGTTGTGTATGCATGGGTGCATGTGATATGTGCATCTGTGTGTGTGTTTGTGTGGGTGATTTTCCTTATTCTTTTTTTACTAACGACTCTAATCTGAATCAACAGGACTGAGATAAGGAAAGGGTAATGTTTTGTTATAATCAGGACCAACTTTTTGGCGTAATTTTTACCCGACAATAGGTACTTAAGGTAAGGTAAGGTAAGCAGCATGGGTGGAGAATATGCTGTGGCCACCTCAACCATGGCCAGGGTAACTATGGTAACTTTTTTGGAGTCCTTTTTGCAGGGGGTTGCAATAAAATTTACAATAAATTAATGATGTATTCACAAACAATATGTGCATAATATTGGTGGATGCATTTAATAATCTTTAAGCTACTATAATATTGCTTCCCCATACCTCAACCTACTTAGATAACTGTTCCTACCAGGGTTGACCAGTTTTTGCCACAGGATGGTTTTTACTGGTATAAACCGGTATAAACCAGTAGTGTTGACTCATTTATACTGGTATTAACCACTTTATACTGGTAAATACTGGTAAATACTAGCCATGGTTTCTGCCACTGACATGACATAAACTAGTTTTTACCGGTATTTTGCCAACCCTGGTTCCTACATTTCCACAGCTTTCCTACAGGCGTAGTACCTACCTATCATGGATCCATTTGTCTTATAGTTCTTATCTTTGTCCTTACAGTCAAACAATAGTTGTTTTTCAAATTAATTTTCTGCCTTCTTACCTTGCAGTCTGCTGGAAACTTAATAGATGGATCACGTTTATGGCAGCCGGGAACCGCACATACACCCATACTTCTGGCTTGCTTCTCCTAATTTCTAGCGTACTAATGGTAAATATTCCAGCAAACTAGACGTGTCTGAAGTACATTCAACATAATTAAATACGCGCAAACAACATACGCTGCTTACAAAATGTACAATAGGCTTTTTAAATATAAAGATTCTGCCCTCCCTAACCCACAAAACATAGCGCTTTAGGTTCGCCAAAGAAGGCTGGGTGACCATTGACTCTCAGCGCCATCTACATCTTTATCAACTTTCAGACCCCATTGTACGTAAGCGCAGATGTACGTATGGCTAATGTACGTAAGCGCAAACGTACGTATGCGCAAATGTACGTAAGCGCAAGTGTACGTAAGCGTAAATGTACGTAAGCGCAAATGTACGTAAGCGCGAATGTACGTAAGCGCAAATGTGCGTATACGTAAAAGTACGTATGCGCAAATGTACGTATGGCAATGGGGTCTGAAAGTTGATAAAGATGTAGATGGCGCTGAGAGTCAATGGTCACCCAGCCTTCTTTGGCGAACCTAAAGCGCTATGTTTTGTGGGTTAGGGAGGGCAGAATCTTTATATTTAAAAAGCCTATTGTACATTTTGTAAGCAGCGTATGTTGTTTGCGCGTATTTAATTATGTTGAATGTACTTCAGACACGTCTAGTTTGCTGGAATATTTACCATTAGTGCGCTAGAAATTAGGAGAAGCAAGCCAGAAGTATGGGTGTATGTGCGGTTCCCGGCTGCCATAAACGTGATCCATCTATCAGGTTTCCAGCAGACTGCAAGGTAAGAAGGCAGAAAATTGATTTGAAAAACAACTATTGTTTGACTGCCTTTCTGTAAAAGACGTCGTGGGAACCATCTAGGAAAGCACTGGTAAGGTACCTAGGCACATTAGGTACCAAGGTAAGTACCTATCTATTGTCCAGACCGTAAAGTATGGCACAAGGTTCACTGGGGCACATCAGCCCACAGTGAAAATATGCACCAATCCACACCAAGGGTGAGAAATTGACACCAATCTGCACCCCCCCCCAATCCATAGCCAGGAATTTGTCATGGCTAATACCTAACATGCTAAGATTGGATTGTTAGCCTACTTAATTTGAAACTAATAATTTGAGTTCCACCCATTAGTTATGTTCAGTCAAATTGATTTCACCAAAATTGCATTGCAGGTTAGGTTGGGCAGTGGGTATCTGGTCACCTAGAGCTAGGTACCTTACCAAGGTAGTTGTTCATATGGGCCCCATTAGGGGCCCACACCCACCTCTCAGGGAGCCTGCACTGCTTGGGGCACTGACTCCCAGGGGCCCACATCTCTTGTGGGTCCTGTACATAGGAGTGGATCCAGAAAGCTGTCAAGGGAAGGGGGTGACCTCATAGAGAGGGGGCCCATGCTGTGCCAGGATACCAGCCAAGAATGTCCTTCCTGGAGTAGGCAGGGTGGAAAGTGATGTTTGATGAGGCCTGCTAGTATTCCATGTTCCGGTCTTGGGGGGGGAGCAATGTCTGGTGTGACCCACAGGTATTCCATGTGCCAATCTTGGGTGGGGGGTCTGACACTTGTGAAATTGTGCCCCATCTTGGGAAAATTATCGTACAGATTAAGGGGTTTAGTGTAGGCTTTAGGTCAGGTTTGGTCAGGCCGGGTTAGGTTTCAGCCCCACCCAATGTGTGATGCCTGCTAAATGAATACCGGAACTTCTCAGGGAACCTGCACATCCACTAGAGCGGTGGTTCCCAACCTTTTGGTCCATTTCCCCTTTCGCCTCTGGCCAAACCTGCCGTTTCCCCCAAAAAACTGAAGTTATATTTGTATGTCACTCAAGACATCATTTACGTCAATGAGACAAATGCGTAATGGACACCATCAAAATTTCCCCCCTGAAATACCGAAATTTCCACCCAGGGGGAAATTTCTCCCCGGTTGGGAACCACTGCACTAGGGAGACCTGTAACTGTACCTCTGCAAGCCAGTGCTACCAGTCTGGCTGCTTGAAGCCAGGCATATGAGGCCTGGCCCAGCCTCCCATGTTCATGGGAACCCTTTGCACCCCCCCCCACAACCTTTCTTCAGCACAATATTTCCGAAATCCTTGGCCTAAATGACTTGCAACCCTAATAAAAGCCACATGCCAACACCGACTCCCGGCAACCCCACGCAAAATGCACAGCAAAGATGGCCGACGCCTCCTCGTCGGGTGACCATTGCGTACAGCGCCGCCCTGGTGGCCAAATCGTAGCTTTCAGACCCCATTGTACATAAGTGCAGATGTACGTATGCCAAATTTACCTAAGCGCAAATTTACGTATGGCAAATGTACGTAAGAGCAAATGTACGTATTGCATATGCACCTGACCAAATGTGCTTAAACGCAAAGGCCCGTATGCCAAAATGTACGTACATAGGCTCATACGTACATTTGTTCTTGCATTCTTTTAGTTTTACGTACTGTTGCGCTTACGTACATTTGCGCTTACGTACATTTGCGCATACGTACATTTGCGCTTACGTACATTTAATCATACGTACTTTTGCGCTTATGTACATTTGCGCATACGAACTTTTGCGCATACGTACAATTTCGCTGACGTACATTTGCGCATACGTACATTTTCCATACGTACATTTGCGCTTACGTACATTAGCCATACGTACACCTGCGCTTACGCACAATTGCCATACGTACATGTGCGCTTACGTACATTTGCTTGCGTACACTTGCGTATACGTACATTTACACTTACGTACATGTGTGTTTACGTACATTTGTGCATACCTCCATTTGCGCATACATACATTTGCGCAAACGTACATTTGCGCTTACGTACATGTAATCATACGTACTTTTGCACTTACGTACATTTGCGCATACGTACTTTTGCGCATACGCACATTTGCGCTTACGTACATTTGCGCATACGAACATTTGCGTATACGTACATTTTCCATACGTACATTTGCGCTTACGTACATTTGCTCATACGTACATTTGCGCATACGTACATTTGCGCTTACGTACATTTGCGCATACGTACATTTGCGTTTACGTACATTAGCCATACGTACACCTGCGCTTACGCACAATTGCCATACGTACATCTGCGCTTACGTACATTTACTTACGCACATTTGTCCGGTTACCGCAAACGTATGCATGGCATATGTACCTAACCAAATGTACGTAAACCCAAAGGTACGCATGCGTAAATGGACGTACATTTGCGCATACGTACAATTGCACATACGTACATTTGCGCATACGTGCTTTTGCGCTTACGTACATTTGCGCTTACGTACATTTGCGCATACGTACTTTTGCGCATACGTACATTTGCGCATACGTACATTTGCCATACGTACATTTGCGTTTACGTACATTAGCCATACGTACATCTGCGCTTACGTACAATTGCCATACGTACATCTGCGCTTACGTACATTTGCTTACGTACATCTATCATACGTACATTTGTCCTTACGTACATTTGTCCTTACGAACATTTGTCCTAGAATCCTGCGACATTAGTATGCAGAATTGATTGGTTCGTTCCAAATGTATTTGGGGCAGACGGGGTTTTCCATTATCTGCCGCGGACTGTAATAATCTTGGTAGCATCACATAGGTACCCTATTACATAGGATTACTAGCATTACATAGGACTTCCCCTTTTACCTCGCTGATCTTCGCAAGAACGGTACCTGGTACCAGAGTTGCGGCCTTCTTTGTAGATTTCGGGGTCGGACCTCAAAACTGTATCACCTTTGACAATGAGGGTAACGTGTAGAAGCGTGAGAGCACTGGGCACCCAAAATACCCTGGCAAGGTATCCGAGGTGAAGCCGGGGAGGGACAGAGGCCCACCGCTCTCCCGCACAAGAAAGTACGCTAGATTAAAGAAGAAATTCTGGAGCTACACCAGTATAAACCACAATTTTTGGTACGCAATGCGCATTTTATTTGTATTTTATTTCGTCCCGCTCCCGTATGAAAACCCTGGCTGCGTCCTTGCAAAGAATTCGCATTTCAGCCACCTAAAATAAGTCAACTGACTTACGCACTTGACATACACGTCGTTTTACCTATCCCTTCGGGGCTGCGAAGAACAATGCAATGTGAAGAGGAATACCAAGGTAAGCATATATCCTGTAACTGCTTTAACTCCTCCCACTCCTCAATAATGCCGGCAAAAACTGTCTAAGAGCGATGCCTAAGAGTCCGACTGTGCGGGCGCCAGCGTTGAAGCTGATGAACACAGTTCGAATTCCGTAAGTGCAAATGAAGCAAGCGGTCCCGAGTCTACCACAGTGTACGGCGCAATTGTGAAAGAATGTATTGTGAACACACCACAAGCATCCGTTCGAATAAGTTTCTCAGTTTGGCTAAGGCATCAGCAGTCTAAATCAGCGGTTCCGACTGATGCTCGCGAAACTAAGAAGACGTCATGACTTACAAATGTATTTTCGTCCAATATGACTATACAGTTCACATAAAACACTGACATTTGTCAACGAGTCACTGCCACCGACAACGTATTCAGACAACAATGAAACACTCGGCGATGTTCTCCCCTTCCCTCTCCCATGTGAAAATGACCGTGACATCGGAAAACAAAGGACGAGCAATAAACAGTATTCTCCAATCACAGCGGACCTAGCACGACGCTCCAGACAGCACAGCTGCATCGGGCTGGCTCAACCACTCCTAACGATGCACTTGCCGCACGGAACGTACATAACCCGCAGAGACCGTCTCGACTGCGGCTCCCGAGCAGACGGTAAACACCACCACCGCCAGAGCGGGCGGCGCAGCACCTTTATCACAATGCACCGCCGGCTGTCCGACACGGTCCGAACAGACCGGTAGGCCGCGGCAGTAGTCGGCCACAGGCCGCGGCTGTAGACGGCCACAGGCCGCGGCAGTAGACAGCCACAGGCCGTGGCTGTAGACGGCTACAGGCCGCGGCTGTAGACGGCCACAGGCCGCGGCAGTAGACGGCTACAGGCCGCGGCTGTAGACGGCTACAGGTCGCGGCTGTAGACGGCTACAGGCCGCGGCAGTAGACGGCTACAGGCCGCGGCTGTAGACGGCCACAGGCCGCGACTGTAGACAGCCACAGGCCGTGGCTGTAGACGGCTACAGGCCGCGGCTGTAGACGGCCACAGGCCGCGGCAGTAGACGGCTACAGGCCGCGGCTGTAGACGGCTACAGGTCGCGGCTGTAGACGGCTACAGGCCGCGGCAGTAGACGGCTACAGACCGCGGCTGTAGACGGCTACAGGCTGCGGCAGTAGACGGCCACAGGCCACGGCTGTAGACGGCCACAGGCCGCGGCAGTAGACGGCTACAGGCCGCGGCTGTAGACCGCGGCTGTAGACCGCTACAGGCCGCGGCTGTAGACGGCCACAGGCCGCGGCAGTGAGTGTAGCAGGAACAGGTGTAGCAGCAGCTAGGCTGTGGCAACAGGTGCAGCAGCAGCTATACACCGCCAGCTATGGGTGTAACAGCAGGCATACACCGCTAGCTATGGGTGTAACAGTAGGCATATGTCGCTAGCCTATGGGTGTAACAGCAGCCATACACCGCTAGCTATGGGTGTATCAGCAGGTATACACCGCTAGCTGTGGGTGTAATGGCAGCGACAAGCCGCGATTGTAAGTGCAGCAGTGGCCAGGACTGCGTAACATGGCTACAGACCACAGCTGCAGACCAAGTGGCAGCCACGGGCTGCGACTGTAGACGAAATAACAGCTGGAGGCCGTGACTGCAGATGTGGTGGCAGCTGCAGGCCGCGACTGCAGACCATGTGCCAGCTGCAGGTCGCGACTGCAGACCATGTGGAAGCTAGGGGCCGCGACTGCAGACCATGTGGCAGTTAGAGGCCGCGACTCATGAACCGGTTGAAGTCGATCCTGAGCAGAAGTCGAGACAGATGGCTGCTGGCCCGCTGGTCCTTCAGACTGCTCATAATCCTGCCGTACAGTCAGCACCCCGTCACCGTCACATTATACATCAGCCTCAGACTGTTCATAATCCTGCCGTACAGTCAGCACCCTGTCACCGTCACATTATACATCAGCCTCGGACTGCTCATAATCCTGCCGTACACAGTCAGCACCCTATCACCGTCACATTATACGTCAGCCTCAGAGGTGGCTAGTGGTGGGTCCTGCGACTGGTCCTTCACACTGCTCATAGTCCTGCCGTACACAGTCGGCACCCTATCACGGTCACATTATACGTCAGCCTCAGAGGTGGCTAGTGGTGGGTCCTGCGACTGGTCCTTCACACTGCTCATAATCCTGCCATACACAGTCAGCACCCTATCACCGTCACGTTATACGTCAGCCTCAGAGGTGGCTAGTGGTGGGTCCTGCGACTGGTCCTTCACACTGCTCATAATCCTGCCGGACACAGTCAGCACCTATCACCATAGTGCTATAATGTCACATTATACGTCAGCCTCAGACTGCTCATAATCCTGCCGTACAGTCAGCACCTATCACCATAGTGCTATAATATCACATTATACGTCAGCCTCAGACTGCTCATAATCCTGCCATACACAGTCAGCACCCTGTCACCGTCACATTATACGTCAGCCTCAGTGGCGGCTAGTGGTGGGTCATGCCCCTGGGTGAAGGCCTCTCGATTTTCCAGGAATAACCAGCAGCAAGAATTGCTATCTCACAGGAAAAAAATCCAACATAGAATTAAAACAAATGGTTGTGGAGTTTCATCAGCACATGCCATGAATGAATGGCATTGCAAATATATATTGATTTGTCTTGCAAAGTAATTTTTCCAGGGAGGATCCAGGGAGGGTTCAACGAACTCAGGGAGGATTCTGACCCCCACCCGCGGAGTCTCCACACATGGCCATGTATCATGTGGGGTTGTAACTCATCAGCTATATGTGCAGGCAAACGGCACTCAATCTTGCCTAAACTGTTTGCTGTTATGTCAATCAACATATTGCAACTTTATCCACCGTGCTGAACATGAAAACAAGACTGAGCAGCTCTACCATGCAAACCCACAGCAACACATAATCCACATCTGCTGCAGCATTACATCGTCAGCATCTGCGCAACATCACAGCTCCAACACATGTTGCATCACCGTGTGCGTCGACACGCCAGCTGCCAGACCCGCCCACCAACTCACCTGAAGAGCAGCTGCGACTTGCGCTGCAGCTGCAGCTGCAACTGCTGCAAGTCTTGCTGCTGTTGGCCGGCAACACAGAAGTCCCGACACGCGGAGAGCAGGTCACGCAGACACTCCAGCACGGGCGGCGACTGGAGGAAGCACTGACTCAGCACGTCGCTGAGGAAGCAGTCGTGCGCGTGCCGCAGCTGCTCGTAGTCGTCGGTGGCAGCGACGGCCGCCAGCAGCCGACTGTGTTCCGACTCCAGCACGTCCACGTGCAGGTAGTACTGCAGGTTGTTCACCAGGAACGCCATGTGCGCGCGCAGCTGGTGAGCGGCCGTGCGCGGCGCCGAGTGCGGCTGGCGCTTCTCGGTCATCTGGCTTGCCCACAACCGCTCCAGCATGATCTGGGTCCGCTTCACCTGCGCATGGGACAGCGCCGCTGCACATTGGGCCCGTTGTTTCGCATTGCGACGGATACATCTGGATGATTCGCCGTGTGGCAGCTGTAAGCTAGGTTCGAATACGGCACACATGATCTGAGTCAGAAATAATACAAGTCACACCCGGTAGCAATTACGGCCACGTCATGCCCAGATATTGTGATGCTAACAGTCTAGCTGATCGTGTGTCTACAACAGAATGGGAAACGTTGCTATGGAAGTAAAAACGGACATGAAATGCATGCTGTACTCATTATCCGCACGGCCACGAGCGGTAGCGCTGGGGCCAGCCCACCTGTACTCATTATCCGCACGGCCACGAGCGGTAGCGCCGGGCCAGCCCACCTGTACTCATTATCCGCACGGCCACGAGCGGCAGCGCTGGGCCAGCCCACCTGTACTCATTATCCGCACGGCCACGAGCGGTAGCGCCGGGCCAGCCCACCTGTACTCATTATCCGCAACGGCCACGAGCGGTAGCGCTGGGCCGGCCCACCTGTACTCATTACCCGCACGGCCACGAGCGGTAGCGCCAGGCCAGCCCACCTGCAGCAGGAAGTTGAAGATGTCGTTGTAGCTGGCCATAACGGAGGGTGTGTAGAGCAGGTGGAGCGGCCAGCGCACCCTGCAGTTGAGCCGCAGCCGGTCCCAGCCGCTGAGCCGCTGTCCGACCGGCTCGGGCGCCAAGCTCAGACACATGCTGTCCAGCACGGCCTCCTCCTCTAGACCGACGCGGCCACACGCAACCGCGAACGCCTCGTTCAAGTTGTTCCAGCTCATGTCTCGCTCGGCGTCGGCCGCCTTGATGGGGCCGCGTAGCATGTGGTCGCTCTCGGTGAACAGCTCCTGTCGACGGCGGCGGTCAGGTCAGGTCAGGTCAAGTCAGTTAGTTACTTAAGTCTTTAAGCTAGGGCTTTAAGTATGGCTTTAAGTCGCATCGACTTCATTGGTCATGTAGCCTCCAAAATCAGGTCAGGTCAGGTAACTGGTTCCGTCTCACAGTGATAAATTATTCATGAAATAGGGTGGAACATACCACTTTCTGAGCACTGAATAGACATCCTTTCCAAGGATGTATCGACATCATGCTTCATGATGTATGCCTATGAAGTCTCCATGACTTGTTCCTAAGAGCATTTTTGCTTATAGGTAGCATGCATATGCTCACTATTACAGGTTGATTACACAAGCATCTCGTGACACAATTATAGCAGAGATTATCTGTGATGCATGTGAAACTATGCAACCTGTTGAGAACATGGCATCGCAATTGTTATCATTAACATAGGTATCCATATATTAGGTGTCTCCAAAATTAAACAAAAAGCATGCACTCATGAGCACACTGTTGGCTCAAATGGAGTTTGAAGGACTGAAATGATACTTTAATTGGCATGCTTCCATGGCATATCTCTACATCCTACTGTACTCGTTTCAACATCTCACACCTAATGAAAAACTATTATGTTAACACTGCCGTCTCATGTCAGCCCGCCACAACACAAAATACGGACACATGGCGGCACCTTAACGCTCTCGGTGAGCAGCTCCTATCGACGACGGCGGTCAGGTCAGGGTTCCGTTTCATGTCAGCCCGACACAACACAACACACTCGGTAGGTCTCGTAAATGGACGAGCGCCGGCGGCGATGGCAGGACCAAAGTCGTGTACATGGATCATACCCACTCATCAGTGTCATATCACATCCCAAGCCCACAACCCTTCCTAGCTACATGACCTGCTGGGCGCACTCACGGGCGTATTCGCCGTTCAACCTGTCGCTAAATGGCAGTACAACAAATTTAAAGATGGCGGCTCTGTGACAGATAAACAATACGCGTACCGTATTGCTTGATGCTGTCTGAGCTTGCTTCAGAGTAACACATATGGATTCTACCATACCGAAAGTATCAATTGTGAAAATCTCAGAGTATATCGGCGATAAAAAGCGTTGTGCCATCGAGGGTGAAGCTGTACTAGATGCAGGACACATTATTTCTTATGGTACGATTGGGAAAGAACCAAACAAGATTATGGTGGAAGCACTACATACAATCCAGCCACCTACTCGAGAAGCCTCATGAGCTGCACGCTGTGGTGGAGTGTGGGAGATTCTGGGTTCAGTGCTCATGCAAGGCTGGCCTCTCAGAAAGCTGCAAGCATTGCATTGCTCTGCTACTATACCTAAACAGGTGAGGAAAGTGAAGGGTTGAGTGATCGTTATTACTGGCAGAACTGTGTACAGATATAATATGGAAATGACAAATTAGCATTAGCAGGGCATAAAACCGGGAGGTTCTGACCCCTGATGATATCAGAATGTCCATATATGCCTGGCATCATCATGGAAATGTGGAAGCCTTGTGGAATTATTGATGTTGCGAATATCGGATTCAACCACATACCTTTCATGGATCTGTTTACTCCGAATGCTAAGTCATTCAATTATTGGTGTTAAATTGATGGCACCAAACATACAGGAGCCTGTCAATTGAAATCAACCAATTCAATGGAACAGTTCAGATGTTCTCTGAAATATGTTACTAATGAAGTTTAGTTTGTATACAAGATAAATCCATCCCATGTTTTTCCACCATAAAGGAAAGGCAATTAGGCTAGGTTTGGTTACTTCTATTTTAATTTCCACATTTTAGAAGTGTTTGTGAATGGTGAATTTTTTGTGAACTGTGTGAATGAATTGAATTTCCCTTACCAACTAGAGTATGCATTTGAACCAGAATTGAGTGGTCGCATCATCTTAGTCATTTTAAGAAGTGTGTCCTTGCAAATTTGTCCTGAAATGCCCTATCTGAATTAAAATATAAGTATCTGTAAATATTTGGTCATAATTCTCTCCTCCCTTAAAAGGATCTTGATAGTGAATACAAATTTTTATGGTGGATACCAGTGTTGTGTGACGACTACTAGGTCAATCAAAATATTGCTGTTGCATGGCATTTATTCTTTTGGTTGGTGTTGTGCTAGCAATACCAAAAGTACATGAGCATACAGCCCCATCATCATGGGTTAGGTCATAGATGTACTTTTTCAGGTTCATCATAGGTGTTCTCCTACAGAGCAGCTCAAGAATTTGGCTGGCTGATCAAAACCTACCTTCCAGCCCGACTGCAAATCATTGAAGACAGTTGCTGAAAATATCCCAGATTGGGTTGGGTGCCTCACCCAGATATATTTATTTTTATCAATATGATATACACTTGAATGATTTTGCACTGCCTTGTTCTTGTGCTGTACATTTTGTGCACGTAGTTCCTAATCACAACAATGTTGTCATTATACAAACATGCAGCCAAGTTGCATGTGCATTCACCGGTGGTGTATTGTGAAATTTTTTATTGATATTTGCCCTGCTTTTTAACTGAATTTCACCCTTATGTGGATTTAAATTGCACATTTTTCACTGAGAACTTAGGCAGAAAAGTATGGGAATCTGGATGAGATATCAGTGATGCAGAGTGGCCAGGTACGTGTGCAAATTGGAATGTAATGAAGCATCAGTCAGCAGTGTGAGAATATGTTGCATGCATGTCACTCTGGCTTGTTTGCATTCTTGCTTCCAAATTGTTTTGGTAGCGCGCCAGATTTGTCACACTTATATCTGGCACACAGTAGTTCAACATCTCTGCCGATAGGTGGCAACTCTTTCGCCTTGCACGGTCAATATGATGTGGAAGGGCCTGGACTTGTGAATCTAAATACGTGTAGTGGTGGCGACGGGACACACCAGGGTTGAGAACGTCGGAGCAGTTGAAGAGGTGGGCCCGAGGACCACAACCAAGTCCGACAGCCCACCACCATAGCAGCAGCCCGACACCGGCGCAGCCACCAGCCACAGACCAATCCGACCCAAACGCAGCCGCAAGCCGCGCGGTAGCCGCCACCCAGCACTGACACACCGCCCAGCCCGGCATGGCCCGGACCCCATACGCTACCACGTGACCCACCGTGAGTTCGATCTTGTTGTTGTTATTTGGGTTTAAGGGCGCTTCGACCAAAGCGTGATCATTTAGCGCCCAGTGAGTTCGATCTTATCTTTACTCACGGTACCCTTCTTGACTATCTTACGATGCAAGGCGCATGAGGACAACCACATTCGCCCCTGTGCTTCTTATTTGTATGATGCTCGACTAAAATATAAACTTCGCCAAGTAGGTTAAGATAAGACTTGACTTACTTTACCTACTTGTCTTTGGATTGACCTGTAACGTCATATGTATCACTTAGTTCAATATACTTGACTTCTCTGAGCTCATGTTGTTGAGCTCTGTTGTTTGCCGCCAAAAGCAACGAAATCGGCACGTAACTTTTCAAGTTAAGCAGGGGGCAGTCTGCCCACCACCAGTGGGGCACGTTCGGACGACGACTCCCGTTCGGATGCCGACTCCCGTTCGGATGACGACTCCCGTTCGGATGACGACTCCCGTTCGGATGACGACTCCCGTTCGGATGACGACTCCCGTTCGGATGACGACTCCCGGTTCGGATGACGACTCCCGTTCGGATGACGACTCCCGTTCGGATGCCGACTCCCGTTCGGATGACGACTCCGGTTCGGATGACGACTCCCGTTCGGGCGACGACTCCCGTTCGGATGACGACTCCCGTTCGGATGACGACTCCCATTCGGACGACTCCCGTTCGAACGACGACTCCCGTTCCGACGACGACTCCCGTTCGGATGCCGACCCAGCGGCGCGCGGATTAAACAACGGGAACTACATGATAGGCGTTCACCCACTCTCCCACCTGGAATAAAGATCCGCGTCCCATCAGGAAGAAGGCCTTCATCACCGTCAGATGTTCGACGAGTCCCACATCCACCACAATCACCTGCAGCAGGATGCAAGAGCATAAAGTCACGTGTTCCTCACAAAGCATACACGACACCATGACAGCGATTTTTAGAGCCAATCACCTCACCAACAGCGCCTCGCACTACTGAAATGCGACGGCACGTAGCTGATCACACACACGCAGAGTACATGCATTAATTTCTGAACGACATTTTCGCAAGTATTCCAAGACTTCTCACAAATAAACTTGCTCAATGAGACATCAATGTGTGAAGACTTTTATTAGTAGGTCCCTAAGAAGCTAGGTTAATTGAGTTTAAGATTTCGGGCGATATCGGCTACGATAGTTCTTTTGCGCCAGTTATAAAACTCTGATAACAACGTCTCATTGCTCAAATTATACTTGTGTTATGTATTTCTACACCAGGTACTATATCAATAGGAGACTGTACTACATCGACTGTATCACAACAGCACGGAGGTACTACACCAATAGGAGACTGCACCACACCGACTGCATTACAACAGCACGGAGGCACTACATCAACAGGAGACTGTACTACATCGACTGTATTACAACAGTACGGAGGGTGCCGACTTCTGCGCACACCAGCCTAGAGTGGCAGGCGGCCGCCGGACGCCCCACCTGCCACAGGTGGCGAGTCACCAGCGCCTTGATCCTGTTGACCAGCTGCTCCAGCCGAAACGGCGACAGTGTCGGCTGGGCGGCGAGCGCCTCGAACTCAACGGCAAACTGGCGCTCGTGGCCGGCCATGATGTCGCACAGCGGCTCGACGCCGCCCTCCACAAACTGCCGGCACATCTGGATCGAGTTGCCGACGAACAGCACGCTCTGGCAGAGCCGCAGCGGCAGGTAGGACGGCAGCATCTCGGACCGCAGCTCGTACTCGATCGGCGGCGGCGGCAGCTCCCGCTCGGCGGCCGCCACCTTGGCGAACACGGCGCCGTCGGGCGCGTCGGGCGCGGTCCGCTCGCGCAGGAAAAATTCGCCGGCCGAGTCGGCCAGCAGGCCGTACAGCAGCCAGGTGGCGAGCTGCGCCAGCAGCTGGCGGTGGCACCGTTGCAGCAGCAGCTGCAGCTGGCGGCGCGGGCCGCCCGAGCTGGCGGCCACGTGTCGGTGCAACACGTCCAGCAGCCGGCAGCCGGCCGCGCCCAGCCGCTCCACGTCGTCCAGCAGGGCGGCCAGCGCGCCCAGCAGCGCCGCTTGCGGCTGCACCGCCTGGAACACGTAGGCCACGCCCAGGCCCGGGTCGTCGAGCAGCTCACACTCGAGCCGCTTCAGCAGCGCCTGGTAGGGCGCCGTGGCCGGTCCCAGCGCCGCACACAGCGCGCGCACGTACTTGCCGTCGTCGGCGGTGCAGTGTCGGTCGACGAACACGCGCACGCATCGGTACCACGAGCCCAGCTGGCACAGGTCGTCCAACAGGTGGCGTTCACTCGGGTTGAAGAACGGCAGCGAGCCGTCCAACGCGATCTTGTCGTGCCGGAGTGAGAAGATGCTGCCCGGACAGCCGTCCAGCGCCAATAGCAGCTCGTGCAGCATGGTGGAACTGCAGGTCACGGAGCACACAGGCTGAGATGCCAACTCCCTACTTCAAAATTTGGATGTTCTGAGTATTAAGGGAAGTGTTTTTCGCTGATTGCCCCCACCCTACCCCATGTGAAGGTGGCACCCCTCCAGCCAGGGAAAGGCACCCCCTTGGGAAGGCTTGAGTGCATTCTCCCAAAATTTTCAGCCAGACACCCATCTGAGAGGAAAAGGCTCACTTCTGGCAAGGCTGGATTGCACCCTCCCCTCATTTTTCAACCAGAAGCTCCCCTTGGAAGACAAGGTGGACTCCTCTCAGGACATGCCCTTCCCACTGGCAGATCCAGGGAGGGGCCATTCCGGCCATGGACCACCCCCCAAAAAAAAATGCTTAAAGGGGGGCATAGCTTCTTTTTGCCCCCCTGAAACCAGGGTTAAAAATAGAGTTCAAGATGAAAGAATCTCTAATTTTAAACGTTATTTTCTTCTAATTGTTTGGAAGCCCAATATGGCAGCATAGTGGATTCTGACACACATTGAGGGTTCCATGCTGCTCAAGTTCTGCTTACAGCATGAGTTGACAAAATCAGATCTGCCAGTGTGTACAAGTGCATGAACATTAACATGGCATAAGACGTTGAGCTTGAGCATTGTGGTGAACAACAAAAATCGGGTAACTTACAAATGGTGGAGGTAGGCTGGGCCCCTACACAGGAAATTATGTTGTCATTAATTACTATTTTTAAAATGGCCCCCCTTTTCCAAATAGTGGTCAAAATCTGGTGCTTTTAAACCAAAAATAGTGGAAGGATGGGCACCCTAAAAATAAGTTCTACCCATCCTGTGATGCAATTCCTAGGTATGCCACTGGGGGTGGGTGGGGAGGGGTTGGGCTGATGCCAAAAGCCAAAAGTTGGCCCTCCCAAACCGGTGGGCTAGATCCACCAGTGTCCCATGACAATTTCTGGATATGCACCTGGTGCATGTGGTATTATTGGAGATCAAGGTAAAATTTGTTCCCTTGGATTTTTTTAAAAAATACAATGTATATTAAGGTGAAAAAGATGATGCAACCACTCATTTTCTCTGCAAATGATTACTTTTAATCTGGAAAAGAAATACACTATCATAATCTTCACTCTACAAATATAGCCCATTGTGTATAATTATCCATACCTGGTGTGTTACAGATGTGATAAAGAAGAAATTCAACACTTCATGTGCTTGATTCAATACTCTGACATAGAAAACCTTGTTTCTGGCTTAATTCCATATTTATTCATGACAAGGAATATATGCAGCCAGACACATCCTTAACCTTTGATCAAGGCCGGAAGTTCCTTGCAATGCTGTTAACATGAATGACAGGTCTAACAATGGCACCTAGATTTGATGTCATGGCCAAAAAGTTTGTTTGGAATGATTCTGGTTTTCTGGTTAGGTTAGGTTAGATTATATTATGCCATGATATATGTTATATATTATGCTACACTATCTTAGTCTAGGTTAGTTTATTTTTTTTTTATATGATTTATCTATTCAAACATCATTTTTCAATTCTCTACTGAGCAGAAGTTAGTAGACAAACCAGATGCAGCCACAAGCAAGATACTCCATGTGTCAGTGTAATTTTAGCTTCCCTGTGTGTCGGTTGTGCTCCACTATCTCACATAATTATTAAGCTTTCTTTCGAGGACAGTCACTCATGTTTATAATTTTTCCGACAACAGTGTTGTTCCCAGCAAGGCCATTTGCTCCAATTGTTCCAAGGTCTGCCAGTATTTGTTTTTTTAAGGAATTCCACAGCCACAAGATTCATAACTTCCTTCTCAAAGCATCAAAGCTTTATAAGCTGCAGTTCAAACTATGTACTGGTCAGTTTGACACCATTGAGGTACAAACAGACTAGCCACAGCCAGGATGATCCCATGAAGATATGTAAATGTTTCCAGCATTAACTCATGAAATACCATTTATATTGTAGCACATTTCCTCTGTATCTTGCCTATGATGCCATTAATTGCATTGACCACCTTGACTTACAAGTAATCATTTGCAGAGAAAATCAATGGTTGCATCATCTTCACCACATCAAAAAACAGGTATAAAAAAATCAAAAGAATTAAATTGTACATTTATCCCCAAATTTACAGTGCATATTTCTACTCTAATCAACACCTGGTGGTTGCAGCACATGCTGCTATAATTATACTTTGAAGTCCATGAAAGTAATCAGTTAGGCTTTATTTTGGCAAGTGCTGAAGTTGATTAAGGGGAACAGGTATTATTGTAGTTTAAAGGAACCACAAGAGAAGCTTTACCCACATTTTATCTTCATGAAGCATACAAAGGGTTGGGTTTGGTGATGCTAGATTAGGCTTGTTCTAAGGTATACAAATCTTCAATTTTTTATCAGGTTTTTTTCCTTCAAAAACAGTTCAGGCTGGGTTAGGCTAGACCAGGTTTTTGGGTAAATTTACAGTATAAGGTAATTTCTGATTTCTTGGAATTTCTAATTTAATGCAATGTTTATGAATGTGCTGAACATGATGTGACCACTCATATCAATATCCTCTGCAAATGCATACTTTTCAGTTGAGAGGCACCCACCCAAAAAAGTGGGTTTAACACCCAAAAAGTGGCTTAGAATTGGAAAATGTAGCATAAAAATTGGCATTCTAAATAAGAAAAAGGTGTAACATGACCTAGCCCAACCTTCAATGCGAGAAAGCGAATAGTTTTTTATGGAAAATTTCCAGACTATGAGTGGTCAAATGCAGCGAATGCACCACGTTCGTCAAACTAGCGACAGATTCATATTGATATTGAGTTTGATATTCGTTGGTAGGGCGGACTCTTCCGATTTCCCTCAAAATTTGTAGGCTGGTAGAATTTGACACACTGATAATGATGAGTATAAAAACTAAGAGGGTCGTTCATAAACAGCTGAGATATTAATGGTCAAAGGTCAGAGTCCTTGAGGTAGGACTCTTCAGAGTCCCTTCAAAATTAGTCCACATATAGTACTCGATGCACTGATCATCATGACCATAAAAGACATAAAGACATAAAAGATCAGTGCAAATATGAGCCACAAGGACCCTTCTTGGTTGCACTCTGGACACCAGTTGCCCACCAAATACGTTGATCAGCCGTCCCTGGAATACCAAAAAGCAAGCCCTCTATTCTTATGATTGTCTATGCTGTTTTTTTTTAGATGTTCAGTATGCTTCTACTGACAATGGTTTCTGGCAGCTGGTTCCAGTGTTCTACTACCCTGTCAGTGAAGAAAGACCGTCTTAACCTTGTCCTGCTGTGATTAACTTTAATTTTGAATTGATGACATCTAATTGCATCATTTCTGTTGAATTCAAACATTTCCCTGAGATATCCCTGTTCCTGACCATGAACAAATTTACAGACCTCAATGAGATCTCCTCTCAGCCTTCTATATCTAAGTGAAAACATATTCAATTTCTTCAATCTTTCCTCATATACCAGGTTGCTTATACCATTAACCATTTTTGTTGCCCTCTTTTGCACTCACTCTAAAAGCAAACAATCTTTTTCATAATTAGGGGACCAAGCTTGGAGACAGTATTCCAAATGTGGCCTAACATATGCACAGTAAAGCTTCCTGATGACTTCATCACTTTTGTATGATGCATTCCTATTTATTGCCCCAAGCATTATTAGTGCGTTCTTCCTGGCTTCTTTGGTCTGTTCTGATGCCCCAATTTTGTGTTCAAAATAACACCCAAGTCCTCCTGCTGAGTCACAGATAGTACTTTGCCACCCATCAAGTATGTAGCCTTCATATGCTGCCTACCTACATGCATGAATTTGCACTTATAAAAATTAAATTTCATTTGCCATTTTTTTTCGGACCACTTCACAAGTTCGTCTAAGTATTTCTGCAGCGAGACCTGTTCATTGTTTCCTGTTATTGCCCTAAATACCTTCAAATCATCTGCAAATTTCAAGACCTTACTGCCAGACTTGTGCTCGACTCGAGTTTAATCAAGAATCGACTCATGAATCAATCGTTTTTGGATGAGTCGAGAGTTGAATCAATTCTTCTCCACAAAACATATTTTGAGTCATGAGTTGAATCACATCTTTCTAAAAAATAAATGAGTTGAATCATGAGTCAATCATTTGAATCACAATGAGTCATTTGAGTCTTGTGACTCATGCATGTTATGAACAAATAATATGAAGCATGTATCTGTGGGAATATTATGTCATGACACAAAGTAGGGAGTAAAAACACAGCATAATTATTCATGCTTAGCAATACAATTGTCAACTTCTAATCTTCCAGTGAGTAAAGAATGAAGGAGACCAGTACTGAAGTTATGTAGGTACCAAAAACCAATTACAATAACTACAAATAATTATTCATGTTAAGCTTGGTATCCACAATCAGTATCATCCACGAGTCAATCCTAGTGCCAGGAGCACAACACATAAATGGGTTGTAATTGTGAAAAAGAATATGGAACCGACATTGTCCTACACTGGAATCACTGAAAAAAATTATGTTGGCTTGTTATTTGATGCAGCGGAAGTTGGCAGCATATTCAGCAGCACATTCGGCAGCAGATTCGGCAGCACATTCGCAGCATATTCAGCAGCACAATCACCAGTTTCCGAATGCTCTTCCAATCAACGATCAACAAAATGTCAGTCAAGGACCAGTCAGTCAAGTGTTTTTGGTGCACAGTAAGGTTGGCTTCGGGCGACTAATTTTGTTGGGAAAAAAAATTCAAAATTACGTTTCTTAATAACACCCGTTGATTTTTTATTGTAAGAAAAACTTCTTCAGCCAATTTGATTGCGTTGCAAAGGCTTATCCACACAGTAATTTGAAGCGAATTCGTAGGGGCCTCCCAGTAGGGAACAGAATGTTAAAATGACATACCATTTTTCCTGTGGGAAAAATTTCACAACGGAATTAGAAACCGTATTTGGGCCAACGAGTGATTTTGATTGATATATGGCATAGTTGGTTTTCTCCAAAGAAGTGTGTTGGGAAAAAAAATCCGAATTCAATTTCTCAAAAAGGCCCCTTGTTTTTCAATTGTAAGAAAAACGTCTTCAGCGAATTTCATTGGATGGCTAAGGCCTATCCACACAGTGATTTGAAGCGAAATCGTAGGGCCTCCCAATAGGGAACAGAATGTTAAAATGACATATCATTTTTCCTATGGGAAAAATTTCACAACGGGGTTCACAAACCTATTTGGGTCAACGAGTGCTCTTGATTGATATACGGCATGGTTGGTTTTCTCCAAGGAAGTGTGTTGGGAAAAAAAATCAAAATTAAATTTATCAAAAACAACCCTTGTTTTTCAATTGTAAGAAAGACGTCTTCAGCGAATTTCATTGGATGGCTAAGGCCTATCCACACAGTGATTTTAAGTGAAATCGTAGGGGCCTCCCAATAGGGAACAGAATGTTAAAATGACATATCATTTTTCCTATAGGAAAAATTTCACAACGGGATTCACAAACCTATTTGGGTCAACGAGTGCTCTTGATTGATATACGGCATGGTTGGTTTTCTCCAAAGAAGCGTGTTGGGAAAAAAATCAAAATTCAATTTCGCAAAAACGCCCCTTGTTTTTCCATTGCAAGAAAAACGTCTCCAGCCAATTTCATTGGGTGGCTAAAGGCTATCCACCCAGTGATTTCAAGTGAAATCGTAGGGGCCTCCCCATAGACAACACAATTTAAAAATAACAGATCATTTTTCCTATGGGGAAAAAATTACAACGGACTTCACAAACATGTTTGGGTCAGCGAGTGCTTTTGATTGATATATGACATTGTTGGTTTTATCCAAAGAAGCGTGTTTGGAAAAAAAAATCCAAATTAAATTTCTCAAAAACGCCCATTGTTTTTCAATTGTAAGAAGAACGTCTCCAGCCAATTTCATTGGGCGGCTAAAGGCTATTCACACAGTGATTTCATGTGAAATCGTAGGGGCCTCCCCATAGACAACACAATTTTAACATAACAGATCATTTTTCCTATGGGGAAAAAAATACAACGGACCTCACAAACATGTTTGGGTCAGCGAGTGCTCTTGATTGATATACGGCATGGTCGGTTTTCTCCAAAGAAGTGTGTTGGGAAAAAAAATCAAAACTCAATTTCTGAAAAACGCCCCTTGTTTTTCAATTGTAAAAGAAACGTCTCCAGCCAATTTCATTCGGCGGCTAAAGGTTATCCACACAGTGATTTCAAGTGAAATCATAGGGGCCTCCCCATAGACAACACAATTTTAAAATAACAGATCATTTTTCCTATGGGGAAAAAATTACAACGGACTTCACAGACATGTTTGGGTCAACGAGTGCTTTTGATTGATATATGACATTGTTGGTTTTATCCGAAGAAGTGTGTTGGGAAAAATATTCCAAATTAAATTTCTAAAAAACGCCCATTGTTTTTCAATTGTAAGAAAGACGTCTTCAGCGAATTTCATTGGATGGCAAAGGCCTATCCACACAGTGATTTGAAACGAAATCGTAGGGGCCTCCCAATAAGGAACAGAATGTTAAAATGACATATCATTTTTCCTATGGGAAAAATTTCACAACGGGATTCACAAACCTATTTGGGTCCACGAGTGCTCTTGATTGATATACGGCATGGTTCGTTTTCTCCAAAGAAGTGTGTTGGGAAAAAAAATCAAAATTCAATTTATCAAAAACGCCCCTTGTTTTTCAATTGCCAGAAAAACGTCTCCAGCCAATTTCATTGGGTGGCTAAAGGCTATCCACCCAGTGATTTAAAGTGAAATCGTAGGGGCCTCCCCATAGACAACACAATTTAAAAATAACAGATCATTTTTCCTTTGGGGGAAAAATTACAACGGACTTCACAAACATGTTTGGGTCAGCGAGTGCTTTTGATTGATATACGACATTGCTGGTTTTATCCAAAGAAGCGTGTTGGGAAAAATATTCCAAATTAACTTTCTCAAAAACGCCCATTGTTTTTCAATTGTAAGAAGAACGTCTACAGCCAATTTCATTGGGCGGCTAAAGGCTATCCACAGAGTGATTTCGAGTGAAATCGTATGGGCCTCCCCAATAGACAACACAATTTTAACATAACAGATCATTTTTCCTATGGGAAAAATTACAACGGACTTCACAAACATGTTTGGTCAACGAGTGCCCTTGATTGATATACGGCATGATTGGTTTTCTCCAAAGAAGTGTGTTGGGAAAAAAATCAAAATTCAATTTCTCAAAAACGCCCCTTTTTTCAATTGCAAGAAAAACGTCTCAGCCAATTTCATTGGATGGCAAGGTATCCACACAGTGATTGAAGTGAAATCGTAGGGGCCTCCATAGGAACAAATTAAAATACATCATTTTCCTATGGAAAAATTAAACGGATTCACAAACTTTGGGTAAGAGTGCTTGATTGATAACGGCATGTGGTTTTTCCAAAGAGCGTGTGGAAAAATAAATTAATTTAGCTTATGGAAAACGTCTCAGCAATTTATGGTGGCAAGGTATCACAGTATTTAGGAATGAGGGCCTTAGAAACAAATTATAACAGATCATTTTTCCTATGGGAAAAATTACAACGGACTTACAAACATGTTTGGGTCAGCGAGTGCTTTTGATTGATATAACATTGCGGTTTTATAAAGAGCGTTGGGATATTCAATTAAATTAAACGCATTGTTTTCAATGAAGAAGAACGTCTCAGCAATTTCATTGGGCAAGCATCACAAGTGATTAAGGAAATCGAGGGCCTCCCATAGACAACACAATTTTAACATAACAGATCATTTTTCCTATGGGAAAAATTACAACGGACTTCACAAACATGTTTCGGTCAACGAGTGCTCTTGATTGATATACGGCATGATTGGTTTTCTCCAAAGAAGTGTGTTGGGAAAAAAAAAATCAAAATTCAATTTCTCAAAAACGCCCCTTTTTTCAATTGCAAGAAAAACGTCTCCAGCCAATTTCATTGGGTGGCTAAAGGCTATCCACCCAGTGATTTCAAGTGAAATCGTAGGGGCCTCCCCATAGACAACACAATTAAAAAATAACAGATCATTTTTCCTATGGGGAAAAAATTACAACGGACTTCACAAACATGTTTGGGTCAGCGAGTGCTTTTGATTGATATATGACATTGCTGGTTTTATCCAAAGAAGCGTGTTGGGAAAAATATTCCAAATTAAATTTCTCAAAAACGCCCATTGTTTTTCAATTGTAAGAAGAACGTCTTCAGCGAATTTCATTGGATGGCTAAGGCCTATCCACACAGTGATTTGAAGCGAAATCGTAGGGCCTCCCAATAGGGAACAGAATGTTAAAATGACATATCATTTTTCCTATGGGAAAAATTTCACAACGGGGTTCACAAACCTATTTGGGTCAACGAGTGCTCTTGATTGATATACGGCATGGTTGGTTTTCTCCAAAGAAGTGTGTTGGGGAAAAAAATCAAAATTAAATTTATCAAAAACACCCCTTGTTTTTCAATTGTAAGAAAGACGTCTTCAGCGAATTTCATTGAATGGCTAAGGCCTATCCACACAGTGATTTGAAGTGAAATCGTAGGGGCCTCCCAATAGGGAACAGAATGTTAAAATGACATCATTTTTCCTATAGGAAAAATTTCACAACGGGATTCACAAACCTATTTGGGTCAACGAGTGCTCTTGATTGATATACGGCATGGTTGGTTTTCTCCAAAGAAGCGTGTTGGGAAAAAAATCAAAATTCAATTTCGCAAAAACGCCCCTTGTTTTTCCATGGCAAGAAAAACGTCTCCAGCCAATTTCATTGGGTGGCTAAAGGCTATCCACCCAGTTATTTCAAGTGAAATCGTAGGGGCCTCCCCCTAGACAACACAATTTAAAAATAACAGATCATTTTTCCTATGGGGAAAAAATTACAACGGACTTCACAAACATGTTTGGGTCAGCGAGTGCTTTTGATTGATATATGACATTGCTGGTTTTATCCAAAGAAGCGTGTTGGGAAAAATATTCCAAATTAAATTTCTCAAAAACGCCCATTGTTTTTCAATTGTAAGAAGAACGTCTACAGCCAATTTCATTGGGCGGCTAAAGTCTATCCACAGAGTGATTTCAAGTGAAATCGTAGGGGCCTCCCCATAGACAACACAATTTTAACATAACAGATCATTTTTCCTATGGGGAAAAATTACAACGGACTTCACAAACATGTTTCGGTCAACGAGTGCTCTTGATTGATATACGGCATGATTGGTTTTCTCCAAAGAAGTGTGTTGGGAAAAAAAAATCAAAATTAAATTTCTGAAAAACGCCCCTTGTTTTTCAATTGTAAAAGAAACGTCTCCAGCCAATTTCATTCGGCGGCTAAAGGCTATCCACACAGTGATTTCAAGTGAAATCGTAGGGGCCTCCCCATAGACAACACAATTTTAAAATAACAGATCATTTTTCCTATTGGGAAAAAATTGCAACGGACTTCACAGACATGTTTGGGTCAACGAGTGCTTTTGATTGATATATGATATTGTTGGTTTTATCCGAAGAAGTGTGTTGGGAAAAATATTCCAAATTAAATTTCTAAAAAACGCCCATTGTTTTTCAATTGTAAGAAAGACGTCTTCAGCGAATTTCATTGGATGGCAAAGGCCTATCCACACAGTGATTTGAAGCGAAATCGTAGAGGCCTCCCAATAAGGAACAGAATGTTAAAATGACATCATTTTTCCTATGGGAAAAATTTCACAACGGGATTCACAAACCTATTTTGGTCCACGAGTGCTCTTGATTGATATACGGCATGGTTCGTTTTCTCCAAAGAAGTGTGTTGGGAAAAAAAATCAAAATTCAATTTCTCAAAAACGCCCCTTGTTTTTCAATTGCCAGAAAAACGTCTCCAGCCAATTTCATTGGGTGGCTAAAGGCTATCCACCCAGTGATTTAAAGTGAAATCGTAGGGGCCTCCCCATAGACAACACAATTTAAAAATAACAGATCATTTTTCCTATGGGGAAAAAATTACAACGGACTTCACAAACATGTTTAGGTCAGCGAGTGCTTTTGATTGATATACGACATTGCTGGTTTTATCCAAAGAAGCGTGTTGGGAAAAATATTCCAAATTAAATTTCTCAAAAACGCCCATTGTTTTTCAATTGTAAGAAGAACGTCTACAGCCAATTTCATTGGGCGGCTACAGGCTATCCACAGAGTGATTTCAAGTGAAATCGTAGGTGCCTCCCCATAGACAACACAATTTTAACATAACAGATCATTTTTCCTATGGGGAAAAATTACAACGGACTTCACAAACATGTTTCGGTCAACGAGTGCTCTTGATTGATATATGGCATGATTGGTTTTCTCCAAAGAAGTGTGTTGGGAAAAAAAATCAATATTCAATTTCTCAAAAACGCCCTTTTTTCAATTGCAAGAAAAACGTCTCCAGCCAATTTCATTGGGTGGCTAAAGGCTATCCACCCAGTGATTTCAAGTGAAATCGTAGGGGCCTCCCCATAGACAACACAATTAAAAAATAACAGATCATTTTTCCTATGGGGAAAAAATTACAACGGACTTCACAAACAGGTTTGGGTCAGCGAGTGCTTTTGATTGATATATGACATTGTTGGTTTTATTCAAAGAAGCGTGTTGGGAAAAAAAATCAAAATTACATTTCTCAAAAAGGCCCCTTGTTTTTCAATTATAAGAAAAACGTCTTTGGCGAAATTCATTGGATGGCTAAGGCCTATCCACACAGTGATTTGAAGCGAAATCGTAGGGGCCTCGCAATAGGGAACAGAATGTTAAAATGACATATCATTTTTCCTATGGGAAAAAATTCACAACGAGATTCACAAACCTATTTGGGTCAACGAGTGCTCTTGATTGATATACGGCATGGTTGGTTTTCTGCAAAGAAGTGTGTTGGGAAAAAATCCATAGGAAAAATGATGTCATTTTAACATTCTGTTCCCTATTGGGAGGCCCCTACGATTTCGCTTCAAATCACTGTGTGGATAGGCCTTAGCCATCCAATGAAATTCGCTGAAGACGTCTTTCTTACCATTGAAAAACAAGGGGTGTGTTTGATAAATTTACTTTTGATTTTTTTCCCAACACACTTCTTTGGAGAAAACCAACCATGCCGTATATCAATCTAGAGCACTCGTTGACCCAAGTAGGTTTGTGAACCCCGTTGTGAAATTTCTCCCGTAGGAAAAATTATGTCATTTTAACATTCTGTTCCCTATTGGGAGGCCCCTACGATTTCGCTTCAAATCACTGTGTGGATAGGCCTTAGCCATCCAATGAAATTCGCTGAAGACGTCTTTCTTACAATTGAAAAACAACGGGCGTTTTTGATAAATTTAATTTGGAATCTTTTTCCCAACACACTTCTTTGGAGAAAACCAACAATGTCATATATCAATCAAAAGCACTCGCTGACCCAAACATGTTTGTGAAGTCCGTTGTACTTTTTTTCCCCATAGGAAAAATGATCTGTTATTTTAAAATTGTGTTGTCTTTCGGGAGGCCCCTACGATTTCACTTGAAATCACTGTGTGGATAGCCTTTAGCCGCCCAATGAAATTGGCTAGAGACGTTCTTCTTACAATTGAAAACAATGGGCGTTTTTGAGAAATTGAAGTTGGAATTTTTTTCCCAATACACTTCTTTGGATAAAACGAACAATGTGATATATCAATCAAAAGCACTCGCTGACCCAAACATGTTTGTGAAGTCCGTTGTAATTTTTTCCCCATAGGAAAAATGATCTGTTATTTTACAATTGTGTTGTCTATGGGGAGGCCCCTACGATTTCACTTGAAATCACTGGGTGGGTAGCCTTTAGCCGCCCAATGAAATTGGCTGGAGACGTTTCTTTTACAATTGAAAAACAAGGGTCGTTTTTCAGAAATTTAATTTTGATTTTTTTTCCCAACACACTTCTTTGGAAAAAAACCGACCATGCCGTATATCAATCAAGAGCACTCGTTGACCCAAACATGTTTGTGAAGTCTGTTGTAATTTTTTCCCCATAGGAAAAATGATCTGTTATTTTAATATTGTGTTGTCTATGGGGAGGCCCCTACGATTTCACTTAAAATCACTGGGTGGATATCCTGTAGCCGCCGAATGAAATTGGCTGGAGACGTTCTTCTTACAATTGAAAACAATGGGCGTTTTTGAGAAATTGATGTTTGAATTTTTTTCCCAATACACCTCTTTTGGATAAAACGAACAATGTCATATATCAATCAAAAGCACTCGCTGACCCAAACATGTTTGTGAAGTCCGTTGTAATTTTTTCGCCATAGGAAAAATGATCTGTTATTTTAAAATTGTGTTGTCTATGGGGAGGCCCCTACGATTTCACTTGAAATCACTGGGTGGATAGCCTTTAGCCGCCCAATGAAATTGGCTGGAGACGTTTCTTTTACAATTTAAAAACAAGGGGCGTTTTTGAGAAATTTAATTTTTATTTTTTTTCCCAACACACTTCTTTGGAGAAAACCGACCATGCCGTATATCAATTAAGAGCACTCGTTGACCCAAACATGTTTGTGAAGTCCGTTGTAATTTTTCCCCATAGGAAAAATGATCTGTTATGTTAAAATTGTGTTGTCTATGGGGAGGCCCCTACGATTTCACTTCAAATCACTGTGTGTATAGCCTTTAGCCGCCCAATGAAATTGGCTGGAGACGTTCTTCTTACGATTGAAAAACAATGGGCGTTTTTGAGAAATTTAATTCGGAATTTTTTTCCCAACACGCTTCTTTGGATAAAACCAACAATGTCACATATCAATCAAAAGCACTCGCTGACCCAAACATGTTTGTAAAGTCCGTTGTAATTTGTTCCCCATAGGAAAAATGATCTGTTATTTTTTATTGTGTTGTCTATGGGGAGGCCCATACGATTTCACTTGAAATCACTGGGTGGATAGCCTTTAGCCACCCAATGAAATTGACTGGAGACGTTTTTCTTGCAATTGAAAAACAAGGGGCGCTTTTGAGAAATTGAATTTGGATTTTTTTCCCAACATACTTCTTTGGAGAAAACCAACCATGCCGTATGTCAATCAAGAGCACTCCTTGACCCAAATAGGCTTCCGAATCCCGTTGTGAAATTTTTCCCATCGGAAAAATGAGATGTCATTTTAACATTCTGTTCCCTATTGGGAGGCCCCTACGATTTCGCTTCAAATCACTGTGTGGATAGGCCTTAGCCATCCAATGAAATTCGCTGAAGACGTCTTTCTTACAATTGAAAAGCAATGGGCGTTTTTGATAAATTTAATTTGGAATATTTTTCCCAACACACTTCTTCGGATAAAACCAACAATGTCATGTATCAATCAAAAGTACTCGCTGACCCAAACATGTTTGTGAATTCCGTTGTAATTTTTCCCCATAGGAAAAATGATCTGTTATTTTAAAATTGTGTTGTCTATGGGGAGGACCATACGATTTCACTTGAAATCACTGGGTGGATAGCCTTTAGCCGCCGAATGAAATTGGCTGGAGACGTTTCTTTTAGAATTGAAAAACAAGGGGCGTTTTTCAGAAATTGAATTTTGATTTTTTGTCCCAACACACTTCTTTGGAGAAAACCGACCATGCCGTATATCAATAAAGAGCACTCGTTGACCCAAACATGTTTGTGAAGTCCGTTGTAATTTTTCCCCATAGGAAAAATGATCTGTTATGTTAAAATTGTGTTGTCTATGGGGAGGCCCCTACGATTTCACTTCAAATCACTGTGTGTATAGCCTTTAGCCGCCCAATGAAATTGGCTGGAGACGTTCGGCTTACAATTGAAAAACAACGGGCGTTTTTGAGAAATTTAATTTGGAATTTTTTTTCCCAACACGCTTCTTTGGATAAAACCAACAATGTCATATATCAATCAAAAGCACTCGCTGACCCAAACATGCTTGTGAAGTCCGTTGTAATTTTTTCCCGATAGGAAAAATGATCTGTTATTTTTTTATTGTGTTGTCTATGGGGAGGCCCCTACGATTTCACTTGAAATCACTATGTGGATAGCCTTTGGCCGCCCAATGAAATTGGCTGGAGACGTTTCTTTTACAATTGAAAAACAAGGGGCGTGTTCCAGAAATTTAATTTGGATTTTTTCCCCAATACACTTCTTTGGAGAAAACCAACCATGCCGTATATCAATCAACAGCACTCGTTGACCCAAATAGGTTTGTGAATCCCGTTGTAAAATGCTTCCCATAGGAAATGTTTTATGTCATTTTAAAATTGTGTTGTCTATGGGGAGGCCCCTAAGATTTCGCTTCAAATCACTGTGTGGATAGGCCCAAGCCATCCAATGAAATTGGCTGAAGACATCATTCTTACAATTGAAAAACAAAGAAATTTTGAGTTTTTGAGAAATTTCAATTGGAATCTTTTTTCCAACACGAGTCTTTGGAGAAAACCAACCATGCCATATATCAATCAAAAGCACTCGTTGACCCAAATACGGTTTCTAATTCCGTTGTGAAATTTTTCCCACAGGAAAAATGATATGTCATTTTAACATTCTGTTCCCTACTGGGAGGCCCATACGAATTCGCTTCAAATTACTATGTGGATAGGCCTTTGCAACGCAATCAAATTGGCTGAAGAAGTTTTTCTTACAATACAAAATCAACGGGTGTTATTAAGAAACGTAATTTGGAATTGTTTTTCTCACAAAATTAGTCGCCCGAAGCCAACCCTACTGTGCACCAAAAACACTTGACTGACTGGTCCTTGACTGACATTTCGTTGAGCGTTGATTGGAGGAGCATTCGGAAACTGGTGATTGTGCTGCTGAATATGCTGCGAATGTGCTGCCGAATCTGCTGCCGAATGTTCTGCTGAATATGCTGCCAACTTCCGCTGCATTGTTATTTGTCACCTGCGCGTCTGATATCATATCAGACGCGCGTGTGACAAGTAACAAACAAAGGTACCTTTACTAGAAGGTAGATGGAAGTCTTCTTTTAAGCCTGCATGACGTCATCCGAAGGTTTTTTAAAAATAAACATATGGTATCAATTTGTGTAATTTGGTTCATTTGGTATCAATTTGACTGCAGATTACTTTTTCTCCTATATATGAAGGCAATGTGTACTGGATATAACATATTTTAACCAGTTTATATCTGTCTTCTGTAATATCCTAAAACTTAGTCTGGAATACAGGCATGCTCTTTTTGTGACATAATAGCATTGTTCTTGTTATAGCAACACATGTTCAACTTTATTGAAGAAAATATGAAGTATTTTGGAATGCGTTGCATTATATAGGTTTTCTTCAGGTGATTTGAGCACGATTGCTCGAAGTCCTGACTTGTGTAATTTAAGCAATGTCTCAAACTTATATATATAGAGGAGAGGTTATCATGAGAGAACAAATGAGTGACGCCTATATTGAGGTTGATTCTTTCCATCGACAATTACAGGATTTGTGTAAAAATGGCACACATTTTTTTCTTCTCAAAATGTTGTTTTTTTGGTGTTTTCTAATGTGATTTCAACGAATTTGACTCATTCATTTGGAAAATGAAAAATTCCCAAGATATAAGCACTTCAAGTTCAAGTACTTCTATAATCAGTCTAAGAAAATAATTTAACTACGGGTCTTCTCCCTCTATATTGTTCCTGAGACCACTTGACCTGGGAGCAAAAATCCGCTGTAAAACCACCTTTTGTAGAGGTAACTTTAGTAAGAATACCTATTAAACTTCCAGAAATTTAGGAAATATCCTTACTAAACACACTTCCCTTCTTAGTAAATATACATACTAAACCTTCGAGGATGTATTGGACAGCTGTGCCCAAGGCCTATCGAGTCGAGGCTGTGCCCAAGGCGATATATACCTAATATATACCGAATATATACCGAATTAAGGCAGAAATATACGATTTTCGATGTCAAAGAGAATTAAATCGAGTGCTTCTTTCACTCGAGTGCATGAAGTGTTGAACTTCCTCTTTATCATGTCTATGACACACCAGGTACGGATGATTATACGCGATGTGCTATATTTGTAGAGTGAAGATTTTGATTGTTTATTTCTTTGCCAACTGAAAAGTTATCATTTGCAGAGAAAATGAGTGGTCGCATCGTCATTTTTTACGTTAAAATACCATGCATTCAAAATAAAAATTCCAAAGAATCAAAATTTACCTTGATCTCCAATTATACCCAAAGTTTTAGCAAAAATAATATATTCAACAGATCAAGATGTTTCAATGTCAGAGCATCTTCGTTGGCGTCTAAATAAATACTAATTCCCTTCTTTAATTAGACACAGATGAAGATGCGTAGACATCAAACTGTCTGTCGAATAAATCATTTTTGCAATGACTGTTTTCACATCACATTTTGGGGATAGATATATATATAAAATATATATATAATATAATATATATATATATATATATATATATATATATATATATATATATATATATATATATATAAATATATATATATTATATTTTATATATATATATATATATATATATATATATATATATATATATATATATATATATTATAGTATATATATATATATATATATATATATATAAACAGAAAACAATATAAATATCTGAACATGTTCTGTTTTCTGAACACCTACCTTTGGTCGTCTCCCACATCATGTTAAGTGCATAAATAACAAAAAGATGGCAGTATTCATAAATGATGGACCTGTCACTACCAAAACATGAAAGTCTGATCACATAATTCTACCTATACTTTGTGTACAGAGGTTGCGAAGTTCACAAGAACCATTGTAGGCTTCGAAGAGCAGTTGGCTTTAGGAAACCATAAGGAAGTGACTTCCAATTTTTTTTTTGCAATTACACCAGCATTTTTTAGTGCTACTAATGTCTACTAGCTTGTACCACAACAGCTGCAGTGAGGTAATACTGAACAACAACATTTTCATGTTCAGGATAGGGCACACCACTATAAAATAATCATGTTTTAAAGTTGCTCTTTGCAAGTGGTTAGAGGATTTTCATTGAAAGAAACTGTTTGAATATGGATAGCTGGTTCATTTTTGTGTTCAGTAAACACAATACAATTACTGGTTCAGCCATACAGAAGCAGCAGTAGAGCTATTTCTTGCATTATGCCTAAAGTGTTCAGGACCCCCCCCCCCCCCTCTTCCCCGATGTAAAATATATATATATATATATATATTAAAATATATGTTAAAACACAGAACGATGGGAGCATAGCTTTATTCACAACGTTTCGGCTCACGCCTTTCTCAAGCTATGAACAATTTACAGGCATGGGAGTATTTAGCACTTGTCGTCCTTTTCTTCTTTTGTTTTCTTCTTTTTTCAGTTCTCCTCTTCTTCTTTTTTCCCTTTACTTTTTCCCCCTCTCTTCCTCCCTTGGGAAGGAAGCCCTCATCACCACTCACAGCACCAGCCATCAGCACAGCCCATGCGACGTCCAGGATTGATGGGCCCAAGAACCAGAGACCCACAATCTCAGCTGGTGGCAGCAGTGAGGACTGGTCATACTTCACGACACGGTGGGCTGACTCGTCCAGGCCAACCACCTCACGGGGCAGGGCCTGTCTATCCTGCTCCCGGAATATTGTGAAGAGCCATTACGCAAGGACCTCATGACGTCCGCAGGTGACAGCCTCGCCAATAAGTCTGAGAAGGACGTACTGGCAGCGATCAAAAGACTCGCCATCCGGGAGGAGAACGTTATGGTGGCACGCGTAACCCTGCACAACATGCGTCAGGATCGTGATGAACCTATCCGCACACCTGTCGCTACTCTTCGCCCGCGACCAATCGGCGTGAGAGATTGGCGACGCTATATGACTCAACGGTCGACGTGTCGTAAAACCAATAACCAACCAACCTATCCGTAGCTTCGGCGCTCGTCTGCGCGGCCAGGCCGGGGTATGCAACTTCACCACCCAATGTCCGAACTTCCAACAGGACATCAACTACACGGATGAGATTATCCGCGACGCCCTCACCCGAGGCATCAGCGACCCGGAGATCCAACTGGACCTCCTCGGCAACCAGAACCAGACCATGTCTCTGGAGCAAGTGTTCCGGTTTGTCGAGGCCAAGGAATCCGGGAAAAGATCTGCCTCCCAGCTCCATGACACCCACGCAGCTGACGCGGCCACTAGCAGCTACCGACGCGGGAAGGGCGATGTACTAAGGACTGGATCAACAGATCCAACAGGTCCATGCACGTACTGCGGCAAATCGGGTCATGGTAAGAGCGCGCCACTGAAACTCAGGCAAAAAGCATTTCAAGCTTACGGCCATAAATGTCGTCACTGCGCCCGTGACCATCACCTGGAGAGCGTGTGTCGGAGCCGGGGGCAAACGAAGCGTCCACCCCTTCCACCCGCCAGCACTGACGAGTGCGAAGGTGCTGTATTCGAAGCACTGTATGCTGTCACCTCGTTTGAGATCCTCGAAGGAGAAAAGATCATCGTCCTAGATCATCATCTCTACGATCAGATGTCTGACACATGGCTGATGCGTCGATCGCAACCCTAGCCCTCCATCAAGCTCACCGTTCGGACTGTGGCCGCCGACTATCAGGCTCTTGGCTTTGCCCCACTACGACGACCAAAACAACCATCCTCACCGCCGTGGCCGACACCGGATGCCAAAGCTGCCTAGCGGGCATCCGAGTAATTCGCCGGTTGGGTCTGAGCCACGCCGACCTCATCCCCGTCACCATGAAGATGCACGCCGCAAACAGCAAGGGCATCAGAATCTTGGGCGCCGTCATTCTCCGGTTCTCCAGGACAGGCCGGCATGGTCGGGTCACCGAGAAGCAGTTTAAAGCAGGTTAAAGCAGGACAAACTTTTCCTCAGCCGCGAAGCCTGTGTCGCTCTGGGCGTCATCTCCGAGAATTTCCCGACCGTAGGCGAAGCCCAGGAATCCCCGTGGGACACCTCGAAGGACAAGGATCCGACGGCGGGAGCTAATGCTTTGAACGACCTCGACGCCCAGTCGTCATGCCGCTGCCGCCGTCGCCAACATCCGCCATGTCCGCCGTCCACTCTCCCGTTTCCTGCCACGGATGCCAACCGCACCAGGCTGGAGTAGTACCTCCTGGACTATTACCGCTCCAGCACGTTCAACGTACACGATCACCAACCTCTTCCGCTGATGGAGGGACCCTCCATGAAGCTGATGGTGGCTGCCGATGCCGAGCCGGTTGTGCACCACACTCCTATGCCGGTGCCGCTCCACTGGCACGACGAAGTCAAGGCCGGTCTTGACCGTGACGTCCAGCTTGGTGTGCTGGAGCCAGTGCCTGTCGGTGAACCCGTCACATGGTGCCATAGAATGGTGGTATGCTCCAAGAGAGACGGCACACCCGCCGGACTGTGCACTTTCAGGCGCTCAATCGGCACGCCACTCGGGAGACACACCACACCCTCTCGCCGTTCCATCAGGCCCGCTGTGTATCATCGGGCACGAAGAAGACTGTGTTCGATGCCTGGAATGGGTGTCACAGCGTTCCCATTCGTCCGGAAGACCGCCATCTGACAACCTTCATCACCCCATGGGGTCGCTATCGGTACAAAACAGCCACACAGGGCGACATTGCCTCGGGCGATGGGTACACTCGGCGATACGACGAGATCGTGTCCCACATCCCGCACAAGACGAAGTGCATTGACGATGTTCTTCTGTGGTCCGAATCATTCGAGGAGAGCTTCCATCATGCCGTGCTGTGGCTCTACATCTGCGGGCGCCACGATATCATCTTGAACCCGGATAAGTTCGTCTTCTCCCAGGACGCCGTGGAGTTCGCTGGCTTCGAGATGACGCCCGATGGCGTCCGATCCTGCGGACGCTACCTGCAGGCCATCCGGAACTTCCCACCGCCGCGCAACATTACAGACGTCCACTCATGGTTTGGCCTCGTCAACCAAGGATCCTACGCTTTCAGCATGGCCGAGAGGATGCTGCCATTCCGTCAGCTATTGAAACCAGGCACGCCATTTCGTTGGGATGAGCGATTCAACACCCTCTTCGAGGAGACTAAAACCATCATCAACAACGAAATCGAGGAGGGCATCAACATTTTTGACCCTCGCAAGCCGACCTGCCTGGCCACGGACTGGTCGAAGTCAGGCATCGGGTTTTGGCTCTTTCAAAAGCATTGCTCGTGCCCCAGGGCAGTCCCATTCTGCTGTCGCACCGGCTGGTAGACGACGCTGGTGGGCAGCCGATTCACGCATCCTGCCGAGTCGAGATACGCGCCCGTGGAAGGCGAAGCGCTCGCCGTTGCTGACGCCCTCGACAAAACGCGCTATTTCGTCCTGGGCTGCAGGGAGCTGATCGTTGCGGTTAACAATAAGCCCCAACTCAAGATCTTCGGGGACAGGTCCCTCGAAGATATACCGAACACCCGTCTCAGGAACCTGAAAGAAAATACCCTCCGCTACCGTTTCCACATGGCCCATGTCCCGGGTGTGAAGCACAGAGCTGCTGACGGCGTCTCTCGTCATCCGACTGGAGCTCCCATGAAGATGCACCTGGACGATGACGTAGCAACCGCTCACCAGGACGGCTCTCCTGCCATGCTGCCGCTGCCTTGGGTCCCAAACGGTATGCGCATGGCGGCATCAACTGCGGACTACACAGGACAACGCGTTGTCGCGGCGCGGTCTCCGCCCTCACCTCTCGCGATCAAGTCGGTGACATGGGAGAGGGTGCGTATCGCCACAGCTAGCGACCCTGACATGTACTGCTTGGCAACTCTAGTCAGTCGGACATCCCGGCGGAACGACAGACCATTCCAGTACCCCTCCCCGAGTACCACATGTTCCGTCACGAGCTTCACACTATCGACGGCGTCGTGCTATTTAAGACTCGTATCGTCATCCCGCCATCTCTGAGGCAGGGAGTGCTGGCTGCCCTACACTCAACCCATCAAGGTGTTACCTCCATGATGTCGAGAGCTGAGGACTCCGTCTTCTGGCCTGGCATCACCCGGGACATCTCCTCCGTGCGTGCGGGATGTGGTCACTGCAACCGCATGGTTCAGTCTCAGCCCAGTGCTCTACCCATTGCTCTGGTATCCACCATGTACCCATTTCAATGCGTGTGTGCCGACTTCTTCCACTACAAAGGCTACAACTACCTGGTCATCGTCGACCGTTACTTCAACTGGTCCATCGTCGAGCGTTCGTCCTTTGGCGCGGCTGGGCTCGTGACCTGTCTCCGACGGACATTTGTCACTTTCGGAATTCCCGACGAGTTAGGCTCTGATGGCGGCCCAGAGTTCACTTCGAACACTACCCACCAATTCCTCCGACACTGGGGCGTCCACCACCGGCTCTCTTCGGTGGCATTCCCACACAGCAACTGCCGGGCCGAAGTTGGCGTGAAGACGGTCAAACAACTTATCACCGACAACACCGCCGCCAATGGTGACCTGGACACCGATGACTTCCAGCGTGTGATGCTCCAATACCGGAACACGTCTGGCAGGTACACCAAGCTGTCCCCGGCGATGTGGGTCTTCGGCCGACCCATCCGGGATTTCAGCTCCACCCTTTCCGGGCGCCATTTTCCACACGACACCTGGCGCGGCACACTGGCCTCCCGAGAAGACGCCCTGCGGAACAGACACATGCGGGACGAGCAACGCTGGTCGAAGCACACCCAGCGCCTCCCTCCGCTTGTGGTCCGCTCCGGTTTCGAACCACTCAAATGTGACACAACTGGCCTCGTGATAGAGGTCAGACAACACGACCAGTACGCCATACGAGTCGACGGCTCCGGACGGGTCACACTGAGGAACAGAAAATTCATCGGCAAGTACATCCCCGTCATGACACCGCCCCCACGTCTATGCCTGGATCAAGACCTGCAGCGCATCACCCCAGCCTATATACCCATCGACGACGACCCCGCCACGACTCCAACACCTGGCCACGACCCCGATGCGGCCCCCGACACCACCGCCCATCCGCGCTCCTGATGCTGATGTGGGCTCTCCTCCATCCACTTGCGACCCTCCGGCTGGCCCCGCCTGCGCATCTCCGAGACCACCAACGCCGAGCGACCTCTCACCAGAGCGCACGGCCTCGACACCGAGACCTCCTGCTTCAGCGCCGGTCTCGCCACTCGTGCCGCCAAGACCGGGTCCACCGCCAGCACCTGGCCCGCCTCCCGCGCCAGCACCTGACCCATCTCCCGCGCCACTGGCAACCCGACGCTCGACTCGTGCAACTCGCTGGCCGGCCTGGTGTCGCGACTTTGAGATGTAATGAGTTCACCGCTTCTTTGACGTATGTCAGTGCAGTTTGTGAAGGACTGAGATTCAAGCTTACCTCGTTCCGTTTTGGCCGCCGTCCATAACGGTTTATCCGTACACTTCCTTCGGATGCGTGTGCGATTTTCGACTCCGTGCCTGTGTCGGCATCTATGTAGCTATCTCGCCGTCCCGTCAATTGTGTTCCTTAAGCTTAGGTTGGAACTTCACATTACGTTTCATCAGTCTACGGCTAGCATGTCCATTATCGGCGCGCAGACTTAGGGGGGGGGGAGGGGATAGATGGTAATGATACGTGCCAGTAACGTGACCTCTTGTCTGTTCCAGATATGAGTGTGCACTGGCGAATCCAGGGGGGGGGGGCATTCCGGCCATGGCCCCCCAAGCGCTTCAAGGGGGGGCATAGTGTCTTTGCCCCCCCCAAACCAATAAAAGTAAACTAAATTAAAATGCAGTAACCTTTGCTGAGGTTAAAAAATAGCTTTCCGGGTGAAATAATCTCCAATTTTAAAGGTATTTTGTTATGATTGCTTGGAAGCCCAATATGGTAGCGTAGTAGATTCTGACACATCGAGGGTTCTATGCTGTTGAAGTTCTGCTTACAGCAAGAGATGACGAAATCAGCAGTTTCTTTATTCCTTCGTCAGATAAGTTCATGAAGTTTGTTTAGCCAGTAACGGGCAAGCGGACCCAGTGAGCCAGATTTCGAAAGCGGAATTTGAACAGGATGTTTTGTGCGAGTGACCAGTTGAGCCCAGTTGAGCAGCATGTTTCGCATGTTGGTGTTGGGGTTGCGAAGATGAAGAGGCAGGCTACATTCACTAGCGGATCCAGGGAGGGGCCATTCCGGCCATGGTTCCCCCGAAGCGCTTAAAAGTGGGGGGGGGGGGCATAGTGTCTTTTGGCCCGCCGAAACCAACAGAAATAAACTGAAGGAAAATGCAGTAACCTTTGCCGAGTTTAAAAAATATCGTCTGGATGAAAGAATCACCAATTTTAAATGTATTTTTTATATTTGTTTGGAAGCCAATATGGTAACATGGTACATTCTGACACGCATCGAGGGTTCTATGCTGCTCAAGTTCTGCTTACAGCAAGGGTTGAAAAATCGGATCTGCCAGTGTGTACACGTGCACGAACGTTGACGTGGTACAAGACGTTGAACGTGAACATGAACGTTTTGGTAAACAAGAACAAAAATCCCGTAACTTAGAAGCGGTGGAGGTAGGCTGGGGCCCCTACACAGGAAATTATGTTGTCATTAATTATTATTGTAAAACATGGGTCCTTTGACAAATAGTGGTAGAAATCCGATGCTTTTAACCAAAAATAGTGGGAGAATGGGCACCCTCCAAATCCCTTCGACCCCTCCTCTGATGCAATTCCTAAGTACGCCACTGGGGGAGGGGGAGGGGCGCAGACGCCGAAAACCGAAAGTTGCCCCCCCCAACCGGTGGGCTAGATCCGCCAGTGTGAGTGTGAACATTGTCAATATAATTAAGTAGACAAAGAGAGTGTTTTCATCTACTGAGTGGAATTGCCAGTTCTTTTTCAGCTTTCCGCAATACCCTAGCATAAATTTCATCAGGTCCTGCTGCCTTGTTTGGCTTTATTTTCCTGATATGATTGAAAACAGCATCACTATCAATGAAATCAACATCGTTTATCCGATCACCTGTCACTGAACTGTGGTGTACGGTTGACAAATTAGTCATATCTTCCAATGTAAACACTGATTTAAACTGCTTGCTCAGCTCCTCAACCATCTCACAATCCTCGCTCAATATAGTCCCATTTACTTCCAGTGGATCAATTGTGCTAGAGACTTTACTCAGCTTGTAAAAACTAAAGAACTTTTTGCTGTCCCCATTACAGTTCCTAGCCAAATCCAATTCTTTTGCTCGCTTTGCTGCTCTGGTTTTCTGCTTCATAGCGTCTCTAGTTTTTTTATACGACCTTAGAATTACGATATTTGAAACTTCCTTAAACACTCTAAATGCATCTTTCTTAGCCTTAATTGCTTTTATCAAATCTGGCGTAAGCTATGCTGGCTTTCCTACCCTTCTTTTGCGCCTTTGTTTTTGAGGGACATGCCTAATCTGAATTTTCCTCTAGTAAGATTTGAACTTTTCCCACATTTCACAGACATTTAAATTGGACAATTCTTCTTCCCATTATATGGCACTTAAAGCCGCTCGCATGCAGTCAAAGTCTGCCCTGTTAAAATTTGGAACCTTTGCCAAATTATCCTTGATTGTGCCCTCTACTCGTGCCTTGAATCTCACTATGTTATGGTCACTTCTTCCCACCCTAGTGGAAAAATCCTACAGGATTGTCCTGCACAATTGTGCAGGACAGCGTCTTGAGTGATCCTGCAGGATTCTGTGTGAGATATTGATACAAGGATACTACAGGATCCTGCAGGATCCTGCCCATAAATCCTGCAGGATCCTTCACATAGTCCTGTCGGATTCAGAGCTGTCCTGCATGATCCTTCACATAAATCATGCAGCATCCTTCACATGAATCCTGCAGGATCCTTCACATGAATCCTGGACCTCACAAAATCCTGCAGGATCCTTCACATAAATCCTGTAGGATCTAGGGCTGTCCTTCAGCATTATGTGCATAAATCCTGCAGAATCCTTCACATGAATCCTGCAGGATCCTTCACATGAATCCTGCAGGATCCTTCACATAAATCCTGCAGGATCCTTCACATAAATCCTGTAGGATCTAGGGCTGTCCTTCAGGATTATGTGCATAAATCCTGCAGGATCCTTCACATGAATCCTGCAGGATCCTTCACATAAATCCTGCAGGATCCTTCACATAAATCCTGCATGGTCCTGCACATAAATCCTGCCGAATCCACTGTAGCGCCTAGGTGCGTGGACAGGCATAGGATCTGGGAAAACCACCAGGGAGAAAAGGTACTATGGTGATGACAGGTAATGGATGAGAGGTACTGTGGTAGTGTTCAGGTAATGAGAGAAAGGTAATGCTGGTTAGTCTTAAGCCAGAGAGGTCCTGTCGCCAATTGACACCCATGAAGTGTGCTATCTAAGCGTGGTCGACCTCCAGAGAGATGATCCCAGAGACACAAGATTGGGACATTTGTATGCCCGCACAATAGGTAACCGAACAGTTGAAGCCTGAAACCTAGTTATTACATTGAAGAACGAAGATATCGAAAAGTGCATGCATTTGTGAAAGCGTACAGGTCAGTCAGTTGAGTGAAGTAGACAACTATTATGGCAGATGGCTATTCGACACAGGGCATTAGATATAAGCAGAGAAACAAGCTATAATTGACATGGTTAAGCACGATTAATGACACTGTCATCCTACATCAAAGGGTGAACCTTTAGTACACCACATCGTCTAATAGATGGCAGCACTCATGCACAGCAGTCAACCGCCAAGCATGCTGGTGCTCTCACTCGCGCTCCGCTACACCACAACTGTCCTGCAGGATCCATCACATACACCTTGTAGGATCCAGGGCCGTCCTGGAGGATCATGCGCATAAATCCTGTAGAATCTTTCACATAAATCCTGTCAGATCTAGAGCTGTCCTGCATGATCCTGCACATAAATCCTACAGGATCCTTCACTTAAATCCTGTCGCATCCAGGACTGTCCTGCAGGATTATTTACATCAATCCTGTTGGATCCATGACCGTCCTGCAGGATCCTGCATACAAATTGAATGGGAGCCTACCGGATCTTGTGGTGTCCTGCATATAAATCCTACTGGGTCCTGCACATAAATCCTACACGTTCCTGAACATAAATCCTACAGCACGTAAGTTTTGCTGGATCCTGCATGTGAATCACACTTCATCCTGTACCTGAATGGTACATCACCCTTCATGGTTTTGTGAAGGATCTTGCATGATTATTGTCAGAATTCTGTACAATAAACCACATGATCATGTTCAGCACTCGAACCTTCTCGGAGGGGTGCCTCTTCCCGGCCGAAGGGGCGCCAGTTTCCATAGGGCAGGAGCACATGCTCCCAGTTCCCCTCCCAAGATATGTTACTGAAAATTGCATCACATCAAACCTTTAAGACGGACCTGAATAGTTATCTGTAAAATCCTGCAGGACAGTCATGCATGCCATTGGAATCCTGCAGGACAGTCATGTATGACATTACAATCCTGTAGGACAGCTTTCTATATTTCTCAAATCCTGCAGGGTTGTCCTGCAGGATCACATGTCTGTGCAGGAGTGTCTTCGGAAATGTGCAGGATCCTGTAGGATCGTGGGGATTTTCTGAGAATCCTGTAGGACTTTTTCACTAGGGCAGAGTTTCTCCTACAGTCAAGTATTGAACTAAATCACTTAAATCTGAGAAGACAAGGTCCAAGAATGAGCCCTGTTTAGTTGGTTCCCTTACAAACTGGTGTAAGAACAAGTCCTCTTGAAGGCGTTTCCAAAACATTTTACATGATGGGGAGCCAACACCAACATTTTCATATCCTTTTAGATTAAAGTCACCAAAAATAATGCATTTCCTCCGAAAGTTTCTACTGATTTCCTCGCAAATCACCTTATCGAGCTCCAGTTGCTGAGAATGTTGCAAGGTTCCTGATCGGTACTAAGCTCATATCCTCAGTTTATGGCTGTTGCCTTTTCCCACAGCGACATCAAGCCAAGTGGACTCCACAAACACATTTTTGAACCCCATCTGCTACTTTTTGAGAACTGAATAAGCTATTCACATAGAGTATTACACCACCCCTTTTCACTGCTGGACCCCTATTGCACGAAAGCATATTGTATCCCTGGATCTCATAGTCCTGCAAGTTATCCCAAGAATACCCCTCACTGACCCATCCCTCAGTAATGCAAACAAAATCTGGTTCCTCCTCAGCAACATAACACTTGAACTCATCAAATTTGGATCGAATACTCTGAGCATTGAGCATCATACACTTGACATATGTTCCATAACTAGCTTTGGCTTTTTCATGTTGAGTAGCTCTTTCATCTCTGGATGAGCTACCACTCTGCCCACTTTAACGACTGCTATCGCTATTTGCTGACTGTGAGGTTCTATTGCCTAGGCTGTCACTATTGTCATGTCTCTGAGATGGCAGTGCCACTTCATCCCTCCCCACCCCATTGTCTAGTTTCCTTGAAGGACATGCTCATATACTTTGCTTAACACATGCACCCCCTTCTCGGAGAAGTACAGTTGCTCTGAAGTGAAGTGAAGTTAAATTGATAAAAGTTAAGAGGGCCGTTCATAAACAGCTGATATATATATATATATATATATATATATATATATATATATATATATATATATATATATATATATATATATATATATATATTGATATATTGATATACATACATGTGTACTAGGAGAGTGAATATCTCAGCTGTTCATGAACGCCCCTCTTTTCTTTTATGCTCATATTGATCAGTGCATCGAGTATTATACGTGGACCAATTTTGAAGGGAATCTGAAGAGTCCGACCTCAATGATCCTGACATCCCAGTGAACATCCGACATCCTGATATCGGACAGTGGACGACATCGGATAGCGGTCGCTGTCGGCTGAGGAGTGGAATGTCCGCCCATGCCGACATGCAGCCGACGCGGGCCGATGTCGGGACGCTCGCGACCCACTGTCGGCTGGTGAGTGGAATGTCCGCCCATGCCGACATACAACCGACGTTCACCCGCTATCCAGCCGACGTTTCCCCGCTATCCAGCTGACGCTCGCCCTCGCTTTGCCGATTGCACTTGATCTCAAAATCCGATTCTCAGAGCAACTGTATTTTATAACTTTCTGGCAGAACAAATGCATTTGTCATCAGCCAAATCAGAGCCGTCATTCACAGATACCGTACCACTAAGCACCTCCTCAAGCTCCTCACTCGCGATTGCATTCAAACAGAGCATTTTTATGTGGCCGGTACTCTGTCAGAGGCATTGTGAGCCATGGCTGTGTGGAGCCATGTTGATATCAGCTTCCCTGATCTGCTGTCCGTTCTCCATTGACATCAGCTTTTCCGTTCAGCCCCAAACTTCACCTGGACGGCATCTATGAAGCAAATTTAAAGATGATTACCAAAAAAGAACGACACGGAATTAATACACACCCAACTCAATTTCACATAAGCGGGATTGACAGCTACAAATAAAGTGAGTGTCAGATATGTCCATGATATTAGGGAAAATATGTTGACAACTTCTGGAAGAGGTTAGGATGATCGTCTATGTGTTCGTTTAGGCTCATTAACGACACATTGGGCGGATTTCAAAACTATAAAGCACTGTGCAAGATACAATTGACCAGACAATCGCGACGCAAACGTCTGCTATATTGTTTCTCAGTGCTCTGAGACATTTACCAGTAAAATACTTAAAAATAGAACGAAATCTGGTTTCCAGATTCGCTTTGGTGGCGCATACACAATATTGGTGCACCCCCATTCTAGTGAACATGCCGACAGCGGCCCGACATCGGCCATATGCTCAGCCCTACATCAGGCCACTGTCGGGACGTTAGCGTCCCGCTGTCGGCTGGCGAATGGACTGTCCGCCCATGCCGACATATGTTGATATATGGCGAGCGCCAACATGTAGCCGACGTGGGGCCTATGTCGGGCCACTGTCGGAACGCTCGCGGCGCGCTGTCGGCTGGGGAGTGGAATGTCCGCCCATGCCGACATACAACCGACGTCCCCCCGCTATCCAGCAGATGCTTCCCCACTACCCAGCTGGCGCTCGCCCTCGCTTTGCAAAATGCACTTGATATCAACAATTGATTCTCAGAACAACTGTATTTCATCACTATCTGACAGAACAATTACATTTTATCAGCAGTCAAATCAGAACCGTCCGTCACAGATACCCTACCACTAAGCAGCTCCTCAAGCTCCCCACTCGCGATTGTTTTCAACCAGGCAATTTCTGTGGCCGGTATTCTGTCAAAGGCATTGTGGAGCCATGTTGATATCAGCTACCCCGTTCCGCTGTCTGTTCTCCGTTGACATCAGCTTCTCCGTTCAGCCCCAAACTTCACCTGGGCGGCATATATGAAGCAAATTTAAAGACGATTACCAAAAAGAACAAAACAGAATTAATGCATACCCAACTCAAGTTCACATAAGCGGGATTGACAGCTCCAAATAAATAGAGTGTCAGATAGTCAATAAATGTATGGAAAGATAGTCAAATAATGTATATGTTGACAAATTCTGGGAAAGGCTAGGATGATCGTCTATGCGTTCGTTTAGGCTCATTATCGACACGTGCGGATATTAAAACTGTAGAACGCTGTGCAATCGACCAGACAATCGCGACGCAAACGTCTTATATAATATTTATAAGTGTTGTCAGACATTTGCCAGTAAAATACTTAAGAATGGAACGAAAGCTGGTTTCAAAATTCGCCTTTGTGCCACATACAGAACTGGTACACCCCTATGCACAGTACGATCTCACCTTTTTTCGCTTCCAACTCTCCGACAGACAGAACGAGCTAGGACCTCCAAGGGGTAAAGCACCGGAAATGCTCGAGCCCTCTGCAGCGCCGTTATGGGAATTGTGTGAGAAGCAAAGAAGCTGGCCTAGCTAATATATGTAGGTTAATGATTTCACCATCTACCTCCAGTTCCCCCACACTGCAGCTTTCATATTTCAATTTATAGCAGCTGAATAATCTTATAGCACTTCCTGCCAAGCAGTCACCAGCAAATTTCATTTCAGCAGTCTTTTCAGCGTCGGCTGGATAGCGAGGGAACGTCGGCTGGATGGTGGGGACGTCGGCTGAATAGCATGGGAACGTCGGTCGGATAGCGGCGTGGGCACGGATCTTGGCAGGATCTCCGCTGAATCTGGCTCAGTGTCGGCTTGATGTCGGCATGAGCAAATCCACTGTTCACTGTTCAGCCGACAGCGGGTCGCTAGCGACCCGACAGCGACCCGACAGCGGCCCGACATCGACCCCACGCCGGCTGCATGTCGACTGGATGTCGGATTCATGTCGGCATGGACGAACATTCCACTGCCAGCCGACGGCGGATCACTAGCGTCCCGACAGCGGTCCGACGTCGGTAGCCGACGTCAGATTGCTGTCAGATTGCATGTTCAATGGGTGGGAGGCTAGATTACACCCCGTCAAAGTTTTGTACTTTGGTCGATGTCGGTGCCAACTTCTGGCTGGTTTGGACCCATACCAGAACGGCGTGCAAGCACCCTTTAAATTCGTGCCCCGTGGTGAATGTCATTTTTTCATATCCTCCTGCCGCTGTCGCCCCGACGGCGGCCCGATATCGTTACCCCGCTATCGGTATGGGTTTGCCGCTGTCGGTCCGACAACGGCCCGACGTCGGCTGGCCGCCATTAATATGTCGAACCCAACCCGATATGTGCCGATATTCCAGGTAAATTTGGCGATGTCGGCCCGAGATCGGCCTGATGTTGGCATGCCGCTCACGAGATGCCGAGCTCGCCCCGACACATGCCGACAGCAGGCTGATATCGGCATGTTTACTGGGATGCACAGCACGATCTCACCTTTTTCCGCTTCTAGCTCTCCGGCAGACATAACGAGATGGGACCTCCAAGGAATTCAGTACCGGAAATTATCGAGCCCTCGTGCGGCACCGTTATGGGAATTGTGTGAGAAGCAAAGAAGCTAGCCTTGTTAATATACATCGGTTAACGATTTTACGATCTACTTCCAGTCTTCCCACACTGCAGCTTTCATATTTCAATTCATAGCAGCTAAATAATCTTATAGCACTTCCTGCCAAGGAGTCACCAGCAAATTTCATTTCAGCAGTCTTTTCAGCGTCAGCTGGATAGCGGGGGAACGTCGGTTGGAGAGCGGGGGAACGTCGGCCGGATAGCGTGGGAACGTCGGTTGGATAGCGGCGTGGACATGGATCTCGGCAGGATCTCCGCTGAATCTGGCTCAGTGTCAGCTTGATGTCAGCATGAGGGAATCCACCGTTCAGCCGACAGCAGGTCGCTAGCGGTCCGACAGCTGCCCGACATCGACCCCACGTCGGCTGCATGTCGGCTGCTTGTCGGCATGGACGAACATTTCACTGGCAGCCGACGTCGGATCACTAGCGTCCCGACAGCAAAGATAATATAATTTTCGTTGAATGTAGCCAACTTATCTCAATTTCGTGCAACACAGTCTCACATGAAAAACTACTTTCATTTACGGTATTCACTTCTGCATTTTTGTCAATTCTCAAGATGTAAGTTTAAAATACGTCATTAACTTCACTGAATATGGTAGCGTCAATTTCCGCCAAGAAATTCACTACTTTGGCTATTCCATACAAAGTGGAGGCGACTGAAGGAAGTCCTGCTGCGTACCTTCGATACTGTTCGGTAGGGCCTCACTAAACAGGAGCGGCGCTTCTACATTGGGGGAAATTCACCAAGAGAAGGATTTAAGGGACGCCCAGATCATTTTAGGGATTTCTCACTCTGGCACAGTAGCGGACGGGAAGGGGGATCGGGGAACATTTCCTTATGAGAGGTTGTGGTTCCCAAGAATCGCACCGGGGAAGCCTAAACACTTTCACTGCAACATTTCAGGACTACAGGCTTAGGTTTTGAGACTCGAAAGCGATTTTCTTGGCCCTGACATATATTTTCTGGAGCATGAATGATGGGCCCCGGCGATAATTTTGGTGCCCCTGTGGAGTGGCTGAACGCACACTCCACACTGTCTCGATGGCATGTTGCCAGAAACTTGTGCGTGTCGAATATTGCTTGTATTTGCAGAGAGAAGATGCAAGTGAGAGATTCCAAGTGAGAGCATCGCGGAAAGGCGGTAGACTATATAGTGTCACATACAAACGCATTAGTATTGCGGTCGCGTCGGCGTCACACTTCCTAACAGCTGTGTTAGTTTTCTCCTGCGCATGCGTCAACTCGCCGCTAGCTACGGCGAGGGGGCGGTGAGTAATGACGCGTTGCGTGTCGCCCCGACGGGGCGAATGTGGAGCGGCGTTTGGGCCATGACGGCAATGTGGCGCAGCGTTTGGGCCTTGACTGTAAACGTGACGCACTGCTTTGGCCATCACTCTTAGCTCGCCGAACCCGCTGTTGCGGCCCGCTACACCCCGATGCGATTTTTTTGGTGAACAGCGCGATCTTTCGGGCCCAGACGAAAATTTCCGCAGTTCCGACGCGAGTGGTCAGACCCTTCAGTGAGTTTTCAAGGCCTCGCTGTGTTTAATTCGGATTTCCAACACGGATTTCCTGGGGCTCCGAGGGGAATTTTGGGGCCCAATACAATTTTTCAATCCTCTGGCCGGATTTTTTTTGCCCTGGCGAAAGGTTTTAGGGCCCCTCTGCATTTATTTTCAGCCCTGACGCGAATTTTGGAGGCTTCTTTTGGCCCAGATTTTAGGGGAATTTGCCCCAATTATCCCTTCCCGTCCGCCACTGCGACGACGAATGAGAAATCGTTCGAATATTCTGAACGTCCCTTGAAACCTTCGCGTGAGCAATTTGCCCTCCTGTAGGAGTGACGCACCTGTTCCTGGGGGGGGAGGCTTGAGCAGTATCGAAGGCCCGAAGCAGGATTTCCGCAGTCACAACACATTTGTATGGAATGGCCAAATTAGAGAATTCCTTGGCGGAAATAGGCGCTGCCATATTAATTGAAGTTAATGACGTATGGTCAAAGTATCACCCTGAATATTGATCCAATATTACAGAAGTTTATATAAAAAGAATGCAATTATTGTATGAAGCCTGTTTTCCATGAATATTGACAAAGAGCCGCTAGATTCAACAATAATTATTGTATTTATCTTGAAAAACCGTCATTTCTACATAGCTTCATGGGGAGCATGTCGCATTCGCTGCCTTTGTGATATTTGCCGCGATTTGGAAGGAACGTAAACTGCGCACTGTTGGAACCTGGGTGTTGGAAGAGCAGTGCTGTGAGCAGAAACTTTGGGTAAGTGGAACGATAAATGATGTGGGACAAGGAGATACTTGAAATATTCCTTGATTTTTGATTTTTTGGTGTGTTCTTTACTTATTGTAGCCATTTTTGGGTTTGAAGCACCAAAAGTATAGTATTTACCAGTGATGTACCCAGGGTGGGAATTAAGGCACTTCTTAACATATTTTATCTCTGAAAACATTTTTTGCACTCCGGGTTCATACTGGATAGGATGGGCTTCACATGTACTCCAACACAAATGTGGGAACAAAGATATCAATAAAAACAAACAGAACGACTTTGTTTTTCCATAGGGTAGCCTTGTATGGGGACCAAAAGTGAAAGGAAAATGCATTTCCCGTGAGTTATAAGAAACCAATAGGCGGTGCCATCCATTGTTCACTTCTTTGTTCATGTTTTGGCATTTGATTTGACCAAACATGAGAATGATATTACTTATGCATATTATGTAGGTACTGATTTAGGTTTTTCTGGTCGGTTACTGGTAAACAGATTCCATGCATAAAAATAATGTCCATGAAAATGTACTCCGGAAGAAATTGGTATGCACTCCGACTCCCAACCCGGAAAGTAAGTTTCCCACTCTGGTCACCACTCAAACTAATCACTTTTTGTAGCAGTCAGCAGCCGGACCACAGCTTCACACACTCCATCAATCTCAACCACCGGAATTGCTGAAAACAACGTGCCAACAGCAACATGCAAGATGATGCGCATGTGCACTGAGAACACTTCTCCGGCTCTGGAGCCACGTCTCGGAATACCTGTGTTCCTGCCACCCTATAGTGGGAAACTTTGGCAGTTTTAAGAGACGTCCTCCGGAGTCCCGTAGGCCACCGATCAGAATTGGCTGCGTTAGCGTTTTCTGTTCTGAAATCTGTCTGTCAACCAATCAATGCAAGTCATTTTGTATATGACATCATAACCATTAGCAACTTTGAACACATGGTTAACAGTAAACACAAGACCTTGACTGACCTTTGCTTTGATCACATCCAACTGTGGCGTGTGCGGTAGCGGAGTTGCGTTCGTATTACGTGGGAAATTGGCTGCATAGGTAGGTATGCGCTCTGAGCTGAGGATGAAGTGTGAAGTATTTTTGTTTGTTTTTCATATGGCTAGCCTTGTACTGAGACCAACAGTGAAAGGAAACCACATTTCTCCTGTGAGTTATAAGAAACGAAACGGTGCTGATTATTACGGGTCACTGCCGGGCCGTGCCATCCATTGTTCACTTCTTTGTTCGTATGTTTTGGCATTTGATTTGACCAAAAATGAGAATGATACTACTTATGCATATTATGTAGGTACTGATTTAGGTTTTTCCGGTCGGTTACTGGTAAACAGATTCCATGTGTAAAAAATAATGTCCATGAAAATGTACTCTGGAAGAAATCTGTATGCACTTCGACTCCCAACCCGGAAAGTAAGTTTCCCACTCTGGTTGGGAGTCAGAGTGCATATAGACTTTTTCCAGCTCCATCTCTCATAACTCAAGGGAGCAATGCATTTTCCTTTCACTGTTGATTTCAGCCATATGAAGAAAAAAAAACTTTACGCTTCACCCTCAGCTCAGAGCACATACCTACCTATGCAGCCAAATCCCTACATAATATGAATCCACCTCAGCTACTGCACACACCACAGTCAGATGTGATAGCAGTGTGAAATGCAAATGATGAGTCAAGGTCTTGTGTTTGCGACATGACACAGTTAACAATGTGTTCAAAGTTGCTAATGGTTATGATGTCATATACAATTATCTTGCATCAATTGGTTGACAGACAGATTTCAGAACAGAAAACACTAATGCAATTCCTATCAGCAGCCTCCGGGACTAGGAAGGGTGTGTCTTAAAACCAGTGTTGGATTTTCACTTCTCGTTCTTGGATTCAGAGTGTATAATCCTTGAGTTCATGCAATTACGGAGTGCATAATATCTGGTAACCATGGGGTGAATACAAATTACTGAGACAAAGAAACAAAGTCTTGTTTTTCCATTCAAGAAGCATACATTACAGGTGTTTCATCCCACACAGCCTAAGTATGCCTCCTTATGCTGGATCACATAAAAACAGTATTCACTGAGAATACAAACTTCACATAGCAGTCCTCTGTGTTGTGGTGCTGGAAAAGTGTTAAATATACTGTCATTGGCAAGAAGTGATGCATTTCATCAATTGATTTTCCATGCAAGTTTGAATATATATTTCATTTCAGGTATGTATGTATATTACTATGATGAAATATATTATTCAAGCTTAGGGTATCCAAAGACATGCCTTACACAGTTTACCTCCATGAAGCAAACAAATGGTTTAGGCTTGGTTATGTTATAATAAGTTGGGCTCTACTTTTTAAGTTGCACAAGTTTTCATATCCAATGCTTTTTTTCTATTTCAAGAATTTGTTTTTCAACAATGAACCAGGCAAGGTTAGGTTATGTCAGGTTATGTTCCTTAATTTGTATTTTTAAAGAAAAATACTGGTTTAAATTTTCCCTCTTTCAAGAGAATTGTTCTTTTGCATTGAAGGTTAGGCTAGGTTCGGGTAGATTATGCCACATTTTTTTCTTTTGCAAATTAATTTTTACACTATATTACCCAACTCAAAGCCCATTTATTGGTGTTGTTTTGCCTGCCAACTGGAAAGTATGTATTTACAATGGAGGTGAGTGGTCGCACCATGTAAACCACATTTATAAACATGGCATTGGAAAAAGGAATTTCAATAACCCAAAATTACCATAAACTGCAAATTTGCAACTAGAAACAAAGTGACGATGAACAAGAATTATGCCTTTCACATCAGGAACCACAAAACCTCAATATCCCTTATGGAAAATGATTGGTCCTGAACCCTGTGCTGATGAAGAATGCCCATGGCATGGTTGGATTTAAAAAACAATGTATCAAGACTGACAAAAAATGTTTCCAATAGGAAATTTGAATCCATTCATTCCATGCACCACCATAGGCATTATGTTAAATTTGGAAATCATCATGTCGCATTGGCAACAACAAAAGTGTACAAATTTACACCTGTGATTAGCATGCTCCAACTGTTACCCATCGAAAGACAGCATTAATAGCAATTAACCATATTCGCCGCAATAGCATCGGCAGAAAAAAACGAATTCTTACAAGTGGTATGCCAGAAAATAGGAGTCACAGAAGATAATAAAGCAGCACCTACCAGTTACTATTCCCACAGCACCCACTCTTCTCCAGACGCACACCTGAGGAGAACGAAAACAGAAAAATAACAATGGCTTCCTGCCCGGCTTCGGTACCTTCGCCGTTGCCTTGGCTGACTCGATAGGCCTTGGGTTGGCCTTAGCCAAGGCGATATATGCCTTCGCCTTCATCAGGGCTGGCAGCGACTTGTGTTACATTGTCACAAAAACAATGCAATCGAGACAAGCTGCTCTTTTACCTTTGGCAACAAAGATTTCATCGCATTGGCTGAGTTCAAACGACTAAGCCAATCAGCAGCTTCCGTATGGTCAGCCGGAGTTGACGAAAGCCCAGTAAGCGGCTCATAACCACCCCTCACTTTGCAGTGCATAAGAACATGATGGCTAAATTTCCATTTTCCCGGAGTGGGAGAAATTAGTTGTCGGAGTGGCATAAACACTATTATTGCCACCAGTTTGTGGTGTACTGAAACAATGTAGGTCATGAATTGGAAGAACACTGAAATTTCTGGTTATATGGTGGTCCATTTGACTGTAAAATGTAACCAGGTTTGAAGAACGTTTTGGTACCATTTAGGTCATTTTCTTGCGTAAAATCCATCGGCTATCTTTTTTGTTCTATTGCTCTGGACTCGTCCAGGATGCAAAACGATCAGTTTTGTTCATGTCAAGTTATGTAGAACATCTCAATCTTCAAGAAACAAAAAGGAATGCATTATTTATAACCTTTCTTGGCCGTAGTTTAAAAAGCTCCGACCGGAGTGGCAGCTGGAGAGCCGCGAATCCATCGAATCCAAGAAGCGCCGTTCGGGTCTGACCGGTCTGGGAATGGTGGTTTTCCTTCATTAGGCGAGCCGAGAATAGAGGTTTCTTTCACTTGGCGAGGAATTTTTCTTGTATGCACCGAGTTGCCCACTGAATGGAAAGAGACGAAAGAGGCTCGTTGTAGGCATCGCCAACCTTGGTAGGAACGACCTACGTGGATATAGTCGGATAATTCAAGGACCAGGTAGTGAGACTACTAGTTGATCTCGTGTAGTATCGGCCGACGTAGGAACTGAGGCCCAATTGAGGTTTCTTGAAATTTAATTATTCTTGTTGGTGTAAACTTCAGTATCAAAGCAGAAATATAGCTACCTAGCTATAATGATGTATACACAACCAGCGTAATGTTGAGAAGTATGGGTAGCCATAGCAAAATTGTGATTCCTTATATTTTGCAGTGGTGCACATTTGTATTCTTCTGTTGGTGCCCATGCATGCAGTGGCACAGCCTAGGACAGGGTTGTTTTATATACTGGGGGGGAAATGGACCCTCAATGTTTGCTTTGCTTCTCAAATTACAATTTTTAACATGGGACCCTATGAAGTGTGCCCCAATCTATTTCACCCTGCCCATTGCCTTTCATGTATTTCCCCATACCAAATAATTTTCATAAATGAACATCCATGACATAGAAATTGTATTTTCATAAGTGTGTTCTTAATGTGTTGGATTTGGATGGAAGAACCTTTCAGCTTGTTTTGTTTTGGAAATAAGGCTTTCATTTTTGTAAGACAGTATATTTTCAGGAATAAGGGATTGGTCCCCTTCAGTGCACCGATACAGTAACTCACAAGCATTGTTGTGCTCTAACAAAATGTTTCAGGAAATTGTGAAGTGCACCCCACCTCATACCCCAATCAACTCCATTATTTGGCTTTTTTGTCCCTGCAGCTTCCTGAACATTACTATGCCATGACAAATCATAACATATGTCCACAAATATTTTGGGGTTGCTTTTGTGATTTGCAAGCTGTGTAGGGACTTCTCTAGTTGTCTAGTTCTGTCTAGCCTTGCATTCTTCCGAACACTACTGGGTCCAGCATTTTCACAAATCAAAATAATATACACATGAAGGCATCGCTGTTTATTAATTCACATGTTTCAGACAATTACATACCACCTGCACCATTTCATGGAACAAATACATTGGTATTAATGTTGTATGCAGATTGCAGAGTGATCCTTAAGCATCTGCTGTCATCTGTTGCACATGCTAGCAAGCTGGCACTTGTCTAGTCTTGCTTGCATCTAATTTTCTGTTCCACTTCTGCATCCTCTTGGAATGTTGCTGCAGCTCTCATGGTCACCTGAAATAACAAATGTGCATTATTCTCAATGATGTTGCCAAGTTGCTGTGGCAAGGACATAACATGCCTAGACGAGATGAAGAGTACCAAAACTAGAAGAGTTTTTAATTATCAGCCATTGATTACCATATGTTACAGGCCCTTGGAGCATGCTGCATCCTCTGCTTCATCACAATCCAATAATACTATTGGATTATGACAGCTGGTTGAGATTGCTCTTTAAGCAAGGCTCTTCATGATATATCATGTAATGTAAGGAGTATATTTTTTGGGGGAGTGTATAATTCTTTGGATGACAAAAGTTCCAAAAAAGGACCATATTTCCAACACTGCTTAAAACTGTCAAATTTTCCCACTATATGGGTGGTGTGGTTGGTTACTGGTAAACAGATTCCATGCATAAAAAAATAATGTCAATGAAAATGTACTCCTGAAGAAATCGGTATGCACTCCGACTCCCAACCCGGAAAGTAAGTTTCCCACTCTGGATGTAACTTAAGTTACAGCACTCGTAAATCGCAACTGCTTTTTTATACTTTCTTTTAATACTTTTTTATACACGAATTCTGTACCGGGAATGTACGGGAAAAGCTTATGTAGTCAGTACACAATATGCATAAGTAGGAGAAGAGGGGGTATCCGAACACGTTCCGTTTCCCGAACACCTACCTCTGCATGTCTCCTGCATCACGTTCAGTGCGTAAATAACAAAAAGATGGTGGCATTCACAAAGAATGAACCTTTCTCTACCAAAATACGAGTATCTGATCGCATAGTTCTACCGATTCTTTGTGTATTTGGCATTTGACTGAGAGCATTTGGCTTAAGAGAATCATAAGGAGTAACCTCCGATATTTTTTGCAATCACACTGGTATTTCTCAACAGATACTAACAGCTTGTACCACAACACCTAAAGTGAAGTCTTGTGATTGCATGGAACCATGTTTTATTTGGCTGAAATATATTAAACACCATCTCTATTGGGTTAGAAAAGCTTTATTGGCATCTTTATTGGCAAACCACAGGCAAATTTCCATGTGTTGCCCAAACCTAACAGTGGTGTTCGTAATATGGCACGTGTATCTGCGCCTGCTAAAACCAGTGTGCTGAATTCTGAATGCAGACTTAGTTAGCATTTTAATGCCAGGATTTAAGCATTATTTAAGGTTGCACAGCTGGCCGGAGGGGCACCACCTTTCCATAAGGGGAAGGGGAGGAGCTCAGTTTGAGTTCAGTCGCTGCTTGCAGCAGACTGAGCTCGAATGAAGACTGGCGACCAGCCGGCGACACCTGACGCTACTAGCCACAAGACAGGTCACAGCCATGTCATTCATATGCTGTGCTCAGCATCCTGCATGGCTCGAACAGTAGGACAAAATGGAGGAGGCCTCTGCCTAACATTTGTTCATGCCACCAAAACAGTGTACGCCAAGTGGGAAGGAGAGAACAGAACGCCTTCCAGCCTGTATCTCGGTTCCCGTCTGGTGCCATGATCATGAGCAGCAGAGGGGGCAGGAGGCACGCCAGTGGGTCGTGGCCGCCAGCCCTACCGAGAGCATGGTCGAGTAGCAGCGGTGTCCCCGCCGGCCCAGTCAGTCGCGCATCAAACTGCTGCCCTGGTGCGTCACCGTTCCCGCGCACTACCCGGCGCACATCGGCACGCACAGCACTCAGGAAATACGTATATTGATTTTGCGTCATATGGTCAGCCAGCTGGCGCCAAGAACACGACACCGGGGTGGACACCCAGCAAACATGCCGATGTCGGCCCGCCGTCGGCATGTGTCTGGGCGAGCTCGGCACCTCGTAAGCGGCATGCCGACATCGGCCCGTAATCGACAAACTAACCTGGAATATCAACATAAGTCGGGTTGGGTTCGGAAAATCAATAGCGGCCAGCCGATGTCAGGCCGTTGTCCGACATTTCACTCCCCAGCGGACAGCGAGCCGCTATCATCCCAACAGCAGCCTGACATCTTCCCGACGTCGGCCCTACGTCGGTTACATGGCGGCTGAGTGTTGGCTGCATCTCGGCATGAGCGGACATTCCACCACGCCCCCCCCCTCCCCAGCCGGCAGATGGCCGCTATCGGCATGTTCAGTATGCAGGACTTCGTTTGAATGTGGTACGTGCCCCACAACTGTTCACATCTAGTGCTCATTGCCGTATGTGAATGATACTATGCCTACCTGCTGGACGACGACGTTGGTGATGAAGAAGCCGTCACAGACATCGTGTGTGAGGCAAGTGCCGGTGCTGCACATGCTAAGTGTTAGTTACTAGTTCGTGTTGCTTAGTGTTTGTGTCGGTGGAATACTTCGGCAGCGATGTCGGAATGCCTGCGCCCATCGTTCGCCGCAGACGGTGCCGCCTTCGCCGATCATCGCCGCCGTGTTCTTGCGGGGAGACGAGCAGTTGAGCCCTCCCCCAGTGTGCCAGAGGCCTTGCGGGGCGTTGCTCGAGAATATACCAGTGGCGGATAAAGAGGAGGGGCATTGGAAGCGTGTGCCCCCTCCCCCTCTCATGGAAAGGTGGCGCCAATTCGGAGGGGACAGGCACTTCTTTGAACGCTCTGGCGCACGCCCCCACCCCACCGCTAAGCGATTTTTTTAAAAGCAGAAATCGCTCCTTTTAGAGTTAGAGAAAAAGGTGCCCTTTTGAGATGATCAGGCGCTAGAGTACACCCCCTCCCAACTGAACGAATTTTTGCAGCCGAAGGCGCCCAGAGGAAATGTCCCCACACGGTGAATCCTCGATCCACGCCTGAAATATACGACTTTCGTTCGACTTGGTTGTTTGGTTCAATGGCAAGCATTTAAGATACTTGTTCGAGCCAAGGCTCTGCGGGTAAGTTATGACGGGACAGCTAGGTCCATTCGCGATGCGGAGCCAACAGGGTAAGCGTAATGTCAACCAAACTCCCATCCCCGGTAATACGGCGGTGATGTGTAATGACCGATCACAGGGCCTGTCCCCCTCCCCCAAGCAGGGATGGATACACGATTTCCCCCCCGAAGACACCCCTTCAGGGACATTCGCAGCGGCGCCCCACGGATAAATTAGTGCCCCCCCAGATGAATACCCCGATGATATTACTTGATCCGCCCCTGCTCCCACTAGGGAATTTCCACTGGGGTGCCTGTTCCAAGTATTGTCTGAGTGACTAGTACATATTAAGCCATCATCCTCACTATTCGGTCAGATCAGGTGCACCTTCAATAAAAAAGCTGAAAATAAAATAAACACTATCAGTCATCTGATGCACTTGCTATATCCACCCCTGCCCAGCCCATATAGAGCCGTTCATTAATCAATTTGTCAAGGATTATGATCGGGAAATTTCATAGAAACTTCAAACCAAATTTCGTCCGGAAATAAAACATTTCTGTGGGATATGTATTCCATTCATTAAAGTGTTCGGAAAACTAGACACCTAGTGTTCGTAATCCTACACAACTACGTTTTCGTGTTCGGAATACGGCACACCACTACGAAATAGTCCTGTTTTAAAGTTGCTCTTTGTGAGTGGTTAGAGGATTTTCATCGAAAGGAACTGTTGGTTGGTTATTGGTTTTACGATACATCGACCGTTGAGTCATGTAGCGTCGCCAATCACTCACGCCGATTGGCCGCGGGCGAAGAGTGGCGACAGGTGAGACTCGAACCCACAATCTTTCGATTGTGAGATGGGCAACTTACCCCTAGACTATTCGTCCCCCGAAAGGAACTGTATGAATATGCATGCGTGTAAAGAAAGCATCGACCTTCAATATACCAGGAGGTGCTGAGTTGACATCAAAAGTAACGTTAAGGATTATACTTTATTACTCAACGTTTCGGCCAGGGGCCATCGTCAGGAGTGATATAAAAATGTTAAGTTTAGCAATTGAAAAAAAGCACGCGAGAAAAAAGCGTCAAAGACACGTGGAATGCAGAAAAGCCTCCTCAGTGGTGCAGACACTTAAAGAAACTCAAACCAGAAACAAACTATGTCAAGATAGAATCCTCTGAAGCCGAGCCGATGGTCCACATACATATCGATACATACACTCACGCGCATATATAGACATAGATCCAATATAACGCGTAATACATAAAATATAATTTATGTTTATGTAATTTAAGTGATATACAAGACGTCGTTTGCGTGTTTAGTTGCGGCCGTAGATTACGTAATCTACGGCCGCAACTAACCGCAAACGACGTCTTGTATATCACAAATTACATAAACATAAATTATATTTATGTATTACGCGTTATATTGATCTATATCTATATATCGCGTATATTATCGATATGTATGTGGACCATCGGGGCTTCAGAGTATCTTGACATAGTTGTTTGTTGGAGTTTCTAGTGTCGCACCACTGGGGTTTCTGCATTCCACGTGTCTTTCACGCTTTTTCGCGTGCTTTTTCAATCAAACTGACATTTTATATCACTCGACGATCAAACGTAGTAATAAGTATAATCTAACGTTACTATGTCAACTCAGCACCTCGGTATATTGAAGGTCGTATCTTACACGCAAAAAACCCAGGAGCATCTAAGAGCCATTCTTCGTTGTATTAAACAATGTATGAATATGGATCGCTTGTTCATTTTTGCGTTCGGTAAACACCGTACAATTACTGGTTCGGCCATGCAGAGGCAGCAGTAGAACTATTTGTTGCATGATGTCTGAAGTGTTCGGCAACCCCCCTCTTCCCTTACCTACCTACCTAATATGCATTGCCATTTTGGTCAGATGAAATGTCAAAGATGACACTGCCTGGCAGCAAATCGTGACAATCAGCACAGCTTCGTCTCATAACTCACAGGAGCAATGAGCTTTCTTTTCACTGTTTGTTTTAGTACAAGGAATGCCTAGCCATATGACAAATAAAAAAACTTCACACTTCACCCTCAGCTCAGGCTGAATATCTACCTACACAGCTACCTAATTCCCTACATAATATGAACCCACCTCAGCCACCACACTTCAGCCACCCAACAGTGATGTCTGTGTGCGGGCATGCGCAATGCAAAGGATCAGTCGAGGTTTTGTGTTTGTGGCATGACTTTGTTAACAATGTGTTCAAAGTTGCTAATTGTTATGACACATAAAAAATGTCATGCATCGATTGGTTGACAGGCAAATTTCAGAACAGAAAGCACCAATGCAGCCAATTCTGATTGGTGCACTCGGCAACTCCGGAGGACGTCTCTTATAACTGTCAAATTTTCCCACTATATAGGTGGTGCAAACACAGGTTTTTGGAGGCACAGCTCCAGAGTCGGAGAAACCTGAGAACATTGTATTCCGTGTGCAGGCTTGCTGTCCTGCAAGCAGTGTTGGCACATTGTCTGCATTTCTGGCAGTTGAGCTTGAGTGGGGTGTGCGAAACTGTGGCCCAGCTGCTGATTGCTAAGAAAAGTGGTTAGTTTGAATGGTAATCATGAGTGGAATAACCAGCATTTTTGTGGGTGTCATTCTGTGTTTTTTTATATCTTTGTTCCCACATTTGTGTTGGAATACATGTGAAGCCCATCCTATCCAGTATGAACCCAGAGTGCAAAACTGTTTTCAGAGATAAAATATCTCAAGAAGTGCCTTAATTCCCACCCAGCACATAACCATACTTTCAACTGCTATCTTCTTACTTTGCCAAAACCATGTCACACCAGAAGATTTAATAGCTGCAATTTGGCTCTTTTTGAGTTTGTGGTCAATACTGAAATATTGCATGGCAAAGGATTCATGACAGCAAGCATGCACCAATTGTTGCATTTGTCAACCAGCTCTTTTTGAGTTTTCAGTCAATACGCTGTGTACCCACTGCTCGATGTCATGGCCGATCTGATAGGGTGCCACCCCCAGCATACCCAGAGCAGCAGCAGCCATGCTACACAGTCACGGAGGAGTCACTGCAGCCCACCGGGAGTTGGGCCGATCTGATAGGGTGCCACCCCCAGCAGACCCAGAGCAGCAGCAACCATGCTACACAGTCACGGAGGAGTCACTGCAGCCCACCGGGAGTTGGGCCGATCTGATAGGGTGCCACCCCCAGCATACCCAGAGCAGCAGCAGCCATGCTACACAGTCACGGAGGAGTCACTGCAGCCCACCGGGAGTTGGGCCGATCTGATAGGGTGCCACCCCCAGCAGACCGACCCAGAGCAGCAGCAGCCATGCTACACAGTCACGGAGGAGTCACTGCAGCCCACCGGGAGTTCTCCCTGATGCGCCAAGCATGCACAGCATGCACCGTCGCGCACCCAGCGGCCACCGCCCCTGGTGCCTCGCTGCGCTGCCGCGAGGCTCTCGCGGCGTTGCACCGACGGCGCGAGTCGAGTAGGCTGACCCGCCGCACACGCAGCGGCGACTTCCTTGCGGCGACTCGCGCACACCACACTGCGGGTAGAGCGCGTCCGCAGCGCCCGTCAACGGTTGCGACTGGTACTCCGACCCATATATCTATCCTCTTCCTCCACTATTTGATCACGTGCGGGCAACGGCCCTCCATGATTGGTATTAGGACAGTCGCACAACACAACACACAATCCGTTCCGACACCCTAACCTGCTCTACTCGACCCAGCTGCCCTCCGGCTCGCCAGGCGGGACAGGCCAGCCATCTACCGGCTGGGGTGAAACACTGAGCCCCTAGCTCGGCCGCTAGGTGGGCGGGGCTCGGGACACCACAATTGCACCATGAGAAATACCATTAGACCATCAGAAGCACCACCAGAAAACCATCAGGACTACTATAATACCATCACACCATTAGGAAATACCATTAGACCATCGGAATCACCACTGGAAAACCATCGGGACCATTCGAAAACCATTACACCATTAGCAAACCATTAGGATACCATTAGAACCATTATTTCTGGGGGTTTTGCAGGGTTTTACCCGAGGACTAGGAGTAATCTTTTACGTTCTGTTGTAACATTGTTTGCACTAGAAATGTAATGGAATATGCCGCATATAGGTAAATAATGTCGGGGTGTTGAAATTAATACCTGGATATTGCTGGAATCTTTTGGTGGCGTCATAAAGTCACATAATTACAACATATTTGTGCAGCAGTGAAAGAGCAACATATCCACTCAAATCTTCCTACTGATAGTGAGGAAGACAGGAAGGGATTTTTATCTGGTTGTGGAGGATAATTTAGTGAAATATCCTTGTGTGGACGATCAAAAACATCCAGTCAGGATCTTGAAAGATGTCCTTTTGCACAAACAGCCATGTAGTGTGGGCTAGGTTAGGTTTTGTTTGGTTTTGTTTGGTTTGGTTGGATTAGATTTGGTTAGGTTATGTTAGATTACCTATCTTAATCAAATGCATCCCAACCTAGCCTAACCCAACAGCCCATCCTAAACCAACCCATCAGGGATAATCAGGAGTGGAAGTAAGAATTAGGGAGTAAATTGTTTGTTCAATATACAGGGAATTATCAGTAGTCAATTTTCTGTTCAATTATTGTCTAATTTTGTAATTGTCTAAGTGTAATGTGTCTTGTCTGTGCAGTTATTGTTGACAATGTAGATTAAATGTAAACACAAAACTGACCCGAGAACGTGTTGAACAAAGATTCTACATGATGGCACCCAAAATATAATATTCTGCATCCACTGCAAAAATGCCCTTTGTATTGGAACCCAGCTTCAACAAGCTAGACAAGGTGAAATTCAGGTCACCACTTTTGAGGTGTCACTTTTGGAGTACTTCTCCAAGGGTTGTAGACATGGGGCTTCAAGGTCACCTAAAGGTGTTGCATGTCAGTTACTATGTAGGGGCCGCGGTAGCTCAGTTGGTAGAGCGTCGGACTCTTGATCGAAAGATCGTGGGTTCGAATCTCACAACCGACGGAATTTACCGAGTCCACCCGCGACCAATCGGCGTGAGAGGTTGGCGACGCTATATAACCTGAACGACGTCGTATTCAACGTACGTCGTATTCAACGACGTCGTATTCAACCTGAACCTGAACGTCGTATTCAACGTATACGACGTTGAATGCGTCGTAAAAAAGAAAGAAAAATAACTCAGTTACTATGTAAAGGTATTCATCTAAAGAAGAATAAATATTTGTGACCTTAGGTCAGGCCTAAGGCCAAGTCATTATCAAAACTAAATATTTATTTCCAGCCTGAGAATGATAGTGCAAAAACTTCACTATATATGCTAGAGCACATTGTCTTCTATATAATTACAATGCTTCACATTGCTATCAGATCAGGTCACAGAAGCATGACCCAAAATCTGTACTTGTACTCTCTTGTACAGATGTACAAAATCTTTGTACTCTCCACAAAACTGACACATTTACCAAATGCCATTGATGGACCTTTATGAAACTGAATGGTATCATGTGCTCATATTGCATAAATCATTAGATAAGGCTTCTACATGTATTTCAATGTCTGCACCATTTCAAGGTCATCATAGGTCAATGCCACAGGCGACCTGGGTGCATTTGGGCTGGCTGATCCTCTCGCTGACAGTTCACTTCCAGGGTGGTTTTCATTGCTGAACTGGAGTTCATTGCTTCCTTTTACCCCAGAAATGCACGACCTATGGAAATAAATAAGGTGTGAAAAGCATACCACTGAAAGTGGGCAGGTTTGCTTGCCCAATGGACAAGTTTCATGTCGGAACAGGCCGTATTTTTTTCAAGTTGCACTAGTGATTTTTAATTTTAAAGTCGATGGTGGCATTCGTTTATTTCTTAAAAATCCCTAAGTTACTTCAAAAATTAAAAGAAGCACCTCAGAATGTCATGCTTCGTGATTGGTCAAAATATTTGTGACGTCACATCTGTAGAGCTCAGCGATGCTTGACTGCCGCCCATTATATCTTCCATTTGGGAAGCTGCCAGTTATAAATAATCACGACAGTTTTAGCTTGGATCACATCCGATCGTCATGGGCAAATCGATCGTAGAAAACGACGCTATTATTCTTGTTTGTGCCGATGTATACAAATGCAACTGGAAGTAAGTCAGAAGCAATGTTCATCTGCCTCCCGACGGCCGACAAGATGAGGACGTTGTCGAGCGATTCTGCACGCCGAGACAGTCCGCTGATCTCTGCTAGTGGCCCCGCTTGCTGCGACGAATATTTATATGTATATGCATCACTGGTAGACATGGGTACGAGTATTTTGACAGGCGTGGGCACGCCTAAGTACGAGGGTGGGGGGGGGACTGGAACCAGAGTACCTTCCTCAGAAGTGAACATTGACGTTTTTCACATCAAGGTTTAGCTTGAAAATGGTGATTTTATCTTCCAATTTTGTAAAAACTCCCACAAAATAGAAGAATCCTTTTTACAAAGATGGGAACAGTGACTTGTTAGTATCCATCTTGTTTGAAACATGGATGTCCACAGCCCTTTAATATTAGCATAACGTGAAGAGAACTGACATTTTCTATCTGACTGCAGCATGCTGAAGATGGCAAGACATTTGGCAAGTGTGTGCTTTAAGATAATTTTTGAATTATTGAATTTATTTTTCCATCACAATGTTCATGAACGTGGTCAACATCATATGGCTACTCGTTTTCTCTGCAAATGCATACTTTTCAGTTGGCTGACAAAATAACACCAAAAGTAGGCTTGGGGATGGGTAATATAGCAGAAAAATAAGTTAAAAAAGGAAAAGTGTAGCATAGCCTAACCTACCATAACCTAACCCCCCATGGAAAAAAAAATATCCACAAATTGCGCAAAATTCAAGCAATGTTTCCTCTTTAAAAAAAAACTCCAAAAACCAAACCTAATGTAACATGGCCTAAACTTTATTTTTTTTTTAATCTAAAAAAAGTGTCCAGATAAAAACCTAACCAAACCTAACATAGCCAAACATAACCACCTTGCTTCATGCAGGTGAAGTGTATGCAGCATTTGTCTCGTGAATACATTAAAGCACAATAATGTCAGACTGCCATTACATTTTGTAACAAACTGCAGAAGCCTCAGCAGCAGTATACTTGTACTGCTTTTCTCAAGCTCAGTCAAATTCCTCAATATGCCTACCATTCCATGTACAAATTAAGCCAACAATCCTTGTCCTTCATCTAAAATCCATTGCAGTTCTAGCTAATGAATCACTTCAATTTTCCATTCGATAGTCATCCCTTTTCACCTTATCTCCATCCTTTTTGCAATATCTCCATGGACGTCATCAATATATTGCAGTAATTGGAGCAGGTATCTTACCTACTCTGTTCCATCACAATACTGCTTGAAGGTATATGCTATGACATCTGCCAAACTATCACAATACAAATGTGCATTTCAACTGCATCTTTATGTATTTGCCCATATATTTTACCAATCATGTGATGTGAGATGTGCAATATTCGCAACTTAAAATAAACTTGGAATACTAGTCATTTATCATTTATCAAGTACATACATTAGGATGCAGCTTGCAGTTTACCCCACTATGGAATGCCAATTATGAAACTAAGTATAAACAGCTTCTGTTTTGCTGAGGGGAAGCCATGGTATTTGTTCAGCTAAGCCAAACATAATTCATGTCGTTGTCTTTTCCATTATTTTACCCATAAACATAGTACAAGCTTTTGCTGTTTGTACGCACCGCATTACGCCGGATTTGAAACAGAAATGTTAGTTGCTGTATTACTACCATAATAGATTGATTACCTACCCTTCCAAGCTTCATATTTTCGTAAACATTGGTAGCATTTAAGTATCACAAGCCCTCGCCATATTATCCATAACGCGAATCGGTTGAAAAACTTCACATGGAACGATCCAACGTATGATTCCATGTTTTTCAGGCTTGGCCGCTTCGAGACCACGACATATGTGACGTCATTACTACGAGAAGGTTTTTAAATCGATGGCAATCCCCAAGAGAAATTATTAAGTTATGCTGTAAATGCTTCTCCTGTGACAAAAACATTTCAGTTTTGTCTACGAAGTATTATTACCGTATTTTTTTTCGCAACCAAAAACCCATTACGTGAAACTTGTCCTTTGTTCCTACATGACCCGTCAAGTCTTTAGCCACCATGTGTTGCAGCGTATCTTATCAAGCTCATTTGTCTTTCTTTCATTGCTTTATCGTTCATAGAACGGAAGCCACTGTGCATTCAGGCATTCAAATACTGAGAAACTATGCTACTTTCCACGTCGCCTACGCGTGACCTTGAACTCGAAGTCGCATTTTCCAAATACTGTGGTGTTCAGCAGCTCATCCAGCTATGCATGCCAAGGCTCACCTGAAAATGCTGTATGGTTAGTGGCTAGGATTATAAAACTGGCGAGATAGACCTGGCAGTCGGCCACGTGCTGATATTCACCTCTGACCCACCATATAATGTCAAAGAGGTAGACACAAGTTAATGATTCTACTGAACAGATGAAGGATGGTGCCAGGCACTACGTGAGAGGGACGTTTCTCTAAGTTCTCCAGAACAATAGTGGAAGGGACCCTCCCCCCCCCATGTATGTGTAACGCTGCAGCGATCCATCCGATCTGGCCGGATCACGTGACACCCGAGACACCGGCAATGAATGGCGTCCGGCTCTCTGTGGGGAGGGGGCGCCCAGAAGTTGTGGGTCAGCACAGCTCTGTGTGGGTGCAGCGGGGGGGGGGAGATATTCAGTGGACAGCCCACGGTGGGGCGGCTATCGATGGGGAGGGGCGCCCAGAAGTTGTGGGCGTAGTCACAGCTCTTTATGGGTGCGGCAGAGGGGGATATTCAGTTGATGGTGAGGGCAACTATCACTGGGAATGGAGTGCCTAGAAGATGTAGGCATAGTCACAGCTACGCATGGGTGCGGCTGAGGGGGAGATATTCAGTGGATGGTTGATGGTGGGGACAGCTATCAGTGTACGTGCAATGGTATGAGGCTGTTCTCTCCGAGGAAATTATTATTTTATGAGGTGGGGACGTTCAGTGAGGATGTGGGGAGTGGCTGGTGTGATGGTATTGTCAGGAGGTGGTCCTCGGTGACGATGTTGGAGTGAGGGTGTGCTGGTGATGTGGGGGTGGCTGGTGTGATGGTATTGTCTGGAGGTGGTCCTCGGTGACGATGTTGGAGTGAGGGTGTGCTGGTGATGTGGGGGTGGCTGGTGTGATGACATTGTCTGGAGGTGGTCCTCGGTCATGGTGTTAGTGTAAATGTGTGCTGGTCTCGTGGGGAGTGGCTGGTTTTAATATTCAGTCACCCACACCTCATGAACTCACTGGATCCTCTTCAAACGAAGGTATGAAATTGTGAAGCTTGATGGAGACTGAATAATGAAAAGTACCTGAACTTTTACCTTGTCCGGCTCCAATTTTTCACTCTTCAATTACCCTGGCAGAAAACATTTTTCATCTGACACCATGGTGCAATGTCAGTTTTAGGAAACTGGACATGATCTTCCTGACAGCCCAGCATGTCTCCCAGACAGTACTGTACATGATCTGATAGCCCAGTATATCTTCCAGGCAGTGTTGGACATGATCTCCCTGATAGCCCAGTATATCTCCCAGGCAGGCATGGGCATGATCTCCCTGACAGCCCAATATGTCTCCCAGACCACTGTATTGCTTCAGACGACCTCCCAATCTACATTGCCCTTCTAGACAGGCCCAAGGAGGGGCTTTTGGCTTTAGATTGAGATGCTGGATTCCCAGATCACCTTCGGATCATTGCAGTAAGGTCGTGATGCCAAAACAGCAATTGACTGCAAACTCTGCCATAAAAGGAGACATGGTTTCACTCCAGGATCCCTTTCCAGACAGTCAGAAATTATCCCACCCGTCACAGTACAACTCCTGAACTATTCCAAAACTACCTCTCCAAACGGACGTTAACAGACCGCTTGTCCCTCACCAGACATTCATGTATTGTCCAGACCGCCGTTAGCAGACACCCAGTGCCCCTCCCGACAGCCATTAGCAGACAACTATTAGCAGCCAGGCAATGCCACTACAGACAGCTGTACCTCCGCGCCCGTCCGTGTACCTACGCGCGGGTCAAAAGTGGGCGTTTTTTCTCTCATCTGCTCGACTGTTTATTTATGCTGGCCGGCCTCCGGTGGCCGCTGTCTGGCCTGTCCACGTCCAGTGGCCGGCGTCACTGTCCCGACCTCGCGACCTCGCCGCGTGTCTCTGTGGCCGCTGTCTGGCCTGTCCACCGTCCAGTGGGCGGCGTCACTGTCCCGACCTCGCGACCTCGCCGCGTGTCTCGGTGGCCGCTGTCTGGTCTGTCCACCGTCCAGTGGCCGGCGTCACTGTCCAGACCTCGCGACCTCGCCGCGTGTCTTGGTGGCCGCTGTCTGGCCTGTCCACCGTCCAGTGGCCGGCGTCACTGTCCCGACCTCGCGACCTCGCCGCGTGTCTCGGTGGCCGCTGTCTGGCCTGTCCACCGTCCAGTGGCCGGCGTCACTGTCCCGACCTCGCGACCTCGCCGCGTGTCTCGGTGGCCGCTGTCTGGCCTGTCCACCGTCCAGTGGCCGGCGTCACTGTCCCGACCTCGCGACCTCGCCGCGTGTCTCGGTGGCCGCTGTCTGGCCTGTGCACCGTCCAGTGGCCGGCGTCACTGTCCCGACCTCGCGACCTCGCCGCGTGTCTCGGTGGCCGCTGTCTGGCCTGTCCACCGTCCAGTGGCCGGCGTCACTGTCCCGACCTCGCGACCTCGCCGCGTGTCTCGATGGCCGCCGGCTGGCGTCTGGCGCAGCTGGTCAGAGCGTGCCGGCCGGCTGGCTCCAGGTGGGCGCATGCTGTGACGTCATCCCGGCTCCGTGTCGCCACAGGTGTGACGTCATCCCGGCTCCGTGTCGCCACAGGTGTAAGAATGGCCAGCGGCGACGCAGTCGAGCACCAGGCCGTCCTGCTGTCCGGTACTGCATTGTCAAAGTGAGTAGCTGTTACGCAGCACCAGGCCGTCCTGCTGTCCGGTACTGCGCTGTCAAAGTGAGTGTGGCTGTTACGCAGCACCAGGCCGTGCTGCTGTCCGGTACTGCGCTGTCAAAGTGAGTGTGGCTGTTACGCAGCACCAGACCGTGCCACTGTCCAGTACTGCACTGCCAGAGTGAGTGTCGGCCGGCTGCTGCGTTTGGCCTTTCTGGCAGACTGTGGCTAGACTGCCCGGACACAGCCTGTCAGAGGGCAGCTCATCCGTCGGATATCAGCTGGATATCGGAAGGTGCCTGAACAATGCGAGCTCAGTCCAGCTGTCAAGGGCTTCCTGAGAAGAACACGTCACAAGTGTGATGTCTGCGACGGGACGAAAAAAAACCTATGTCGGCCACCCACGCTGCGATGTTTACTGACCCGAGTGGTGGTGTGACCAAGACCGACCTTTCAGACAAACTATCCGGATGCAATTTTGTCCCTTGTACATGTCAAAATGTTTCTCGTACCAGTTTGCTGGTGGACCCATGTTGTCTCTTTTTTATGGGGGGGTAAGGAGGCTTACATTCTTTCAACACGAAATTTTCTATATTTGCTACCCGACAGGGCCGCAAGACGTCCGGCCAGACTCCGGCCACCAGCTTCCTCCCTTATCATTGCATGCTTAAAAAAAAGAAACCCAGCCGAACCCGATCCCCAGTACGTGTCCAGATCAAAGGAGGCAGCCAGAGAATCTGGAACAACAAGACGCGAACCAGAGCTAATGGCCTCGCACCTCACTCGGCTGCTCGTCTGGACAAAACAGGAGAAAGGCCGGCGACCGTGAGATCAGCGCTCCCAGTGGAAGTTACAGATGTTCTCGCTGCCACAGTACGTCATGAAGGCCCCAGGCGGCATCAAGACGCACACGGCTCAAGGAAACGAAAATGAAAAAAATGCACTCCAACAATCAATAGCCAACACTTTCACTCTGAAGCCCTGGGAGTGGCCAGAAACGAGAGGGGGCGGAGCGAAAGGAAGACTGAAGAAAAACTGGCAGTACGAAGGAGAGGGGAGAGAGAAATTGACAGGAACACTAACGGAACGGTCACTCTCACGAAGGACCCACTCAGGGTACGACAGGAGTAAGGGAGGAAGATGTAGTTGTGACGTGAAGTGCCGGGCGGAGGAGAGTGACGGACGGCTGGAGGGCGACAACCACCGGATATGTGGGTGTCGTCCATCTGACATGTCTTCCTTCTTCGAAACCTTACCGAACCGACCTCATTTCTATGACAGATATTGCCTCCTCAACCTCATTCACTTTGCTGAAAGGAGCGACCCGTCTTATGGGGGAGGGGGGACAAATAGGATAAATTCGAGGTGATGTGTGGGGGAGATATGTGAAATGACCGGTGGCGCCGACGTACGCCCAGTAAAGAAGGGTAGGTTATGGATGTGATGGGTGGACGGATGATGCGAGTACCCGTGGCGTTTACCGGTCCTGCTGGCGTACTTTGTATATATATATGTCAATATATTACCCTTGAGGATAGAAATGTTTGAGCGCATCAGCAAAGACACGGAGCAGCCACCCGACATCCGGCGGAAAGGAGGGGCAGAAAGTTTTTTTTTCTACGAGCAACTATGGACCGCAGCTACGGTGAACGATCAGGGATAATAGGCACACATCGGTTCCTAACATCCGTCACATAGGACCCTAGGGTAGAGCGGTTGTGAATAAATAGCAATCGCTCGGCCCTAGAGTACGCATGTTGATAACTGTGCGTGCAATATCCGTCACGTAGGACCCTAGGGTAGAGCGGCTGTGAATAAATAGCAATCGCTCGGCCCTAGAGTACGCATGTTGATAACTGTGCGTGCAACAGTCCCGCCTTCCCGTCCTCGTGCGATGCGCACGGCCCTTACATTAACAGGAGTTGAAACAATAACATTATAGCCAAGCTACCAAGCAGTGGTGCAGACTAGTTCAAATCCAAAAAACTCTAGGGATGTCCTCCAGTTGTGCGTTCAGTGGCTTAACATCTGTGATGACCTAAATAGCATTTAGGTCAAAATACCGATGGCTGAATTACGACAGCAGTCAACGACCCTCCGTGGAGATTAACGTAATCGATGACGTCAGGAATACGACCCTCCCCGGACGGTAGCGTGGTACATACCTCGGCGACCAGGTGGACAGAGGGGAGGCTATTTACGTCTATAACTGAGTGGTGGGCCGAGCCTCGGTGTCTGAGGGGTGCGAGCAACGCTTTCCGCTCGGATCGGGTCACCAACAACCGACAGGTAGAAGTGAATAGTACCTTGTGTACCCTCCCGACACAATGGATGATTCTCGCATAATGTTTTCATATTTGCCTAAGAATTAATTTGCCTTATGAAGTAAATTTAAAAGCGAGCGACCTGCGAGCCGCCCTCCAATGGGCTGAACGTTCTCGAGTAATGGTAGTAAGAGCTTAAGCCGGTCTAAATTGTGTAGAATATTAATGTTGTTATATATGATCTGTATTTGGAATATGTTTAATTGAGAGAGAGAGAGAGAGAGAGAGAGAGAGAGAGAGAGAGAGAGAGAGAGAGAGAGAGAGAGAGAGAGAGAGAGAGAGAGAGAGAGAGAGAGAGAGAGAGATAGAGATAGAGATAGAGATAGAGATAGAGATAGAGATAGAGATAGAGATAGAGATAGAGATAGAGATAGAGATAGAGATAGAGATAGAGATAGAGATAGAGATAGAGATAGAGATAGAGATAGAGATAGAGATAGAGATAGAGATAGAGATAGAGATAGAGATAGAGATAGAGATAGAGAGAGAGATAGAGAGAGAGAGAGAGATAGAGAGAGAGAGAGGGAGAGGGAGAGGGAGAGGGAGGGAGGGAGGGAGAGGGAGCGGCGCGCGCGCGCGCTATGAACGGACACTTCAGAGGCGTTAGCTCACCTGGTCTGGTTCTTTGACCGCAAAATCCCGCTGGCCTCTGTGATCCAGGGGCTCAGATGGGCTTCGAACACAGTATGCATGTGGGGCCGATAAGAGAGGCACCACATTGCGTTCGTCGGAAGTCCGGCCGGACTGTAGGTAGAGGAAAAACACTGACCGGTAATTAGTCCGCCTCCATTCACCGCACGTGGGGCACGGATTTGTGTGGTGTTTCGGGGGGACACACGGACAGGTTTGGCAGGCCGTGAGCCCCGGAGCTGAAAGGGTAGGGCCGGCTAGGTTATATAGACGACTAGGGGACATACCCAACGTGGTAGGGATCCATGCCCACCCGTTGGATACATAGGCCTGGTCGCACGTCTATAGCGAATGAGGTCCGGCCCGGCACCGACTGTCTAAAGGTTAGGTAGGACGGTCAAAGACACCAGAGCACCTATATATGCCCTCGGCCCGGCACCGACTGTCTAAAGGTTAGGTAGGACGGTCAAAGACACCAGAGCACCTATATATGCCCTCGGAGTCAGTACGATGAGCCCCCTCGTAGCATTCAGATTTTATCCAGGCGAGGAACGCTGCCAATAATGGCGAGGCCAGCTATGATTAGCAGTGAAAAGTTTAATTATTTGGTCCCTATACCTTAAAAAAAATTGTTCAATGTTCTGTCGATATACGCGTTTGTGTACCGCTGGGGGGGGGGGGGCATATTGTGGACCAAGCAATTTATTAACTAATAAGGAGAGAGTGAATGGGAGCGAATGAGGAGAATGGATGTGTATTAGGTAGCTTTAAGGAGCAGTGGAAGCCGCTTGAGGCTCAACACAGGCACCTATTTCGTGCGGTTCATTGCACAAAATTATACTACTATTGGCATCCAAAAGGTCCCAACTCGGGGCAAGCCATTCAAACCATGGACACATTACATACTCATTAAAGTTCTAATACAACGCATTCATTCTAATTTGGCGAGAGGCACTCACTTACCGCTATGGTGTTCCCAAAACTTTGACCTCGCACAACATATAAATACGTGCTAGGGACGGTAATTCAAACAACACCAAGCCGGCTGGGGTTGGAGGAATGAGTGGTGGGGGTGGTGGGGATCCACACAACGTAACACCAACACACTGGTGTTGGTGTTACGACACCAGCACCACACAACACCAACACCAACATAGCTGCAAAGGAGATATTTAGCTCAGTCTCAATTAGTTCAGCCAAGCTAAGTCAGCTAAGTTAAGGTCTTCTTTCACACAACCCGAAGCAACAACCGAACAACAACACACACACCACCGCAACCCACACCGCCCCCCTCCACCGACGACAGAGCCGCCACACCTACAGGGGGGGAAGCAGCCTGTGATTTGTCCTGTGTTGTAATAATGTGGGCCAGGGACCCTGCAGGGAACCTCACCTGTAGCCTGTGACCTGACCTGTTGAGGGGGGGGGGGGGCGAATGGTCTAGGGGAAAGATGCTCGTCTCACAATCGAAAGGTTGTGGGTTCGAGTCTCACCTGTCGCTGCTCTTCGCCCGCGACCAATCGGCGTGAGAGATTAGCGACGCTACATGACTCAACGGTCGACGTGTCGTAAAACCAATAACCAACCAACCTGTGGAGGGTAATTTGGTCTGGTTTCCGCCAGTGTGACCTGTGGAGGTTAGTTAGTCTGGTCTCCGCTGATGTGACCTATGGAGGGTAGTTAGTCTGGTCTCCGCTGATGTGACCTATGGAGGGTAGTTAGTCTGGTCTCCGCTGATGTGACCTATGGAGGGTAGTTAGTCTGGTCTCCGCTGATGTGACCTATGGAGGGTAGTTAGTCTGGTCTCCGAAGGTGTGACCTGTGGAGGGTAGTTAGTCTGGTCTCCGCTGATGTGACCTATGGAGGGTAGTTAGTCTGGTCTCCGCTGATGTGACCTATGGAGGGTAGTTAGTCTGGTCTCCGAAGGTGTGACCTATGGAGGGTAGTTAGTCTGGTCTCCGAAGGTGTGACCTGTGGAGGGTAGTTAGTCTGGTCTCCGCTGATTTGACCTATAGAGGGTAGTTAGTCTGGTCTCCGCTGATGTGACCTATGGAGGGTAGTTAGTCTGGTCTCCGAAGGTGTGACATGTGGAGGGTAGTTAGTCTGGTCTCCGCTGATGTGACCTATGGAGGGTAGTTAGTCTGGTCTCCGCTGATGTGACCTATGGAGGGTAGTTAGTCTGGTCTCCGAAGGTGTGACCTATGGAGGGTAGTTAGTCTGGTCTCCGAAGGTGTGACCTGTGGAGGGTAGTTAGTCTGGTCTCCGCTGATGTGACCTATGGAGGGTAGTTAGTCTGGTCTCCGAAGGTGTGACATGTGGAGGGTAGTTAGTCTGGTCTCCGCTGATGTGACCTATGGAGGGTAGTTAGTCTGGTCTCCGCTGATGTGACCTATGGAGGGTAGTTAGTCTGGTCTGCGAAGGTGTGACATGTGGAGGGTAGTTAGTCTGGTCTCCGCTGATGTGACCTATGGAGGGTAGTTAGTCTGGTCTCCGCTGATGTGACCTATGGACTAACTATGGAGGGTAGTTAGTCTGGTCTCCGAGGGTGTGACCTGCGAAGGGTCTGCCAATGATCGAGGACGTATTTTTGGAAGTATGCAGTCGCTGGTGGAAGTATGCAGTCGCTACCAATCGCCCATGGTAACTTCAGGACAACTTTTTCGTTTTATCTCGGATGTCGACTTCAGAGCAATTTACACCCCTCACTGACACGCAACACTAGAAGCTCGAAGTGACCTGCCTTTATTGTGAAGGTTCGTCTGTTACTGTCGGAACCAATCCTCTCAAGCTGTCCATCTAATATTGTTATGGGCGCTGTATGACCAACGCAGTCGATGCGCCCCTAAACTCAAATAACCAACCGATCTGCGAAGGGTAGTTCGTCTGGTATCCGCTGATGTGACCTGTGGGGGTAATTAGTGTCTCCGCTGATGCGACCTGTGGAGGGTAGTTTTGTTTGGTTTTCGCCGATGTGACCTGGAGAGGGTAGTTAGTTTCCGCTGATGTGACCTGTGGAGTGTAGTTAGTCTGGTCTCCGCTGATGTGACCTGTGACCACCAGGGAGGTGCGGACCGGCCTGCATGATGAGGTGGAGCAGCTGCAGGCCAAATACCCGGGATTCAGTCCCGGTCTGGCCATCGTCCAGGTGGGCGGCCGCGAGGACTCCAACGTCTACATCCGCGCCAAAGTGAAGGCGGCCGGAGACATCGGTATCGTCGCCCGCCACGTGCAGTTGTCGCGCGACACCACCCAGATGCAGGCACGTACGGCCGGCAGCACGGTCAGCTACCCCCGCACCGCCCAGATGCACCTGCTGAATGAGTATCTAGCTATCGTAGTATCGCGCCTTGACCCAACCATGCCTTAACCGTGCCTGACCCGTGACCTCTGATCTGACGTGCGGTCCATGCGCGTACCCCTGCTCTGGCCACTGACGGGACTGACACCTAACCTGACGTATCGTCTGATCGACCTGACGCGTACCCCTGCTCTGGCCACTGACGGGACTGACACCTAACCTGCCGTATCGTCTGATCGACCTGACGCGTACCCCTGCTCTGGCCACTGACGGGACTAACACCTAACCTGACGTATCGTCTGATCGACCTGACGCGTACCCCTGCTCTGGCCACTGACGGGACTGACACCTAACCTGACGTATCGTCTGATCGACCTGACGCGTACCCCTGCTCTGGCCACTGACGGGACTAACACCTAACCTGCCGTATCGTCTGATCGACCTGACGCGTACCCCTGCTCTGGCCACTGACGGGACTAACACCTAACCTGACATATCGTCTGATCGACCTGACGCGTACCCCTGCTCTGGCCACTGACGGGACTGACACCTAACCTGACGTATCGTCTGATCGACCTGACGCGTACCCCTGCTCTGGCCACTGACGGGACTAACACCTAACCTGACGTATCGTCTGATCGACCTGACGCGTACCCCTGCTCTGGCCACTGACGGGACTAACACCTAACCTGACGTATCGTCTGATCGACCTGACGCGTACCCCTGCTCTGGCCACTGACGGGACTGACACCTAACCTGACGTATCGTCTGATCGACCTGACGCGTAATCTACATCTGGCCAGACTCCTGATGTGACCCCTGGCCTGACCCCTGATGTGACTGTGACCCCTGATGCCATGACTGGAGATCTCGGGTTGGGAGGGGGAGGTGGTCTGGACCCCCTGGTTTGGTACCTACTTTGTCATTTTCCCAATTATATCCGAAGATATGTCTCGAAAATATGGACTTGGGCCCCTTGGCTTCGTGAGATATCTCCAGCCTTGTTTAATATGAACTCTGGCCTAACTCCTGACCTCCGCCGTCTCCCGTGACAGCTGCTGCAGACGATCCACACACTGAACGAGGACCACACAGTGCACGGCATGATAGTACAGCTGCCACTGGACTCGGAGCACGAACACTCCTGACGTGACCTCTGACCTGACCCCGACCCCTGACCTCCACCGTCTCCCGTGACAGCTGCTGCAGACGATCCACACACTGAACGAGGACCACACAGTGCACGGCATGATAGTGCAGCTGCCACTGGACTCGCAGCACGACATCGACGAGAACAAGGTCATCGCTGCCATCGACCCGGACAAGGACGTGGACGGGTGAGTGTCCCGCGCCGGGGGCTCGTCCTGTAGCAGGAGGTGCGCGTGCAGGTGTGGCACCGCAGTCTTCCAGTCGCACAACTTATGGTCGCCCGTTGTGTATACGGTGTCTCGCAACGGTTGAGTTGTGGTGACGTCACTGTGTGTGTTGTGTGACGTGACGCTGAAGTGTCGTGGCGTGTGTCCGCAGCCTGCACCCGGTGAGTGGTAGTGACGTCACTGTGTGTGTTGTGTGACGTGACGCTGAAGTGTCGTGGCGTGTGTCCGCAGCCTGCACCCGGTGAGTGGTAGTGACGTCACTGTGTGTGTTGTGTGACGTGACGCTGAAGTGTCGTGACGTGTGTCCGCAGCCTGCACCCGGTGAGTGGTAGTGACGTCACTGTGTGTGTTGTGTGACGTGACGCTGAAGTGTCGTGACGTGTGTCCGCAGCCTGCACCCGGTGAGTGGTAGTGACGTCACTGTGTGTGTTGTGTGACGTGACGCTGAAGTGTCGTGACGTGTGTCCGCAGCCTGCACCCGGTGAGTGGTAGTGACGTCACTGTGTGTGTTTTGTGACGTGACGCTGAAGTGTCGTGGCGTGTGTCCGCAGCCTGCACCCGGTGAGTGGTAGTGACGTCACTGTGTGTGTTGTGTGACGTGACGCTGAAGTGTCGTGGCGTGTGTCCGCAGCCTGCACCCGGTGAACGCGGGCTGTCTGTCGCACGGTCAGCTGCGCCACGGCCACCTGCCCTGCACGCCCTGGGGCTGTATCCAGCTGATCCAGAGGTGAGGGGCACGCCCTGGGGCTGTATCCAGCTGATCCAGAGGTGAGGCACGCCCTGGGGCTGTATCCAGCTGATCCAGAGGTGAGGGGTACGCCCTGGGGCTGTATCCAGCTGATCCAGAGGTGAGGGGCACGCCCTGGGGCTGTATCCAGCTGATCCAGAGGTGAGGGGCACGCCCTGGGGCTGTATCCAGCTGATTCAGAGGTGAGGGGTACGCCCTGGGGCTGTATCCAGCTGATCTAGAGGTGAGGGGCACGCCTTGGGGCTGTATCTAACTGATCGAGAGGTGAAGGGCACGCCCTGGGGCTGTATCCAGCTGATCCAGTGGTGATGGGCACGCCCTGGGGCTGTATCCAGCTGATCCAGAGGTGAGGGGCACGCCCTGGGGCTGTATCCAGCTGATTCAGAGATGAGGGGCACGCCCTGGGGCTGTATCCAGCTGATCCAGAGGTGAGGGGAACGCCCTGGAGCTGTATCCAGCTGATCCAGAGATGAGGGGCACGCCCTGGGGATGTATCCAGCTGATCCAGAGGTGAGGGGTACGCCCTGAGGCTACATCCAGCTGATCCAGAGATGAAGGTCATACGTCCCGGGGCTGTATCCATTATCCAACCGGACCAGATGTGAGTATTGCTCAAAGCAGCCGCCCCCTTTTCACGTCACCGACCATATTGGGCCAGTTGTCAACCGACCCTCTCAGCCGTGGGCGAAATGCGAGGGCCGGCATCGGCCTGATGCTTGCCATGCCAGGACTGGGGAACCAATGCAGGTCGGCACGCTACTAACTGACCTATCTCGACAACGTCTTCATCTGGTCTTTGGTGTGTTTCACTATTCCATCATAGCCTCCTGGTGTCCTTAGATTATGTTATACTGCCACATTTCCTTTATAGAACTAGAGATAGTCATTAGCAGATGTATTTGATCAATAGCATTGCGGTATTCGAGACTGTCCTCAATCAGGTATGCAACAGATAAGATGTATAGGAATTTAGCTGTATATGTCCCTTCGCCTCATCAGTGTATGTTTTGCACAGACATCGCGGAGTATATTGCTATGGTTGCTATGGTCACGTCCTCCGTAGCAGTGGCGGTGTTGGCTGATTGGCAGAAGCGGTATCGAGATTAAAGGCAAGGACGCCGTGGTGCTGGGCCGCAGCAAGATCGTCGGCTCGCCCATGGCTGAGCTGCTCAAGTGGCACCACGCCACCGTCACCGTCTGTCACTCCCGCACCCGGGATATAGCCAAACACGTGAGTGTGCCGCACCCAGGGTATAGCCAAACACGTGAGTTACCACGTCACCGTCACTGTCTGTCACTCCCGCACCCGGGATATAGCCAAACACGTGAGTGTGCCGCACCCGGGATATAGCCAAACACGTGAGTAACCCGCACCCGGGGTATAGCCAAACACGTGAGTAACCCACACCCAGGGATATAGCCAAACACGTGAATTACCACGTCACCGTCACTGTCTGTCACTCCCGCACCCGGGATATAGCCAAACACGTGAGTGTCCCGCACCCAGGGTATAGCCAAACACGTGAATTACCACGTCACCGTCACTGTCTGTCACTCCCGCACCCGGGATATAGCCAAACACGTGAGTGTGCCGCACCCAGGGTATAGCCAAACACGTGAGTTACCACGTCACCGTCACTGTTGTCACTCCCGCACCCGGGATATAGCCAAACACGTGAGTGTGATATAGCCACCGCACCCGGGATATAGCCAAACACGTGAGTGTGCCGCACCCAGGGTATAGCCAAACACGTGAATTACCACGTCACCGTCACTGTCTGTCACTCCCGCACCCGGGATATAGCCAAACACGTGAGTGTGCCGCACCCGGGATATAGCCAAACACGTGAGTAACCCGCACCCGGGGTATAGCCAAACACGAGATACCCACCCGGTATAGCCAAACACGTGAGTGTACCGCACCCAGGGTATAGCCAAACACGTGAGTTACCACGTCACCGTCACTGTCTGTCACTCCCGCACCCGGGATATAGCCAAACACGTGAGTGTACCGCACCCGGGATATAGCCAAACACGTGAGTGTACCCGCACCCGGGGTATAGCCAAACACGTGAGTTACCACCACCGTCACCTGCACCCGGGATATAGCCAAACACGTGAGTGTACCGCACCGTCCAAACAAACGGGTATAGCCAAACACGTGAGTTACCACGTCACCGTCACTGTCTGTCACTCCCGCACCCGGGATATAGCCAAACACGTGAGTGTGCCGCACCCGGGATATAGCCAAACACGTGAGTAACCCGCACCCGGGGTATAGCCAAACACGTGAGTAACCCGCACCCGGGGTATAGCCAAACACGTGAGTAACCCACACCCGGGATATAGCCAAACACGTGAATTACCACGTCACCGTCACTGTCTGTCACTCCCGCACCCGGGATATAGCCAAACACGTGAGTGTGCCGCACCCGGGATATAGCCAAACACGTGAGTAACCCGCACCCGGGGTATAGCCAAACACGTGAGTAACCCACACCCGGGATATAGCCAAACACGTGAATTACCACGTCACCGTCACTGTCTGTCACTCCCGCACCCGGGATATAGCCAAACACGTGAGTGTGCCGCACCCGGGATATAGCCAAACACGTGAGTAACCCGCACCCGGGGTATAGCCAAACACGTGAGTAACCCGCACCCGGGATATAGCCAAACACGTGAGTAACCCCACGTTCAACCTGTTGTAACTCCCGCACCCGGGATATAGCCAAACACGTGAGTGTACCAAACATAGTAACCCGCACCCGGGGTATAGCCAAACACGTGAGACCCCGATATAGCCAAACACGTGAATTACCACGTCACCGTCACTGTCTGTCACTCCCGCACCCGGGATATAGCCAAACACGTGAGTGTGCCGCACCCAGGGTATAGCCAAACACGTGAATTACCACGTCACCGTCACTGTCTGTCACTCCCGCACCCGGGATATAGCCAAACACGTGAGTGTGCCGCACCCGGGATATAGCCAAACACGTGAGTAACCCGCACCCGGGGTATAGCCAAACACGTGAGTAACCCGAACCCGGGATATAGCCAAACACGTGAATTACCACGTCACCGTCACTGTCTGTCACTCCCGCACCCGGGATATAGCCAAACACGTGAATTACCACGTCACCGTCACTGTCTGTCACTCCCGCACCCGGGATATAGCCAAACACGTGAGTGTGCCGCACCCGGGATATAGCCAAACACGTGAGTAACCCGCACCCGGGGTATAGCCAAACACGTGAGTAACCCGCACCCGGGGTATAGCCAAACACGTGAGTAACCCACACCCGGGATATAGCCAAACACGTGAGTTACCACGTCACCGTCACTGTCTGTCACTCCCGCACCCGGGATATAGCCAAACACGTGAGTGTGCCGCACCCGGGATATAGCCAAACACGTGAGTAACCCGCACCCGGGGTATAGCCAAACACGTGAGTAACCCGCACCCGGGGTATAGCCAAACACGTGAGTAACCCGAACCCGGGATATAGCCAAACACGTGAATTACCACGTCACCGTCACTGTCTGTCACTCCCGCACCCGGGATATAGCCAAACACGTGAGTGTGCCGCACCCGGGATATAGCCAAACACGTGAGTAACCCGCACCCGGGGTATAGCCAAACACGTGAGTAACCCACACCCGGGGTATAGCCAAACACGTGAGTAACCCGAACCCGGGATATAGCCAAACACGTGAATTACCACGTCACCGTCACTGTCTGTCACTCCCGCACCCGGGATATAGCCAAACACGTGAGTGTACCGCACCCGGGATATAGCCAAACACGTGAGTACTCCCCGCATACACCTTGGAATGTTGCCAACACTTGAGTGATGTTTTCAGTAGGCCAACACTTCTGTATGCACTGTAGGATGTAGCCTGTACGGAGTACACTCCACGCACGGTGCAACTGAACGGGTACACTCTGTAACAGACCATGCATTGGCGTGGCCCGTGACGCCTTCACCCAGGAGCGTCTCGACCGGGTACGTGTTCCAGCACTGACCCGGCCCACATGCGTGCCCCAGGTGGAGCGGGCCGACATACTGGTGGTCGGCATCGGCAAGCCGCACTTCGTCAAGGGCGACTGGGTCAAGCCGGGAGCCGTGGTTATCGACTGTGGCATGAACGCCATTCCAGGTATGGCCGGTGCCGGGAGGTGGCGGGATTTACGAGGTCATGGTTATGGTTATTGCCAGCCCAGACCCAGTCACGTGACCAAGACACAGCCACGGGGCCATGGCCGGTCCAGACACAGCCACAGGGCCATGGCCAGCCCAGGTATAGCCACGTGACCATTAGCCAGCCCAGACACACCCACGGGGCCATGGCCAGCCCGGACACAGCCACGGGGCCAAGGCCAACCCAGACACAGCTAAGTTTCACCATAAGTACGACGGCTGAGTCAGAGACGTGACTATCCCACCGCTGCCGACGTTAGTGGCGTTATCCGAGTCATAGTAGTCCTGAACAGTGCAACACAAGAACACTACCAGTAACCTGCACACATCAGTTGCACTTCCCTCCAATAGCGCCACTCCTGTCACTGGATGTGTTGTGATGTCTGCTTGTGGGGCTTCAGGGCGCATCGACCTTGATGTTTGTGTTTGTCAATGTCTTTATTGCCACATGGTTTGTCTGGAGTTTGGTCACTAGCTGTTGGAACATACGATGTTGGCAGTATTTGGACCACGCTCCTCGTCAAGTGTGTTCGGTGGAACACCATTGCATGTAGCACATTAATTGAAGAGAACAACAGTTGGAATATTGCCATAAGTATGTTTTTGGTTACAAGTTAATCACTAGGGAATATCATCAACAGTTTGAATATTATTTATGACCACAATGTGCCCGGAGCATGCTAAACTAGAGCCCTTCTCAACTTGCTCGTCCACGCGCAATATGACGCTTGGCTCGACGACTGACTGACTTTATCTAGTTATATCTGGCTGTTTGTATATTTGGGTATTTGTGGACATATCTGGACATATCTGGAATGGCGTGTATGTTTGTCGAGACGTTGGAGCGTACCCGCACTCGAATGTTTACATGGTGACGATTCACTCCGTGAGTCTGATATCATTGGCGTTAGAATACGCGTGTCCTCATACGTAGCGATGTCTTTTCCAGACCCTGTAAACACTACTGCGGCGTCATTCGTTGCATTTCTGGAACATTCTTCTGCATCTCAAAAGGTTTTGGGTACTTATAGTTAATCGATCCCAAAGGGATCGACGCGGGAGATGCTTTATACAATTTTGGCGCCGTGACAGTTCTCCGTTCCTTTGGTGAAATTATGGATCCGACTATTTGTGAGTGGGAAGCAACTCAAAGAATCACACATTGATGATGCATTCCAGGTAATTACTGCGCCGGCGGAGGGGCTTCCTCACGTGTGTGTGTGTGTTTGAATTTGAGTCCTGGCTCCCTGTTGCCAGTATAGTATGTGTACCTGTAAGCCACTGCAGTTCCGAAATATTTCGGATGCAAAAAAGCTTTTAACTATAAATTTCCATGGCTTCATGATAAATTTTGGATGTCCAGCTTTTACACTGTTCTTGAGATCCTATCCATGAACTATCTCTGATGTGAGCGCCATTTTGCTTTTTGCCATCGGTGTCTTAGGGACGCCCCAGTATCAGTGTATGTGTCTGCCTACTTGTACCCGTTGATTCACACAGGCATGCAAACTCGTACATTTGTAATCCCGAGTGTACAAGCACTTTCACGCACACGGAGACATCTCCTTTGTTATGGTGACTGTCTCAAGCACTCCTAGAATTTAAGAATTTAGGCCACCGGACGCTGTCCATGTGAAGCCGCGCCCCTATACTCAGTCGGTTGGTCGGTCGGTCGGTCGGTCGGTCGGTCGGTCGGTCGGTCGGTCGGTCGGTCGGTCGGTCGGTCGGTCGGTCGGTCGGTCGGTCGGTCGGTCGGTCGGTCGGTCGGTCGGTCGGTCGGTCGGTCGGTCGGTCGGTCGGTCGGTCGGTCGGTCGGTCGGTCGGTCGGTCGGTCGGTCGGTCGGTCGGTCGGTCTCGTAAACCATGTCATAAGCAACATAAATATATCAAATGCTTGTTCAGCCGATGTGTGGAGAATACCTAGCTTGCTACATAACGTCAATTATTTTTCACTTCGCACCGATGCTTTTATGAATCATTGATTTGATTTTTTGCTGATTTGTGTCATTTGATGGTTAAACTAGCTTCAGACATCACATTTGGGAAAACCAGCTGAAGGTATGCTGTATTTTAAACTGGTCGAGGAGTCTGACATTAAGCTAGATTATGAAGGATCGCATGCTTAATAGAGGAAATGCCCACCTAGGATATCTCTGTTTCTTTTCCACCTGTTCCGCCTGTTGATATTTATATCTGTGCGTCACGTGAAAGCGGCGCAGTTTGTGAAAGTAAATAAAACGCCAAGTGCTGGAGACAAGCATTGCCGCATGATGAACCCTCTGTAGCTCAATTAAAGTACACAGTACGCTAGTGCATGATATGTTGTTTGTCTCTTTCTGAATATCGCTATGGCAAAAACAATATTGCTAGCCACATTTCTGGTAGGTGCGCTTCAGCCAGACACCATACAGTCCTAAACTCCTTTTTTAAAGGTTTTAAAGGGGTACTGAATATTGATATCGAAGAGTTCGCATGAGATGGCCGACGGCCGGAAGTTCGGCATGAGGCGGCCGCCGACCAGAAGTTATGCATGAGGCGGCCAACGACCAGAAGTTATGTATGAGGCGGCCGCCGACCAGAAGTTATGCATGAGACGACCGACGACCAGAAGTTATGTATGAGGCGGCCGACGACCAGAAGTTATGCATGAGGCGGCCAACGACCAGAAGTTATGTATGAGGCGGCCGACGACCAGAAGTTATGTATGAGGCGGCCAACGACCAGAAGTTATGTATGAGACGACCGACGACCAGAAGTTATGTATGAGGCGGCCGACGACCAGAAGTTATGTATGAGGCGGCCAACGACCAGAAGTTATGTATGAGACGACCGACGACCAGAAGTTCGGCATTACACGGCCGACGACCGGAAGTTATGTATGAGACGGCCGACGACCAGAAGTTATGTATGAGGCGGCCGACGACCAGAAGTTATGTATGAGACGGCCGACGACCAGAAGTTATGTATGAGGCGACCGACGACCAGAAGTTCGGCATGACACGGCCGACGACCGGAAGTTATGTATGAGACGGCCGACGACCAGAAGTTATGTATGAGGCGGCCGACGACCAGAAGTTATGTATGAGACGGCCGACGACCAGAAGTTATGTATGAGACGGCCGACGACCGGAAGTTATGTATGAGGCGGCCGTCGACCAGAAGTTATGTATGAGGCGGCCAACGACCAGAAGTTATGTATGAGGCGGCCGACGACCAGAAGTTATGTATGAGGCGGCCGACGACCGGAAGTTATGTATGAGGCGGCCGTCGACCAGAAGTTATGTATGAGGCGGCCGACGACCGGAAGTTATGTATGAGACGGCCGACGACCGGAAGTTCGGCACGAGACGGCTTTGTTGTTCATTAGGGTGGTTCATGATGCACTTTATGTACGATCACGGCTAATGACGCCGCCCGCACTGTTTCGCCGGTGGGCTGCGAAATTGGGAAATATCCCGAGTTGTGCGAGTTTCAACCCGGGATCTTTGGTACCCAGAGCTCAACACGTTAACCACTCGGCCATCCCGCCCGTAGGCGTGAGACGGCCGACGACCAGAAGACACGGTCGTCATGCGTGTCTGCAATCGCTAATGTTTCACCTCATGCCATTGTACGGGCAGCGGGAATCTCCGTATTCCAGGTTAGAATGCACGCTGTTGACGCTGGAAGCAAGTCTAGGTGGGAGCCGAGACATATGTGGGCACCAGAGATGTCGAGCGGTGCCACGTGTGACCTGACCTGACCTGACTCATGGATCGGCAGATGCCACCAAGAAGTCTGGTAGGCGTCTGGTGGGCGATGTGGACACGGCGGAGGTGGCCAAGCGGGCCTCCCACATCACGCCGGTACCGGGTGGCGTCGGGCCCATGACGGTACGTCGCCGTGGCACGTCACACCTCTGTCGGAGAGTCGCACGCTGGTGCGCGGCCCGGGAACGATGCGCAGGCTAACGCTAGTCAGTTGTTGAGGTTCTGGGGCGCAATAGGTGGGATGATTGGGCTACTGTTGCTGGCGAACATATGCATGTTTGTTGAATTGGTTGTATTTGTATTGCATTAGTACGTTATAATTGTGCTTGTAGCACGTTAAGCACACTTTAAGCAGGTGTTGTGCGGATCATGTCTCGCTGCAGCCAGTATGAAACGTATGTACCACAAGTGTTGCTGACCAAGGTATTTATCAATTGTTATTCATGCGTCATTTGCCAGAAACAATACCATTGTAAGTGAATTTTGTCGTATATGGGTCGTATATCGTATATGTGTGCTTTATATGTTCCAAATATTAAGCGTTATGCTCACCGAGTCTAAAAATTCAAAAGCTTACCGTTAGTACAGCTGACATTGATCACGTGAAGTGCATTGCTGATGTAGGTTGACATTGCTAGTGCAGCTGACATCGCTGCCATTGGTCGATATGGCTGTTGTAGCTGGTATGATCGGCGATAGCTGACAATATCTATGGCGGCTGACACTGCTGATCGGGCTGGTGTTGCTGGCATGAGCATGGCGCAGTTGAGACCAGTTGGCGGGTGCGATCAACAGGTTGTCATACTGATGCAAAGCAGCTGAGACCAGTTGGCGGGTGCGATCAACAGGACACCATGCTGATGCAGAGCAGCTGAGACCAGTTGGCGGGTGTGATCGACAGGTTATGCTGATGCAGAGCAGCTAAGATCAGTTGGTGTGTATGATCAACAGATTACCATGCTGATGCAGAGCAGCTGAGACCAGTTGGCGGGTATGATCGACAGGTTGCCATGCTGATGCAGAACACGGTACGAGCCGCCGCATTGGCCGTGGAGAAGGAGAATCGCGACAGCTGGGGACTGGAGCCACTGCCACTGACTCCGCTGTCTCCCGTACCCAGGTGGGCGTGGCCACGGGACAGAGTGGGCGGGGTCATGACAGCTGGGGACGGGAGTGCGTATGAAGAGACCGTTGTCTTGTGCAGCACTTCTCAGCAGACCGAGCCATTTAATGGCTTTCTTGTTGGTGACTCCGTTAATTGTCTCACCCGTGTCGTTGCCTCAGCTGAATGTGTCCGAACGTATTTTCAGCTAGGCATATGCTAACATACCTCGATATGTAGCATGGAAGATGCAATCGAAATTAACGTTCTCACGTAAGATTGCATGAACTTAAGTAATCTTTCAGCAGGTGGCAGTAGCCAGAAAGCTAAGCGCGGAAGGATTCATCTTACGTTCTGTTATACCATGGACTGGGATGCATATGCTGATAATGCGTTGTGATAGGCCATCGGAGATGTGAATATAAACAATCAAACTGGATGTGTTTCTCTTGTTAAGTATCGTTTTATGCCTCAATTTCATAATAAATGCTTGTTGCTTCAGTTAATTTTGTTAGATTAATGTTATGGGTCACGGTGACGTAAAGCAACTAAATGGACCGTATTGACTTCTTACGCCTCTGCCAACTGGTCTATTGCGATGGTGTCGTTGAGTCGTCTGCCCTGCGTGGCTTGTGAAGGGATGTGGTGCGGTTCCACCAGCTGTGTGTTGTGAATACCTGTGACTACTGGTATGTGTTCTTGACTTGGTCTGACCCGACCCGGTAGCGACATCAACGTGAGGTGGAATCAGCTGCTGCCGCCCACCTCTGACCTGACCTGGCTCGACCTGATCCAGCAGCGAAATCATCGTGAGCGGGAATCAGCTGCCGCCGCCCACCTCTGACCTGACCCGATCTGACCTGATCCGACCCGACCCGGCAACGACATCGCTGTGAGCAGAGACCAGCCGCCGCCGCCCACCTCTGGTCTGACCTGACCTGACCCGGCAGTGACATCGCCGTGAGCAGAGACCAGCCGCCGCCGTCCACCTCTGGTCTGACCTGACCTGACCTGACCCGGCAGTGACATCGCCGTGAGCAGAGACCAGCCGCCGCCGTCCACCTCTGGTCTGACCTGACCCGGCAGTGACATCGCCGTGAGCAGAGACCAGCCGCCGCCGTCCACCTCTGGTCTGACCTGACCTGACCTGACCCGGCAGTGACATCTCCGTGAGCAGAGACCAGCCGCCGCCGTCCACCTCTGGTCTGACCTGACCTGACCTGACCCGGCAGTGACATCGCTGTGAGCAGAGACCAGCCGCCGCCGCCCACCTCTGACCTGACCCGATCTGACCCGGCAAGGACATCGCCGTGAGCAGACCAGCCGCCGCCGTCCACCTCTGGTCTGACCTGACCTGACCTGACCCGGCAGTGACATCGCCGTGAGCAGAGACCAGCCGCCGCCGTCCACCTCTGGTCTGACCTGACCTGACCTGACCCGGCAGTGACATCGCCGTGAGCAGAGACCAGCCGCCGCCGCCCACCTCTGACTTGACCTGACCCGGCAGTGACATCGCCGTGAGCAGGGACCAGCCGCCGCGGCCCATCTCGGAGCTAGGCGCGGCCGTGGGGATTCTGCGCGGCGAGCTGGACCTGTACGCACAGACCAAGGCCAAGGTGTCGCTGGCCGTGCTGGACCGACTGCGCGCCCGCACCAACGGCAAATACGTGGTGGTCGGCGGGTAGGTGACGGCCGGCCCAGGAGACCCTCACGTCCGCTCAAGGGGCCTTCAATTGTCGGCACCTGGAGCCCTCTCCAGTTGTCTGAATGCCCCGTGGGGCGACACATTTATTGTATGCCTCGTCACTGCCTGTGCTAAAACACAACGTGTTTAACGGTTCCTTCGGGTCCCGAAAGGGCCCGGAGTCATGACCTCATGGTCCCCTGAATCTGCCACTGGTGCTAATCGTTCATTTAATTCCTCTCCATATGTGAAAATGCCGGGCCATGCTGTGAAGTGATCGTTGGTGCCATCTATCGCCGTTTGCGCGCACTTGCAGTATCACGCCGACGCCGCTGGGCGAGGGGAAGAGCACCACAACCGTTGGCCTGTCGCAGGCGCTGGGCGCTGAGCTCGGCCGGAATGTGTTCGCGTGCGTCCGCCAGCCGTCCCAGGGACCCACCTTCGGCATCAAAGGTGACCGGGGCGTGCCGCAGCCGACGCATGTGACGTCGAAGGTGACCCGTTCGGGCTGCAATCCGTGCAGTATTGTCGACAGTGATGTGCATGAATGTGCCACTAAATAGCGGCTGGTGGAGCTAAAGTGCCTAACCGGTGATCGTGACATATGCATGGCAGATCAATACACCGTGTGGCTCCCGCGACTGTAGTAGCTGACCAATGTGTCAAAGTGTAGAATATTTATATAAATATGTCGAACAAGGTTTCCTTCTTTTTTTCTAATGTCGACCCTTATTTCGTATGTAGCAGCCTATCCTTTTTGGCTACATGCACTATTACAGGTTCAATTGATGTTGGGCCTTCCTATGGCCAGCTTCCAAAAGTCAGGACGGTCAGCTTAGGAATCCCTCAGGATGCAGATACATTCGTCATCATTCGCCATATCTCCAGTTCAGTAGAACTAATTGCATCCTTTTTTACATCCAGATTAATTCGTTAGATGAGTATTATGGCTATTAGGATATTCAGGGTATAATCGTAGGTTCAGAAACTTGTATTTTGTTAGGTTAACAGGTTCAGAAGCTGTAAATGTGCTTTTGAGGTTATCAGAATGCACATGATGGTTAATTCTGGGGGTGCGGAAAAACGGTGATGCCGCCAAGTCAGTGTTCGACAATAACCGAGTGAGCAGTGGACGCCGGCAGCGGCAGGCGCGTGGTGCGACGTCGCTGTCGTCGGCCATCGGCCTGCTAGCCGGTGTCGCCATCTCGTGATGGCCGCACGTCTGACTCTGGGTGCCGGTGCGACAGGCGGCGCTGCGGGCGGCGGCTACTCTCAGGTGATCCCGATGGAGGAGTTCAACCTGCACCTGACGGGCGACACGCACGCCATCACGGCCGCCAACAACCTGCTGGCCGCCCAGCTGGAGGCGCGCATGTTCCACGAGGCGACCCAGTCGGACGCGGCGCTCTACGGCCGGCTGGTGGCCGCCGGCAGCGGCGCGCGCCACTTCTCGCCCATCCAGCTGGCCAGGCTGCGCCGGCTGGGCATCGACAAAACGGAGCCGGGCAGTCTGAGCGAGGATGAGGTGCGCCGGTTCGTCCGGCTGGACATCGACCCGGACACCATCACTTGGCAGAGGGGTGAGCGATCCTTCGGCAGAGCGTCGGCGATGCCATCTGGAAGAAGGATGACGGATCACCTGACGAGCTGTGGCGATACCATCTGGTAGAGGGATGAGGAATCCTCCGCAATTCCTATATTTGCCAAGGGATTTAGGAATGTTTTTCTTTGCATAGGATGCGTTGTCAATTTTTAACAAAGTCACGACATTTCATTGCAATATCCCCGCCCGTTTGTGAGACGTCGAAAACAGGAGGTAGGGGTGGATTCCACCCCGCCCAACCCCATCCCACCCCCTCCAGTCCTCGTGTTAAGGACGATGAAACATGTCCGTGAAGTAGTTAGCTGCTCCAACCATGTGTCGTGGGCGGGGTATTAGCTGCTCCAACCATGTGTCGTGGGCGGGGTATTAGCTGCTCCAACCATGTGTCGTGGGCGGGGTATTATTGTATTTATTGTTCTTTATGGGGTATTATTGGGGTAGTATTGAGACTTCAACAATGTGATACTGATGCTCTCCTGATGATCTGTGGCTCATTGTGATGCAGTGTATTAGTATCTGACCAATGTGTATTGAGACTTCAACGATGTGATGCTGACGCTGTCCTGATGATCTGTGGCTCATTCTGATACAGTTTACTAGTATCTGACAGATATGTATTCATATTTCAACAATTGGATGCTGATGCTCTCCTGACGATCTGTGGCTCACTGTGATGCAGTTTATTAGTATCTGACCAATGTAAAGCGACCAGTTGCTGAATGCTCTAGTGAAGGTTAATGTCACCGTTTGGGTGATGGTTAATATCACCAGTTTGGTGGTGGTTAATATCACCTGTTTGGTTGGGGTTTATATCACCTGTCGGGTGAGGGTTAATGTCGCCGGTTAGGTGAGGGTTAATATCGTCAGTTGGAGAGGGTTAATTTCACCACCTGGGTGAGGGTTAATACCATCAATTGGGTGAGGGTTAATATCACCAGTTTGGTAAGAGTTGGTACAACCAGTTAGGTGAGGGTTAACATCACCAGTTGGGAGAGGGTTAATATCACGAGTTGGATGAGGGTTAATATCACCGGTTGTATGAAGGTTAATGTTACTAGTTGGTGAGAGTAATCGTTCTCTCTCGATAGTGCTGTCCGTGCTGCTACTGGCTGCTGCCCGTGCTGCTACTGGCTGCTGCCCGTGTTGCTACTGACTGCTGCTACTGACTGCTATCCATGCTGCTACTGACTGCTATCTGTGCTGCTACTGACTGCTATCTGTGCTGCTACTGGCTGCTATCCATACTGCTACTGGCTGCTGTCCATGCTGCTACTGACTGCTATCTGTGCTGCTACTGGCTGCTGTCCATGCTGCTACTGACTGCTGTCTGTGCTGCTACTGGCTGCTGTCCATGCTGCTACTGACTGCTGTCCGTGCTGCTACTAACTGCTAGGTATGAATGCCTACAGCAACCAAGTCTGCCACCAAAAGTGTTCCGTGTTGGCATTGTTTAGGGGCGGCTTCTCGGTACCACTGTGTGGCCGGCTGACGGAGGCCGGGGCGCCTTCCGACAGTGATAGACACCAATGACCGGTTCCTGCGGAAGATCACCGTGGGTCAGTCCGACACGGAGAAGGGCCACACGCGCGTCTGCCAGTTCGACATCACGGTGGCCAGCGAGGTGATGGCGGTGCTGGCGCTCACCACCAGTCTGAGCGACATGCGGCGGCGGCTCGGCCACATCGTGGTGGCGTCGGACCGGGCCGGCCGGCCCGTCACCGCTGACGACCTGGTGAGAGCCCCTGGCCGGGTCATTACCTGGTGAGAGCCCCCGGCCGGGTCAATACCTGGTGAGAGCCCCTGGCCGGGTCATTACCTGGTGAGAGCCCCTGGCCGGGTCATTACCTGGTGAGTGTCTGGGACCAGAACATTACCTGGGGAGTGCCCCTGGCCGGGTCATTACCTGGAGAGTGCCCCTGGCCGGGTCATTACCTGGTGAGAGCCCCTGGCCGGGTCATTACCTGGGGAGTGTCTGGGGAGCAGAACATTACCTGGGGAGTGCCCCTGGCTGGGTCATTACCTGGGGAGTGTCTCGGACCAGATCATTACCTGGTGAGTGCCTAAGGCCGGGTCATTACCTGGGGAGTGCCCCTGGCCGGGTCATTACCTGGGGAGTGCCTAAGACCGGGTCATTACCTGGTGAGTGCCTAAGGCCGGGTCATTACCTGGAGAGTTCCCCTGGCCGGGTCATTACCTGGGGAGTGTCTGGGACCAGAGCATTACCTGGTGAGTGCCTAAGGCCAGGTCATTACCTGGAGAGTGCCCCTGGCCGGGTCATTACCTGGGGAGTGCCCCTGGCCAGGTCATTACCTGGGGAGTGTCTGTGACCAGAACATTACCTGGTGAGTGCCTAAGGCCAAATCATTACCTGGTGAGTGCCTAATGCCAGGCCATTACCTGGTGAGTGTCTAAGGCCAGGTTATTACCTGGTGAGTGTCTAAGGCCAGGTTATTACCTGTGGAACCCCGCCGACTGGGCCAAATCTCTGTGGATGTCCACAGACGTGACCATGCCACATGGCCTGTATGACCTAAAGGCTGTAATGTGTCTGTTCCCTGACCAACAGAGTCAGCTCTTGTGGCATTGCCTGATGGTGAACTAGCGTGTGTGTGTTTGTGATGTGCTCGCGAAGAAATGTGTGTGTACTGCATGGGTAATTGACAAACGACTTGTGTGCAAATATATATGTATTCACTGTGAACCTAGACGCCACTCTTATCCTGAGGGCTCTTTGACAACACACGAGATGCCACTACAGCCACTGCACTGTGAAGCACACGATCGTTGCCGGCCAGTCGGAATGTCGCGTTGCCATGGCACGGAATGTCGGGAGGATGCGTGAGCACGCTGCCTGAGTGGAGGCTAGTGTGCAGTATGTGAGCGGTAACGAGCCACGGTGAACGACCGTTACGCCACTGCACGATCGCTGCTCCTATGGACCTCATAGAGAGGCCTCGCCGCCGCCGCCTGCTGACCGTTCGCTGTCATAAAGTCATAAAGTGTCAAGGCTTAATAAGAGCCACAGGGGCCCATCTGGGTTAAGCCTATCTGGAAAAGGTACTAGAAATGTACATACTCTCACCCCAATCAATCCCCTACCTCAAGTTCCTAGGAAGCTGTATATCGCAGCCTATCTGGCACCAATTCACTTGCTATTGCATAACACACTCAACAATTACAAACCCCTCCCATCATACCCATTGTGCTACCATACACAATCTCATCAGTATCACATCCCGAAGGAAGGTGCTGAATCCACTGCTAGGTACACCCTATATAAAGCTATAAAGGGCTTAGACTTAAGAGACCCAAGGGCCTATCCAGTTAAGTCTGTAACTGGAAGATAATATAAGTCTGGTAAAAAGACCCTCCCCAACCATCCCACATCCTGAAGAACCAGTCCTCCAATATCCCACACACCTATCAATGCCTATCTACCCTAGCTTTCCAGCCTAATTCCCCTGATCTCACTTAACACATATGGATTGAATGCCTTATCAATAATTTTCAAACTGCATCCATGCCTGCTTAAAGGGGTCTGTGCCATGCACACTTACTTAACATACATCTCACCCCATCCATCACAAATTAGAACTCAAAAACAAGATTTTCCTGTCTAAAAAATGTATTCACCCTACTTTTAAATACATTCAATGAGGAACTCCCCACAACATCAGCAGGCAGCCCATTCCACTGATCAACAACCTTTGACTGAAGACCTGTTGTCGCTTAACTGTCCTACACCTCAACTTGTCTAACCTGAATTGATGACCCCTATGTGATACTCTAAACTGAAGAGTGCCATTTAAATTGACCTGATCTAGTCCTTTAACAATTTTGTACATTTCAATCATGTCACCCCTTAATCTTCTATACTTGAGTGAGTACATATCTAATGCCACAAGCCTTTCTCCATATTCTCGGTTACCTATTCCACTGATGAGTTTAGTTGCTTTGCGTTGCACTCTCTCTAACTTCTCTATATCTTTTTGTAGGTAGGGGCTCCAAGCTTGTACAGAATATTCCAAGTGGGGTCGCACATATGCTAAATACAGTTTTTTTTTCATGACTTCCTTGCTCTTATGCATCACACTTATATTAATGAGTCCCAGCATTCTGAGTGCCCTGTTCCTAGCTGAACTACATTGCTTTTCTGCTTTAAGGTCTTTTGAAACCAACACACCTAAGTCCCTTTCCTCTTCAATAACATCCAGTTCCCTCCCTCCCATTGTATATCTGAAAGTCTCACCTCCAGACCCCAGATGCATAACCTTACACTTGTTATAGTTGAAAGACATCTGCCATTGATCAGCCCACTTTTTTAGGTCCTCCAAGTCTAGTTGAATATTTATAGATTGATTACAACTGTTTGCCACTCCTACCAGCTTGATGTCATCCGCAAATTTGAACACTATTCCTCAGCCCTACCTCAATGTTATTCACAAAGATGATAAAGAGAAGTGGCCCTAGAACAGAGCCCTGTGGTACTCCACTCAGAACATCCTTCCAATCAGATTTACATCCACTTAACACTACCCTTTGCTTCCTTCCCCTCAACCATGCTTCAATACAACCTAGAACTTTTCCAACAATCCCATGTTGCTGTAGTTGATGAATTAGCCTCCCATGTGGAACTTTATCAAAAGCTTTGCTAAAGTCCAAGTACACAACATCTATCCTGCTTGGATTGTCTACTTCTTTAGTAACATACCCATGAACTCCAAAAGATTAGTTAAACAAGACCTTCGAGATCGAAATCCATGTTGAGTATCCCTTAAAAGATTGTGCCTATCAAGATGAATCTGAACATTCTGTTTAACCAGATTTTCTAGTACCTTGCAAACTATTGAGGTCAAACTGACTGGCTTGTAGTTCCCTACACACTTCATACTTCCCTTTTTGAAAATTGTTACTACATTTGCATTTCTCCAATCTTCAGGCACTTCAGAATATTCCATAGACCGCCTGAAAATTATACCTAAGGGAACTGCTAAAGCTTTAGCACACTACTAATACCCTAGCATATATATCATCTGGTCCAGAAGCTTTAATAGGTTTTATATTCTGCAACAGCTTTTCTACAGCTTCTGTAGATATTGTAAGATACTCCAACCTATCACTTGTCATGGCATACGATTCAGTTGTTTATATTCTACCAGAATTATCTTTAGTAAAGACATGAGAATTGCTTGCTTCGGGATTCCACAATATCACAATCTTCAACCACTAATTCTCCATCTACCTCCAGTGGTCCTACACTACACTTCTTAGCCTTAAATTTGTAGAAACTAAAGAATCTCTTAGCATTACCTGCTGAACATTCCCGAGCTAATTTGAGTTCAGCCAGTCTTTTAGATGCCCGAACACACCTCCTAACTTTATTTCTAGCTATTTTATATGATTTGAGGTTTACCTCAGAGTTAGCATATTTTAGTTTCTTGAATGCCTGTTTCTTTTACTCCAATAAATGCTTTACTTCCCTGGTCAGCCATGAAGGATGCTTAACCCTGGTTAATCTAATTCGCCTATTGGGAATGAACCTATCCTGACCTTGAAATAGTTTATATTTTATCATTCTCCACATTTCATAAGCATCTAGGCCTTTCAATAAGTCCTCCCAATTAATTTCATTCAGGAAGATCCTGAACTCATTGTAATTCCCTTTAGCAAAATTTGGAATCAATGTCTTATTGGTTCCTACATTTCCAACATACAATGAGAAGCGTATAATGTTGTGATCACTATTACCCAAGGTCTCTCCTATGTTCACATTTTGTACAAAATTTTCCTCATTAGTAAGCACAAGATCTAATATTTCATTTTCCCTTGTAGGTTCATGTATCATTTGAAAGAAGAAATTTTCCTCAAAACAATCCATGAAACTTCTTCCTGATTTGTTTAGACCTATAGTTTTGCTTCCCAATCCTGTTATGTTGAAATCCCCCAACAAAATAGTTATCTCATGCGCTCTCCTACTTATTTCTTCCTGCATCAACCTGTCCATGTTTTCATTCTGGTCTGGAGGTCTATAGAATGCCCCAATCCTAAATTTTGTTCCATTCTTCAGAATGATATCTAACCACAAGGATTTTACTCCTTCATTATGTACACTATCATGTATGGAACGACATTTCATTACTTGTCTGACATACAAGAGTATACCTCCTCCTATCCTTGCCTTCCTTTGATAAGCATGCATGTTGTAGCCTGTCAATTCAAATTCTTGCAAGTTGTCTCCAAAAATGCTTTCATTAACCCATGCCTCTGTTATGCATACCAAATCTAGCTTTTCAGACAACATATATGCATGTAGTTCCCCAATTTTATTTCTAACACTTCTGGCATTGACATAAAAACATGATAAACCATTCCTTCCCTTGCTTGCAAGACTTCTCTCTGTATCAGCTACATCCCCCCATGACCTGCCTAGTTTCCCTGTTTCCTATTGAGAGCCTCCTCGTGCCTATTGCTGAGCAATTCAACTCATCTCTTGCTCAAATGTAACCCGTCCAATGCAAACATTTCAGTCCTCCCCCAGAAATACCCCCACAAATCCAAGAACCCCACCCCAAGTAACTTGCAAATATTGGCCACCCTGGTATTCAGCCCAATGGCCCTCGAGTACCACTCTATGCTTGTGTTTACCATAGGGAGGATGGATGTTACCATTCCTTGTTTCCTACTTCCTGCTAACCTACCTATCAAAGCCCTATACTCTGTCCCAATGGCGCTACCTGTGCGATGGCGCTGACCCTGGTGTCACCACACCGTGCGGTGTCAGTGGCTCTGATGTCACATCACCGTGCGGTGACACTGGCTCTGATGTCACCATCCAGTACAGTGTCACTGGCTCTGATGTCACATCACCGTGCGGTGACACTGGCTCTGATGTCACCATCCAGTACAGTGTCACTGGCTCTGATGTCACCGCACCGTGCCGTGTCAGTGGCTCTGATGTCATCGGACCGTGCCGTGTTACTGGCTCTGATGTCGCCGCTCCACATGGTGTCACTGGTGCCGAGGTCTCCGACTATAAGGTGCCAATACTGCCGATGTCGACGAGTGCCCTTGTGTCGGAGTTGGAGCGGCGGTAGGGCGGGATACCCCACCGTCTGACGGTCAGGACCAGGCCGGCCACCAGCGCGCCGCACGCCGCCAAAATGGCCAGCTCGAGCGCCACTCTCTGCACACTGCTGAACAGGCCGTCACCGCTCTGTCCGACACGCGTCCTGGTGGTGTCACCGTCTCCAGTCTGGCTCAAGGCCACGTGCCCATTTCCGGTCTGTCCTGCCGTGACGTCATTGTCTGGGCTGTGACGGCCGGCAGTGCTGTTGGCGCTGTCGGCCGCCTCGTCGTCTCCGACGCAGCTGGCGGCGACGGCGACGTTGCACAGGTAGCGCTTCTCGCCGTCGGGCACGCTCCTGCGAGCGGTCAGCGCGCTCGCCCAGCCGACCGGCAGCCGGCGGCAGGCGAAGCGTAGCCGCCGCAGCCGCTCGCCGCCGTCGGGCCGGTCGAGCAGCACGAGTGCGGCCGACGGCGGCGCGCCAAACGTCACGCCGTCCAGACTGGTGCGGTTGCCGCCGCGCACCGACGCGAGCGGCATTGGCGCCGCCGCCGCCACCGTGCAGTTGGTGAGGCTCACGTCGCCGGTCACCTGCACGTGCAGCGAGCCAGTCGCCAGGAAGCCGAAGGTGGTGTTGGCGATGGTGACTACGCCGTCGCCGACCACCGACAGGCCGCCAGCGCCCACCTCGCCCACCGTGGAAGATGTGATCTGCGTGCGCAGAGCCGGATGTTAGTGGGCGAGGCAGCGGTGAGACCGGGCGGGCCGTAGTGATCGGTCTGGACACCCCGGCAGAACTTTTGTTAGAAGATCAAGGACTTTATATTGTCGCTGCCTCCGGCACCATCGCCCCCCCCGCACCTCCCCGCCACCCCACTATATACTGCACTTCCTCAAACACCCCACCATTCTCCCGACACCACTGCCATCTCATTCACCCATATCTCCCTTTCCCTCCCCTCCATCCTTATCCCTCTCCCTCTCAATTTTCCTCCCTATCTCACTCTTCTTCCTCCCTCACTCTCTCTGTCCCCTCCAGTGTCCGGGTCAGTGGCTGTCGACACTGACCGACACCAGCTCCTGGTCCGAGTCCATGCTGACGCGGAGCGCGCCTGCCATCAGCACGCCGACGCTGCTGTCGGCGATGCGCAGGCCGAAGTTGCCGTGGTGGATGTGGCGTCGGTGGCTGAGGTGCAGCCGGCCCGTCTGCGGCCCCTCCACCACGCCCACACGGCTCCGTGTCACGTACACGTAGCGCACCTGCGGCATGGCGGACGTCAGACGGTGTGGCGGCGGGCCGGGCTGGCCAGACGCACCGGCTGGTGGGGACCAGCCGGCCGGCCCGTGTTGGCTGGAGGGGACCAGCCGGCCGGACCGTGTTGGCTGGAGGGGACCAGCCGGCCGGCCCGTGTTGGTTGGAGGGGACCAGCCGGCCGGACCGTGTTGGCTGGAGGGGACCAGCCGGCCGGACCGTGTTGGTTGGAGGGGACCAGCCGGCCGGTCCGTGTTGGCTGGAGGGGACCAGTCGGCCGGCCCGTGTTGGCTGGAGGGGACCAGTCGGCCGGCCCGTGTTGGCTGGTGGGGACCAGCCGGCCGGACCGTGTTGGCTGGAGGGCACCAGCCGGCCGGCCCGTGTTGGCTGGAGGGGACCAGCCGGCCGGCCCGTGTTGGTTGGAGGGGTACCAGCCGGCCGGCCCGTGTTGGCTGGAGGGGACCAGCCGGCCGGCCCGTGTTGGCTGGTGGGGACCAGCCGGCCGGTCCGTGTTGGCTGGAGGGCACCAGCCGGCCGGCCCGTGTTGGTTGGAGGGGACCAGCCGGCCGGCCCGTGTTGGCTGGAGGGGACCAGTCGGCCGGACCGTGTTGGCTGGAGGGCACCAGCCGGCCGGCCCGTGTTGGTTGGAGGGGTACCAGCCGGCCGGCCCGTGTTGGCTGGAGGGGACCAGCCGGCCGGCCCGTGTTGGTTGGAGGGGACCAGCCGGCCGGCCCGTGTTGGCTGGAGGGGACCAGTCGGCCGGCCCGTGTTGGCTGGAGGGCACCAGCCGGCCGCCCGTGTTGGTTGGAGGGTACCAGCCGGCCGGCCCGTGTTGGCTGGAGGGGACCAGCCGGCCGGCCCGTGTTGGTTGGAGGGGACCAGCCGGCCGGCCCGTGTTGGCTGGAGGGGACCAGTCGGCCGGCCCGTGTTGGCTGGTGACCACCAGCCGGCCGGCCCGTGTTGGCTGGTGGCCACCAGCCGGCCGGCCCGTGTTGGCTGGTGGCCACCAGCCGGCCGGCCCGTGTTGGCTGGTGGCCACCAGCCGGCCGGCCCGTGTTGGCTGGTGGCCACCAGCCGGCCGGCCCGTGTTGGCTGGTGGCCACCAGCACGGCCGGCTCGTGTTGGCTGGAGGGGACCAGCCGGCCGGCCCGTGTTGGCTGGTGGTCACCAGCCGGCCGATCCGTGTTGGCTGGTGGCCACCAGCCGGCCGGCCCGTGTTGGCTGGTGGCCACCAGCCGGCTGGCCCGTGTTGGCTGGTGGCCACCAGCACGGCCGGCTCGTGTTGGCTGGAGGGGACCAGCCGGCCGGCCCGTGTTGGCTGGTGGCCACCAGCACGGCCGACTGTCGTGTGGGTGCCGTTCGGCCCGGTAGCAGTTGGTGCCGCGTTATGTGTGGCTGATGAAGCGGTGTTAAGCTAATGAGGCTATTTTTGTGGTGTGTGAGGTGTTGAGGCCAGTACAGTAGGATGTCACAATTCGACATTGAAAGATGTCGCTATACATATCGTTTAAAAATGGGTGCTGGATGACCGACGCAGTCGATGCGCCCCTAAACTCCAATAACCAACCAACATATCGTTTAAGTTCTTCAAGCTCAATTGTGCGTCATTAGCGTACTCATCAGTGGTTTTTCTTTCTTTTTATTTTGAAGATACCTAACGGGGATACCTATATTAGCGATCACGCTAACAATATTATACTAGCAGCGAAGGGTATGGTATAACAGATCACATCGTTAGTAATTGTTTCACCTAAAATTGTGTTACGAGATGTTGGGTATCACAATTCACAATGCTGAGCCTAAGCATAATACTTATACATGAGATGCTGTCAGAAAAGAGGAATGGGGACTTCATGAGCGCACATCAAGAAACACGATATCGATTCATCTTTGAGAGGAGGATGTCTATTCAGTGTTCAGGAAGTGGCATATTCCACGCCATTTACAGAATAATCGATAACTGCGATGAAGCGGACATACAAACAGCCCACTGCCTAAGTAGCCAAGTTCATGTTTCACTATCCCAGCTGGTTGGTTATTGGTTTTACGACACGTCGACCGTTGAGTCATGTAGCGTCGCCAATCTCTCACGCCGATTGGTCGCGGGCGAAGAGTAGCGACAGGTGAGACTCGAACCCACAACCTTTCGATTGTGAGACAAGCATCTTACCCCCAGACCACTCGTCCCCGATATTCCAGTTGGGCGAAACATTCGCATAGTGTCGTATCAGCCAGGGTAGTGTATCTGGGTCTAGCATATTGCACACATGCGTAGATGTGGTTAGTGGATTCAATGCCTGCGCCAGAGTGGCGCCTGGGTCTGAGTGAGCCGTACCTGGTCCACATCGGCGAAGGCGTCGCGATGGATGACGTCTATTGTGACGCCGCTCAGACGCAGCCCCACCGTCTGGCTGTGAGAGAAGACACCTTGCGGCAGAAACGGCAAACTGCAGTTCTCAATGCCGATACCTGGCGGCGGAGTAGTGCTGTGTGATTTCAGTGCGGAGGAGAAGGGGAACCAGTATGTTACATTAATTGTAGGCAGGTGCGTGGTGGCTTTTGCGTAAAGCGTTCCCGGTTCTCTTGCTTGCTTTGGCTCCGCCTATCTTGGATGCGAAATTTGGTAAATTTAAAACAATATCTGTCAAGTCTCATAAATTGGGATGATACACACCATGTCAGTCCGGCCTTTTGCGTCTCTGGGTCCCTGGTTTCCCCTCAAGACGTGCAAATCCGTCGTCTTTTACTAAAGACTAACTCCCGCATCCTGGTGTATTTCCATTCCACGTTCGGTTTAGACCGTGCGGCGATGTCCAGTTACACACAGTTGGATCTTGCCACTAGCAACACATGGCCAGAATCTGCCGCTTCGCATTGGTCCCACTCTGGTCTGTCCCTGATCTGGCTTAGTCTATGACCCTTATGACGTCATCTTGGCCGCGGCGCCCGATCTCGGCGACGTTTCCGTCTGATACGCGGTATCTTCGGCACTCGAGCGCAGATTGCACCGTGAAGTGGTGTAATTTTGCGCCTGACTTTGGTTGCCCTGTCTGCAGTCATCAGTTGTGTTGGCGTGGCCATGACAAGTATCCCCGTGTAATTAAGTGTGTATTATTCAGCAACCTGCAGCAACGCTGTTTCAATATGACGTAAATGACTGGAGTCGCATTGGCTCCAGGGTTTGGACAAGCAGTCGGAAAGCAAATATGTAATGTGCAGTGGCATGCCAAAAGCCAGGAATTAACTATTGACGTTACATCGCATCACTGTACATTGCATGGTTCTTCATGCTGTTAATCAAATGAACCTTTCAGTATTTTTTTCCGTTCCAATCATGATCGCAATGGGTAATATTTATATTAATTTATGGAATTTGTCCCTGATAGTATTAACAGGTCAGTCGGTGTAAAAGCAGCAGGGCATTTGGGGACTATTGAGTCGGGCGAGTAACATCAATTTAGTTTCTTGATGTATTTGCGCGAGATTATTTGTTTTTGTACTTGCAAAGGGTGCATGTGGTTAGGCTTTCGCCGCCCGTATACAATTACTAGTGCCAGTACCGTCCCAATACAATTAGGTGTGTGGTTTGTGACATGCACGTGCTATTACAAGCATGAATAGGGAAGTCGAGGTGCGAGGATGGTATTCGGCTTCGGAATAATCTGGTTCAAGCGTGCTATTTGCTGCCATATGCCATTTCTGTGGAATCATCGATGCGGTCGTTATGGGAGGAGAGAAAACGTGCAAGCCCGGCTAGCATCAGTTCAGAGTAGCCCGGCTAGTTTCTGTTCAGTATCAGTTCAGAGCAGCTGCGTGGACTCGGTAGCGTCTGAGGTAACGTCTCCCGGAGACGGGTACCTGCCCCCTCCTGGCTGTGCTCACCTATCCTGAAGACGGAAGTCTGCCCCCTCCCGGTTGCGGTGCTCACCTATCCTGGATACGGACTCCCGCTCCCTCCTGGCTGCGGTGCTCACCTATCCTGGAGACGGGCACCTTTCTCCTTGCTGCTGTGCTTACGTATCCTGCACCTGCCTCATCCTGGCTGCGACGCTCACATGTCCTGAAGACGGGCACCTGTCCCCTCCTGGCTGCGATGCTCACTTATCCTGAAGACGGAGGCGTGCGTCCGCCTCGCGGTTGCGGGTGGGTGCTTACCAACAAACTCGAATCTTTTATCGGGTCGGAATTCCGCGTCAAAACTGAGCCGGCCGATTTGCCAGAAGTCGACGGCCACCGACTGGTACCGCCGCAGGGCCCGCAGGAAGCCGGCTCGTACCTCGACGCTGCCGGCGCCCTCCAGGCTGACGTACAGCACGCGACTGCTGAAGTTGAGCGCCGCCTCGCCGTCCAGCACCAGGGACTGTGGAGCACGCTCAGTGTGGCGTCACGTCACAGGCTGTGAGGCACACACACAGGGATTGCCGTCCAGATGGCTCAGCCGTCCAACACCAGGGACTGTGGAGCACGCTCAGTGTGGCGTCACGTCACAGGCTGTGAGGCACACACACAGGGATTGCCGTCCAGATGGCTCAGCCGTCCAGCACCAGGGACTGTGGAGCACGCTCAGTGTGGCGTCACGTCACAGGCTGTGAGGCACACACACAGGGATTGCCGTCCAGATGGCTCAGCCGTCCAGCACCAGAGACTGTGGAGCACGCTCAGTGTGGCGTCACGTCACAGGCTGTGAGGCACACACACAGGGATTGCCGTCCAGATGGCTCAGCCGTCCAGCACCAGGGACTGTGGAGCACGCTCAGTGTGGCGTCACGTCACAGGCTGTGAGGCACACACACGGGATTGCCGTCCAGATGGCTCAGCCGTCCAACACCAGGGACTGTGGAGCACGCTCAGTGTGGCGTCACGTCACAGGCTGTGAGGCACACACAGGGATTGCCGTCCAGATGGCTCAGCCGTCCAACACCAGAGACTGGAGCACGCTCAGTGTGGCGTCACGTCACAGGCTGTGAGGCACACACACAGGGATTGCCGTCCAGATCGCTCAGCCGTCCAGCACCAGGGACTGTGGAGCACGCTCAGTGTGGCGTCACGTCACAGGCTGTGAGGAACACACACAGGGATTGCCGTCCAGATGGCTCAGCCGTCCAGCACCAGGGACTGTGGAGCACGCTCAGTGTGGCGTCACGTCACAGGCTGTGAGGCACACACACAGGGATCGCCGTCCAGATGGCTCAGTTCATGGATGATAGGCCGCACAGAGTGCCAACTATTCCCCGCTGTCCTGCGAAGACGTAGTTCAAGCTATTGCCATGTTGACATGTTCTGTCTGTTGTCGGATATATGTACGGTTCGTTATCCGGTGTGTATGTGCGGTCACTGGTCACGTGAATATATACGGTCCGACGTCAAGTGAACATGTACGGCCCTTGACGTGCAAGATGTATCATTGCTATCGTGCGTGTTGTTGGCCATCGTCAAACAGAATGCGAGCTTCGCGGTGGTGTTGTCTGTCACCCATGTACTAAAAAATCTCAGTTACCCCAACCCACTGACCTGGTTGCCCGAGAGGCGGCACAACAGGTGGTATATGCGGCCCTGCTCTGAGCACACACACAGCTGGCAGCTGGGGCCGACTGCGGCGGCTGCCAGTCCCACCAGCAGCAGCGGCAGCAGCAGCGACAGCATCACCAGCAGCGGCGGCGGCGGCGGCTGGAACAGAGTCGCTGCGCCTGACCGCGCGGCAGCCATGTTGTGACGCCGCCGGAGGTCTGACGACACTGTGGCCCTGCCCTGGCGCTCCGCCGGAGGTCTGACGACACTGTGGCCCTGCCCTGCCCTGGCGCTCCGCCGGAGGTCTGACGACACTGTGGCCCTGCCCTGCCCTGGCGCTCCGCCGGAGGTTTGACGACACTGTGGCCCTGCCCTACCCTGGCGCTTCGCCGGAGGTTTGACGACACTGGCCCTGCCCTACCCTGGCGCTCCGCCGGAGGTCTGACGACACTGGCCCTGCCCTACCCTGGCGCTCCGCCGGAGGTTTGACGACACTGGCCCTGCCCTACCCTGGCGTTCCGCCGGAGGTCTGACGACACTGGCCCTGCCCTACCCTGGCGCTCCGCCGGAGGTCTGACGACACTGTGGCTCTGTTCTTCTCTGGCGCTCCGCCGAATGTCTGATGACACTGTGGGGTGACGCCCTGGCCCCCCGAGGAGTTCTGATGACACTATGGGGTGACGCCCTGGCGCTCCGCCGGATGTCTGATGACACTGGGGTGGCACTCTGGCTCCCCGCGAAGGTCTAATGACACTGAGGTGACGCTCTGGCGCTCCGCCGGATGCGGCGGTGATAGTGCACAGCGTCCGGCAAAGTGTGGCGCTGACACGTCCCCAGTGAGGGGGGGATGACGAACACATGACTTATGATAGGGGACGCGTGGCTCCTGGTGGTGAGACGGGCACGTGGCTTCTGGTGGGGACGGGCACGCGACTCCCGGTGGTAGGACAGACACTTGGCTCCCGGCGGTGGGACGGATACGTGGCTCCCGGTGGTAGGACAGACGTGGCTTCCGGTGGTAGGACAGACACGTGGCTCCCGGTGGTAGGACAGACACGTGGCTCCCGGCGGTGGGACGGATACGTGGCTCCCGGTGGGAGATGGACGTGTGATCCGTGGTGGAAAAGGACACGCGTCCGGTGAGGAGACGGACACCTGGTTCTTGGTGGTGGGACGAACACGTGGTTCCTGGAGACACGAGGCCCCCGGTGGCGGGATGGTCACGTGATTTCCGGTGGTGGGGCGGGCACGTAGCCACTGGTGACACGTGTCTCCCTGTGTGACTTGCACTTTCTTGCACCATTGGAACTTGCACTTGGCTTCCAAAGGTGGGACGAATGCGTGGCCCATCCCCGTCCTTTTCTCAACGTTGTACGCCTTAGCACCGCTCGCCCCACACAACTGGATTATATCCCAGATAATGGCAGGTTGATATGATATCAAGATCGGAGCGATGTCGATGTCCCACGTCGTCTGATCTGATCCTGCCCCGCTCCCGTGCCCTCAAGGCGTATCCGGAGCGATGTTTGTGTCCCAGGCCGCCTGATCTGACCCTGTCCCGCTGTCGTGCCCTCAGGGCGTATCCGGGGCGATGACGGTGCTGATGAGGGACGCCATCCGACCCACTCTGATGCAGTCGCTGCAGGGCACGCCCGTTTTCGTGCACGCCGGGCCGTTCGCCAACATCGCGCACGGAAACTCTAGCGTACTGGCCGATCAGATCGCGCTCAAGCTGGTCGGCGGGCGCGGCTTCGTGGTGACCGAGGCCGGCTTCGGCGCCGACATCGGTGAGCGAGCACGTGCAGGGGAGGGGGGGGGGGGGGCACAGGTGGCGTCATGTCACTCACGAGCTCAAACTGAGATATAAGCTCCAACATGTTTCGTTTGCATCATTTTGTCACCTTTTTATGGGCGCTAAATGATCATGAGCTTTGGTAGAAGCTCCTAAATCCCAAACAACTGACCTTTTTAACCAGAATATATGTAACAAGAAATTATGTTCACTGATAGCGTTCCATGTTTCAAGTCATCGGGTTGGGTTCTTCATATGAGCTGAGGCATTCCGAGAGTACACGTATCCAAGGTGCTATGGACACGTGGTGATTGTGCACGCTGATTTACTTACCGATGGTCCCCAAGTTGTATTGCATGTTGTTTTTTGTTGTTTTTTGCTAGCATTTTGAAATATAACGTTTTTTCTGAAGTTTCTCAAGAAGGAGGAACCATTAGGCCGTTGGTGTCAAGCATTACCTTGTGAACACAATCTGTTTCGGAGCTTGTCACCTTCAGCAGTATGGCATTTCCTGGTACTTTGCCTTGAATTCATCCATCACCTTGACCTTTGTATGTGTAATGGTGTTAGTTTGGTCTTCAGTTTACAGATTATCAATACTAAAGTGCAAAATCGCATTTCTTTCACGACTGGAGTCATACAGCTATGACACAGCCTGGGTGAGCGCACCCCGACGTTGACCTATTTGACCTTGCCTGAAAGGTCAGCCACAAAGGTAGACAAAATGTTGGAAGCGATCCTGAGAGTTCATCGGTTGAGCTACATAATGCTTACCACATCTGTAGCTGAGAACAAAGTTGAGTGGGGTCTAATTGACCCCCCCCCCCCCCACTACTGCGAGGGAGTAGGAAATTGTACCGCACTGCGAGGGTTAAGCCTTCGTTCTTCGGTAGTACAACCAAAAGAACCCATTATAATGCCATTCGGTTTATGACAGTGAGAAGTATGCAGCGTGTGCCAGCGTCTGACTGCCAAATATCTGCTGCAGAGACGTAGTGACCTCTGCTTGGGACGTCCCCCCTCCTCGACAGCGAATGTGTGGTGAAGTCGGTCTCGTTGGCGGCGTGAAGAGTCTAGAGGACCAGCGACGCGATAACTCTGTTCCAAAGTACAGCGGAACTTTTCGTTATATTTGAACTAATTGAAGACGGCAAAATTATTCTCAACCAGCTCGTTCCAACGTATGGATGATGGACAAGCGTACAGCCGAAAGTTTATAAGTACTGGCAGTTAATTTAGACGCAACTGCCAGCACCACAGACAGCAGTCTAGCGTGCGAGAGAGCTCAATCTCTTCTGACCTCCCTAGTCGAGTTTCCTCGACTATATATAATGGTCGTCCAGACGGGGGGCGTAAACTGGTATGTCGGCCTTATCTACTCCGGATACAGGGGCGCCGTTTGGTCAGCGGCCGTCGGCTCGGGTACCAGCATAGCCCATAACATTTGATAAGCATTTCCTGCCTGCAGTTGACAGTGGCATTCCTAAGCTGTCTAGTCAGGATGCAGAGTCGTCGCTGTACGGTTCCGATCGCCAACATAACCCATAACATTCATGTCAGCATTCGTTGCGTTCGTCGTCGGTGGCTCAAGTATCGGCCGTAAGTCATAACATGCATTAAGACGCGTCCAGCCGCCGTCAACAGTGGTGGCATGATTCACGCGACACGCGACGTAATATAACTGCGTATTCTAACGATGAGGGCCGAACGGTATAATTATATCCAACATTGTTACAAATGACCTTCTGACGGGGCACGCCGACTTCCAGGCATGGAGAAGTTCTTCAACATCAAGTGTCGTGCGTCGGGCCTGACTCCGGATGCCGCAGTGCTGGTGACCACCATCCGAGCGCTCAAGATGCATGGAGGAGGCCCGGCCGTCACGGCCGGTATGCCCCTGGACCCGGCCTACATAGAGGTGAGGTTCATGTCCATACAGAGGTGAGGCTCCGGCCCACACAGAGGTGAGGATCCTGCCCACACAGGTGAGGCTCCGGCCTACACAGAGGTGAGGATCCGGCCAACACAGAGGTGAGGCTGGGGGCGAGTGGTCTAGGAGTAAGATGCTCGCGTCACAATCGAAAGGTTGTGGGTTCGAGTCTCACCTGTCGCTACTCTTCGCCCGCGACCAATCGGCGTGAGAGATTGGCGGCGCTACATGACTCAACGGTCGACGTGTCGTAAAACCAATAACCAACAGAGGTGAGGTTCCTGCCCACACAGAGGTGAGGATCCCGCCCACACAGAGGTCGGGCTCCTGCCCACACAGAGGTGAGGCTCCTGCCCACACAGAGGTGAGGCTCCTGCCCACACAGAGGTGAGGATCCTGCCCACACAGAGGTGAGGCCCTTCAGCCCAAATAATCAATCAAACAGAGGTGAGGCTCCGGCGGCCCACACAGAGGTGAGGATCCGGCCTACACAGAAGTGAGGACCCTGGCCACACAGGTGAGGCTTTTTCCCACACAGAGGTGAGGCCTCTGCCCACACAGACGTGAGGCCCCTGCTCATACAGAGGTGAGGCTCCGGCCTACACAGAGGTGATGCTGTGGTCTACACATAGTGGAATTCCCACGCACACGCAGAGGTGAGACTGGTCTATTCACAGGTGAAACTCTGACATAAGGTACGGATATCTGGTTCCAACTGGGAGTCGCAAGACTTCTGTGACTTGTGTGATGTCTAGGGACGTCGTCTGAACCGCGGATATTTGGCTGTAAAGAGCTGCTGTTTTAGCCTTCTATTAACTGGACGTAAGCAACGGGCAGTGAGCGGCAGTCGGGACACCTGCGACTCTCGTGCCAGACCGGCGTACGAAAACTCAAGCTGACTGCCGCAGGGCAGCCTAACAATCCACTCCCGTCGACAACTGCTCAGTGACTGCCGCGACTACCGCTGCGAACGGCGAGTCGCAACTGAAGTGAACCTGAGGGCTCCACCTCGACAGGCCGGTGGTCGCACCCTGTTACCCCCAGGCAGCAGCGTCCTGAGGGCTTCACCTCGGTAGGCCGGTGGCCGCACCCTGTTACCCTTTGGCAGCAGCGTCCTGAGGGCTTCACCTCGGTAGACCGGTGGCCGCACCCTGTTACCCCCAGACAGCAGCGTCCTGAGGGCTTCACCTCGGTAGACCGGTGGCCGCACCCTGTTACCCCCAGACAGCAGCGTCCTGAGGGCATCACCTCCGTAGACCTGTGGCCGCACCCTGTTACCCTCTGGCAGCAGCGTCCTGAGGGCATCACCTCCGTAGACCTGTGGCCGCACCCTGTTACCCTCTGGCAGCAGCGTCCTGGGGGCTTCACCTCAGTAGGCCGGTGGCCGCACCCTGTTACCCCCAGACAGCAGCGTCCTGAGGGCATCACCTCGGTAGGCCGGTTGCGCACCCTGTTACCTTTTGGCAGCAGCGTCCTGAGGGCTTCACCTCGGTAGACCGGTGGCCGCACCCTGTTACCCCCAGACAGCAGCGTCCTGAGGGCATCACCTCGGTAGGCCGGTGGCCGCACCCTGTTACCCTCAGACAGCAGCATCCTGAGGGCTTCACCTCGGTAGACCGGTGGCCGCTTAAATGCGTCATTGCTTGAAGTGCACAAGAACTGGTTTGGAAAATTTGGACACCACTGGCATGCATAGCCGAAAGCGCTACTTTGGCACACCAAGGGCATAGGTGCCGCTGTATTGTAAACAGAGATACTCACATATGATACTCACACACAGCCAAGTCTCTCTCGTTACGGGTTTTCCGTGCAGTTGGAGACTGAAGCAACTGTATGACCATCGCAGTCGATGCGCCCCGAGGCCCGGAGACTGTAACAAGTGATTTGTAGCAAGTGGGGAATGCATGGACAGCCGATTCTGATGTTGGATAGGATCTGGAGGCTGTAGGTTCCTGTGTGTGGAATGTGGCTGTATCCCTGGGTGGAGAATATAATATTGCAGGTATTGCAGATGTAGCATCAACCTTGAATACTGCAACACCCACATTGGCAACTGCAGCACCAACTTTTCCCAAATTTACATTGCTTCTCCCAATATGGAACACCAGCATTTCTCGTTTCATAACGCGAATAGTACCATTTGCAAGACCAACTTGGTTGGTGATATCCATCCATGACTGTACCAATATATGGTATTGATCTAAGGAAGTATGTGTGGAATGGTTACACAATGAATTGGGTGTATTTGGTCGGATCTCACCAATTGAGTCCAAATTAGTTAACCAAGTGTGAAGAAAACCTGCTAAAAAAATTGTGGGAATAACCTGCATTATGTCAAGCTGTAATACACCCTTCCCAACTTCCACGATCCGGTGAGTTATATCTAGCTTAAAATGAAAACACTGCATGATTTAAATTAAATCCAGGTTAATGAAATTAAATTAAATTGATTGAATTGAATACAAATTAGATCCAGGTGCTTTTCATGTCAATATATTCAAATTGGGTTCTTTATGCATGCTATCTTCACCCCGGAATCACACTCACACCCTCTTGCACCATCTTTTATGAGGTAATTTTCCACTCTGACACACTGGCATAGCATGAACTTTGGGACATTGCCGGGCAGACACGACACGGCGATGACGCAGTCAGCTGGCAGACAGTCTCTGAAGTACAGAACAAAGCCGGGCAGACACGACACGGCAGAACATTGCCGGGCAGACACGACACGGCGATGACGCAGTCAGCTGGCAGACAGTCTCTGAAGTACAGAACAAAGCCTGTACCCCCAGAGGGAGGGACGGCCGACCACACCCGGGTGACAGGCGAACTCGCCGACTAAGGATAACACCGGATACAGCGCGGCTCATATGCCGCGCGACCGGCCACGGCCAGCCTTGTATCGTGTCCCAGCTATTCAGAACACACTCACGTAGGTCAGGATATAATTGTATAATTTTGCTACCTCATTTGTTACCAAGGCGACAGCCGAAAGTCGGCTTCGGCGCAGTAAACAGAGGCGAGGTTGAGGCCTGTGTTGAGGTGAGGTTGTCGAATTGTACAAAGGTGATGAACATGGACCGAACACACTGTGGGACTGATATGACCTACGCCACACAAATGCTGCAGAAATTTAGCATGGGGCCAGCTGTATGACCAAAAGCAGCCAGTGCACCCAAGCGCCCCAATAGCACATGAACATTGACTGGAAAGAGTGACATAAACGCCATTTCCTCACCACCTTTGGCTGCGGTCCTCCATTCATGGCGATGAACGTGAACATAGGTGAGATGTCGCGTGTACAGGGGTAAGAAATAAAATACAGCTGTGAAACAGTAGCATGTACAGTTGCCACTGCCCAACTACTCTTATTTGACATGAAGTTGAACCAGTCCGACCTCGTAAACACATACGGCTATTTGTTGCATTTCTCAATGTTGTGAGCAGTTTGGCACATTGTTTGGAGCGGCTCTCGTTAACGTTATAGCAGCTCATTTGGCTGCGTGAGAAAATTTGGCTCTTGTCAGTGACGAGACACGACCTTCACGTGAGCACGTGGACATTTAGTGTGAAGTGTGCGCGCGCGCTTCGGTGGACGTCTCTTCCGGACGCGCCGTGCCCGCCGGCGAGATACGGTATCTGGCCGCTGCGAGGTGAGCAGATGGCGACCGGCTGTCGGCCAGCAGCGGTCAGTGCTCGTCTCGCAGTCGACTCGTCCGCTCGGCACGCGACCATGGCGCGCCTCCTGCTGCTGTCTGCGTGCGCGCTGCTGGCCGCGCCCGCCTGCCAGGCGCTCAGCTGCTACCAGTGCTCGGACGTGGCCGGCACGGATCTGGACCACCCGCTGCTGCACTCGGTGGGCGCAGTCGTGCACAAGTGCTCCGACTTCGATCCGGACGACTCGCGCTTCAAGGTGCCCGAGTGCCTGAGGCCGTTCGACACAACGTGCGCCAAGTCGACGATCGGCGGCCAGGAGATCCGCGGCTGCTTCGACCAGACGCAGGATGAGGGCTGCGAGTCGTCCGACCAGTTCACACTGTGCGTCTGCAAGGGCGACTATTGCAACGGCGCCGGCCTGGCGTCGCCGGCGTTGCTGCTGCTGCCGGCCGCGCTGCTGGCCCGACTGGTCTGCGGGTAGACTCTGGAGCGAGCTGGCTGTGGTGCGGAGGCCGGTGTGCGTGTGCGTGAGTTTGCTTCGACGGCTGACTTTGCCTGCTGCTCTGACTACGCCGCGCCGGTCTGGTGGGATCGGCGCTGCCGCCTCGGCTCGCCATGCGTGCCGACCGGACCGCGCTGAAACCTGCCACACAGCAGGACCAGTCCGGTCACGCAGCGTCACTGAAACCCGCCACACAGCAGGACCAGTCCGGTCACGCAGCGTCACTGAAACCCGCCACACAGTAGGACCGATCCGGTCACGCAGCGTCACTGAAACCCGCCACACAGCAGGACCAGTCCGGTCACGCAGCGTCACTGAAACCCGCCACACAGCAGGACCAGTCCGGTCACGCAGCGTCACTGAAACCCGCCACACAGCAGGACCAGTCCGGTCACGCAGCGTCACTGAAACCCGCCACACAGCAGGACCAGTCCGGTCGCGCAGCATCACGTGGTCTGGTATCAACTCGGCGGCCGTCTGCCAGCTGGATGTCACGACAGCCAACAATGGAACACCAGGCACCGTCTGCGCCGTCTGCACCGCTGGCGCGTCATCTCCGCAGGATGGCCAGCACATTCTGCAGCACCGTCAGCTCGCATGTTATACGTCCGGTCACGTCATTCTGAAAACAGCTTGAAGGAAGAGGAGTGGTAGTTTCCTTTTAAGAAATGTGTGGCAGCAACTGGCGGTGGGTTGTGTTACGAAGTGTGGCAGCAACTGGCGGTGGGTTGTGTTACGAAATGTAGCGTTGGACTGGCTGTCGTGGGTCCGGTTGGCTGGTAGTCGGCAAGGCAAGGTGTGCGCGTGCGTTGGTAATGCGTCGGTGTTCTGTGAATTGTTCGATACAGCTCACAACTAAATAATTAATTGAATAAGTGGCTCTTGATTGGGTTGAATGATCATTGAAATTGCTACTGACTTGTCAGGAATAGGAATGGAAATGAATTGAATACCTTGATGTGTGAATCTATGTGTATCTGTGTGGTAACAAATATTTTGAATATAGTAGCTGAATGCTTGTGTTGGTTATAAGCTAGTTCCCATGCACAAAATTAATAAAGCAACTCTGATTATGTTGGTTATAAACTAGTTACTGTACACTTAATGAGGCAACCTACCAGAGACCTCGAGTAGATACCCCTCTTGGTTGGGAGCACAATTCTGTCTTTCGATGTAAATATCTGACAGTATGGTAAGACCCGTACACAGGTAAATTGTAAAGCCACCTAGCTTCGTGTTCCGTTTCATTCCTTCCGACAAAAAAAACTAGTAGCTCGATTCCGGAAGCAGTAAATGTATGTACCAGAGGATACCATTGCCGGGCATACCATTGCTGGTCACCGCAAATCACATGTACGTTCTAGAGGATATGACCGGGCATACCATTGCTGGACACCGCAAATCACATGTACGTTCTAGAGGATATGACCGGGCATACCATTGCTGGACACCGCAAATCACATGTACGTTCTAGAGGATATGACCGGGCATACCATTGCTGGACACCGCAAATAATCAGTGCCAAGCTTATGACACTGATACTCCACTGTACGTATTATCAAAACATATTGGCAACACGTCATTTATGCCGGTCGTAGGTGTAACCATAGCGAGAAGTGGCAATGACACTCTACTACTGGAATACAGTGTTAAGGGCCCAATATTTCCGCTATCTCTTTCATCTTGTTGCGTGAGTATTGTGATAAATTCGTGCTCATATATTATATTTGACGACACACACGATATGTCGGACAGCTATGGGTATACGGGCACCCAAAAAAAAGACAGCACTATGCCGCACCTCTTATAATTTACGCTTCCCTACTGCAACGGGGAAAGGAAGACAGTTCAAATTATGCGAGATACTAAGTTGAAACAAGAGAAACATACAAGGGCGGTTTGAGACCCGAAATATGACAGTTTAAGGGGAAAAAACAGGAACCATCACGAACCGTTATTGTGACATTGCCGGCGATTTGTAGTGTTTGACGCTTGGATAATCTGTGGTCAAGTGCACACTGGTGTTCATGCGGTCGGCAGGCCAGAATAACCCATATTGCGTTCAATTCGATGGCTGAGCTTTGTGTCTCAACCCCCACACCGTCACCTTGACTACATTGCTGACGCGTCGAACTAGCGGTCAAATAATGGCCGACACGCGGAGGAGATGTTCACAAAGACAAAGACATAAAAGATCAGTGCAACTATGAGCCACAAGGGCCCTTCTTGGTTGCACTCTGTTCAAAAGTGTTTTGGCATTGCATTGTTGTTGACGTCAAGTAAAGCGTACCTTACTTATCTATGGATAAGAGTGAAGGTAACACGCGCCCCGAATGGCCTCTGAAAATTACACGCACTGGAGGGGGGGGCGAATTCCGCCCCCTAAGATATCGGCTCCTGTTAAAGCTGGATAAACGAAATTCACAGGGTGGATGGGTACGGCAGCGAACTCTATTGGGTGCAAATTACATGACATTAGGTCAATATCTTCAAGGTAGAATGAGGTCACATTTGTCAAAATTGTCTTGTTTTGCGTGGCTTGGCTTGCCATTGTTATGGATCGCTGTGATTGTGTTCAATGCTCCGAAATGGGCATCAATGATGTTTTGAACATTACTAATGATGCAATACAGATGTCAGACCCGACATTTGACCTCAGGTCACCTATATAGCAGCACTTTATCAGGTCAGTTACCTGTTCCAGTTACCGGAACCGGGCCGCCCGCCCGACTACTTCGTCGGGCAGCTCGGCGCAATCGGCTTCGCGAAGAAAGGAGTGAAGTACATGAATAAAGTATGGAAACGCAACGACAAACAGTACAAATGACAAACAGTAGTGCATTTATGACAACATTCCAGTTGACCAAGTTTGGTTCCATTAACCTGTCATGAACTTGACCTGACTTGAACTCGGTGACCTAACATGACTGAAACTATATAGCATATCAATATACATCAAACAATTCGCTAGTGTTGCCAAGAACACTTCCCTTTTGCGGATATACGGGAAGCGCATCAGCGCCGATTTTTGTGGTCTGGCGCTACGATATTTTTTACTTTAACGGCCCCTAACTCGAGAAAAAAAAAATCCCGCCGATTTCCATTTTTCTTACTTTAAACGACGCGCCGGTCATTTCTAAGCAGATACGCCGAAAATCGCGTATATCGACCGGTAAAATCTGCAGTTATGTACGAAAAACCGGAGGGTTGGGCTGATTTCGCCCCCCCTCCAGTGTGCGTGTTAAAGGGCTAGAATTGGGAAAATGTTTTGTGACGCAAGACGCAAACGAAGCACGAATTTAAAACCTGTTTAGTTTAAACTTGTAGGTCGTATCTATAAATAAAGCCTCTGTGGCTTATCAAGTAATTTGAGAAGTCACGAACGAGACCCTGCTTTGATGATGGCGTCTGCGCAGAATGAGAAGTGAGATGGCAAACACAGTTGGTTTGTGCCTCAATCTGCAGATACTGTTGCGATGCTCTTCCGGCATGATGTGTGTGTCCATGACTGCTGGACAAGTTGGCGGGGGCACGTGTAATGCCGACAGTGGCGTTTGGCACCGTGATCACGCGGCTGGGGAGGGCACGGCACAGACCTCCCCTCTCCCCCCTCCCCCCCCCCAATTCCGGCACCGTGAGAACGCGGCTGGGAGAGGGGCACGGCACGGACCCCCATTCTGGCACCGTGAGCACGCGGCTGGGAGGGCACGGCACAGACCTCCCCCCCCACACTCCGGCACCGTGATCACGCGGCTGGGGAGGGCACGGCACAGACCTCCCCCCCCCCCCCCCCCCAATTCCGGCACCGTGAGAACGCGGCTGGGAGAGGGGCACGGCACGGACCCCCATTCTGGCACCGTGAGCACGCGGCTGGGAGGGCACGGCACAGACCCCCCCCCACACACACACCGGCACCGTGAGCACGCGGCTGGGAGGGCACGGCACAGACCCCCCCCCCCACACACACACACCGGCACCGTGAGCACGCGGCTGGGGAGGGCACGGCACAGACCCCCACCCTCCCCACACACACACACACACCGGCACCGTGAGCACGCGGCTGGGGAGGGCACGGCACAGACCCTCACCCCCACGCGATATATGCCGTTTGGCACCGTGAGCACGCGGCTGGGGGAGGGGCACGGTACAGACCCCCATTCTGGCACTGCGAGCACGCGGCTGGGAGAGTGGCCAGGCACAGACCCCCCATTCTGGCACCGCGAGCACGCGGTTGGGAGAGCGGCCCAGCACATGTCCGCACTCGATGCCTGCCGTTTGGCACCACGGCGAACACGCGGCTGGGAGAGCGGCCCAGCACATGCCCGCACTCGATGCCTGCCGTTTGGCACCGCGGCGAACACGCGGTTGGGAGAGCGGCCCAGCACATGCCCGCACTCGATGCCTGCCGTTTGGCACCACGGCGAACACGCGGCTGGGAGAGCGGCCCAGCACATGCCCGCACTCGATGCCTGCCGTTTGGCACCGCGGCGAACACGCGGCGACGGAAATGTCACGCACATTTGTGTGCAAATCACGTCGGGGTCACCAAATGTAGCGGCTTGGGTGGCTACGTTTCTTATGACGTGTCCGTATGGTGAGTCTCAAAGATCCGTAACTTGTGATCTGTATATCGAGCGGCGAGCGTGTGTGTGTGTGAGAGAGAGAGAGCGCGAGCGCGCAGTGGGGGAGGGGTAGAGTTATTTTTTGTAGGCGTGCCGGACCATAAAGGTCATTTGGGCTGCCTTTAAAGCGAGTACGTTACAAGTCTGTCTATAAAGTGAGCGTTTGCGATAGGTTGGGGACATCTCCCTAATGTCTGAATGGTTTTAATTTTACTTTACTCTTCCACAAAATAATTGGTAGTTTGGGTGGGGGTGGGAGGGGGGGGAGTTGAGAGTGGCTAGAGGTTGATTTTGCCACGGTGCCGGCTTTAGCCTACTCTTATCGAAGAGCACCGAGGGATCTTTACCGTTCGAACGAGGAGGTAATTGTTCACACCGCCTATCACGCCGGCCGCCGCGTGTTAGTTGTTAGTAGCGGGTTAGTCTAAGCATGCCACTGATCCGTTTGAAGCTCGATTATGCATCATTTATATATGACGGTGCTAGTTGCTCCTCGAAGCGGAAGCTCGACACAGTGCACCACACAGCATTGCGGATCGCCATAGGGGCATTTCGGACATCGCCAGCTGCAAGTATTTTAGCAGAAGCCCATGAACCATCACTGGCAAACAGACGCGAGAAGCTAGGTCTCCGATACGCAATAAAGCTGAGGCAGTTTCCAGCGCATCCCACATATAAATCCGTCTTTTCACACCGTCTTTTCACGCGGCCTTCCGTGGGCAGAGAGGGGAAAAACTACGACCATTCTGTGTCAGTATCCTTTTGCTACTTGAAGAGGCTCAACTCCCACTACGAGGTATCGCGAAGATGAAACACACAAATTCCGTCATGGGAACTCACCTCACCAGAAATTGATGTCTCTCTTACGAATGCCAAGAAAGGACACACCACCCCAGAGCTTTTCAGAGCAGACGCCTTGGAGCTACTATAATTGTATCGCTGTTTCTCTCGAACATACCCTAACGGGGTCGATGGAACATACCAGGACGGTCGATGGAACTGGGTGTGCATTTGCATGTCGTACAGCTACGAGATGTTTTACTTTACCACCGCACGCGTCTGTGTACACTGCTGAGCTAGTTGCGATTATAAAGGCCTTATGTTTTATTGAGGTTGGAGATGAAGCCCAACATCTTATTATAACTGATTCGTTGAGTAGCCTTAAGGCTCTTCAGTCCATTCACCCATCAAACCAGTTTGCTCAAGATATCTTAGTACGATTGACGGAATTAGGCAAAGCAGGTAAGAGGATTATCCTTTGTTGGGTACCGAGCCATACCGGTATTACCGGAAATGAGCTAGCCGACGCTGCTGCCAAGCGTGCCGCGCAGTCACGTAGGACACGAGCTTTGCCCCTCCCCGCCACAGATTACTACTCAAAGGTAGATGCTTTCCTCCAAGGAAAGTGGCAAGAAAGGTGGGATTGTCAGGTTTTAAACAAACTTCGTTCCATAAAACCAGTTCTGGCACCATGGACGTCATCGGTGAAAAAAATGTAGGCGAGAAGAGGTGATCCTGGCACGCCTGCGGATAGGGCATACATATGCAACGCATGGTTACCTTCTGCGAAGGGAGGCGAAGCCTCACTGTTACCGGTGTGGTTCACCTATGACGGTTCGACACATACTGTTTTCTTGTCCCAATTTCACGGTGGAACGCAGGCGTCACTTCGTGCCAATTTCGATACATTGTACTGCGATGTTTTAGGTGACAATTCGGAAATCGTCCAAACTTTACCGATATATATCGGCTGCTCAGTTACACGTAGTATATCCATTCAAAAAATAGACCCATGCCGCTAAGCGAAATGTTGTGAAACGCGATTATGGGCGCTACATAACCAGTAGCAGTCGATGCGCCCATAAGCCCAAATAATCAATAAATCAATAAGCATGCCATGCAGGGTTGTCAGTTGCGTTAGTACGGTATTTTGCAATTCGGCTCTTCTACGTCCGCTGTACCTCTGGGTAGCCGCTTACGTTATGAGCTGCAAGGCAAATCGGCTCATCTACGTCCGATGGCTCCTCTGGGTAGTGGTTTTACGTTATGCTAATTTTTATTTTTATTTTTGCTTATGTTTTCCTAAAGCAAGTCGGCTCATCTACTTCCGACGGCACCGCTAGGTAACCATTTATTTCTAATTGAGAAGTAAATCGGCTCATGTACGTCCGACGCCATGCGGGGATGGCTATTTACGTGTTTCCTACGAGTGTGGTCATGCATTGAGAGTTGATGTTGTGTGTTGGTGGTGTGGTGCCTACAGTGCTCCTGCTAGTTTTGTGGCATACAGATATTCAAATAGCAGTTGAAGGAGTTCTGGTTTTTGTCACCGGGAAGCGATGGAAGCGATAGGGTGATGCCCTCTCTTTGACAGAATGCCTTAAGTGGTTGTCTTTGAGAGCTAAAGCTACTACAGTCTAGCAGGACGTGGCCTATGCTTAACGTGGTGTTGCAGGTGCCGCAGTGAGGTGTTGTATATTGTTCACCCTCTAATTGAGGCTGTGTTAGTTTTGTGCAACCAGTTCTAAGTCTGGGGACGAGTGGTCTAGGGGTAAGATGCTCGTCTCACAATCGAAAGGTTGTGGGTTCGAGTCTCACCTGTCGCTACTCTTCGCCCGCGACCAATCGGCGTGAGAGATTGGCGACGCTACATGACTCAACGGTCGACGTGTCGTAAAACCGATAACCAACCAACCAACCAGTTCTAAGTCTAGTGAGGATGACCTCTTTTTGTCGGTGTGATTGATTTGACGTGTTCCATGTGCCTACCGTTGGTTTGATTGCGTGGGTCTGTTTACGTTGTCGACGTGCCAAGTGTAATCTGGAATTTTGTTCCAAGTGGAGTCAGAATCTCGAAGGTGAGTTTCTTGGAGCGCAGCTAGTAATGGATTTTGTTGCAAGAATTCAGATTTGAATTCTATGAACTTGCCTGGAAGGCCCCCGGTGTTTCACTGCAGAAAAAGTCCGATTTCCGAACGCGTTTAGTGGCTGTTGGTGTTCCTATACTGGGGTGGTGTCGGTGTCGAGTTGGGGAGAAAGGTTGAACCGGTGAACGGAGAGAGGGTTGGGAGGTGACCCAGGCAGGGGTGGTAGCCTGGACCTGGTCGAACGGGTCCTGGGAGATGATTGGGTAGAGTGGCGGCGTGATTTGCGCTTGGGAGGCGCGGTGGGTTCGGGTGGGATTCGTTGGTCTCGAGTTGTAGGTTCTACAGACTTGGAAGGAATGGTAGATTCAGTCTGAGTGCTGGCCTCAGACGAGGTTTTGAGTGGGTTTGGGTGGGTGTGCAAGAGGTGGTGAGAGGTTCGGTTTGGCAGGAGGTGGTGGCCGTGGACTTGTGGGTGGTCTGGGTGGATGTGATGGCCTTGGTTCTAGGCCTTGGTTTGGGCCGGCCGGATGGGTGTGGTAGGGACCGAGGCCCTGGAGGAGGCAGTGGAGGGAAGGCTTCATGGTGGCGATGTGGGCCCTGGCCGGTTGGAGGCGGTGGCGCGAAGGGGTACGGCCAGGTCCCGTGGGGGATGGGTGGGTACCGGTGGGTGATGTGATGGGGACCGGGTCTGGGTCTGATGTGTGTTGGAGGAGGGATGATGCGGGGTGGATAGTGGGATGGTGGTTGGCATGGGCCGGGTCTAAGATGGGGTGGGAATGGAAGGAAGCCCATTCCTCGGTGGGGTGGACGTGGGAAGCCGGGCTCGCGGTGGAAAGGGTGTGGGAGGAAGCCGGGTCGAGGGTGAACGGGATGTGGATAAGGGTCAGGTCTGAAGTGGAGTGGCTGTGGGAGGAGGCCAGGTCCTGGGTGGGGTGGGGTGGGAAGGAGTGGTGATCGGTGGGGCGGTGGGCCGGGGAGGTCGGGGATCGGTGGGGCGGTTGAGGAGGGAGGTGTGCGGGCTCCGGGAGCCCGGCTGCTGGTGGGATGGTAGGGCGGGTGGGAGCTGGTGTGGAGAGCGTCGCTGCGTAGCTTCGCCCGGCGGTAGGTGCGGTGTGGAGAGGTGCAGTTGTGGCTGTGTGAGTGTCAGTTGTGGTGCGGCGTAGGTGTTGTCGTGCTGTTGCATGTGGCACCCGGCCCGTGCGTATGCGCAATGACCTGAGCGAGGTCACAGGCGATACTGGCGAGCGGCCAGTTGCCGGGCGTCTCTTCGCAGGTGCATAACAATGTTCGGCGCGTCGGCTCTACCGCATGTGCCGCCAGAGCACGAGTTACTACACCTGCCCCCCCCCGCCCTCCTCCCCTCTCCCCTGGCTCTAGCTAGGCAGCTACTTATGGGCATTGCCACCGTGAGGGACTGCTGGACGCGTCCCCCAAACTTCGTGAAATTTACCTTGCGCCTGTAGCGTTCCATGTAGAGAAAACTATCGACCCATTCACCCATCGAACACATCCGCCCCAAGAATCAACAGGAACTCATCCCCCACCGATCCAGAATCCCTGGCCACGCCCATGCTTCTACCATGAAGAGTATGTCCATAAAGAGTATCTCAGCAGTATTTTACGGTATATCAGTATAATATATATGTATCATGCAGTATTTCACCGTCATCCCCCGCAGCCCCACCAGGAGAGCCCTCCACAGCCCCGCCACCTGCCCCCTCCACAGTCGGCCCCTGAAGTCTGTCACTGAAGTCGACAGCTCCGCCACCTGCACCCTCCACAGTCGGCCCTTGAAGTCTGCCACTGAAGTCGACAGCTCCGCCACTGCAGCTCTTCATTGCCAATCACTGAAGCCTCCCATGGCCCCACCAGTGAAGCTTCCCACAGCCGTTCACTGAATCCTCCCACATGCCCGCCAGTGACGCTTTCCACAGCTGTCCACTGAAGCCGTTACGGCCCCGCCACTGAAGCCTCTCGCGGTCGGGCACCAAAGCCAACTACCGTCTGCAAACAGTGTTTCAATTGAACGACTGTACGTTTGTATTTTTACGAATGATTCACCGAAACAGTAACTACACGAATACCAAGCGCACAAGCTCGATTTAATTTGCATGGGACGATGACCAATATGCTACACGGCATTGCTATTCTAAAACATCGTACGGAGCTGGAAGTGAAGAGCTAAAAGTGAAGCATTGGAGAGTGTGAAGTACTAGAACGATGACTAGAATGTACCCAAATGATAATGTGGCCAGTTGAATAACTGTACCCTTTCAATCCATAGTTATCGATTTTCATCAACATTATCTTTGGCTTTTCCATAGTAGAGGATTTAATATTTTAATCAGAAGTGTTCATGGTGAGAATTTGCGTAGACGGTGGGAAGTGTGAAGTAGTATGTTTATTGTGCAGTGAAGTTAACTTCCCAAAGGAAAGCGACGGGATGAAATTTCCTGAAGACTTATTAGGAAACGGAAATGTGCCAAGCATGTACAGAAAGTTGACCTTTGAATGGTGGGCTAGACCCCGTCTGCATACTTAGCTGCGCCCGTGGTGTGTACTCATGACCAGCCTTCGCGCTACTCGGCTCTTTGCTCCTCGTTCACCGCTACTTCCTCTCTTCCTTCTCTTCCTCCCATGCAGCTCCCATGCATATTATATAGTAGGTATCCACGCGACAATTAATGCGCGCGGCACAGCAGAGAAGTTCATGTCAGGTGATCCCGAAGCGTCCTACCCCAATGTGTCATAGCGCACTGTTCCCTCTGTTCACTGTTCCCCCGAAACATTGCCATGGGTGGGGTCTTGTCAAGCTATGTTTAACTATGCTTTATTGTTACTTTCATATATACGCACACACATGCACAGACACGCTTGAAAATATGGTGACTTAAGTGGACGATTTGGCCGGGACCTGCCGGATCCCAAGCGCAAACAACAACAGTGAACCGTCTCTACGAAGAGCCTAAGCCTACCAGTGGGGTCAACGTCAACTGGTGAAGCGCACTGCACGGACGGTGCGCATGAAGATGCCTGGCAGCCGACGGCAGCTGGCACTGTGAAGCGGCGCACTGTGGACGGCAGACCCGAGGCGCCGACACCGACAGCCGCTCACCCGGGCTGGTCTGAGCTGACTGTCGGGCCGAACTGGGACCACTCAAACACGAGGCGCCGACACCGACAGCCGCTCACCCGGGCTGGTCTGAGCTGACTGCCGGGCTGAGCTGGGGCCACCCAGTTCAGCTGGCGCGTCTTAAGCCCAGCGGACGCGTCTTACGCTCAGCCGAGTCGGTTCGATTTGCTGGCTGACCCCGGGGCAGATTCGCTGAACACACAGACATGTCCCACCCAGCCGCACGCTGCACACAGCAGCTGTTCTCCGGGCTTCGGTCGGCCGTTGTTCGGGTTGTGGACGGCCGCTGTACGGACTGAAGTCGCTGCAGGTCTGCGGTCGGCCGTCTAGGCGCTGACCAGTCCGGCCAGCAGCGCGGCCGGCAGCAGCAGCAGCAGTAGCGCCGGCGACGCCAGGCCGGCGCCGTTGCAGTAGTCGCCCTTGCAGACGCACACGGTGAACTTGTCGGACGACTCGCAGCCCTCCTCGCCGTAGCCGTAGCAGCCGCGGATCACGTTATCGTCGATCGTCGACTTGGCGCACGACGTGTCGAACGGCGGCTGGCACTGCTCTATCTTGAAGCGCGAGTCGTCGGGGTCGAAGTCGTAGCATTTCTGGATTGGGCCGCCGAGCGACCTGAGCAGCGGGTTGTCTGAGCGGGTGGAGGTGACCAGGTCGGAACACTGGTAGCAGCTGATGGCCTGGCAGGCGGGCGCGGCCAGCAGAGCGCACGCAGACAGCAGCAGCAGGCGAGCCATGGTGGTGTGTTGTGGATGGCCGCGAGGCGAACAATGACCTGCTGCAGTCAACCGCGGCACCTCATCGCGTCGCCGCCAGCCCGCACCAGGAGCGGCGATAGTCGGCTGCGGCGGAAGTGGCGATAGTGCGGCATGCCGTCAGATTCACACCTGAGTGTGCGTGCGGGTTGGCCGAGGAACTGTCGTCACAAAGAGAAGTCCGTCATTCAACAGTTAATGGCGCGGATGGTTGGCATGCGTGCTCGCGCGGTGGTGCCTGCGCTAGCACTCATCGTGTGGTGTGTTAGTTGGTCACCACGCAGTTGTTCTGCGCTTAGAGGATTACAGCTGCCGCTTTATCGCCTGGGGATTGATCAACTCTTTCTAGTTAAAGTTACATTTTTCTTTTCTTTTCATACGGACGTAATTATAACCAATTTCGAATGGACGTATTTCGATCATAACGTAGTATTTCAGTTAAAATTCGGGTACGTAAATTAAAATATGGAATAGATATACATTTCGTTTGGCTATGGAAGTTAAACGAATTGTCGCCCGGAGACCATACCCCTACTTCTGCCGTCCAGAGACCATACCCCTACTTCTGCCGTCCAGAGACCATACCCCTACTCCTGCCGCCCGGAGACCACACCCCTACTTCTGTCGCCCGGAGACCATACCCCTACTCCTACCGCCCGGAGACCATACCCTTACTTCTGCCGCCCGGAGACCATACCCCTACTCCTGCCGCCCGGAGACCATACCCCTACTGTCGCCCGGAGACCATACCCCTACTCCTGCCTCCCGGAGACCATACCCCTTCTTCTGCCGCCAGGAGACCATACTCCTACTCCTGCCGCCCGGAGGCCATACCCCTACTTCTGCCACCCGGAGACCATACCCCTACTCCTGCCGCCCGGAGACCATACCCCTACCGCCGCCCGGAGACCATACCCCTACTCCTGCCGCCCGGAGACCATACCCTTACTCCTGCCGCCCGGAGACTATACCCTTACTTCTGCCGCCCGGAGACCATACCCCTATTCCTGCCGCCCGGAGACCATGCCCCTACTCCTGCCGCCCGGAGACCATGCCCCTACTGCCACCCGGAGATCATACCCATTCTTCTGCCGCCCGGAGACCATACCCATACTCCTGCCGCCCGCAGGCCATACCGCTACCACTGCCGTCCGGAGACCATACCCCTACTCCTGCCGCCCGGAGACCATACCCCTACTCCTGCCGCCCGGAGACCATTCCCCTACTGCCGCCCGGAGACTATACTCCTACTGCCGCCCGGAGACCATACCCATACTTCTGGGGGGGTCCTCTCGAACCTTAGTTTTAGATTACGTACAGAAACATTGTTTTCAGCGGTGTGTAGCGTCGTCCTTTGTTCAGTACTGTCAGTGGTGGTCACCACAGTGGTCTGACCTAGTTCAGCGGTGTGTAGCGTCGTCCTTTGTTCAGTAGTGTCAGTGGTGGTCACCACGGTGGTCTGACCTAGTTCAGCGGTGTGTAGCGTCGTCCTTTGTTCAGTAGTGTCAGTGGTGGTCACCACGGTGGTCTGACCTAGTTCAGCGGTGTGTAGCGTCGTCCTTTGTTCAGTAGTGTCAGTGGTGGTCACCACAGTGGTCTGACCTAGTTCAGCGGTGTGTAGCGTCGTCCTTTGTTCAGTAGTGTCAGTGGTGGTCACCACAGTGGTCTAATCTAGTTCAGCGGTGTGTAGCGTCGTCCTTTGTTCAGTAGTGTCAGTGGTGGTCACCACAGTGGTCTGACCTAGTTCAGCGGTGTGTAGCGTCGTCCTTTGTTCAGTAGTGTCAGTGGTGGTCACCACAGTGGTCTGACCTAGTTCAGCGGTGTGTAGCGTCGTCCTTTGTTCAGTAGTATCAGTGGTGGTCACCACAGTGGTCTGATCTAGTTCAGCGGTGTGTAGCGTCGTCCTTTGTTCAGTAGTGTCAGTGGTGGTCACCACAGTGGTCTGACCTAGTTCAGTGGTGAAAATCAAGTTTGTCTACCTTTTTACTGTTGACATTCCATCAGGGGCGTCGTTGGTTATTGGTTTTACGACACGTCGACCGTTGAGTCATGTAGCGTCGCCAATCTCTCACGCCGATTGGTCGCGGGCGAAGAGTAGCAACAGGTGAGACTCGAACCCACAACCTTTCGATTGTGAGACGAGCATCTTACCCCTAGACCACTCGTCCCCCCCCCATCAGGGGCGTCGATATGTGGCCTTCTGTGGGGGTCATGGCCCGCCAATGTCATTGCCTGTCTTAGGGTACTTCTCATTGGGTCTGGGGCCTCCTCTCCTCCCCTAGGGGTTTCCTCTTCCACATTAAGTGCATACTGTCACCTCATGTGAGCCTATCCTGGGTGCTTACCTATCCTATCCTGCCTATCCTGGATGATATGAGGCATCACCTCATCTTCTATCCTGGGTGCCTACCTACGTGCCTTATGGGATCCTCTTGCATGCTGAGGCCTCCTCACGTCCTGGGGATACTTTTGCAAATTAGGGCCTCCTAAGCAAAAACTTTTGTTTCATTTTAGGGACCTCATACAAGAACCAGCTCTGGTTTACCTGTAGTCTTAACCGTCTGGATGGTAGCCATCCTCAGTGTGAAGCCTTTCTCCTGGAGAGCACTTCAAATGTGCTGAGCATTTCCGGGCAGGGCCTCCTCAGATGTCAGGGAGGACGATTCCCCTACCACAGGGCAGGGGCTACTGCCACCCCCCCCCCCTCCCCTCCCAGATGGCGACGACCCTGTCCTAACGTCTCCGTGGTCCTTGGATAGACGCTATTTGAGTCTTGGATGAACATTTTATGGAATTCGTGCGACACTATTGAATCATGGAAGTGGCTCTAATTAACGTTGGATCCCTCAGATGCCCTGCAAGTTCCCCTTCTCCCGACATTTGCAATCCAGGTCAAGCCTTGTTTGAAGAGAAGACACTAGTTTTCCCTGAAAGTGCGAAACATTGGGGCCCTGCTCTGCAGCACGAGTGGAGAAGAAGAGCGCACTTGGTCCCGAGAGGAGTGCCAACATGAATGACCCGTCCCTCGAGGAAGTTCTGGATCGCCGTCTGCCGAGCTGCGATTATCTGTACTTCGTCACGGTCAATGGTTGCGCGGTGTGTGGGTGTTTCGAGTGTTTATATGATTTATTCACTGATGACGTACAGCGGTAGTAAGCTAGACTGCTGAAGTTGGCCAGCTGTGGGCAGCTGAAGTCTCGCACGGCCGCACGGCTGCCATCACGACTGATACTACTGACACGACTGTCATCACGACTGTCATCACGACTAACACGACTGTCATCACGACTGACACGGCTGTCATCACGACTGACACCACTGTCATCACGACTGACACGGCTGTCATCACGACTGACACGACTGTCATCACGACTGACACGGCTGTCATCACGACTGACACGGCTGTCATCACGACTGACACCACTGTCATCACGACTGACACGGCTGTCATCACGACTGACACGACTGTCATCACGACTGTCATCACGACTGACACGACTGACACGGCTGTCATCACGACTGACACCACTGTCATCACGACTGACACGACTGTCATCACGACTGACACGGCTGTCATCACGACTGACACGACTGTCATCACGACTGACACGGCTGTCATCACGACTGACACCACTGTCATCACGACTGACACGACTGTCATCACGACTGACACGGCTGTCATCACGACTGTCATCACGACTGACACGGCTGTCATCACGACTGACACCACTGTCATCACGACTGACACGGCTGTCATCACGACTGTCATCACGACTGACACGACTGTCATCACGACTGACACGACTGTCATCACGACTGACACGACTGTCATCACGACTGACACGGCTGTCATCACGACTGACACGACTGTCATCACGACTGACACCACGACTGACACGACTGTCATCACGACTGTCATCACGACTGACACGGCTGTCATCACGACTGACACCACTGTCATCACGACTGACACGACTGACACGGCTGTCATCACGACTGACACCACTGTCATCACGACTGACACGACTGTCATCACGACTGACACGACTGTCATCACGACTGACACGACTGTCATCACGACTGACACGACTGTCATCACGACTGACACGACTGTCATCACGGCTGTCATCACGACTGACACGGCTGTCATCACGACTGACACGGCTGTCATCACGACTGACACGGCTGTCATCACGACTGACACGGCTGTCATCACGACTGACACCACTGTCATCACGACTGACACGACTGTCATCACGACTGACACGGCTGTCATCACGACTGACACGACTGTCATCACGACTGACACGGCTGTCATCACGACTGACACGGCTGTCATCACGACTGACACGACTGTCATCACGACTGACACGACTGTCACACGGGCTGCCATCACGACTGACACGACTGTCATCACGACTGACACGACTGTCATCACGACTGACACGGCTGTCATCACGACTGACACGGCTGTCATCACGACTGACACGGCTGTCATCACGACTGACACGGCTGTCATCACGACTGACACGGCTGTCATCACGACTGTCATCACGACTGACACGGCTGTCATCACGACTGACACGGCTGCAGTGTTAAAATAATGATGTCTCGTTAGGTGTGGGATGTCGAAACGAGTACAGTGGGATGTCGAAATCGCTATGGAAATAATGTTGTTTAAAATATTTAGGTCCTTGAAGCCCAGTTTTGGAACAATTGCATAGCACCATATAACTATTAATTTTGCGTGTATTGAGAGGTACCTAATTGGGAGATACCGATATCAATGATAGCGATGTAAATACCTATGCTATAAACTGGTATTGTATAACATAGCACATTATAGGCAATCCCTTTGCATGAAATTGCACTACGGGAATTTCGTTATCACGATCCCGGATCCGTTATGATGAGCATAAGCGTGATACATATATACGGGATAGTGTTAGAAACGAGGCATGACGACTTCATAAGCTCGCACCAAGAAGCATGATGTCGATAATTATCTGTGAAGGATGTCGACTCAGTGTTCAGTAAGTGGTATATTCCACCCTATTTCACGAATAATTGATCACTGCACGGCTGCCATCACGACTGACACGGCTGCCATCACGACTGATCAGCGTTAAATTAATGGTTTTTCGTTAGGTGTGAGATGTCGAAACGAGCACAGCAGGATGTCGAAATTTGCTATGGAATTAGTGTCATTTAAAATGCTTCTGATATCCTTCAGACGCAACTTTGAGCCAATGGCGCACTTACGACTGTAGCTTTATCATTTGTTTTGAGATTCATAATTTAGGAAGCGCTATATTCTGGATAGTGAGAAAAACCTATGATATAAACTACCAATTTATGCAAAATCACATTAGAGCAGCGTTAAAATAATGATTTATTGTTAGGTGTGAGATGTTGAAACTAGTACGGCATGATGTCGAAATCGCCATGGAAGTAATGTTATTTATAATCGTGTTAGTTTTGAGATAATTGCGTACATATGACTATTCCAGTGTTGCGTGTTTTGAAAGGCACCTTTTCTGGAGATACCGATACCAACGATAACAATGCAAACACCTATGCTATACACTGGCATTGTATAACATAGCGCATCATTGGTAATCTCTTCACCTGAAATTGCGCTACAGGATGTTCTTTATGACGATCCGAGATCCGTTATTGTGAGCAGGTAGTTATTGTGGTTTAGGGGCGCATCGACTGCACAGGTCATATAGCGTTATTGTGGTTTAGGGGCGCATCGACTGCACAGGTCATATAGCGTTATTGTGAGCAAAATTATGATACTTGTGAACGGGATACAGTTAGAAACGAGGCATGCAGACTTCACAAATACGCACCAAGAAATACGATGGCGATACTTCTTTGGGAAGGATGTCGATTCAGTGTTCATAAAGTGGTATATTCCACCCTATTTCGTGAATAATTTATCACTGCGACTGATACTACTGCCATCACGACTGACACGGCTGCCATCGCGACTGACACGACTGTCATCACTGTCATCACGACTGACACGACTGTCATCACGACTGACACAGCTGCCATCGGCCGCAGGAGAGTACGGCGCTGGTCGAGAAAGGCTTCTCCAACCTCAACCGGCAGATCCAGAACACGCTCAAGTTCGGCGTGCCTGTCGTCGTGGCTATCAACAGGTTCAGGTGAGCTGTCTGGCCCAGCGGTGGGCTTTAAAAGCCGTTCGTGATGGGTGGATACAAGGTGCAGAGGAAGCGAGAGAGCGCTGCTCGTCCGCCCTGGCAAGCACGTCTGTGCTTCGGTCTTGGAGGCCAGGCACGACGGCCGTGGTGTGGTGTGTGTGGTGATCTCTACCTGTATTACCTGTGGTGATCGCGTGGCCTGCCAATTCGCTGGGCGAGCTGACGTTGCTTCGGAGGCGTCAGGTCATGGGTCATGTCACACCCTCAGCCCTCCCCCGCCCCCCACTGACGCGACCGATCACAGCACACTATCTTGCACACTCTGTGCACACATCACGCTTCGCGGGAATCGGCTGTTTTGCGACTGTGCACGTGCTATCTGACTTCCGCTGGACTGCGCGGTATCGGACTTGACACAGACTCAATTGTCGGCGCCAAGAACGGCTGACTCAACTGGCTGAGGCCACTTTCTCTGTGTGACGCGCGGCGTGTGTAAATTTCCCGGTGTGTGTGGGCGTGTGTGTGAGCACATTATTGGCGGCGCCTTTGACGTTATAACTGTGATAACTGGGGAATTCCACGACAGATCGACTAGGGCCCGGCACCCTCATGTCTCAGATTTTGAGCAAAATTGGTGTATAGGGTTATATTATGCCCTGAATCCACCTATGCATATTTTACTTCGATCAGGTCAACGGTTCAGGAGTTATAGCCTCGAGCATTTCTGGAAGATCACCCTGCAAGGTTATGTTCGGTGGCCGATAATTAAGTGAATTATCAGTCAAGCTATAAATATCCATACATTTTTAAACTCGCAAAGATTCAATAATTATAATTCTGACAATATTTGTAATATGTGATGAATAATCAAAGTTACCCCATGACCTCAGGTCACGTGACCTCCGGTGACTTCGATGCCCGTGACATTTTTTTTTATTGACAGAATGGAAGGACCATGTTTTGGCTTTATATATAGCAAATAAAAACTAGTCGTTTTCCTATAAATCTTTATTTGGAGAACGCAAACTTTGCCATATTTGAGGTCTTGCGAAGATTGAGCTACTAACTCGGCCGTCTCTCCGTCCAAAATCGAGATGCGGTTTGATAACACGTAGCAACGTGTTCTCTGGCATTGTGTGGATTTATGTCTTTAAATGTACTTATTTACCTCCAATATCCAGTTATCTATATAAGGTAAAAGGCGCCTACTGACGTCAGAAGTGGCCATTGGTCTGAATTGAACTGTGGTCGGCACCAGTAGCCTTTGTTTTGTTATATCCATTTATTTCGCTGAGTAAATGCGTCTCAATTTAGTTCGCCGAGAACACTTCGTGACATCTGTTAATGCTTGTATTCTCACAGAAAACACGACCCGAATGGATTCATGAGGGCAATGTATACACCATGGTTACACAACCATTGTATGTTTAGAACAAACATGTATCCAACTGAGAAATAAGGAGGTACATCACGCCACAACCATGCCCCGTCAGAAGTGCATCGAAGTATCGTTTGTATATTTGAGGGCATGGAAACGATCCAAAGTTTTTGTTAAGTGCCCAAAGACAGATCAACACACACATCTGCAAGTAAATCTGCAAGTCAAATTTGCTGCGTCAACAAACCATGTTTCATATGTGCACCAATTGTTTCTGTCTCGTGTCCAACTTGTCTTTGTCCACCTATCGTGACACTTTCACGGCACGTCCCTCGCCGTTCGACAATACATGTACCAAAACAGTCGTAACATCATCAGGCGAGAACTTGTGAAATTTGTGTGTTCCTTGACAGTGAGAGCTTTCGTAAAGCGACCTGCGAGGCTCGCAGTGACCTTCTCCACCTCTTCCTTCGTGACAAGGCAGCTCTGAGACAGGCCTCACAATTTTTCGCAAACATCGCCAGCTCTGGAAACTCCCCTTAGCTCTTAGGTGGCTCTGTTCATCTCCCAGTGTTCCTCACAAGCCTCAGAAGCATCACAATTCACAGTCCGGTCCGCTCTAGCTCTCACGGCACCTCCCTACTCCTCAAGTTTTTCGGACTGGTAATGACATTCTGGCTCTGGAATTGGCTATCAGTATTCCTTACAACGATCGCTAGCCCTTAGGGAGTCTAGATCTCAGGGGGCCCTGTTCGACTCATAGGGACCCCTTCCAAGCCTCTTGGGCATCCCAGTCCAGTCCCCTTTAGCGCTCAGTAACCATTTCCAATCGCCAGGGGTCCTCTCCAGCTGTTAGGGCCCATCCCTGTCCTTGACAGTCTTTCTAGCTTCAAGGGCTTTGTAGCTCTGACATTGGCCCTCAGTATTCCTCACAATCATTGACCTAGGGACTCTTCTTAGCTCTCAGGGAACTCTATTCACCCTCAAGGGCCTTCTCATGCTGCTAGGGATCCTTCCTAGTTATTGGCAGCTCTCGTGGTTCCAAGAGCATTCTAGCTCTGAGGTTGGCCCTCGGTATTCCTCACCTAATTTCCAGCCAGCAAGGAGTTTTTCCTCTCGGGTGGCCCTGTTTATCCATTAGGGCCGCTCTCAACATCAGAAGAATCCCAGCCCAGTCATCTGACTCTCAGGATATCCTCTGCATCACTCAAGGCCCTCTCCTGCTTATAGGGGCCCATCACAGTTCCCGATGATCCTGTCTAGCTCTCATCTCGGGGATTTTCAGATCTGAGATGGGCCCTCACTTGTCCTCTTCAGCTCGCGTGGGTCCTGTTGATCCCTCAGGTGCCCTTTCAGACCCAAAGAGCATCCCAGCCTTCTCAGACCCTCACGTGCCTGTTTATTATTCAGCCTTTAGGGGTTAATTCCAGCTAAGACTGCTCTTTCCAGCTGGTATAGGCCCTCCAGCTCTCGGGTGGGTCCTCTCTTGTCTTCACGACCCTTGCTCGCCTTCAGGGTGGACCTCTTCACGTGTCAAGGGCACTTTCCACACAATCTATTAAATGTACTTAAACATTTATTCGGTTATATTTATGCCCCTCAGGGCGGTCGCCTGGAGGGCTCCATTGGACTCGGCAGGGAGCGGGTACCCCTTCACCCCTTGGAAACGCCACTACTGCGTAGCGGCCCGGACCCATCCATGGTCCCTTTATGTAGCACCGGGAACCCTCCGCTTCAGCTCGGATCCGTAGCAGCCCGGACCCATCCATGGGCCCTTTATGTAGCACCGGGAACCCTCCGCTTCAGCTCGGATCGTCTCCGAAGGTCGGAGATCTCTTTATCGGCCTGAGGCCCGCTGTCAGCTCTGAGACCCTCTCCATCAGCGTGAGCCAAAGCCGACCCAGTGGCTCTGCGCGTCCGGTCTAGGGTCCCATTCGTCAGCTCAGAGACCCTCTTTCACGGCTCAGCTCACTCTCGGTCCGGTCGGAATCTTCTCTTCAAAAGCTTGGGCCTCCTCTATCATGCAAGGGGCCCCTGTGCGGTTCCAGCCCTCATCGGACCAAGGGCCCTTCATGCCGGCTCTCGGCTATCCCCGACGGCCCGGGTCCTCCAACGGCTAGGGGTTCTCTTCGTCGGCGCAGGGGACTTCCTTAGCGATTCAGGGCCTCTTCTGTCAGGCCGGAGGCCCTCTTTCAACAGCTTGGGCCACTTCCGTCGGGCCAAGGGCCCTTTCTGACGCCCGACATCCCCTGCGGCAACTAGGGCCCCTCCGTCATTTCAGGGGCCCTCTTTGACGACCCAGGGCCTTTTCTGGCAAGCCGGAGGGCCCTTTTCAAACGCTTGGACCCTATCCATCAAGTCAGGGGCCCTTTCTTGGCTTGGGCTCTGCTGACAGCCCGGCCTGGCCGAGTTAGAAGTACAATCCCCGATAATCGTCACATGTGATGAAGTTTGCGCTCTCCAAACGAACATTTGTAGCAAGAACGCTATTATTTTTATTTGTTACATGTCAAGCAAAAATATGGCCCTTCCATCATGTCAATCTTAAAAAGTAAAATTTCACGGGCATCGAGGTCACCGGAAGTCACGTGACCTGAGGTCATGGGGTAACTTTTCAATCATTTATCACATATAAAAATAATACCGGAATTGGATTCCTTGAAACTTTGCGAGTTAAAAAATGTCTGGACATTTATATTTTGAACAATATTTAACATAGTTATCGGCCACCGAGCGTAACCTTGCAGCGTGACCTTCTAGAAATGCCCGAGGCTATAACTCCTGAACCGTTAACCTGATCGAAATACAGTTTTAGCAGGAGGGTTCAGGGCATAGGATAGCTCTGTGCATCAATCGTTTGCTCAAATTCTGAGACATAAGGGTGTACAATCACCCTTTTGGCTTGTCGTTTTTTCCTACAATTCCCCTGATATCGTTCGTCAAATTTATGAATATTATACAGCTTTGTGTATTACTACTTTATAAAACCGTCCATCATCCACACAATGCCAGAGAACGCGTTGGTATGTGTTATCAAGCTGCATCTCGATATTGGACGGCCGAGTTAGTAGCTGAATCCTCGAAACACTTCAAATATGGTCAAGTCTGCGTTCTCCAAATGAGGATTTATAGGAAAAGCGGCCGTTTTTGTTTGCTATATATCAAGTCAAAACACGGTCCTTCCATTCTGTGAGCAAAAACAATCACGGGCATTGAGGTCACCGGAGATCACGTGACCTGAGGTCATGGGGTAACTTTTATTATTCATCACATATTACAAATATGGCCAGAATTGGGTTCCTTGAATCTTCGCAAGTTCAAAAATGTATGGATATTTATATTTTGACTGATATTAACTTGTTATCGGCCACCGAACATAACCTTACAGAGTGACCTTCCAGAAGTGCCGGAGGCTATAACTACTGAACCGTTGACCTGATGAAAGTAAAATTTGCACAGGTGGATACAGGGCATAAGATAACCCCATACACCAATTTTGCTCAAAATCTGAGACATGGGTGGACAATCACCCCTTTGCCTGGTTAATTTGTCCTGGAATCCCCCAACTGTACCATGCATGATGTCAGAACGCCTGTGACATCGCCCCATAATGTGAACATCAGTCTCGTCTTTGTCTGGATGCCCGGACACGTAAGGTCCAACTGGTCACGAAATGGCCGACGGAGATGGTCGTCAACACTGGACGACGCCAGATTCGCCTGGTTCTTCCCCTAAAGACAAACTATCAATCCCGCCTCTATGTGTGACACAAGTGGTGGCACACCTCTAGCTGAAAAACCTAACAAGCTCACCGCTCAAACGATGAGGCTGGGGTGTCGGTAGCTCAGTGGTTAAGCTGAGCGTCTGGCACGCCAGATGTACGGGATTCGATTCCACCGCGACGCCCGCCCTTCCTGCCAGGGTGAGAGGAAGGCGACGCCATATGGCGTCCGCTGCTGAGTGCGCCGTCAAGCTACAATACAATCCAGTACAAACGATGAAGCTGGCACAGTCGAGCAGTGTTCGACCCAACAGCGAACATTTGGACAGGGTGCTCTGCTGAAGGCGTCAGTTGATTGGCTGTTGTGTTCCATTGTCTGCTTTGCTTTGGGAGGAAGTCGATGTGTGTCACCTGAGGGATGGCTCCACATTAGCGTCGCGTGGTGACCTGTTGACAGGAAGTGGCCGACACCTGTGCCCACATTGTCCTCCGCACATACTGCCGCAACTGTGCGCTCGTTGGTAGTCCCGCACCTGAATCCAGTAAATAAGATGGGTATCGTAGTGACATGTTCTGGACACAAATGCTGGATACTGAAGGACAAATAGTTGCATCTGGCGGCATTTTTTTATTCGCCCAGATGGCAATATTTTGTATCATCTATCGCACCTGGTAAACACTAAGCCACGAGATGAAGCACCAAAGTCGGTATTGTGAGTGCAAAAGAAGACTGTGTAGTCAACGGGAGCTTTACCACTCACTGCGTTATTGCACTGTAGTGTTCAGGGTGGTTCTGGCAGAGCTCCTGATGAAGTGTCTCCAACATATTCTATCGCAAATGGGAGGTGCCCACGTCACAAGTGGTCCTCGAATCCTCGTTCATCCAACACGGTTCGTTGGAAGAGTTCGAAATGCTCAAAAGGCGAGACGCACTACTCGAAAGCTAATATTGTGCTGATGACGAATGTGCCATGTTGATCAAAATTTATCCATAGTTGTTTTATCGTACTTCTGTTCGACTGTTCAATTGTTTTAATCGGTTGCTTAAGCTATGGTTATGCAGCTGTTTTATTTGACATATCAGCGCTAAATCACAGAACAGGCTACTTAAGCTATGGTTATATAGCTGTATTATTTAGCATCGATCAGCCCCTGAAAGTGTAGGCAACAATATTCCGTCGGTGAACTCATCACAGTGGGTGCAACAATTAGTAAAACCCTAATCATCTGTGCATAACGATCGCGTCTTACTTTATGCGGCATACGCGCATGAAATCGCCCGTAACGACACGCCGGCTGAATAGTCACCACCGGAGACCTAGTATACACCTACCATATTTGATCAAGTATCTGATGTATGACACAATTCATAGTTGGTGTGTATTATGTTTGTGAGTCTAGTGCTGTATGAAGGTCCCCGGAACATTGGAGCCGTTGGCGAGTGCCGGAATGTGTATATTTTGCGGATTGTTTGCGGTGTCCAGCCATTACTCCGGACATACGTAAAATGTAAAATGTCTGATAGCGGCCGCGGTGCCGGGAGTACACGCTCACCATTGAAGAATTCCTCTCGAAGGATGGAATTCCAACGAAGCTTAGTTTAAGAACAGTATTGCGAGGAATTTCCCAAGTTAACGTGGTCAAATACATAATTATACTGGGAAGGTCTGTGGTACAAAATAAATCACTTCCTAGTCTTGAGCTTTTCAAAACGAAATTACGTCACGACGTGGGAATCGAAAAATACCAAGCAGTATAACATGGCGAGCTGGGCAAATTTCAGTCGAAATAGGTACAAGCTGAGTTGTGGGTGAAAAACAAACACTATGTTTTCGGCCGGATATGTCTCGCGTCTCGCATGGTGGTGTGGTTTCACCATGTGTTGGTCGGGTTGGCCCATGCTCGACTGCTGGAGGGTGTGCGACCCTTCCTCGGTGGTGGTAGCGGTCGGACGGCCTGCCCCCGACGCTGCCTGGCCTGTTCTCTGCCGCGTGTGGCGCCTTGTCTGTCGCTGGGAGCGAGCGTCGGTCCCTACATCTCGTCAGTCCGGGTCTGCCGCCGGTGTGGCGCCTTGTCTGTCGCTGGGAGCGAGCGTCGGTCCCTACATCTCGGCAGTCCGGGTCTGCCGCCGGTGTGGCGCCTTGTCTGTCGCTGGGAGCGAGCGTCGGTCCCTACATCTCGGCAGTCCGGGTCTGCCGCCGGTGTGGCGCCTTGTCTGTCGCTGGGAGCGAGCGTCGGTCCCTACATCTCGTCAGTCCAGGTCTGCCGGCGGTGTGGCGCCTTGTCTGTCGCTGGGAGCGAGCGTCGGTCCCTACATCTCGGCAGTCCGGGTCTGCCGCCGGTGTGGCGCCTTGTCTGTCGCTGGGAGCGAGCGTCGGTCCCTACATCTCGTCAGTCCAGGTCTGCCGCCGGTGTGGCGCCTTGTCTGTCGCTGGGAGCGAGCGTCGGTCCCTACATCTCGTCAGTCCAGGTCTGCCGGCGGTGTGGCGCCTTGTCTGTCGCTGGGAGCGAGCGTCGGTCCCTACATCTCGTCAGTCCAGGTCTGCCGCCGGTGTGGCGCCTTGTCTGTCGCCGGGAGCGAGCGTCAGTCCCTACATCTCGTCAGTCCAGGTCTGCCGGCGGGTGTGGCGCCACAGTGCGATAGGGTGGCGTCGAGTGTTGGTGGGAGGGTCGGTCTGTCTCGATATAATGGCGTCGTACCTGTCTGGGGGGAGGAGGTCAAGTGTTGGTGGGACAGGTCGGTCTGTCTCGCCAGGCTACACCGTGTACTGCGGTGTGGCGTCCGTCTGGCGCTGTCGACTGATGGTGGCGCGGCCATGCTGGGGAGGCCGCTGACTTGTGATGTGGACTGATGGTGGCGCGGCCATGCTGGGGAGGCCGCTGACTTGTGATGTCGACTGATGGTGGCGCGGCCATGCTGGGGAGGCCGCTGACTTGTGATGTGGACTGATGGTGGCGCGGCCATGCTGGGGAGGCCGCTGACTTGTGATGTCGACTGATGGTGGCGCGGCCATGCTGGGGAGGCCGCTGACTTGTGATGCCGACTGATGGTGGCGTGGCCGTGCTGGGGAGGCCGCTGACTTGTGATGTCGACTGATGGTGGCGTGGCCGTGCTGGGGAGGCCGCTGACTTGTGATGTCGACTGATGGTGGCGTGGCCGTGCTGGGGAGGCCGCTGACTTGCGATGTCGACTGATGGTGGCACGGCCATGCTGGGGAGGCCGCTGACCTGTGATGCCGACTGATGGTGGCGTGGCCGTGCTGGGGGAGGCCGCTGACTTGTGATGTCGACTGATGGTGGCGCGGCCGTGCTGGGGAGGCCGCTGACCTGTGATGCCGACTGATGGTAGCGTGGCCGTGCTGGGGAGGCCGCTGACTTGTGATGTCGACTGATGGTGGCGTGGCCGTGCTGGGGAGGCCGCTGACTTGTGATGTCGACTGATGGTGGCGCGGCCGTGCTGGGGAGGCCGCTGACCTGTGATGCCGACTGATGGTGGCGTGGCCGTGCTGGGGAGGCCGCTGACTTGTGATGTCGACTGATGATGGCGTGGCCGTGCTGGGGAGGCCGCTGACCTATGATGCCGACGACTGGCGAATGTAGCACTGACAGCACGGTATGCGGAACAGTGTTATGACAAGTGAAAGGTCAGTGCGCGCAAATATTATGTTATAAAAGAACAAAAAATATCCAACATTTTTGGTTCTGTGCGATGCAAAATTCCAGCGACATGGTGATATTGCTGCACATGGTGCGTATTTAAGTATTTAAATGTACCATTTCTGTTAGTGTGTTCTAAAACTTGGCTTTACGATATCATAGCATTTGCGAAGCACAGCTTGTTGCGTAAACCCTAGAGTCTAGACTCACCGTCTGATCAGCTCTGTTCAGTGTAACCGCAGAATTCAGGTTGGAGTTTAGTGTGGCGTCACTGTACCGACATGGACACAGCGTTACCGTTTCCCTGACCCTATGTACCGGCAGTGGCGGATACAGGGATTGACCAAGGGAGCATCCAGGATGTTATTGCCCCCTGAGTGCCCCTATCATTACATTTTTTGTTCACTGTGGGTGGGTAGTTTGGGGGGGGGCAGTGGTTGAACCCCGAGAATGTCTGGGCCGTATTGCAGGTAGTACCATACCATAGCTGATGTTAGTCTTCGTGGGTCTCGTGGCATCTAGACAGTTTACAGCGCATGTGTTATCAATTTGAACTGCTTGGGCCTGGGCTTGAGCTCTCTCCGTCGGCTCAGACATAGGCGCACACAAGGAGGCAAGGGGCACGTGCCTTCTGATACGTGCTCCAGGCCTGATGGAGAGGGCCCCGGTCAGTAAAAAGATCCACTGATCTAACGAAAAAGGCTCCTAGACCGATGGAAAGGGCCCATGGCCACCAGAGAGGATCCAAGGCCATTTGAGGGGTCCCAAGCAGGTATGAAGGGCTTTGGACTGACTGAGGGGCATTCGGCCTGACGAAGAGGGCCCCGGCAAGAAAAGGGGGCTCCAGAGCCAACGACGATGGCTCCTGAATAGTCAAGGGCCCATACCACTTAAAGGGGGCCCAGTCTACCAGGGACCCTTTAAGAATGTGTGAGCCTTACGGAAATCCTGTGCTCGCCCTTGGGCCCAGGAACCCTTTATTGCGGCCCTCGCCGGCCGCCAGGGACCCTCTCCGTGGGCTCAGTGACCATCTTCCGTTGGCTCAGGGACCCTCTCCGTCGGCTCAGGGACCCTCTTCGTTGATTCAGGGGCCTTCTTCGTTGGCTCAGGAGCCCTCGCTGTCAGCTCGGGGCCCCTTCAGTCGTCGGCACTGGGGCCCTCTAGTCCCCCGAATTCCTCCTGGAGCGACAAATGTACTGTGTGCTTTGTAACGACCTATGCTAATACAAAACGTGTTCAATGGCCCCCTCAGTGTCCAAGGGGGCATACTCCCTGGATCCGTCACTGTGTACCGGGTCGGAGCTGAACAGGTTGGCAGCTCATTTGGCAGCTCTGCCAAATGAGAGCGCGAGTAGCGACTCCAACCCGGTGTTGGGAGCACCATAGAGACAGACTCCAACATTCGAACAGTTCATCCAAGAGGATTGTTTTTGTTATGTTTTCACCACTTTTTGCGCAAAGAAACACGTATGTTTCCTGTGTACGACTCCACCTAGCTCGACGTGTGAAGCCATTCTACGCCTAAGCAGCCGATTACTCAGAATATACCTGTCTGTGTACCAGCGTAATAATGCTAGTGGCAAACAGTAAGGTTAATTTTCCCAGCTGCTATATATCACAGCAGACTGCGTCAGTCTGCATAGGGAAGACCGCGCCAGGCTATACAGGGTCAAGTACATCAGTCTTTCCAGAAAGACCTCGCTAGTCCGTGCAGTGTAAACTAAGCTAATCTGCAAATACACCAGTATGTCTCAAGCAGATCATCAGTCTGTACAAGACAGACTACGAAACCGTTCGCGTTGGAAGGCGTCGGGAAATGAGGCGATTGCCATCCTAACTTTGATGAAAAAGTAGCATAAACTCGGTGACGTTGCATGCGAGGAAGCGTGTCTCCATGGCTTCCTGGTCGGCGCCGTGAGGTTGTGTCGGCGCCGCCGCTCTGGTGCTGGCGCTGGCTGGGGTCCGCCGTACCGTGGACCGCGGCAGGTCTGAAGTACCCTGCCCGGCGCTATCTGGCCGACCGCATTGATTGCCGGCGCCGACGTTTACATTTGTGATAGCGTTCAGGGTGTGGGGCGGAGCCTGTAGCGCAGCTAGCGGAGGGTCACAGAGAGGTCATTTTACCTCCTCCTCTGCGCAGGGGAATAGTTGTTTTCCCACGGAAGCATTTCAGCTGCGAATAGGAACATGATCGGGTATCGGTCGTTTTCCCACGGTAGCATTCCAGCTACAAGCCTGAACATAGGACATATACTGCGAGGATATGGGTCTTCATCCCTTACGGCAGCTCTCCCCTATTGAAGTATTGGTTTCGCTGCTGCCTTAGTCGGGAGCCGTGTCATACCGTGTGCAGGAAGGGCAGTCTAACCGGGTGGACTGTTGGATGTTCGAGCCACTTTAGCTCGGCCACCGTAGCTTCTCACAGCCTCGGAAGCTGCTCATAGCCTTGGTAGCTGCCCACAGCCCGGCAGCTGTTCACAACCTCGGCAGCTTATCACAGCCCCGGCAGCTGCTCACAGCCCGGCAGCTTATCACAGCCCCGGCAGCTTATCACAGCCCGGCAGCTGCTCACAGCCCCGGCAGCTTATCACAGCCCGGCAGCTTATCACAGCCCGGCAGCTTATCACAGCCCCGGCAGCTGCTCACAGCCCTGGCAGCTGCTCACAGCCCCGGCAGCTGCTCACAGCCCCGGCAGCTTATCACAGCCCGGCAGCTTATCACAGCCCCGGCAGCTTATCACAGCCCCGGCAGCTGCTCACAGCCCTGGCAGCTTATCACAGCCCGGCAGCTTATCACAGCCCGGCAGCTTATCACAGCCCCGGCAGCTGCTCACAGCCCTGGCAGCTGCTCACAGCCCCGGCAGCTGCTCACAGCCCCGGCAGCTGCTCACAGCCCCGGCAGCTGCTCACAGCCCCGGCAGCTGTTCACAGCCCTGGCAGCTTCTCACAGCCCCGGCAGTTTCTCACAGCCCGGCAGCTGTTCACAGTCCGGCAGCTTCTCCAGCCCCGGCAGTTTCTCACAGCCCTGGCAGCTGCTCACAGCCCGGCAGCTTATCACAGCCCTGGCAGCTGCTCACAGCCCCGGCAGCTGTTCACAGCCCTGGCAGCTTATCACAGCCCCGGCAGCTGCATGAGATTCACGAGCCACGAGCAACGTGACGCTACAAGGACCTCTCGTGCGACGCCATCATCTCCAAATCGGCGCTGTTGACGTTCGACAGACAGTTTGTGTCGGGCAGTCCAATATGACCGGTGCATTTGGAACATCGTCGGCAGCATCAGGACGAGGCGTGGACGGATTCAGGGCCTCGGATATGGCAGCCCGGCCTGGCCACTGCGTCAGCACAAAGCGTGGACGGATTCAGGGCGGCGGATATGGCAGCCCGGTCCGGCCACCGCAGGCGGGGCGAGCCGGCGCAGTATCGGTGTGTCAACCCTCGCAGCGCTATCGAGCGCATCCGGCCTGCGTATCGGAGCAGACCGTTAGCGGCTCGCCGTGACTCAGTGGTCACCACTGGTAACCCTGTGGTCAGCGCTGGTTACCCTGTGGTCAGCGCTGGTTACCCTATGGTCAGCGCCGGCCCGGGTTTAGACGTCCACGTAGATGTGGTGTAAACGTTGGAAAGTTGCATCCATTATCGTTTGAAAACTGTGTATTCGTATTGTTGGTGTTCTCGTCACATTACTTCTCCATCGTAATCTTTTCTCTTTGTTCCTGGTAACCTTTGCGAAATCTGCCGCCTGGTTAGTTCAGTGGAAAGAGCGTTCGCCCGTAAAGGTCTATCTGTCCTGGCACAACGAGTTCGTGTTGTCCACGAATCTGTGTTGGCCGTCCCGGTCGCTCAGGGGCCCGATAAGGCCGGGGACGAGCTACCCCGGCGGCCGAGACGATGCATTGACGGGGCACGTTAAAATTTGGGTAAAAATTCTGCCTTTGTGCTGGAATTCATGGATCGGGTGGTAGGACCAGGGTGCACGCAACAAGCTCTGCTTAGAATTAGGACCCTGGTTCATAAAGCCACCCCAGCAAGAACGCGGATTTAAAATAAAAAAAAATTCGTGTTGCTGTAGTAAATGAATACGATCGAGTGAATCTGGAATTCACTCGAGGCGGAGGATTTAGACTCTACATAGGCGCCGTATGGAAGGCGACTCAGTCATGTAGCGCCTGAACTGCCCCTGCCCCATGGACGAATTTCGGGTCTCGAGGGGTCGCTACTCTTCGCCCGCGACCAATCGGCGTGAGAGATTGGCGACGCTACATGACAACGGTCGACGTGTCGTAAAACCAATAACCAACCAATCGGGTCTCGAGGGGGCGGGGAGCTCACCCCTTCGCCCTCTGGAATCCGTCTCCGTATGCCAGTCGGCGAGGAGAAATCTGTCATCGCCTCCTACCTGCTACATTGCGACATACCCTCCCATCCGATTAGGTTTCATAGGAAAGCACTTTGAGGTGTTGGCATTGGGTGTTAGGTGGGTGTTGTGAGCGTGTGTGCCGTACCAGCAGCTCCGACACGGACTGGTGTGGAGGTGGGTGTTGTGACCATGTGTACCGTACCGGCAGCTCCGACACGGACTTGTGTGGAGGTGGGTGTTGTGAACGTGTGTGCCGTACCAGCAGCTCCGACACGGACTGGTGTGGAGGTGGGTGTTGTGAACGTGTGTACCGTACCGGCAGCTCCGACACGGAGTTGTGTGGAGGTGACTGTTGTGAACGTGTGTACCGTACCGGCAGCTCCGACACGGAGTTGTGTGGAGGTGGGTGTTGTGAACGTGTGTACCGTACCGGCAGCTCCGACACGGACTTGTGTAGAGGTGGGTGTTGTGACCGTGTGTACCGTACCGGCAGCTCCGACACGGAGTTGTGTGGAGGTGGGTGTTGTGAGTGGGTGTACCGTACCGGCAGCTCCGACACGGACTTGTGTGGAGGTGGGTGTTGTGAACGGGTGTACCGTACCGGCAGCTCCGACACGGAGTTGTGTGGAGGTGGGTGTTGTGAACGTGTGTACTGTAGGGGGGTCCGGGCCACGTCGGGCTGGGCGGTGTCGGAGTGGGCTCTGGGGGGCACTGGGCGGCACTGCCGGGTGGGTGGGTCGCTGTGCGGGCGACTGCGGCCGACCGCCGCCGGCGGGCCGGCTGGTTGGTTGGTGCCGTGAGTTCCCTCGCCCACCGCTTCTTCAACCGCTCCGACATCCTACCAACCTTGCTGCGGCTCGTCGCCACCACTACACGAATGTATATCGAGAGGCCAGGCTCCTATCCACATCACATACGCCCGTGAGTGCGCCCGGCTGGTCATGTAGCGAGGAGGGGTTGTGGGCTTCGGGTGTGACGTGACACTGATGGATGGCCATGATAGAGGTACACGACCTGGGTACTGCCACCGCCGCCGGCACTCGTCCATTTACAGGACCCACCCGTGTACCCCTAGACAACAACACATCCACCATCCACCCCCCCCCCGGCACACACACAGCATCGACGTTCTCGGGGCAGCCAGATGCAAGCAGGGCCCGGGTAACATCCAGTACAATTTTGGCAGTGAGGTTTCTGACAGCTGAGTACTTGCGTTGAAATCGAACCAATTCCACTGGTCCTTAAAACTACCCCTTTAAACATGTATGCAACAGTCACTCGCACCTTTCATTCCCCACGATCATTCGGTCCCTACTAATACGAAAACGAGTTCGCCCACAATTTTCCCCTCCAGTGTTACGCAAGCATTTAGCGAGTCGTACTTCCTTTCACTGGGGACTTGGTTAGTCCCGAATGCATATTAATTACCCGCTCCGAGGCCTACTTGTAAACGGCTGACGCGACTCTCCTGATTGCATAATTTGTGTATATTGACGTTACTGCCTTAAGGCTTTGCAACACTGGGCGGTGACACTTTCCCTGGGCTTCTGTGCTGTCTTATAACTGAACTCAGGTATCAATGGCCAACTTACCTAACCTTACCCAATCGACGCCTTACACGTTGAAGACGTGCGACCGGCGTCACGTATCCCACGGGTGGGCACGGATCCCTACCACGTTGGGTACGTCTCCTGGTCGTCGTTATACCCTAGCCGGCCCTACCCTTTCAGCCCCGGGACTTACGGCATGCCAAACCAGTCCGGTGCATCCCCCATCCTCTGTACCATCCGTGCCCACGTACAGCGAACGGAGGCGGACACATTACCCGGCAGTGTTTTGCCTATATATCATATTGTCCGGCGCCGAACTTCCGGCGAACGCAATGTGGGGCCCCCTCTAACGGGCCCTCCCACATGCATACCATGCTCGCCCCCTCATCTGCGCCCTTGGGTCACAAAGGCCAGTGGGATTTTGCGGTCAAGAGATACCTGAGCCCAGTTAGCAGTTACCACTTGAATAGCGCCCATGAGTAACAATCAGGAGAGTTTCGTCATTGCGCCCTTTCGTCGTGCCCCTCCCCCCCCCCCTTGACGAAGAGAGGGCCAAAGGCCCCTCACAGTCGACGCCCGAGGACATATCGCCCATAGCAGGGCAGCTGGCAGACTGTCTCTCTCGCTCGCTCTGCGGGGGTCGTCAATCTCTTCTCTCGTCCATCCCCTATCTCCGTAAATTCGCCCGAGTGAAAAGAGACAGAAACAGACAGATATTTATGCTGAAATCAAGAGACAAAGACTGAGATTGAAATCAATGACAGATTTTTACAGAAAACTTTGCATCCATTTCCTTCCCATCAAGGTATGTATTTGGAGTCCAGGGGACTCCAAGTCTATTCACATGAAACAACATCCACATTTCCATTTATTCATACGCTAAAATAGAAAAGAAAGGAAAGACATTGAAATACACCTGGGACAACAACTATTTCTGTTTACACACACGCACTTTTGCCACCAACACACACTCATCCCCCCCCACACACACACGGAAGACGCCAGCGCCGGTGGGGTTGGTGACGCTGGGACGGTGGTGGTGGAGGGTGAGGCTGCATGACGCCGAGCATCACTCACATGGCCATGGTGGGTGGCAGGTGGCCTCGGCTGAGAGTTTCTTCTCCTCCATCCGAAAACTCAGCCATCTTGCCACCGCCGCCGTCTGAGAATTCCCTCCGTCTCCCTGTCCGGTCTGCCCTGTTCTCTCCTCCACCGTGGCGCGCTCATGAGTTTTACTCTCCCCTCATCGCCTCCGGCTTTGGGTACTTTCTCTGTCTCTCTTTCTCTTCCATTTTCTTTCTCCGCGAATGTTCCAGGAGGTTCGGTTGCTGCTCCCGCTTCCGCCGCGGGCCGGTTCACTCCACCCTTCCCATGTGTCACGCAGGTGCCCGGGACGTGCCCGGCCGCCTCTCGGTTGGCCTTCAAAGCCGCCTGCAGGCCTGCCTCTGGGTCGGTTTTGTTTGCGCCGGGGACGCTGTGCTGGGGGAGGGCGCCCGGCCATGCGGCGGCGCGAAAGCCGGTGTCTGTGCGTCCGACCTTTTGTACAAAAATGTAAAACGCCTTACAGTACCGTACCGGCAGCTCCGACACGGAGTTGTGTGGAGGTGGGTGTTGTGACCGTGTGTACCGTACCGGCAGCTCCGACACGGACTTGTGTGGAGGTGGGTGTTGTGAGTGGGTGTACCGTACCGGCAGCTCCGACACGGAGTTGTGTGGAGGTGGGTGTTGTGAGTGGGTGTACCGTACCGGCAGCTCCGACACGGAGTTGTGTGGAGGTGGGTGTTGTGAGTGGGTGTACCGTACCGGCAGCTCCGACACGGAGTTGTGTGGAGGTGGGTGTTGTGAGTGGGTGTACCGTACCGGCAGCTCCGACACGGAGTTGTGTGGAGGTGGGTGTTGTGAGTGGGTGTACCGTACCGGCAGCTCCGACATGGAGTTGTGTGGAGATGGGTGTTGTGAGTGGGTGTACCGTACCGGCAGCTCCGACACGGAGTTGTGTGGAGGTGGGTGTTATGAGTGGGTGTACCGTACCGGCAGCTCCGACACGGACTTGTGTGGAGGTGGGTGTTGTGAACGTGTGTACCGTACCGGCAGCTCCGACACGGACTTGTGTGGAGGTGGGTGTTGTGAACGTGTGTACCGTACTGGCAGCTCCGACACGGACTTGTGTGGAGGTGGGTGTTGTGAACGTGTGTACCGTACCAGCAGCTCCGACACGGAGTTGTGTGGAGGTGAGTGTTGTGGCCATGTGTACCGCACCGGCAGCTCCGACACGGACTTGTGTGGAGGTGGGTGTTGTGACCGTGTGTACTGTACCGGCAGCTCCGACACGGAGTTGTGTGGAGGTGGGTGTTGTGAACGTGTGTGCCGTACCGGCAGCGCCGACACGGAGTTGTGTGGAGGTGGGTGTTGTGAACGTGTGTGCCGTACCGGCAGCTCCGACACGGAGTTGTGTGGAGGTGGATGTTGTGAACGTGTGTACCGTACCGGCAGCTCCGACACGGACTTGTGTGGAGGTGGGTGTTGTGAGTGGGTGTACCATACTGGCAGCTCCGACACGGAGTTGTGTGGAGGTGGGTGTTGTGAACGTGTGTACCGTACCGGCAGCTCCGACACGGACTTGTGTGGAGGTGGGTGTTGTGAACGTGTGTACCGTACCGGCAGCTCCGACACGGACTGGTGTGGAGGTGGGTGTTGTGAACGTGTGTGCCGTACCGGCAGCTCCGACACGGAGTTGTGTGGAGGTGGGTGTTGTGAACGTGTGTACCGTACCGGCAGCTCCGACACGGAGTTGTGTGGAGGTGGGTGTTGTGAGTGGGTGTACCGTACCGGCAGCTCCGACACGGAGTTGTGTGGAGGTGGGTGTTGTGAACGTGTGTACCGTACCGGCAGCTCCGACACGGATGCGGAGCTGGAGCTGACTCAGCGCCTAAGCCGCGCCGCCGGAGCTGCCGACGCTGTCGTCTGCGCCCACTTCGCACGCGGAGGAGCTGGCGCCAAGCAGCTAGCCGAGGCTGTAGAGAAGGCCTGTCAGCAGCCCAACAACTTCAGGTCAGTGTCGATGAGGTCAGGTCAGGTCAGCCCGGTCAACGCCATGTTGCGGAATCGATCCCGACTCGCTTCAGATCAGGTCGATGTTGCTCCTTGTCAGACCATATCAGTCTCCAGCCGTATGACCTTAGGCCTATAGGCTGTCTGCGAGGGCAGTCCACTCCGTCGCCCGACTCATGTCGCGATGTGTTCGTAAAGTTGATGACGGTGAGGCAGGGGACGGCTAGCGTCTGATGGCTGACGCGTTTGCGGCAGGTTCCTCTATGACCTGAAGGCTCCAATTGTGGACAAGATCCGCACCATCGCACGGGAGATCTACGGCGCCGATGACGTGGAACTGTCGGAGCACGCGCAGGCTCAGGTGGACCGGTACATCCGACAGGTACGGTACATAGTGTAGGCTCAGGTGGACCGTTACATCTGATAGGTACGGTACACAGCGTAGGCTCAGGTGGACCGGTACATCCGACAGGTACGGTACATAGTGTAGGCTCAGGTGGACCGTTACATCTGATAGGTACGGTACACAGCGTAGGCTCAGGTGGACCGGTACATCCGACAGGTGCGGTACACAGTGTAGGCTCAGGTGGGCCGGTACACAGTGTGGGCTCAGGTGGACCGGTACATCCGGCAGGTACAGCACCCCAGCAGCAGATACGTCTGGCCGCTAAGGCTTCAGTGACCTGATGTTTCACTGGTGTAGGGTACCGAATGTTTCACTGACGTATCGGTCTGCCGGTTATAAGCCCTCTCAAGGGTTTCCTTTGGAGTGGTGTGGCCTGCCGGTGTATTCTTGCGATGGCTTCAGTAGCCTGCCCCTCTGGACCAGTGACCTGTGATCTTCGTGATCTCCACAGGGTTTCATTGGCCGGCACACCTGGCTGGCGTTTCTCCACCGGGCTTCAGTGACCTGTTCCTCTGGACTAGTGACCTGTGGTCTCCACAGGGTTTCATTGACCGGCCCATCTGGCTATCGTATCGCCGCCGGACTTTGTTGGCTTGGTAATTAGGATGCCGTATTCACACAGGGCTTTAGGGTCTGTTCATCTTAGCCGCTCCCTCGCAGGACTTCAGTGACTTGACCGATATGCACCACAGGATTTCGGCAACCGGATATCCTGAGCATTCGGCAACCTGATGTACCCCCCTAGTGCTTTAGTGACCTGATCACCGTACCCAGCAAGGCTTCAGTGACCTGATCACCATACCCGCAGTGCTTTAGTGACCTGATCACTATACCCCGCAGTGCTTCAGTGACCTGATCACCATTACCTCCCAGTGCTTCAGTGACCTGATAGCCATTACCTCCCAGTGCTTCAATGACCTGATTACCATACCGTGCAGGGCTTGTGACCTGAGCGCCATACCCCAGTGTTTCAATGACCTGATTACCATGCCGTGCAGGGCTTCAGTGACCTGCCCATCTGCATGGCAAAGACGCACCTGTCGCTGTCGCACGACCCCAGCTGGAAGGGCGCGCCGTCCGGCTTCGTACTGCCCATTCGTGACATTCGCGCCAGTGTGGGAGCCGGCTTCCTCTACCCGCTGGTCGGCACGGTAGGTGCACGCTCCAGTTCTCCTTCCCAGCCAGCACGGGACGAAGCAATGAGAGCGCTCGGGATGCTAGTTATACATGCATGCGTTACGCAATTTATGTAAGCAACAACGCACAGGTGCGTTGTTGCTTAGGTATTGTGTGTTGACAGCGAGTAGTTGTTGGTGTCAGATGGCGTACAAAGATAGAAATGATTATACTGGCCCTTTACGGGTAGCCTCCTTCCCGTCTTCAATGTTCCAATGATCCATTAGTGTCCCCTGGTTTTGAAAAGCAATAAAATAATCTGCCTTAGATATGTACGATACTCCCCACTCCCGACTGGTTCTGAGTGACCAAGGTCCGTTACCAAGGTGTGACGCTGTTCCTCACAAGAGTGATGCTACTCCCCGTCCCTAGGACCGTTACCAAGGTGCGACCCTCTGCCTCAGATGAGTGTGGTGTTATACCTCCCGTCCCTAGGGCCTTTACCAAGGTGTGACCCTCTGCCTCAGATGAGTGCGATGTTATACCTCCCGTCCCTAGGACCGTTACCAAGGTGTGACGCTCTGCCTCAGATGAGTGCGGTGTTATACGTCCCGTCCCTAGGACCGTGACCAAGGTGTGGCGCTCTGCGTCAGATGAGTGTGGTGTTATACCTCCCGTTCCTAGGACCGTGACTAAGGTGAGGCGCTCTTCCTCAGATGAGTACGGTGTTATACGTCCCGTCCCTAGGACCGTTACAAAGGAGTGGCGCTCTGCCTCAGATGAGTGCGGTGTTGTACCTCCCGTCCCTAGGACCGTGACCAAGGTGAGGCGCTCTGCCTCAGATGAGGGTGGTGTTATACCTCCCGTTCCTAGGACCGTGACTAAGGTGAGGCGCTCTTCCTCAGATGAGTACGGTGTTATACGTCCCGTCCCTAGGACCGTTACAAAGGAGTGGCGCTCTGCCTCAGATGAGTGCGGTGTTAACCTCCCGTCCCTAGGACCGTGACCAAAGTGTGACGCTCTGCCTCAGATGAGTGCGGTGTTATACCTCCCGTCCCTAGGACCGTGACCAAAGTGTGACGCTCTGCCTCAGATGAGTACGATGCCGGGACTGCCGACACGCCCGTGCTTCTACGACGTCGACCTGGACCTGGAGACTGGCAACGTGGAGGGCCTCTTCTAGGCAACTTCTCCCGGAAGCAGACCGCAACGCACTTTTCAGGACAAGGAAGCGTGGTTACCGGCGCGATGATTGCACGTGGACTTTGAAGTTGGCTCTTAGGACTTTGGAGTTGGCTCTTATCATCAATAGAATTCAGAGGTGTGGTATCATTAATACGAAGGCCAGCAGAACTGTTGGGTTTTCGCCACAGTGTCGTGTCTGCCGTTCCCACCAGGTCCGACAGCATTGCCATGTGCGGGGAGGGAACGTGTCGCCCGCACCTGGACTTGCCAGCTGTACAAACGTCGCCGCACGCGTGTGCCAAATGATATTCGTGGGATGTTGGTCTGGACCAATTAGTAATCGGGTTGTGTGCCCTGGGTGCAGCGCCGATCAGGTGTCGGAGCAGACGCTGGTCGGCCCGTGCTCGGTAGCTACTGATAGGTGACTGGGCTAGTTTGTGTAGCTGGAATGTGTTAGCAAGACATTTTGATACCTGTAGGTTTCCGACAGTGACGATCTCCAGCGTCACCCGGTGGTTCTGTGGATGCATCTAGCCAACAGAGTAGGAACGTCCGAAATATTTGGGAATGCAAGCGGCTAACTACTATTATTATACAACGCCCGCACAATGGGCCTATACAACGCATATAATTAAGTTACACGAAAAGCGGGGTTAGCACCATCCTTGCCCCTGCCGTCCTGTTAACGACATGACTCCATCGGTGGCTCGACCTGGTCGGTCAGATGGATCGTCACTATTCTCCGCGCCGAATGGTCATGTCTGGGCAAGATGTCGTAAACCTGACCCGTTGCCGGTGGTATTGGAAACTGACGCGTGCGGGGGAGCACCGCCTGCTTGACCCGTACTGCCGGGGATGTTCCTTAGACAGACAGCGCAAGCGCCCTCACTGCCTCAGTGGGCCTGTCCGTGCAATAGTTGACCTGTTTTCTCCCAGTTCGCTTGCCGTCACCTGGCCCGGCCCACTCACCGACCGGCAGGCTGGGACTATGTTACCCCTCTCGCCGGCCACCTGCACTGCGGTCACACCCCTCCAGGACTGGAGATGGACCGTGTTGGAAGCTCCATAGCCGAATCACGTGCCTTAATAGTCCAGGCAACGCCCCGTCGAAAGCTGTCAAAGTGCCATCGGTATCAAACTAATAAACAATGCAGACGCACGTGTGTGGTCAGTTTCCCCTGGAACTGGCGTCCCTAACGTCACGACTGATGCTGTACCGCTGGAACATCCACCTCGAGCCGGATCCAATCCAATCTGATCAAAAGGCGTGATCGCGAACAAGATTTCTGCTGTAACATTTGGCGGTAGCGAGTTCATAAGACTATTTATTAAATAATAACAAGAGTCTGATCGTATCAAAACAGCTACGCTACCGTCAGCCCATCGCGTTTGCGAAGCGACTGCAACCGCCGTCGGGCCGAGAATCGTCCACTCGAGCTGGCGCTGTCGGCGGGGCAGTGCGGCACCTGGTGCCCCAACCACCATATCAAGTACCATCGCCGTCGGGCCACACTCGAGCTGGCGCTGTCGGCGGGGCAGTGCGGCACCTGGTGCCCCAACCACCATATCAAGTACCATCGCCGTCGGGCCACACTCGAGCTGGCGCTGTCGGCGGGGCAGTGCGGCACCTGGTGCCCCAACCACCATATCAAGTACCATCGCCGTCGGGCCACACTCGAGCTGGCGCTGTCGGCGGGGCAGTGCGGCACCTGGTGCCCATCCCACCATATCAAGTACCCACATGTGCAGCGCTCTCGGCGCGGCATAAGTGCACTTTGAACCAGCAGCGTGGCGAGGCGGACGCCCGGACCGCCACGTCGCCGTGTGTCGTGACGTCAGTGCTCTGACGTCACCAGCGTGATGATAGTGGCGATGACGCGTCGGCTGCGGGGACAGGCGGCCAGGTCCAGCGACGGCTTCTCGATCTTCTCGGCCAGCAGTCGGTCGAGCTCGGCCCGCAGCTCCTTCAGCAGCGCCGCGATCTGTCGACCACCGGAGCGGATCAGGGCCGAGCCGTGGTGCGGCCGAGCCGTGGTGCGACCGAGCGGCAGCGGGGACAGGCGTGCGCTAGAGCCGAGCCGCCGACGTGGTCGACCTACCGTCTGTGTGGGGCACGTCAGCTTGATCCAGCCGTCGTCCAACGATATGATGTACTCGTCCAAGTGTCGCTCCACCCCGATACCGCTGCCTGTCGGGTCATAACCACACAGGGTTATACAGAGGTCACACGTCCGACCCAGTGTCGTTCCACCCAGATACCGTTGACTTTTCCCAATCCCGCGGCCAACCGGCAAAACACTGTGGGCGGCGCCATTAGCCGTGAATGTGCATAAAGTACGTCGTGTATCACCCAATAAACAAACAAAAACGCCCGATCCAGTGTCGCTCCACCCAGGTACCGCTGCCTGTCAGGTCACGGCCACACGGGGGCATACAAGGTCATCAAGGGGTCATACGGTCCTCACCTTCAGCGCGTTCGCGAAAGTAGCTTTTCATTGATGCTACAAAACATCTTGGTAGGGGTTGAACACCCGGGTCCTGCGCGGGTTAATACCGATTGATTGACTGATTATTTGAGCTTAGGGGCGCATCAACTGCTACTGATTATGCAGCGCCCATATCTCACGTTTCACAGCATTCCGCTTAGCGGGATGGGTCTATTTTTGGAATGGATATACTACGTGTAACTGAGCAGCCGATATATATCGGTAAAGTTGACCTGTTTGGACGATTTCCGAATTGTCACCTAAAACATCGCAGTACAATGTATCGAAATTGGCACCGAAATGACGCCTGCGTTCCAACGTGAAATTGGGACAAGAAAACAGTATGTGTCGAACCGTCATAGGTGAACCACACCGGGAACAGTGAGGCTTCACCTCCCTTCCCAGAAGGTAACCATGCGTTGCATATGTATGCCCTATGCGCAGGCGTGCCAGGATCACCTCTTCTCGCGTACATTTTTTTCAGCGATGACTTCCATGGTGCCAGAACTGGTTTTATGGAACGAAGTTTGTTTAAAACCTGCCAGTCCCACCTTTCTTGCCACTTTCCTTGGAGGAAAGCATCTACCTTTGAGTAGTAATCTCTGGCGGGGAGGGGCAAAGCTCGAGTCCTACGTGACAGCGCGGCACGCTTGGCAGCAGCGTCGGCTAGCTCATTTCCGGTAATACCGGTATGGCTCGGTACCCAACAAAGGATAATCCTCTTACCTGCTTCGCCTAATTCCGTCAATCGTACTAGGATACGCGCGGGTTAACACCAACTAAAACAAATATTTACCCGGTAACTAACAGATACAATCCTAATTATGATAATTATGGTAGCCACAGGGCAGTGGAAATTGCTGGAATAAGGGTTTGTTTTCCTCATTTTCACATTATAAGCTTGCAGACGTGTTCCCAATACTCGACGCTGCTTAAACGTTAGCTTCTCTCTCCGAGACCACGGTGGCAGCGCGCTTGGTCATATCTATCCTGGCCGCTGTCATCAAGTGATTAGGTTTCTTCCAGCCTTGATCATCGATATGCAGAAAAAGATGCTTGTCGAAAGGCAATCCCGAAAGTATAGAGCTCCAGACCATCACCACGTTGCCGCGAGACGTTTCGCCGCGCTTGTGTGTGCGCACGTGCGTGTGCGCGTATGCGTGTGTATGCGTTTAGGTATCCATGTGTGCATGTATAAATATGTGCACATATGTATGGTGTATGGGTGTATGTTTTGACAGGTATGTAGCTATGTATGTGCATATATTATTATGTTTAAGAAACGCGTCAGGTGTCTCGGATGAAGTGCCACCAGGACACTTGTACGCCAATCTCAACACGTACAATGTTGTGCTTGCCTTAAGATCAAGTGATGATGATATATGGATTATACGCAGCTCATGTAATACTTGACAAGGGCATGGGACGGTAAAATTATCCATGCGGAGTATAATAATTTGAAATGAGCATTTTATTTCCTGTTAGTCCATATACAAATAATCAATTGAATGTTACACAGATTTAGTTTTCTCAGGTGGTGGCGGTGGGGGGGGGATACATCAGTTTCTAACTCGATAGACGGAATTATCCAATTCGCATTGAAAAGCTTCCAACGGAGGTGCTGCACGGGCGAAGGACTGAGGTGTTGCCGTGCACGTGAAGGACAGCTGAGGTACCCTTTACGTGCACGGCCGTCAGTGGAGACGCTGCACGGGCGAAGGACTGAGGTGTTGCCGTGCACGTGAAGGGGAGCCGAGGTACCCTTTACGTGCACGGCCGTCAGTGGAGACGCTGCACGGGGGAAGGACTGAGGTGTTGCCGTGCACGTGAAGGGCAGCTGAGGTGCCAAAATGTTATCGGGTATCGTACCGATCAAGGCAAGCGGGGCCGGGTGTTTTCGTACCGGCAAATAGCAGCAGCGGGTAGACGGGCACCATGCAGCACTGTCTGATGAAGACGCGAGACGTTTTCACCTTCTCGTTATACACCAGGTAAGGCGACTCGAACCTGTTGACCTTGGCGTTCACCGACACCGGGTGGATGAACACCTGAAAACGGGCCCGCCTTCTGAGTCGATCAACAGCTCTGAAAGCACGCCTCGTCGACCCGGCATCAATAGTCACCGGTGAACACACTCCCAGTTACTAAAACACAAGTAAATTTGCAGTGGCATACTGGACCGATGGAACGTCAATGTGGATCAAAATTAGCTTCAAACGCCACCCGGTGGCGTCATCTCAGAATGACTATAGCACCACCTATTCCAACAAGTCAGGTGGCGCTCGACAGTTAATTTATATTGCGTCTCCGGCGACCCTGTTTGCATTCACGGCCATGGCCAGCCAACTGGTCCGCGTCCTGTGTGGAATACCGATGGCCCAAGCATGGCACTGAACGGACGTTTGCCCGTGCTCCAGGTCAGGAAGAGAGGGGCTCAGGTGAAACCAAGGGTTTCCCGAATCGGCCGGCTAATATATGAGCCGGAGCCGCGAACGGAACGTGTTATTTCTACATGTTACAACCGTACTGCCTGTGATAAAAAAACAAGCAACTAATCCACTAAAACTGCGACAGCAGGCATATCATCTCCTTATTTGAGAACTTCAACCACATTTCGAGTTCATTTGACTCGCATTTTCCGTACATCTAGAACCCTTCTCCAAGAGCATCTGGTGGTGCTACAGATACAGAAGGATCACTCACGTAGCCGTCGTCCTTGGTTTTGAACTTCAGCTCCTGGTGGCTGGTGTCCTTGGCCATGACACCGCCTTCGCTTTTGGTGTAGCTCGTCTCGGGCGTCAACACCTTGACCAGGTTGGGGTACAGCGCGGCGCACAGCAGCGCAGACAGCAGTCCGGCCGTTGCCGTTGTTGTCGTTCAGCTGGCGGTGGACGGATGACGTGTCACGTGTGGTGTGACGTCAGCAGCGGGGCACAAGCCGGCGCTCGGTGACGGAATCGCACGGAATCGCTGCCGTGAGCGGAACTGTTCAGAGGACGGCGACTGTGGCTCGGCTCAGACAGCACCGCCATCTGGTGTGAATAAGAAGGGGCTGAACAGCTGCGTCAGGCTCACCAACACGCTCTGTGTGATCAGCAGTCCCAGCCCCAGCCATACACTGGCCCGCGTCACTGACGGTGACCGGAACACCACCCGTGACCTCACGTGACCTCGCATCTGGCGCAGTTGATACGGGGAACATTTCCAGGATGCGCTGTTTGCAATACATGAGTGAAACCTAGACGTCCATGGCGCCACGCTCTGACGTTCCAGTCCTCAGTCGTCTTCCGCAATGTCTGCTGCCAGCATTTGTCGGCAGCAGGTGCCCATCCGGTGCCGGTAGCGCCACCCACCTGGTCGCCGGTGGTCTGCACCACCGAGTCGGCACGGCCACGTGACCTCCGTGACGCCACAGACGCCGGCACGAAGCCGATGCTGCTAAGCAAGTCGACGAACTGGTGCTTCAAGCTGGCCAGTGTCTCCAGCGTCTTCACCTGCAGGAAGTTCTCCTGCGCGAACGCGTAGCCGGCAGACGCAGAGCGCTCCACGGCGTCGCGCCAGCCCTGTGGCAGGTCAAGTCAGATCAGAGCACCGTTCCATCGCACCACGTCCTGTTGTGCGCTAGCGGGTCAGTTTAGCTCAGTACACTTTCAATGCATCGCTTTAATCCTGAAACATGGGTCAGGCATTCTGTTAACGGATCAAGTCAGGTTCGGTCAGGACATCCAATGCATCTGATCAGATGGTAGGACAGATCAGAACATCACGCCATCCTGTCAACAGATCAGATCGGGCCAGGTCGAAATACCGACTACACTGCGCCATTCCTCTAACCAATCGGTCAGAATATCCACTACACCACACCATCCCGCAGAAGATCAGGTGAAGATCAGGTCAGAATATCCACTACACCGCACCGTCCCGCAGAAGATCAGGTCAGAATATCCACTACACCGCACCATCCCGCAGAAGATCAGGTGAAGATCAGGTCAGAATATCCACTACACCACACCGTCCCGCAGAAGATCAGGTGAAGATCAGGTCAGAATATCCACTACACCGCACCGTCCCGCAGAAGATCAGGTCAGAATATCTACTACACCGCACCATCCCGCAGAAGATCAGGTCAGAATATCCACTACACCACACCGTCCCGCAGAAGATCAGGTGAAGATCAGGTCAGAATATCCACTACACCACACCGTCCCGCAGAAGATCAGGTGAAGATCAGGTCAGAATATCCACTACACCACACCATCCCGCAGAAGATCAGGTGAAGATCAGGTCAGAATATCCACTACACCACACCGTCCCGCAGAAGGTCAGGTGAAGTCACATCAGAGTATCCCCAGACGTATCCCGTGCCCGTACGCCCCATCGTGCTGACATGTGCCATCTTTGATTATTTGGGCTTAAGGGCGCGACGACTGCATGGTCATTTGGCACCCATACATACATGTGCCATCTCTACACGTGCCCAGTACCCTGACGTATCCGGTACCCGGACGTACCCGGTACGCGTTACCCATACGTACCCGGTACCCGGACGTACCCAGTACCCGGACGTACCCGGTATCCATTGAGCATGGTGAGCTGGTCGCTGTTCTCAGCGGCGAAGAGTCGGCGGCGCGCGTCCGCCTCGGCGCGGCGGGAGAAGGGCGACACGAACGGTGACCGGTAGCTGAGGCAGGCGGCGATGGTGGTGACCGCGTCCAGACAGCGGAACACGGCGCCGAACAGCAGCAGCTTACCGATCCTGGATCAGGTCAGGTCAGGTCAGACAGCGGAACACGGCGCCGAACAGCAGCAGCTTACCGATCCTGGGTCAGATCAGGTCAGACAGTGGAACACGGCGCCGAACAGCAGCAGGTTACCGATCCTGGGTCAGGTCAGGTCAGACAGCGGAACGCGGCGCCGAACAGCAGTAGCTTACCGAACCTTAGTCAGGTGAGGTTACGCCAAGTCAGAGAGCGGACACGGTGTCGAACTTTCTACCCGTCACAAGATCGACTTCACGATTCCACACCAGTAGTTCGTCCATATCAGTAGTACCATTATTGTTGTTATTATTATTATTATTATTATTATTATACTTATTATTGTTATTATTATTACTTATTATTATATATATATTATTATATTATTATTATTATTATTATTCTTATTATTATTAAGACAGATTATTATTATTATTAAGACGTCATACCTGGATTCTGCTACTACCCTGTGTATCTGGATCCTGTTACTACCCTGTATGTCTGGATTCTGGTTGTGTGTATATCACGAGCACGGTCTCAGAGGCACACGAACACCTACTGCAGACCCCGGCTTGGCTTTCGCCGTTGTAGGGTACGTCAGGCCATTTGCCCACCCGCTCAAATGCACCACATAAAATGGCAAGCAAATCGTTGGAACTTAAATACATCTTTACAAACCGACATCGTCGCACCAAATGACACCTTTGAACAAAACGTTTTGGGTTTCGATGCTATCTTCCCGGTTGGATCGGTATGGAGCACAGCTCTCAGACATCAACTATATTATTATTATTATTATTATTATATATATATATATATATATATATTATTATTATTATTATTATTATATATATATATATATATATATATATATATTATTATTATTATTATTATTATTATTATTATTATTATTATTATTATTATTATTATTATTAAGACAGACACTACCTTTGCTGATTTGCCACACCCATCCACTTATCAAAGTTCACTTCATTTTATACTCGAAATTATCACTCAGAAGAGAAAGCAGACTGCAGATTAACTGACCTGACATCTACCGGCAAAGTGGCAACATGGAAGCCCAGAGCAGTCAGCTGACTATCGGCGTCCAGCGCGCCCAAGTCTTGCAGCCGGCGGACCGCTGACGTCACACTGTCCTCCGCGGGAGGCTCGAGCACACGACCTGTCGATACCGAGCGGCATAGTGAGGTCACACCCTCATCGGGCGAACCGGGCACACGACCTGTCGATACCGAGCGACATAGTGACGTCACACTGTCCTCCGCGGGAGGCTCGAGCACACGACCTGTCGATACCGAGCGGCATAGTGAGGTCACACCCTCATCGGGCGAACCGGGCACACGACCTGGTAATACGCCAGCGACTTAATGACGTCACATTGTCAGGCAGTATGTACTGCTAGGTTTTCACTTTGTTGCATTTTACAATATCAAAACATAAACGCATCTTTCAGCAGCAGTCATACAATTACCCCGCCCATATGGAGTCAAGTATCCAGGGATCGATGCTTCACAGTTCACAACCATCCCTGACCACTCGCCCAGCATAACCCCTGACCACTATTCCAGCACCACCCCTCACCATTTATTCAGCACCACCCCTCACCACTCGCCCAATACCATGCCTGACCAACCTCGATCACTTACCCAGCACCTGTTCCACAGAGTGGCCCGAGAAGAGCGGCAGTATTTTGATGCGCAGCACCAGCTGCTCCAGCGGCACCCGCTTGATCTCTGGCACTGGCTGTGACCGGATGTGGTGGTGGTACCTGTCGGGAAGAGGGGGAGCAGGTGACGTCATCACGCCCGTCAGTGTGCTGCTGGCTGGGATGTAGAGCGGGCGCGTGCCGCGCGGCTCCGCTGGGTAAGTGACGTGGCACTCTGGGGGGGGTCGTCCGTCAGCGACATCGGCTGCCGCCGGCTGTTGCACTCTGTACACCCATCAATCTGAAAATGGGACATTTGGAGCCTCGCTACGCCAGAGATCGACAGATCAAATTCTAACGATAAATCAATATAACGAGAATAGTGATTAGTATCTCACAACAGTCATGTATCGCCTAAGATTCTGGGGGGGCTTTAGGGCGCACCGACTGCATTGGTCATGTGACATCGCCTACGCTTCACCGCCAAATAGCCTATCTTATTTTAATGTTTAGAAAGTCATCAGTAGCTAGTGTAGAGGTGGACGATGACCCTCACCGACAGCTGGTGTACAGGTTGGAGATGACCATCACCAGTAGCTGGTGTAGAGGTGGGGACTGACCCTCACTAGTAGCTGGTGTAGAGGTGGGAACTGACCATCGCCGGTAGCTGGTGTAGAGGTGGATGATGACCCTCACCGGTAGCTAATGTAGAGGTAGAAGCTAACCCTCACCGGTAGCTGGTGTAGAGGTGGACGATGACCCTCACCGGTAGCTGGTGTAGAGGTGGGGACTGATCCTCACCGGTAGCTGGTGTAGGGTTGGACGATGACCCTCACCGGTAACTGGTGTGGTGGTGGACGATGACCCTCACTGGTAGCTGGTGTGGAGGTGGGAACTGACCATCACCGGTAGCTGGTGCAGAGGTGGGAGATGACCCATCACCGGCAGCTGGTGTAGAAGTGGACGATGACCCTCACCGGTAGCTGGTGTATAGGTGGGGACTGATCCTCACCGGTAGCTGATGTAGAGGTGGGGACTGACCCTCACTAGTAGCTGGTGTAGAGGTGGGAACTGACCATCGCCGGTAGCTGGTGCAGAGGTGGGAGATGACCATCACCGGCAGCTGGCGTAGAGGTGGAGACAGATCCTCACCGGTAGCTGGTGTAGAGGTGGGGACTGATCCTCACCGGTAGCTGGTGTAGAGGTGGACGATGACCCTCACCGGTAACTGGTGTGGTGGTGGACGATGACCCTCACTGGTAGCTGGTGTGGAGGTGGGAACTGACCATCACCGGTAGCTGGTGCAGAGGTGGGAGATGACCCATCACCGGCAGCTGGTGTAGAAGTGACGATGACCCTCACCGGTAGCTGGTGTATAGGTGGGGACTGATCCTCACCGGTAGCTGATGTAGAGGTGGGGACTGACCCTCACTAGTAGCTGGTGTAGAGGTGGGAACTGACCATCGCCGGTAGCTGGTCAGAGGTGGGAGATGACCATCACCGGCAGCTGGCGTAGAGGTGGAGACAGATCCTCACCGGTAGCTGGTGTAGAGGTGGGGACTGATCCTCACCGGTAGCTGGTGTAGAGGTGGACGATGACCCTCACCGGTAGCTGGTGTAGAGGTGGGCGATGACCCTCACCGGTAGCTGGTGTAGAGGTGGAAGCAGACGCCAGGCATCACTCTGCCGGCACGACCCTTGCGCTGGTCGGCGTTGGCTCGTGACACCCAAACCGTCTCCAGACTCTCCATCCTCTTCTGAGGGTCGAACCTGGCCGACAGTGGGATTGCCCTTACGCGCCGCTCGGTGGCAGTAAAGTGTCACCTTAACTCGGTGACACAAGGGTCGTGAGTTCAAGACTTGGTGGTCGCCATAAATACCAGAGGTTTTAGGTGCTCTAAATACCAGAGGTTTAGAAAAATAACATCTCGAATGCGAACTGTAAATGTGTCCGGATTATGAAGTGTTATGGAATAAAATAATCGCCACATAACGAATTTCAATATACATGGTTGTATGACTTTCGCCAGAGTAAATACTAAGCGAAACAAAATAAAACAGCACAACTGCGTTGAACGGCCATGCTGTTGCCAACTTTGTTACAGAGTTTACAAATATACTACAGAAACCCATCAGTACAAGGAATCCAATCAAGTCCGACAAGCTGATACACTAGTTCCACCTGCGCACTGAACAAGAAGTAGAAAAGCTCTACGAAAGCGTGCATGAGAAATGAAACGAACACAAATGTAGTAACACTTTTTGTGAGCATAATGTGAACGAGCTATCCAAGCCAGGCAGTTCACCTACATTTTCTCCTTCATCTTGCCACAGTCGAGAACGAAGACACAGTCATCGATGGTGATGGACGTCTCTGCCAAGTTTGTCGAGATGACGATCTTCCTGATGCCCGGCTTAGGCTTTCTGAGCATAGAAACGAGCCGTCAGTCAAATGGCCAGTGTGAGGGCAGTCTGACGATTCAGGCAGCAGCGCACACCACAGGGCCAGGCTCGTAGCCAACTCCAAACAGTGTGGGACCAGTCCAGTTACGAGTCGCGAACAATCCAGGTGGACACTGTCGTTCCTGTACACAAGCAACGTGACACCACCCAATCGAACTAGCCTACTCGCAAGCATATATGTAATGACAAAATATGAAATGCAACGTCAATGACATGACGTGAATCGTCTCGTGGAAATTAGTGATGTAAAAAATGAAGCAATGAGGACAGCAATCATCACCAGAGTTGAAATGAGCCGGCAATAGTCAGATGTGAAATCAGATGTAAAGCCAGAGGTGAAGTCGGATGTAAAGCCAGAGGTGAAGTCAGACAGGATGTCAGAGATAATATAAAAAGTACGTGCTAAAATGCACGTATCATCACACGAGAAGTGAGATAAAGTTAGAGATGAGTGGCCCATGGGTCAACTGATCGGGTGATCGTTTATTTCCCGGCCTCTAGCGCACGTGAGCAGTCAGAGGTGCCCCTATGTACTGACCGAAACACCAGCTGCTGCTCCTCGCTGCTCAAACTCGAGTGAAGTGGCACCAGTAGAAAGCGGCCAGCCCGCTTACCGAGGCTGCTATGACATTCCAACTGGTCATGGAGAGTCATGATCTCCGCCAAACCTGGCAGGAACACCTGTCGACAGCGTGGTGACGTCATGCACCTCCACCAATCACGGGGAGCCCCCGGGCGTCACCATGGTAACGTCATAATCTTCTCCGAATCGGGCAGAAATAGCTGCTGGGGTGTGAATTGTGGTTGAGGTATGATGCTTTTTTTAAACCCAGGAATGCTTGCTTCCTAAATGGTCATCAGATAAAATAAACTGTTTTGTTATGTCAAGTAAACATTGACAAAATACCAGCCAACTCAAATACTGCCCAAATATGCCGGTCCGGGGGCGGGCAGCACCCCTGTTGTGTCTCCTGGCCGGCTGACACGCACCAGTATGGAGCCGGTCTGGGGCCGGGCAGCACCCCTGTTGTGTCTCCCTGGCCGGCTGACACGCACCGGTATGGAGCCGGTCTGGGGCCGGGCAGCACCCCTGTTGTGTCCCCTGGCCGGCTGCCACGCACCAGTATGGAGCCGGTCTGGGGCCGGGCAGCACCCCTGTTGTGTCCCCTGGCCGGCTGCCACGCACCAGTATGGAGCCGGTCTGGAGCCGGGCAGCACCCCTGTTGTGTCCCCTGGCCGGTATTCACGCACCAGTATTGAGCCGGTGCGCGGGAAGTCGTGGTCGCCGTCTGCCAGCCAGGCCAGTACAGCCTGCACCAGGTCGTAGTTGATCTTGTCCGGGTCGGTCAGGGCCAGCGTCTTGCGTGTACGCTCGCTATAGTCTGCGGATGTGGATCGAGTGATCGGCAAACGGCGGGTAAGCTGGGCTCCGTCGCAGTCCGTCACAGAATACCCACAACCCCATGCTTCTGCACGCTCGGTAACCATCAATTAACAACGCTGTTGAACTGGTGGACACATATTCACAGCACATAAACAATAAAAGTGAAATGTTCGTTTCAGTATGCATCAAACTTGACACAAACTTCAGATATGTTTTGGGCAGTCCACAGCTACCATGACATCGAGGAGCACAAATTATGCCATGAACATCACGGCAAGCCTTCTACAGTCGCGTAGGGAATATCAGCGGCATAGAGGACTTTCACAGGCCAGGATCAACTGGGTCAGTTTTGCAGAACAGGCTGCCATAGCATGGTACCTAGCCAAACACCACTGATCAGTGCATTAGACACCACTGACCAGTACACCAGACACCACTAACGAGTACACCAGACACCACTGACCAGTACACCAGACATCACTGACCAGTACACCAGACACCACTGACCAGTACACCAGACACCACTAACCAGTACACCAGACACCACTAACGAGTACACCAGACACCACTGACCAGTACACCACTGACCAGTACAACAGACACTGCTGACCAGTGCACCAGACACCACTGACCAGTACACCAGACACCACCGACCAGTACACCAGACACCACTGACCAGTACACCAGACACCACCGACCAGTACACCACTGATCAGTACACCAGACACCACTGACCAGTACAACAGACACCACTGACCAGTACACCAGACACCACCGATCAGTACACCAGACACCACTGACCAGTACACCAGACACCACTGATCAGTACACCAGACACCACTGACCAGTACAACAGACACCACTGACCAGTACACCAGACATCACTGACCAGTACACCAGACACCACTGACCAGTACACCAGACACCACTAACCAGTACACCAGACACCACTAACGAGTACACCAGACACCACTGACCAGTACACCACTGACCAGTACAACAGACACTGCTGACCAGTGCACCAGACACCACTGACCAGTACACCAGACACCACCGACCAGTACACCAGACACCACTGACCAGTACACCAGACACCACCGACCAGTACACCACTGATCAGTACACCAGACACCACTGACCAGTACAACAGACACCACTGACCAGTACACCAGACACCACCGACCAGTACACCAGACACCACTGACCAGTACACCAGACACCACTGATCAGTACACCAGACACCACTGACCAGTACAACAGACACCACTGACCAGTACACCAGACACCACTGACCAGTACAGCAGACACCACTGACCAGTACACCAGGCACCACTGACCAGTACACCACTGATCAGTACACCAGACACCACTGACCAGTACACCAGACACCACTGACCAGTACAGCACTGATCAGTACACCAGACACCACTGACCAGTACACCAGACACCACTGACCAGTACACCAGACATCACTGATCAGTACACCAGACACCACTTACCAGTACAGCAGACACCACTGACCAGTACATCAGACACCACTGACCAGTACAGCAGACACCACTGGCCAGTACACCAGGCACCACTGACCAGCACACCAGACATGACTGACCAGTACACCAGACACCACTGACCAGTACACCAGACATCACTGACCAGTACACCAGACACCACTTACCAGTACAGCAGACACCACTGACCAGTACACCAGGCACCACTGACCAGCACACCCAGACATGACTGACCAGTACACCAGACACCACTGACCAGTGCACCAGACACCACTGCCCAGTACACCAGACACCACTGACCACCATACCACAAGTCACCACTGGACGGGCTACCCGTGATCTCAACTGACCGGCATATCGGAGAGACAGCAGGTTAACAGCCAGCGTCTCATCCCTCCTGGAGGCGGCTGGCGGCTCGCCGTGGGCCGCGCTGAGGTCCAGCTCGCGCAGCCAGTCGACACCGCGTCGGCCGTCCTCGTTACTGGTTAGCAGGTCCTGCTCTCGGCGTGAGAAGGCAGAGTTCTCCTCCAGTGTATACCGGCTGAGCTCGACGGCGTCCTCCAGGAACAGCTGCGTCACCGGGAACGTCTTACCTGGGGGAGGAACGGCCGTGTCACAGCACCCATCCAGAGCCTCTACGTAGTGGTACCCAGTGGAGAACGTTACCTGGGGGAGGAACGGCCGGGTCACAGCACCCGTCCAGAGCCTGTCCGGAGTGGTGCCCAGTAGAGAACGTCTTACCTAGGAGGAACGGCCGGGTCACGGCACCCGTCCAGAGCCTGTCCGGCGTGGTGCCCAGTGAAACATTACCAGGGGAGGAACGGCCGGGTCACGGCACCCGGCCAGAGCCTGTCCGGAGTGGTACCCAGTGGAGAACGTTACCAGGGAGGAACGGCCGGGTCACGGCACCCGTCCAGAGCCAGTCCGGCGTGGTACCCAGTGGAGAACGTTACCAGGGGGAGGAACGGCCGGGTCACAGCACCCGTCCAGAGCCTGTCCGGCGTGGTGCCCAGTGGAGAACGTTACCAGGGGGAGGAACGGCCGGGTCACGGCACCCGTCCAGAGCCTGTCCGGCGTGGTACCCAGTAGAGAACGTCTTACCTGGGGGAGGAACGGCCGGGTCACGGCACCCGTCCAGAGCCTGTCCGGAGTGGTGCCCAGTGGAGAACGTTACCAGGGGAGGAACGGCCGGGTCACGGCACCCGTCCAGAGCCTGTCCGGAGTGGTACCCAGTAGAGAACGTCTTACCTGGGGGAGGAACGGCCGGGTCACGGCACCCGGCCAGAGCCTGTCCGGAGTGGTACCCAGTAGAGAACGTCTTACCTGGGGGAGGAACGGCCGGGTCACGGCACCCGTCCAGAGCCTGTCCGGAGTGGTACCCAGTAGAGAACGTCTTACCTGGGGGAGGAACGGACACCCCGCGAGAAGCTCTTTGGAGTGGTACCCAGTAGAGAACGTCTTACCTGGGGAGGAACGGCCGGGCACGGCACCCGGCCAGAGCCTGTCCGGAGTGGTACCCAGTGAGAACGTCTTACCAGGGGGAGGAACGGCCGGGTCACGGCACCCATCCAGAGCCTGTCCGGAGTGGTGCCCAGTGGAGAACGTTACCAGGGGAGGAACGGCCGGGTCACGGCACCCGTCCAGAGCCTGTCCGGCGTGGTACCCAGTGGAGAACGTCTTACCTAGGGGAGGAACGGCCGGGTCACGGCACCCGTCCAGAGCCTGTCCGGAGTGGTGCCCAGTGGAGAACGTTACCAGGGGGAGGAACGGCCGGGTCACGGCACCCGTCCAGAGCCTGTCCGGCGTGGTACCGCATATAAAGCATCTTACCTGGAGAGCTGGGCACGACCGGTGGCGTACCTGGCAGATAACATTCACTTGGGGGGGCACCTGGTCCTGTCCGGTGACAAACTCACCAGGGAACCGGCGGCGGTGGTGGCAGCGTCTGCCGTCAGCCACAGCTCAGTCGGCACACATGGGGGTTAGCGCTGCCACCATTAGACCGCAATCGAAACAGATCGCCCAGCAGTGGAGATGCGCACACGCGGGTACGCTGGCAGAAGTAGCCATTCGTGCTGTTCGAGGGAACAACATTAAACAGCAAAGAATATAAAACTGATGAAATGCCATGCTGACTGCGAAGCATGCCGCCACATACCGGGTATGTCGATGACGGGGGCTCCGTTGAAGTAGCTGGAGAAGAGCTTGGCGTCCAGCGTAGCCGACATCAGCATCAGCCGCAGGTCGGGCCGCTTCGGCAGTAGATCACGAAGGATCATCAACAGAAAGTCACTGTGGGAGACGTCTGGCAATCACAATGGCATATACTTAGGCACTGTAAAAAGATAGGCAGGCAAGTCATATTGGAAAACTGTCAGCATGTTTCTATATAGATAACCAACAGGTTACTTTACGGTACACTAGTTTACTTTTATGACCACCAGATTACTTCAGGGATAGCATTCGACCGTTGTAGTCGGAAAAGCTGACCGTGGAGATCGGTACGTTGCCACAGCTACCGGCGCGAGTCAGGACAAACTTTATATGTGGAGTTTACATGTAGACGCGCGCTCTCAATCCAGACTGCTGTGTTCGACACACACGACCCAGCAGACAGCGAGGTCAGGTCGGGAGGCCAGACTGGTCTGGCCATCAGAGGACGTCACGTCGTACACCCTATGACACCTCCGCCAATGCGTGCTCCCCCCCCCCCTCCCTTCAGTGACGCCCTATCTCACTGTTGTTCCACGGACGGGCAGTAGACCACGTGGCAGTGGAGGTGGGGCTCGGCACTGACCTCTCCTCGCTGCGCTCGTGCACCTCGTCGACAATAACGTGAGACACCTCGTCGAGTGTGGCAGACGTCTCCAGTCGGCGCAGCAGAATACCGGTGGTGCAGAACAGCAGGCGCGTCCACGTCGACGTCTTGTTCTCCAGCCGAATCTGGCCGACGGGTCACGGCTCAGATGATTACATCGGACACAACGGGAGAGAGCACCAGCCACACAACAGGCGAGTCTACGTTGACGTCTTACTTTCCGGCCGAGTCTGGCCGAGGTGCGGCTGAAGCGAATCCATCGGATACAGGTGATGGTTTTTGTTTGTTAATCCTTATAAAGCGTCCCAATCCCAAAAAAAACAACCCCAACTTTTATTAAAACATCTTTCCCCTAACCATCGGCCCCATACGACGGGTGATGACAGGATCGGATATCAGCTTAGAATGCTGAACCGCAAGCAGTTGCCCAGTTCCAGGGACGTGCAGACCCCGCTTACCTGGTACCCTATTGAGCCTCCCACTTTCTCGACCCTCTCCTGCGCCACCCGTTCAGCCACGCCTATTGCTGATATTCGACGTGGCTGTGTGCAGATCAGGCTGACGTCGCGAGCGCTGGTCGACGAGAGCCAATCGTCGAGCAGAAACTGCGGCACTTGTGTCGACTTGCCACAGCCGGTGACGCCGCTCACAATAACCACCTGAGCACCGGCAAGTGTACAGGTATCAGCACACAATAACCGCCTGTGCAGCGGCAAGTGTACCGGTGTCAGCACACAATAGCCACCTGAGCGCCGGCAAGTGTACCGGTGTCAGCACAAAATAAGCACCTGAGCAGCGGCAAGTGTACCGGTGCTAGCATACAATAACCACCTGGGCAACGGCAAGTGTACCGGTATCAGCACACAATAACCACCTGAGCACCGGCAAGTGTACCGGTGCTAGCATACAAAAACCACCTGGGCACCCGCAAGTGTACCGGTGCCAGCATACAATAACCACCCGGGCACCCGCAGGTGTACCGGTGCCAGCATACAACAGCCACCTGAGCAGCGGCAAGTGTACCGGTGCCAGCATACAACAACCACCTGAGCAGCGGCAAGTGTACCGGTGTCAGTGCAACGCCGAGGAAACCAACAGCGCAGACGATAATTGCCGGAATTGGGGGGAAAACAGCGGGGGGGGAATTGGGCCCGGTGTGGATCCACCGCGGAGAAGACGGACGGGGTTGGCTTGCATTCCCAGTGGGTGACGAAAATGATCATATCACGCTGGTACACGAGGTGGAGGCGTGCGATCGAGCAGTTGTGAGCGAGGTACGCGCTTTACACAAGACCGGTGCATGAGATCAGCGTTCGCCGAAGTACGTTGTTAAAGGGAGCCGATACGTCATTATGTACGACGTTAACCACTGTACAAGGCAGGATGAGTGTCGCTGTAATTCTATTAGTTTCAGAACAAGGATATCCATGTATGTCCATCGTGAAGTCCATCCATGTCTTCTGCTACACCAGTGACATGGAATTCATTTTTCGCAGAGTGAAAGGTAGTTCGCGAAGATGCCAACTCTTGATGACGTCAAATCAGCTGGGCAATATGATAGGAAAAGTGTGGACAAAGGATGATATTAACAGATGAACACATCTGCTGGTACGATTGTGATGGCACAGATGCCAGGAGTTGAGTATGAGAACAGTAACAGCTCATACAGTAGCATATTCTGAAGTTCAATGGAAGTCGACTCAGGAAGGCAAAACTCTATACCCATGTCAAAGCACCTCCCTGATACATGCCATTTACCACCTAAATATCTTAATTCCAAGGCATTGTGCCACACCGTTGTGGATCTGTTTACGACATAATGATGTTTTCGTCCAGCACAGAGAGCTTGAGACGCAACTACTTGTCGCCAGCAACGGCAGTAAGCCAACAGTCAACACCACAATGCATGTGGTCAGAGGCTAACATGCCCAGCACTACAAAAGTAAAGTTGTATAATGGGAATGCATGATGGAAGGAAAATATAGGTAAAACATACACTGAGGTAAGTGAGGAAATATTCATAAGTGAGGGAAATACATCATTCGGTAGTCACATCAGCGCTGTTATTCAAGTTTCAAGGAGGAATTAATAGTGTAATCACACAGAACGCGTACCCGGCATTGGGCCGAAGCAAGTCAGGTCACCTGCTGCACGACCAAACGACACTCGATTGCGAGCCACCTGCCTGATTTTTTCTGACCGCGCTAACGATGTTCTCCCTCTCTTGCCAGGCGGGGAACTTGGCACGGGCCTCTTGGAACTCCGTGTACGCCTTGTTGTTGCTCTTGTCGGCGAACCTCTGGCGCAGCTGTTCCACCTCGCGTCGTCTTTTGGCGGTTGGCTTGGCAGTCTGTGGCTGCGCGATAGTCCCGTTGGTAGCGGAGGCGACGGGGACGGTGGCGGTGCCGGCAGCGATGGCGGGCGCGGCCAGCTCGGCCGGCAGACTGTGCGGGTGGTAGCGATCGCGGGCCACGGCCAGCACCAGCGACTCGTCCTCCAGCAGGGTGATGAGGCCGAACACGGCCGGCTGCCCGTCGGCGGCCAGCCGGCGCGCCTCCTCCGCCAGCCGCGCCGTCAGCTGGAGACACACCTGCGGTGGAAACTTCCGCCAGCCGGCCGTCAGCGCCAGCAGCGGCGCCTCGCGCGGGTAGCGGCAGCCGGGCGGCAGGCGCACCTCCAGCCTGAAGCCAGCCGGCTCGTCGGGCCGACGCAGGTGCTCTGGCGTCCGGGGCCGGCCGCCGGCCGGCTCGTGCGTGCCCGTGCGACAGCGCGCGCCGAACCTGCAGTGGCCGCGCGCGAAGTAGCGACACGGCGGCAGCGCGGACGGCGGCGGCGACGGCGCGCGCTCCCGCGACCGGCGGCCGAACGCGGCGCTGAGGAAGTCCAGCTGCAGCGACACGGTCCACAGCCGGTCCGGCTCGCGCTCCTCGAACAGGTCGGCGTAGATGGCGCACAGAGCAGTCAGCTCGTCCTCGCGCTCGGCCCGCAACTCGAGCCGGTCGTCGGCCGGCGCAGGTGACGTCACGGACGGCCGGAAACACTCGGCCAGCAGGGCGTCGAGCGCAGCGTCCAGCTGGCCGTCAGCCGACTGCAGCGCCGCTGCACAGCGAGACTCGTGAAAACCGTACCTGCCGGCCCACAACGACTGCGATAACCGTGCCTGCCTGAGCGAGATTTGTAAAAACCGTACCTGTCCGGCCACAAGGACTGCGATAACCGTGCCTGCCTGAGCGAGATTTGTGAAAACCGTACCTGTCGGCCCACAATGACCGCGATAACCGTGCCTGCCTGAGCGAGATTTGTGAAAATCGCACCTGTTGGACGACAGCGTGTCTCGTAAAAAAAAACTGTACTGCCTGACTACGACACTCGTGAAAACCGTATCTACCGTATCCCAACGGAGCCGAGATAAAATCGAACCTGCCCGACAAAAGCGAATATCACGAAAACCGATCATGCTGTACTGGAACATGACAAAAATTATGCCAGAAGACAGTGCAGCATCTAATGAAACATACACCCGGCATCCAGGACTAGCAGGCACCACACAGCTACACCAACCAGCTATAAATAGCATGATCTTCCACCTGTTGACGAGGTAGTGTCGCGGGAGGACCAACCAGCAAACATACCTCTGTAGCTGGTCCATGGCGTACTCGTGGAACTCAGTCTCCGGGTCCACCTCGGTGGGCTGGGATGGCGCGTGCAGACGAGCTCCCTCGACCACTAGGTGGCGGTCGTGCATCCAGTACTGGCGGCTGAGGTCTCCGAGCCCCACTGTCACGTCCACCTCATCCACGGCGAACCGCTGCCAGCACACGTCACGTCACGCCAGTACTGACACGTCGCGTCACGTCAGTACTGACACGTCACATCAGTACTGACACGTCGCGTCACGTCAGTGCTGACACGTCACGTCGCGTCACGTCAGTACTGACACGTCACGCCACCTCCACCTCCTCCACGGCGAATCGCTGCCCGCATACGTACGGCGTCGTCGCGTCGCGTCAGTACTGACACGTCACGCCACCTCCACCTCCTCCACGGCGAATCGCTGCCCGCATACGTACGGCGTCGTCGCGTCGCGTCAGTACCGACACGTCACATTCATCGGTATCGACGTACGTCACATAACGTCAGTGCCAATACACATCACATCAGTACCGACACACGTCACGTAGCGTCAGTCACATCGCGTCCAGTGACAAACAAACTGGTCATGAGATCGCGATGTGTTCATCACCATCAGTATTGCAGCATATATTTACATACATCACAACATATTCAAGAGACCTTTAGCGGGCATTTCACGAACAATCAGCAACGGCCAGCCATTATCCACTGGATACCCGGCATCCGCACAGAGGTAAACAGCCTGAGGTTATCAGAATATCGGGGATGAATCTCACCGCGACGACATGCATCTGGCACAAAATTGCCGTAGGTCGCCACGTGACACAGCCATCCCATACTTGCCACAAGTCCCTTTCAAACAAGACGGTTCATCACGTCACGCACATCTCGTGTGTCTTCTTTAGACATCAGGTATAAAATGTCCGTGTTGCAGCGAATAATTAAATGACTAACCTTGCCCTGGATATCCTGCAGGGTCTCGGTGATGAGCTTCTGTGTGCTGGGGTTCATGTACAGTCGTTTCATTTCAACCTTTCTCCTTACAGGATGTGTTGTCTCTGGCTCAGCTAGCGTAGCTCCTCTTGTGACGTTAGTGTCGTTTTGTCTTCCCATTCCTCTGCATGGAAGGCAATTATCAGACAGGCTTAAATTGCTTGGATTCATTTTATATGAACAATAGTCAGTCAGTAATCCATATTGCAGATGATCTCATGAAATGAAAAAGGTTCCATCACAATGATGTTGTCATGCATCCTGCTTTTTTACTTTGTGGTATACATCATATACAAGCAATATTTATTATATGATAGCAATGTTGCAGCACCTCCAGTTACACCAAAGTCGCGGTCTTTTAACACACATTCATTTATTTCTACATTTTAAAAATAATCAGCAATGCCCAGCTAGTGACCATTGCCCACCACCCTACCAGTAAACTGAGACGACGAGCCTTGATCACCCTCCTGTCCCTGGGCTGTGCTGATCCCTGACCACCCACCTGTCCCTTGGCTCCACTTGAACCACTGCGTCCTCATCATAGTCGTCCCGTCCGCCCTTGCGGCTGAAACCAGGCCCACTGGGCTTGGACTTGGACTTGGGCTTGGGTCCGGCATACTGACTGCCTTGGCATCCTCTGCCACCTCCTCGGTTCTTGCCACCGCCTGGTCGGCGTGTTGTCTGGCGCTCCATTGTCGCCTCACGATCTGCCACGAAAACTCATCATCAGTTATCTGGGATTTTCAGTATACATCATCGTGTACAAAGACGGGGAACGGAGGCAAATAAGAACCACCGTTTGTTGGTCTTTATGCCTTTTGAGTAAATGCAGGAGCTGCATGGACACTGGGAGGAACAGTTGCTCCCTCACCGTATTTCCATTCAGAATCAAGGTTAATAAAATACAATAGGATACTGCTCCATGGGTCATGTAGCTCTGCTTCCTTCCATGGGACTTCAATGCCCAAGTACCAAGAGTTCCAGGTTCGATAATTCCGGTACCCTTTTGATGTCTGCAGTGCTTTCTTGTGCCACTCGGCTTTGACAGAACATTACCATCCGCGACATAAAACACAACAAAACAATGATACTGGTTAAACGACCATTTAAACATTTTGTTTTGCTTCATCTGTAATTTCACAGCATAAATGTTAGGCTTTCCATAAACTTCGAGCAGTTGTGCAATTAACCATTTCTCTTTGGAGGTGGAAGTTCTGCATATATTTAGATTGCGGCTAGAGACTGGTCGATGGTCTTGTACATCGTGACAACAGCGGCGGTGTCATTGTAAACCGGAAACTTGAATTAAATCGTGCATCCTTATTCGCTGCCCTTTGCTAGGTGGGATCCATCAAACCTATCGAGACCCAACTTCTCTTCCATCACTAGTTCAATGTGGGCACAGGCTATCAAGTCACCTTGTAGCTGTTGCAATGTATTTGTGATACACTGCAACAGCTGCAAGGAGACTGTGTAAGTGAAAATGCATTTGTGGTATGCAATTTGTCTGCTGGGCTATAGTACAAGTGCACCACCATGCAAACACCACATCACATTGTCTAGCTTTTGCATGTACCCCTGGGCCCTGTTCACAAGGCCTGTGGCCCATACGGTCACTGTGGCTTCCATGGCCAAAAGGGTGGAGCTTAACCAACAGCTTTGAAAGCAATATTTTGAACACTAGTCACCAACCTCCCCATTCTGTTCAACATCCTTGTGCAGCCACTTCCATAATGTGGAAACTGTGCATGGAGCCCAGCCAGGGCTGGATATCTCTCACGAAGCCAGGGGGTCCAAGTCCTAATTTTCAAGGCATATTATCAGATAGAATAGGGAAAATGACAAATTAGCATTAGCAGGGAATCAAACCCAAGGGGTTCAAACTGCCTCCCAACTAGTGTTAAAGGAACATTCTTTTTCATTAGAGGTGTGAGATGTCAAGACGAGTACTGCAGGATGTCGAAATTCGCCATGGAAATAATGTCATTAATAATGTTGAAGCAAGTTCTGCAGGATGCCAAAATACAACGTGATTTAGATTTATATTTTAGATTGCCTTGGTATATCTAATAATTTTGGGATACCTATGTCAAGGATAATGACAAAAATGACTATGCTAATGCTATGAACTAGCATTGTACAACAGAACACAACATAGTAATCCCCTTACCGAAATTGTGCTATGTGATGTTTGTGCATCACAGCTCATTATGCTGAGCATAAGCAGGTGATGCTTATATATGAGATACTGTTAAAACAAGACATAACGATTTTCCAAACAACAATGATGAGGCTCTATGTTGATACATCTTTGAGAAGGATGTCACTTCAATGTTCAGGAAGTGGTATATTCAACCCCATTTCATGAATAATTTTGCACTGCCCCCAACACACTTTGAACCTCCAGCCATAAGCCCAGCATTCCCTGAAGTTGCTGATGAGATTAAGGTTGTGCACAGGTGAGCCACACATTTGGTCCAGGCCACTGGAAGTCTGACATATGAAGATAGACTAAGGCTACCAAGTATGTTCTACAGAAGCCAACAAGGGGAGATGACCATGGTCTGCAAAATTGCAACTGGAAAAGTGGAACTGGAGTTAGATGACCTATTCACCCTGAACTCAAAACAGCCACATTTTCTGTCACTGCTTCAAGTTCAAACAAAAACGATGTGACAGCCTCACTGGACAGCAGTCTTTCAGCTTCTGATTAGTTCTGCTGTGGAATAGCCTTTCAGTAGAAGCTGTTAGTGTCCCATGCATAACCACTTTTAAAAGTGGGTTGGGCTTTCATTTGGGCAACAAGCAGTATTCAACAGACTTTGTTGGTTAGTTATTGTGGTTTAGGGGCTCAATGACTACAGAGGTCATGCAGTGCTCATCCAGAAGACTTTCATCCATTGCAAAAACCATACTCAATCATGAACTTTGACATTATCAGACAATACTGAAATCAAATAAATAGATTAACAGAATATTTGTGTGCAAAGAGCAGGATCCTTCCAGATCATTAGATTTTCCATCCCTACATACCTAGCCCAACCCAACCTAACTTATGGTTGCTGAATTGCCTAAAACTATGGATGCTAGATCATTTAAAATCCACAGATATCACTGGTAGATCGCCTGGAGATTTGAAGACGACATTACAGATGATTAAAGCTCAAAAACATTCATAGGTTGTCCCCATACATGTCTTGTACATACATGCCCCAGGGTTCCTTTCCAATCCCTTCCTGTGTCATCCTGCTAAGCTTTAAGGCTCAGGGTACAATCACAATCAAGTCAGTTAGCTAAGTGAGTACCTGCTCAAAACCTACCAACGACAGGTTGCCCAAAATGTTCAGATTGTAATTTGTACATGTTTGTGTTACTATGCTAGCTTCAGTAGCATTGAAACTGTCAGACCTGTGCATTGACTATGTTGCAGAATAAGTTACAAAACCAACATGGTGGGAGCTGGGGGTGGCAGCAGGTGGTAATTATTGAGAACCTCATGATCTGAAGTTTTTCCTACAACTACATCATCATAAAGAGCAGGGGCCCTGCACACTGATATCTTTTTTTCTGGAAACTTCACATAGATATGAACCAGTAGTCCTTCCTCCAATAAGTGCAAAAAATATGTGTCATGGTGTCTTCTGGTGTTATTTTAATGAAATTCATGATTCATTTCTTGGTGAAATTACTACTCTTTTACAGAAGTACATCAAGTGGAATTACTGACATCTCAAGAAGTAATAATTTCCCCCACCCAAAAAAAACAACATTAAGTTCACTCAATTAACATTTATTTTAAACACCAGAAGTAATATTTTGGACAGTGCAGATACATGTTCTTTGTCCAATGTCCAAAAAAAACAGTTACTGTAAAAGTGTGGAATGGAAGTGTAGTGAGGGTAATGCACAATGGAGAATAATGCAAAATTACAAAACCTAACAGATGGAAATGCATGTTATCCATGTGTCATGTGTTGGCATGAACAAAAGCATTTGTGCAGTTGGCTGCTCAGTACCACCTAGCAGTATCATTCAGAACTATTATTAGAACTTATGACATTGGGTACTTGTGAGTTGGGGTACTTGTGATCTCAACCTGTCTGGGCGATTTTATAAGTTATCTGGCAACTTTTAGCACATGTGACCTAGGGACATGAGCACCTTTCCCCAAGGAGGGGCAGGAGCCCAGATCTCCTGGTAATTCTGCAATTTAAGGTAATTTTAGATTTCTTGGAGTTCCTTTTTCTGATGCAATGTTTATGGATGTGCCTAACATGATGTGACGACTCATTTCCTCTGAAAATGCACACCTTCAGTTTGGAGAGAAAATAAGATCCAAAAAAGGGGCTTGGAGTTGGGCAATGTAGCATGAAAAACGTTAAAAAGAAGAAGAAATATAGCATATCCCAACTGATCCTAACCTTCCATGACATAAAACAAATTATTTTTAGGAAAATTTGGGACAATTTTTGTGCTCAAAAAGTTCAAATTAAAAAACCTAACCTTACCTAACCTAGCCTGACTGTTTTTGAAAGGAAAACACTGACATTTTTGGAACATTTCCAACAAAAATTATTTCATGAAATTGTACCTGACTGACCACAAAAGCCTAATCTAACTGAGCATAATCGAACCTAACCCCTTTGTATGCCTTATGGAGGTAAAATGTGTGTAAAACTTGTCTTGTGGTTACCATAAACTGCAATAACACCTGCATTCCTTTCCCCCTGGGAACCTATGCACTGGGTCACAGGAAATTTTGAGTTTCATTGCACAGAACTGAGAATTTTGTGCATGCTTCACATTCCAAAAAACAGTCCTCTTCATCACATTTTTGTGGATCTGGCCCTACCTTGAGAAAATCCTAGCTGAATTTCTGCCTGGGGACTTGTAACCTGGGATAAGTTATGATACTCACCCAATTTAGAATACATAAAGGCATAGAGTGAGAATAAATGTATGCATAGACTCCCTGAACAAAATCTTATCAAGTTTTTCGGAAGAATTATAGTCGCTCATACCTCATACACCATACGCGGAGACACCTCCCCACAGAGATATTTGCGTGTACGATTCAAGGCCTGTGTCAACGCTTCATCGTCGCAATCGTCGCTTTAACTAGACGGCTGCCATGTTGGTTATCCTCAAGATTTTCTTGTTTTTATTTCTCATCAATTGCAGCACATCTGTTTAAATAACGGATTGTTTTTTTTACAATTCTGCTTGCTTTGTGGCTCATTTATTTATCAGTTTAAATTTTCGTCATACGGGTGTTATATTTTTAATAATTAAACGATTTTACCGCATATTTACGGAGTCATGTGAACCTAAAGTGCTTGATACTTGTTTACATTCCGGAGGTTCAGGAGAAACGGGAATAATCGGGGATCCGTAATCGCAGCCCATCGTACGATTGCGATACAGTAAGTACCTACTTCCATTGCTGTGTCACGGGTGTCGATTTAGTACATCTTAGGGGCTGATGTACGCGAAGCAGCATTGACATACACGAAAGACAAAGTAAGATCGCGCTTGGGTCGGTGCCTTGTCTTCCAGCTCACGTGTTGTTTTTGCTTCGCAGGTGACTCCGCCGAGCAGACATGCTAGGAATACTCCGCAAAAACTTTGCGCCGAAAAAGTCTCGCCCCCGTAAGTGGCCTGCGGTGTCGATGATCCACCGCGACTTTGACCCGTTGGAGGATGCCGACTACGGGATGGACGTCGGGCCCATAGTGCTGCGGCTGGGTCAAATCAGCACCACCTTTGTGCACGGCCAATGGGTGTCAGGTACCTGTCCGTTCCACAAGTGTCCTGGTGTCTGCTTCGCCCGGTCTCGTCTCTGCCCGTCCTAGCCTTTAGGCTCTCGCCGTCCTGCCCGCCGCTAACCTGTAGGCTCTCGCCGTTCTGCCCCCCCGCTAACCTGTAGGCTCTCGCCGTCTTGCCCGTCGCTAGCCTGTAGGCTCTCACCGTCCTGCCCGCTGCTAGCCTGTAGGCTCTCGTCCTGCTCACCGCTAGCCTGTGTGCTCTCGCCTCATCTCATTCCCGCCAGTCTATTTCCCCATCCTGCCTCCCCAACTGGCGACCCGTTCTAGCCAATACATACAACTTGTCAGTTACAGATGTCATATTTGCGGGAAAAAATATTTAAACCGAAACGTAATATTTACTTGTCATAGTAACGTGCTGAACTAAAATTTTACTTCATTGCAAAGTGATACCTGTTCTTCCAACTTTTCATTTGTAAAAGTCATAGTTTGTACCCTGACTTGAAACAAGATATGTAGCATATTTGTGAGCAGGAAATCACATTTATATGAGACTAGAATAGGACCATATGAATGTCTATCAGTGTGATGTGCTGGACGAATGAGCGCACTCCGACTCGCGCACTGATACTCGGACATCTTAAAACCCAGAATTCCTCAAATTATCCATGTTTCAAACGTCCGTCGAAACAGCTCATATTAGTATTGGGATTCGAGGGCGGACGTTTTTTTCATGATTTCACATCAAAAGGTCTCTGTGGTACTTCTGGATATGCCGAACACAGCTATGCATGCTGCCCCAAGCCACATTGAAATATGTGACCTACATAGACCATTTAAGGTCGATATGGTGGACTATCACGAATTCGCTCAAAATCGTCCCAGTGGTACTTCTGAATACGCCGAACCCAGCTATGCATGTTGCATGAAGCCACACTCAAATCTGACCTACATGGGTCATCTAAGTCCGAGGTCATAAGGGCGGACTATCACGATCCTGTCACGAACTGTCTCGGTGATACATCCTGATACCCGAACACAGCTATGCATGAAGCTTTCCGGGAAGGGTCCCTGGGCTGACGTAACGGGCCCTGGACAGACGCAAGGGCCCCGAGCTCATGGAAAGGGTCCCGGGTCGATGAAGAGCGCCCAGAGTCAATGGCGAGTACCCTCGGGAATTGGTTGAGGGCCCTGGGCTACACCAACGTGAAGGGCTTTCAGGTTGACGGAGGGGAGCCTGGGTCGTTGGAAGGGTTCCCGGGCTGATGGAGAGGGCCCGAGTCAGTATGAAGTGCCCCTGAGCTGACGGCGGGGTCGAAGCCGGAGAAAGGGTCTCTGCTATGATGGAGAGGGTCAAAACGTTTGAAAGAGGCCTCCGCTCTGCCGGAAAAGGTCCTGGTCGTCAAAGAGGGCCCTGATGCGATGGAGGGGACCCTAGTTGCCGGAGAAGACCTCGGGCTGTCGGAAAGGGCCCTTTGGACGATGGATGAGGCCCAAGTCGTACAAAGGCCCCTGGCCTGATGGAGGGGCCCAAGCTGTTGAAAAGGGGTCTTAGGCCCCACAGAGGATACCCTGGATTGCTAAGGAGGGCCCCTGCACCGACTAAAAGGACCCCTAGCCGCTGAAGGACCTTGGACCGTCGGAGAGAGCCGGAGTCAACATGAAGGGCCCCTGGGCCGACGGACGGGACCGATGCCGCACAGGGGCCCCTTGCATGACCGAGAAGGCCCAAGCTGTTGAAAGAGGGGCCTCCGGCTGTACGGAGAGTGTCCTGAGCCGTGAAAGAAGGCCCTCGAGTCCAACGGAGAGGCCCCGGTCCGGACGTGCAGGAACATTGGATCGGCTTCGACTCACACTGATGGAGAGGGGCTCGGAGTTGACAGCAAGCCTCACTCTGATGAATTGAGGCCCCCTCAGGCTACGGGGACGGTCCGGGCCAAAACGAAGGTTTCCGGTGCTACGTAAGGGGTCTCTAAGGCCATGGAGGGGCCCCGGCCGTTAAAAAGCAGTGGCGTATCCAATGGGTGAATGGGCAACCGCCCCCTGGCGAGTCCGATGGGCCCTCCAGGCGACCACATTCAAGGGCCCGCAATGCTCCCCCCCTCCTCAAGGCGTAGGGGCTGATGTATAACCGAAGATGCAGCGCTTAGCTTTGCAGATATTTTTGTTTTTAAGAAGCATGGTATCTCGGGAGAGTAGGCAGTTTTAGTGAGTTTACCAAGGGGCGCAGCGCCCCAGCGCCCCACACGTTCCGCCGCCCCTGATATCTCAAGTTAATTAAAGACACCAGAAGGAAGACAATTGTCTTCCTTCGCCCCCACCGCCCACCCACACACACACACCAGGGACTCGTCTAACATGTTAACTGCGGCAGCGGCTCACGCAGTCCGAGACCTTTCACATTGCTTCAGAATTCTTGTGGGGACCAGTGTCAGCTGGGCGATGGTGATGGCCATATGCCTACACCGACACCCACACCCACACCCACACCCACACCCACACCCACACCCACACCCACACCCACACCCACACCCACACCCATACCCACACCCATACCCATACAACTCACCACGAAAAAAGTTACTTGGAGCCTCTCTTTACTAAAGCATGCCATCAAAGTCATCTGAGATGTCTTCAAATGTCACGCCGTCGTTGATGTACTTTCATAGTTCGTCAGTATCACAAATTGTGTGAACTTCGGCGGTACACCTTTTACCTCATTTCTTACCCATTCTGGACGCGCCTCTGGTGAGCATAAGTAACGCAGCCTCTCAAATCATCTCGCCAATGGTATTTGCAATAATGGCTGTCAAGTGCGGTGAAGATCAGTCATGTACTGATGTTATAAACCATAGAAGCGAAGTGTGCTACGTACGTAACACAGTGACAAAAAAGGGCGCCAAATGACCCTGTAGTCGGCGCGCCGTTAAACACAAATAATAAATCAACAGCGGGAGGGGGTACTGTGTACCCTCTCCCGTAATAGGGTTAAGGTGCTTGGCAGAAAAAAAAACTTTGCCGTGTTGGTACTGGTCGTGACGGGATGCCCGGATATGACGTGTTTGTGCCCGACGACGTGTCTGACCCTGCCGAACACCCCAGAGGACGGCCCAGTCGCCAGTGCGCCCAGCGACGCCGCACGTCCCGTCGACAACGAACTGCTCGAGGAGAACCAGGTGCTCCGCGAGGAGAACAACATGCTCAAGCTGAAGGTAATTCGGCCGGAACGCCGAGTGGCTCTTATCTCACTGATGAGGACAAATAGCGATCGGTTTAAGCCATCGGCCGCTGTCATGTTTGGCCTGTACGCCTCCCCAAAATAATAATATACTAGTTCAGAGCGAGGGTCAGGCCTGAGCGAGTCTGTATCTGGCGTATTTGCGGCCAAATATTCACTTGAGAGACGCGGTCTGTGCGGCCCGACTCAAGCATCGCGCCTTTGTACCCGTAATAACTTCCTTTTTGCGCCATTTCAAGTCCTAATTCTTTCACTCAGAACTAGTCTTTTAACTTAATTTTTGGGCAGTTTTCATCACAATAATATCCCTCAAGCACGCGCATGGTTTCTTCAAAGGAGAGATTTGTGGCGGAACTCAGGTGGAGCCGGTCCAAATGGCACCGGCTCAAGGTCAGCGAGCCAGCCGCCGGTCGCTTGGTTACGTCGTCATGACACGCGATCTGTGTGACCCTAGGCCGGGCGACCGTATGGCTGGTGTCAGTCCGATGGAGTGTCGCGCTGGGCGTCGAATGTGGCGTGAAATGAGCGGAAATGTTGCGATACAAAAAGGTGTCATGGCACAGCCTCGCGCCTATGCTTACTTGACACTTCAGCATACTCCATTTAGGTTCGCGATATTTACACCATATTCGGCACATGGGCTCGATGTCGGCAAAGTTGCAGCCAATATCGGCTGAGGAGGATTATTTTTCTTTAATGTGCATATGCCGAAACTAAGGACATTATTTTCGCAATGGTGTTCCTCTGCCAAATATTGGTTACGCATCCAAAACTTGAATGCGCAGTGCTGAATTGTCGAAATAGGATCTTGGTAGCACCTCGGATGGAGCTGCTAACTCTGTAGTGTCTGCGCTTCTGCTAAAATTGAATGCAATAAGGTTCATAAGATTCATCAATAGGGTCTCTAAGACTGGCAATAGGGTGCATTTGCGGTCAGTCCGCAAGTTTCCTGTCGCAGGATGTTGCCTGGTCCTGTGCCTGCAGCAAAGAAGCCCCAAGGCCCGCCTATTTCCCTCGCTCTATGTTTGTCTGACACCACGATGGCTCTCTGACGGACCTCAGGTGGAGCTGCTATTGGGCATGCTAGCCGATGTCAGTCCATGTATCTTACAATGACTCTCCTCTGACGGACCTTAGGTGGAGCTGCTGCTGGACATGCTGGCGGACGGCAGTCTATGTGACTCACAATGACGCCTCTATGGTGGACCTCAGGTGGAGCTGCTGCTGGATATGCTAGTCGATGACAGTATATGTGACTCACAATGACGCCTCTATGGTGGACCTCAGGTGGAGCTGCTGCTGGACATGCTGGCCGATGGCAGTGCGGATGGACAGCGGCCCGACATCGATGACCAGTGGGAACAGCAGCAGCAGCAGCAGCGGCGGCGGCGCTGCGCTGATCCGTGCCGCGGCCGCCGCAACTACGACTACGACTGACGCCTCCGTGACGTCATGCAATAACCAGTGACGTCATCTGGGTGCCGGCGATGGCGTCATTGAGTCGGCGATGTCGGCGGAGACGACTGATATCTCGTACGAGCCGGCATTGACGCACGCCGTGCGACGTTGTCGCCGCGGAGCGTCGGTGACGTTACACATGCGTGCCGACGTCACCGGCGTGGATTCCGTATTGAACCACGTTTATTTGTGGCCGCTATAGCTCGTCTGTCTCTTAGTCAGTGCTTCCAGTTTGTGTTGACATTTGATCTATATTTTCATGACGAGTGACCATGAGTTTCAATACATTCTGTATTAAGGAATTGTTGATTGTTCTTATTGGAGGTTCCACTGTGAAGTCGGTGATTTTCATCATTTGTCCTGTCACAGCGTATAAGGAGAGAGTGAGATGCATCCTACTCACTTCAGAGTGAATGTATTTCTTAGGTATTATTTGTCATCACTTCGGTATTATTTGTCCCACCCACTTTTGTAGAGGGGGTCATGCGCCGGAGGCGCGGAAAACTCCATTTTGTGTTGAGATTGAGTATTAAGATATTCCTGATTTCAGGCCATAGTTTCAGGAACCCGGAGGGAAACCAAAACTGTATTGGGGACCCTGACATATACCAAGAGAGCTCCAGACATCCAGTTACGGACCTCAAGCTGAGCGACTCTGACTTCCGCTGAGGCTCCCTTATTTGCGCAAAAGGGCTCCAGCCGTCCGGCGGAAAGCCCCGAAAATGGTTTTAAAAATTGAAAATTAGATGAAAAAAATGGGCGGGCACTGGTGATTATGGGGTTTCAAAGCCCTGGGCAGAGGGGGTCAATATAAAAGTTCGTCTCATCCACTTCGAAAGCCTTGGTAGTGTTCCTGCTTCCCGTCAGTCACCTTGTGCATCGCCAATGCGGGGATGCGGTGGGGTACGAGTGCGTTCCCCACTGCATGGCCTCGTCGAACAAGATTTGATGGGGGTCGCTACAATTGACCCCAGTGAAGCCAAATATAGGCTTTTCTAGCTCCCGCCCTCCTACCTCCCTGCCTCCTGCCTCCAGTAGTACGTAACAATCGGAAATACTGCCTGATTTGGAAAGGGGTGGGTCATGCGTGTGAGGAGTACGGCTTCCGCAGCTAGCATGTTAGAAGAAGTCCTGCTCCATCCACCACCAATTCCGTATGCACCCATGGTGTTGTATGTGTAGTCGCTGGGTCCGAATTGCAAACACGTATGACAGATTCGAGTCCAACCCGCACGGGCGGACCGCACGCCCGCCCGCAGCCAGCTTTATTCTCACACTCCCCGCGGCCGGGATCTTTTGGCGCGAAAGCAACAAGCCAATCGGAAGGCACGCGTCGCCTTGGCGACGCGCGGGACCATGACGTCACCCGTCTACACACTATAAACCTTGAAAAAGGAGTGCACACGCACTCAACGCACATGACCAAGACATGACACCGGAGCGAAATGGCACACGATGTATCGCCCCGCTGTTCGAACTATCGTCACAAGTGGTCGTCAGCAGCATGGCAACGGGTTTATCCGCAACACAAAGACTGATGTCACGACTGCGCAAGACCGTCGCAAGTCTTAATAGGGTACGCACTAGATTTCAGCACAAGGCATCTAGCACTCGCCATAGGCGCCCCAACGACTAAAACGTTCCACAATCCGCACAGACATTACACAGTTTCACAATGTGGTATAGACCCGAAACAAACCGCCCATCCACTAACGCATCCACGGCGGGATCTTCATTTTCCGCCCGACGCTAGTTATAACAATTAGTGCACTAGCATCTTATTCTAACATCGCGCAACCAGGTGCTCACATCACACACGTTTTACACTGGAACTAACGACTATTCTAACAACACCCAGCCAGGAGCTCGCTTTACCCGGCTCGATCGTCGCAACACAGTTGGCGGTACACTCGGGGGAAGTCCAGGCCCGGAGTCATCTGTCTGACCCCACTCCCTCCACGGATGGGACATCAGAGCATTCTATCCCTAAGCTAACCGCAATGCCCATCAACGCCGGTTCTCTCCTGACAGCGGGGCACCCATTCCCTTCTTCCCTCTGGACGGAAGTTGCTTGGGTGGGACCCAGATCGTCGCTGTTACTGTCGTCACCACCAGCCGCTAACGCATCCGCGCCGAGATCCCCACTTTCCCCAACGACGCGAGTTCCGAGAGCGGTGCTTCCGGAGGAAGGATGTGAACCCCCTTCGCCTCCAGATTCCAGCACACCAGGTCGGAATATGTCACATCGAACGGGTGGTGCGGTTGACCCAACCCCGGACGCCGGGGCGAGCGGCTCACCGACGCCCTGCCTCTCATCATCCACACTCAAGCCACGTCCTGCTGGTGTGTCTGTTACACCAGCTGCACATCCAGGCACTGCATCCCTGGTCACCTGAGCGGTCGTTGGTTGTGTCTGTTATGATGCACTATAATCGTCTTTCTGCTCCCGTGCTGACGTATCCGATAATTTACATATCCAACTTCCGGCTCTCGTCCCAATCATGAAGCCTACTGAACCTCTCATTGTCGTCCAAAAATATATGCACCGAGCCACCTCCGTCGAAGCATGGCATACCAATCATAGCAAACCTTGGCTCCATTCTGCTAGTTCCAATGGGCTTCAACTACAGACTTGAGAACACGGCTTATACTCGTCACTCGACACTTCCAATATCCAAACGCGTCTGGCTCGACTGAATCACGCCAAACACGCCTCATTAAACCGACATATATGCCTCGCCTTGACAAGGCACTCACGGTTCCGACGCTGAGAATCGCACGCAGGAGTTGCGAGTCAGTCCTTCTGCGTAGGGCCTTAGCCGTGTCCTCGAGATGCCACGTTGCTACGCGGAGTCGTTACGTCATCTCTATCAGCTGGCGCGCAGACGAGTACTGGAGGCGCCTGCTAGTCTGCCGTTGCTAGGCGACAACAGCACTCTCACCAGGACCTGTATCTGGCAGGGCCGCCATCTTGCAATCGCCGTACATCTTGCTCGCGACCCCCAAACTCATCACTGGCACGCAATCCTTCGGTGTAAGTGGCTGCACTCACGCGTCACACCGGGCCAAGTCCTAAGTATCACTACACTCCGTTACGACGGAATTCAGACGACGCAAATTCTCCACTCCTCAGTCCGCCACAACGCTCAGTCGAGTCATCTGGCTCCCGTCGTGCGAGTCGGACGACCCGAAAGCTGTCAATCCAACCGCCGCCGCCAATGTAGTCGCTGGGTCCGAATTGCAAACACGTATGACAGATTCGAGTCCAACCCGCACGGGCGGACCGCACGTCCGCTCGCAGCCAGCTTTATTCTCACACTCCCCGCGGCCGGGATCTTTTGGCGCGAAAGCAACAAGCCAATCGGAAGGCACGCGTCGCCTTGGCGACGCGCGGGACCATGACGTAACCCGTCTACATATGTACGGAATCTACATATAGTCTCTTTTGTCCCCCATGGAAAATCCGTGACGACACCGATGTATAAAATGGCTTACATAGAGCTAATGGCTAATCCGGAAGTATGCAATCATGCTCACTACACTAGTGGCGAATCCACTGGTGGTGGAATAACTGGGGGCATGTGTTCCCTTCCGCAATAGAGATGTAGTGCTCCTTCAACTAGAAAAGTCGCCTTTTCATGCATGAGCGTAGTTTTAACTACGCTCATGCATGCAAAGGCGACTGCTTGGTAATGTAATGTAATGTATTTCGGATCCTCCCGAGCAGGGTTTTTCAGTTTCCGTCACAGAAGTGCACTAATGTGCAGCACAAACCATCATCACGAGCATACACGATAACAACGAGTGGCATCACAGTGCTGATGTAAGCGATGTTCCGGAGGCCGGAAATTAGAGCCCGGACATGCGCAGCATGGCCGAAAGCATCCGTCTGAAAACAGTGTAGCCACCTGAGTTCCTCACATCTGGAGGCAGATTGTTCCACGTCCGGCAAGCTCTCGGTATGAAGAAGCGGCGTGCGAATTCTGTGCGGCATCGTGGTACCTGGAGCTGACCGTTAGCCGTGGCTCTGGTGCTCCGTTGCGACACAGTTGAGCGACAGTTTAGTTGACCGCGAATGAGTTCTGAACCAGTGAACTCGTTCATAATTTTGAAAACTGAGTGAGCCTCGGATATGAAATCCTCGAATTTGAGCCATCCTAGTTCTTTCAACGTGGGCGACACATGATCCCGGTGGTGCAAGCCGGCGACAATCCTTGCACCAAGGTTGATGCATTTTTGAATGCGTCGTTTCTGGGCTATGCTACAGCTTCCCCAGACAGACACACAGTTTCTTATGTGAGGGAACACGAGTGCCTCAATTAGCACCCGTCTCGTAATGTGAGAAAACTTATGACGCAGTCTAGCGAGTCCAATGAGTAGGGGAGAGTGGGGTAAGATGCCCAGGGTTTAGGGAAATTGGCATTGTGACCAAATTAACCCCCAAATCCTGGATCTCTGAATGTCAACACGAAGCCCCATCATTTTTTATATCCACTGGAATGCACTGGATCACTGAGACTTGTCTCGTTTTCTCATTGTTGAGATTTTACCAGAGGCATGCAAAAGGGCGTCTTACCCCATGGGTGGGTAAGATGCCCCATGGGTATGGGTAAGATGCCCCTGCCCTGGGCATCTTTCCCCATTGCCATAAAATGCGAACTTTATCGTTCATGATTTCGTAGGCACTTCAACCGGCAGACGCATTCCTTCCCCTCACTGAAAAAAATCAACCAAACGTTCATGTTTTATTCTGAGTTTGCGAAAAAGAAACGCTTTGGTAACGAAATCACCAGCCACCCGTGAATTCTTCTTAAGGTAGAATTCCACCAGGCTGGTGCCAACACATCACCATAGGGCATAGCATGCTTTCACAAGTTTCAATTCAACTTAAAACATACGCTGACAGCACAGATCAAATGTATTAGCGGCACAGGTCACAGGTGTAGCCACCATCGCCGTTAGCTTGTACGTCGGTACAGAGCACACAGGCCCAGCCTTGGCAGGCTGCGCACTGAATCCACTCTTCACACGACATGATAAATCTCATGCCACAGATAATGCACCTGGTGTCATATGGTTCTTGCGGCGTTGCAGATTTGCCAGCTTGTTGTTTTTTCTTTTGCGATCCTGGCTTTGTCTGTCTTGTCCCCTTCTTTTTAGCTGCCTCTACTTTTTCTTTTACCTTCTTCATTTTTCTTTCTTCAAGCATTTTCTTGTTGGGAGACGACGTGATTACTGTGGCTTGTTCAGCCCGACGAGATCTCTTTCTCTTTTCCGCTCGCGGAGTGGTGCATAACATATCTAGAATGCTAGTTGGTGACTGCTGCGCGCTCTCCTCGAGACCGGCAGCTGTGGCGCTCGAGCCCGCAGGCTCCAGCGCCGGTTCCTGAGACGGCTGCACTACGTTCTCATCGAGACCGGCAGCTGTGGCGCTCGAGCCCGCAGACTCCGGCGCCGGTTCCTGAGACGGCTGCACTACGTTCTCATCGAGACCGGCAGCTGTGGCGCTCGAGCCCGCAGACTCCGGCGCCGGTTCCTGAGACGACTGCAGCACGCTCTCGTCGAGACCGGCAGCTGTGGCGCTCGAGCCCGCAGACTCCGGCGCCGGTTCCTGAGATGACTGCAGCACGCTCTCGTCGAGACCGGCAGCGTGGCGCTGAGCCCGCAGACTCCGGCGCCGGTCCTGAGACGGCTGCACACGTTCTCATCGAGACCGGCAGCTGTGGTGCTCGAGCCCGCAGACTCCGGCGCCGGTTCCTGAGACGACTGCAGCACACTCTCGTCAAGACCGGCAGCTGTGGCGCTCGAGCCCGCAGTCTCCGGCGCCGGTTCTTGAGACGACTGTAGCGCGCTCCCGTCGAGACCGGCGGGGGAATCGGGAGCCTCCTCCTCAGTCATCCGTGCGGGTGCAAAATCATCCTCGGTGAAAACCATGTCACAGGGCCATATTCCTGAGGCTTTAAATCCATTGATCGTCCGCTCCATGGTAGCAGATCTCAAGTAGGCAGTGCTGAAGATCTGAACCAGCTCGTACTCGGTCACGCGCCTACCTGGATGGGCACGCATCCAGGTGTCCACCGCGTTGTTGTACGCGCTCTTCAGGGACTTGAATACCGCCACATCTAACGGCGCATTCTATGAGTAGAATGCGGCGGCAGTGTGATGATTGTCACGCCGTTTTCCCGAGCCATGTCGACGACCTCGAGCGACTTATGGCTGTGATGGCCATCGAGGATGATCACGTGTTTGTCCTGCATTGAGGGCTTCACCACCGCCAGGAAATGGTGGAACCACGTGAGGAAAACCTCCTGATCGGTCCATCCAGACTTAGTGCACGTTCCCACCGAGCCTGGCGGCGCACCGTTCATCAGGCTTTGAACCATCTTCATCCTGTCGAAGACGAAGACTGGAGGTAAGTACAATCCAGCCGCGTTGACTGCGCACAGAACAGTGACAGTCTTGTCGCGCTCTCCGCTTGTGATTTTCCCGACTCTTTTAACGCCTTTGGAAACAACGATCTTCCCTGGAGTTTGTACGTTGGTCACCCCAGTTTCATCCATATTCCATACTTTCATGGGCCCGTAGTCGCCTCCGTCGAGAACTGATTCGTATGCGTCGAAGAACTTCTTGACCTGAGGTCGGTTGAATCCGACGGCTCGTGATAGGCTTGTGGCTTCTGGGCTCCTGATTGACAGGCTTGGGTGGCGACGCAAAAATCCGTAAAGCCAGTCTTTCCCAGCCATCCTGTGCTCTTTGTCGAACCGCACTTTCATGTCCATCTCCTCTGCGAACTCGTAGGCTAGACGCCGTACGTCCAGTGCTGTGAGCCCAAAAAGAAGTTTCTCCATTTCTTTGATCTTTTGTACGATGTTGATTGATCTTTTGTACGTTGTTCCTCCATTTCCTTTGGAATGTCTGTAGACCTTCCCAGCCTTCCCGGGACCAGCACCTTCTTGTCTCGGTGGTGACGCAGTGTTTTTCTGGATATCTTGTACATTTTGGAGACCTTATGCAGGGAAGATCCACTACGTATGGCTTGAAGTGCTTGCTTGAGACTCTCTTGGCCATAGGAGCCTCGGTCCGAGGTCCTGGTTCTGGTTCGTGCCATGTTACGTGACCCTGAAAATGATATCGGAATTAGAAAATTGTTGGTGGAAATTGATACAAACTGATTAGGGTTGTGGCAAGGTATTATCTGATGGTGTTTGCCAAGGACGCATGAACCGGGGGTGGTGAGGGGAACAGGAAGGGCAGGCCTCCCCCCCCCCCAACCAACCTTAGTGATTTTTAACATTGACCCTATCGCGTTGACTGGAAATATTCTGCCAAAAAATAGTTGTTTGGTCCCCAACTTTGAAACAGTTCCCGCGCCGCTGGTGTTCGCTGCACATATTGGAACAAACTGGAAATACTTTGGCAAGCCTTGAAATAATGTGCAAGGGTGATGCTCTTCGCTAGGTACAAATATTTTCACACAGTCTGGCGAAATTTGGTGCATATAAATTTGTATTATAGTATTCGGGTAAAGTCAGTATTATTATCTTGATTAATTGACTGGGTAGATCTGTTATTATCTGGGTATTATCTGTTATAGATATGGGTAGATCGATTATTACAGACACTTTCACATTTAGGTAAGTATGTCATCTACGAATGACCAAGGTCGTAACAAGCAGGGAGGGGATGGCATTCAAGCCCCCAATTTGGAAAGGCCTGACACCAAAAATGTATAGATGTTACCCGACACGAAAAATGTACGTGGTAAATTTCAGACCGCAGCTTCCCAATCCCTTGTGGGTTACCCCCCCTTGACGAACACTTTCGTTAGTTCGTACGTCCCCGAGGGTGACAAAAGAAATATATAAAAACATATTCGAGGTATGAAAGCTAACTAGCTACATATTAAAACATGAATGTGTCATTCGCAAACGTGGGCACGGCGCACGCAAATTGCGCCGCTGCGCCGCTGCGCCGGCGGCGCACCTTAAAAACCGGCGGCGCAGCGGCGCCGGCGCGAATGGGGTCTGAAAGTTGATAAAGATGTAGATGGCGCTTAGAGTCAATGGCCACCCAGCCTTCTTTGGCGAACCTAAAGCGCTATGTTTTGTGGGTTAGGAAGGGCAGAATCTTTATATTTAAAAAGCCTATTGTACATTTTGTAAGTAGCGTATGTTGTTTGCGCGTATTTAATTATGTTGAATGTACTTCAGACACGTCTAGTTTGCTGGAATATTTACCATTAGTGCGCTAGAAATTGGGAGAAGCAAGCCAGAAGTATGGGTGTATGTGCGGTTCCCGGCTGCCATAAACGTGATCCATCTATCAGGTTTCCAGCAGACTGCAAGGTAAGAAGGCAGAAAATTGATTTGAAAAACAACTATTGTTTGACTGTAAGGACAAAGATAAGAACTATAAGAAAAATGGATCCATGATAGGTAGGTACTACGCCTGTAGGAAAGCTGTGGAAATGTAGGAACCAGGGTTGGCAAAATACCGGTAAAAAATAGTTTATGTCATGTCAGTGGCAGAAACCATCCCTAGTGAAAAAGTCCTACAGGATTCTCAGAAAATCCCCACGATCCTACAGGATCCTGCACATTTCCGCAGACACTCCTGCACAGACATGCGATCCTGCAGGACAACCCTGCAGGATTTGAGAAATATAGAAAGCTGTCCTACATGATTGTAATGTCATGCATGACTGTCCTGCAGGATTCCAATGGCATGCATGACTGTCCTGCAGGATTTTACAGATAACTATTCAGGTCCGTCTTAAAGGTTTGATGTGATACAATTTTCAGTAACATATCTTGGGAGGGGAACTGGGAGCATGTGCTCCTGCCCTATGGAAACTGGCGCTCTTTCGGCCGGGAAGAGGCACCCCTCCGAGAAGGTTCGTGTGCTGTACATGATCATGTGGTTTATTATACATAATTCTGACAATAATCATGCAAGATCCTTCACAAAACCATGAAGGGTCATGTACCATTCAGGTACAGGATGAAGTGTGATTCACATGCAGGATCCAGCAAAACTTACGTGCTGTAGGATTTATGCTCAGGAACGTGCAGGATTTATGTGCAGGGCCCTGTAGGATTTATATGCAGGACACCACATGATCCGGTAGGCTCCCATTCAGTTTTTATGCAGGATCCTGCAGGACGGTCATGGATCCAACAGGATTGATGTAAAGAATCCTGCAGGACAGCCCTGGATGCGACAGGATTTATGTGAAGGATCCTGTAGGATTTATGTGCAGGATCATGCAGGACAGCTGTAGATCTGACAGGATTTATGTGAAGGATTCTACAGGACTTATGCGCATGATCCTCCAGGACGGCCCTGGATCCTACAAGGTGTATGTGATGGATCCTGCAGGACAGTTGTGGTGTAGCGGAGCGCGAGTGAGAGCACCAGCATGCTTGGCGGTTGACTGCTGTGCATGAGTGCTGCCATCTATTAGACGATGTGGTGTACTTAAGGTTCACCCTTTGATGTAAGATGACAGTGTCATTAATCGTGCTTAACCATGTCAATTATAGCTTGTTTCTCTGCTTATATCTAATGCCCTGTGTCCAATAGCCATCTGCCATAATAGCTGTCTACTTCACTCAACTGACTGACCTGTACGCTTTCCCAAATGCATGTACTTTTCGATATCTTCGTTCTTCAATGTAATAACTAGGTTTCAGGCTTCAACTGTTCGGTTACCTATTGTGCCGGCATACAAATGTCCCATCTTGTGTCTCTGGGATCATCTCTCTGGAGGTCGACCACGCTTAGATAGCACACTTCATGGGTGTCAATTGGCGACAGGACCTCTCTGGCTTAAGACTAACCAGCATTACCTTTCTTTCATTACCTGAACACTACCACGGTACCTCTCATCCATTACCTGTCATCACCATAGTACCTTTTCTCCCTGGTGGTTTTCCCAGATCCTACGCCTGTACACGCACCTAGGCGCTACAGTGGATTCGGCAGGATTTATGTGCAGGATCATGCAGGACAATCCTGGATGACAGGATTTATGTGAAGGATTCTGCAGGATTTATGCGCATAATCCTGCAGGACAGCCCTAGATCCTACAGGATTTATGTGAAGGATCCTGCAGGATTTATGTGAAGGATCCTGCAGGATTTATGTGAAGGATCCTGCAGGATTCATGTGAAGGATCCTGCAGGATTCATGTGAAGGATGCTGCATGATTTATGTGAAGGATCATGCAGGACAGTTCGGAATCCGACAGGATCTATGTGAAGGATCCTGCAGGATTTATGGGCAGGATCCTGCAGGATCCTGAAGTATCCTTGTATCAATATCTCACACAGAATCCTGCAGGATCCCTCAAGACGCTGTCCTGCACAATTGTGCAGGACAATCCTGTAGGATTTTTCCACTAGGGATGGCTGGTATTTACCAGTATTTACCAGTATAAAGTGGTTAATACCAGTATAAATGAGTCAACACGACTGGTTTATACCGGTTTATACCAGTAAAAACCATCCTGGGGCAAAAACGGGTCAACCCTGGTAGGAACAGTTATCTAAGTAGGTTGAGGTATGGGGAAGCAATATTATATTAGCTTAAAGATTATTAAATGCATCCACCAATATTATGCACATATTGTTTGTGAATGCATCATTAATTTATTGTAAAATTTTATTGCAACCCCCTGCAAAAAGGACTCCAAAAAAGTCACCATAGTTATCCTGGCCATGGTTGAGGTGGCCACAGCATATTCTCCACCCATGCTGCTTACCTTACCTTACCTTAAGTACCTATTGTCGGGTAAAAATTACGCCAAAAAGTTGGTCCTGATTATAACAAAACATTACCCTTTCCTTATCTCAGTCCTGTTGATTCAGATTAGAGTCGTTAGTAAAAAGAGAATAAGGAAAATCACCCACACACAAACACACACACAGATGCACATATCACATGCACCCATGCATACACAACACCCACACCCCACACTCACCCAACAAATCTCACCAAAAGCCAGCACATGCATTTTTAACAGTAGGTGGGTAGAGATCTCTTACCTCTGGACCAGCTCTTCCTTCCTGCCCTTTGTGGATGCATGCCTTTCCCTTAATAAGCTTGAAAGTTGAGGTGTTGTGAAACTCCCATAAAAATCCCTATCACTATTCAAGTCCATAATTGCGCCTAGTAGCTACCACCGTAACGTGCAGTCAATAGCAAAGCACTTGCCAGCTTAGACGCGTATGTTCTACCCAAGCTAGTGGCCAGAGTCCGATAATTGGCGAGTTCCTGGCACACTGTAACCCATGAACAACCTTTCTTCAACACAATATTTCCGAAATCCTTGGCCTAAATGACTTGCAACCCTAATAAAAGCCACATGCCAACACCGACTGCCGGCAACCCCACGCAAAATGTACAGCAAAGATGGCCGACGCCTCCTCGTCGGGTGACCATTGCGTACAGCGCCGCCCTGGTGGCCAAATCGTAGCTTTCAGACCCCATTCCAAAAAAAACGGCGCAACGGCGCGCGGCGCAAGTAAAAAATCCGCGCCGCTGTCCGCGCCGCTGCCCAGCTTTAGCGAGCGATAAAAGACGACCTAAGAATCCTACGCGGCAAACACATATCAAGATGACCATCAAGATGTTCCCCATGGAGCACAGGAAGGCCTGGGTGGACATGCTCATTAAATACAACACTGCCCTCCCCAGCTCTGCTGCAGTGGAGAGGCTGTTCAGCGTCGCCGGGGACATCTTGAGGCCCAAAAGGGCCTCCCTGACGGCCTGCAACTTTGAGCAGCTGGTCTTCATCCGCGGAAACCTGAAGCTTATGGGGTACAAGTACTTGGAGCCTAACATGGAGGACATTGAGTAGAAGGATGAGTAGAGACAGAAACTCAAGACTCAGTGGGCGGGGCCAATCTGGCTAAATTTACCGCCGGCCGAGCAATATAGCTCACGGGCCATAGTTTAATCTGTAATGTGAATATAGGTAACTGTGATGCCAATTATAAGTTGTATTTTCAATAAAAATGACTTTTTTATAGCCTAAAACTGTTTTTTGGGGGGCTAAATAGGTAGAAACTTTGGCACTGCACATAGTTTTTGCATAGGCATACTTAATTAATAGCGGCGCGCGGCGCAGCGGCGCAGCGGCGCGGGGCGCAACTGCAGGGGCCGAAAATAGCGGCGCAGCGGCGCGGGCGCAGGTGGGCATCGCCGCCGGCGCAGAGGCGCGGGCGCAAGTACCAAAATTCAGCGGCGCGCCCACCTTTGGTCATTCGTAAACTACCGGCGGGAAAGACGCCCCATCTATGGGGTAAGATGCCCCCGGGGGCGTCTTTCCCCATCGATGTGTGGGGCGTCTTACCCACCAATGCCGAAATTTGGTCGCACGTAGCGTGCAGAAATAGGGCGATCGTGGCGCACTGGAGAATAACACCCTAAAGAGGAAAAATATATCATGTTCCTTGATGGAAAGTTCTACAGCACGCAAGTATATTATTTGGACAGATATTTCCAACTATTTAGTTAAACTTTCATGATCGAAAACGTCAAAAAAAAACAGAGAAACACTCAGCGCTCGTCACGCACTTGCAGCAACGGACCAACTTTTTGCGCAATAAACAACCGTGGCTTCTGCTTCCAATCAAGAACTTCAGATATGTTCTCTAGTTCTTTGATCAGCCTATAGAGGGGATGGGGCGTCTTACCCGAGGGGGCATCTTACCCCACTCTACCCTATGCGGTTACACAGACGCACAACAGTAGATACATGCACATCCCAGGACAAGTGTGAGTCAATTTTCACGCCAAGTAATTTCACAGACTTCGTGGGTACTATTTCCAACTGGCCCAGACGAACTGAGAATTCCACAGGTGTATGCTGTCTAGAAGATTGGAAAACAACCATCTCAGTTTTGGAGGGATTTACTTTTAGTCGATTCTGGATGAACCAGTTAAAGGCGACTGACGGTGATTTATTCAATCGTTGGCTAATGGCTGTGATTTCGTTTCGCTTCCCGGATTCGACGAACTGGACATCATCGGCATACATCACAATCTTGCCGTGTGGGATATGTTGTGGGAGGTCATTGGAGAATATTAGGAACATGACCGGACCTAAGATCGAGCCCTGCACCACACCATGTGCTATAGCAGAGATCGAACGAGGGGGACTACTGGTCTTGCCACTCTTCGGTGGCGCTCCCCTGACTGGAGAGAGGCGCTCCTCTGACTTGAAAAAGGCGCCCTTTACGGTCGAGAAACGTTCACGTGCAAGGACATTTAAATGCACCCGCACCCTCCCCTCGCTCAACCGGGCTTTCAACCGATCGCCCCGCGGAGTAGAAAAGTCGTCCCGCCGTTCGGAGAAAAAATGACACCCTCAAGAACAAGTGCCCGGTCAATATTCATGGATCGGCCCTGCCCTGCAACTGGTTTTATCCTCACGCCTTCCTGCCATGGGCTGATCGAGTAATTTTGATCGGGGGGGGGGATTTATCCTGGTGGGACGTCATTTTCTGCGAGAGGAGAATCACCGGCTGAAAAAAAAACTCGTTGAGTGTGGCAGTGGGATGCACACTCAAGCGTTCTGTAGAGGCGCCCTTTTCCAGTTGAAGGGGCGCCATATGGTTATAGCTGGGAGGCGAATGCCCCCAGTTGCCCTTGGATCCGCCAGCGCTTCCTTGGACCCATAAGTCATGTGGGTCAATCCCTGCAATCCTGACATGGCATGTATTTTTTGTTTTAGCGGTCGAGACCTTTATTGCACCTTGCACCGTGCCTCGCACCACAATCGTCCCGGTTCTTAAACATATTTATCCCAGCCAGAGCCACGGTGCGTTTGTTCTGGGTTGGAGTGGGCCAGATATATTGGGAAAGTCATAGCAAAGACGATATATCAGTCAATGGTGTCGTGGTCTTCACCTAATTTGTTTGGGGTTCTGGTTGGGACGATCCAGTTAGATTATTTTTTGTATTGGTTTGAATGTGTCGTGGAAAATTTGGGAGTGTGCCTTCTGTTAAGGTGAGTTCAGTGTTGATGTTTTGTACTATGTCTGAACGTCAGGGAAATACTAAATAGGCAATGCTAATGCTAACACTTATTTTGCACTTTTTCTCTGCCATGACATGGAGACGGGAGCCAACAAGCTGGCGTAGTGTTGTGGTAATTGTGCCAAATTCCAAATTAGCATAGATCGAGATAGATAGGTACCTCGACACCTATATTTCTTTGGCTTATCATTTTTTAGGCAGGCATCCAGGTAGGTAGGTACCTACCTAGGTAGTTGGGTAAATTTTTCTTAAAAGGTGTTCTTGGAATTTTTGGATTTTTTTGCTGAATATCAATATTATGTTTATGAACGTGATTCGGAAGATGCGATCATTCGTTTTCTCCGTAAATGCCTACGTCTCGGTTAATCTTAGCGATAATATCTATAATGCGCCATATATGCCACACCGCTGCTCTGTTGCATAATTTATCCATCCCTCACCTGGCACTTCTCAGACGTGATTAAAGGAACATTCAACACTTCATGCAGTTGATTCAACACTTTTACATCGAAAATGCTTCATTTCTGCCTCTTTGCCACATAGATGACACACCACCACTCTTCAACCACAATGCCAAACAAAAACTAATCATACAGCACGGCTCAGAGAGCAGCCGGCTTCTGCTCGGTCTCGTCTTGCCTCACGGCTTCCAACAAATAATATGATAATTCATAATTAAATAGGAAAACCTAACCTAACCTAACCCAACCTAACCTAACGTAATACAATCTACTCTTATCTAAACTAATATAAACTCATATATTATAATTTAAAAACACAAGCTTAATATTTATCGTGACATCATCCGTACACACTGCCTCAAGCCGTGCTCTGTTTAGTTTTTTTCAGCGTTCTGGTGGAGTAGTGTCGGCGTGTCATCTATGTGGCAAAGAGGCGGAAATTAAGCATTTTTGACGTGAAAAAGTGTTGAATCAACTGCGTGAAGTGTTGAATGTCCCTTTAATCATGTCTGAGAAGTGCCAGGTGAGGGATGGATAAATTATGCAACAAATAACAGTGGTGTGGCATATATGGCACATAGATATTATCCCTAAGATTAACCGAGACGTAAGCATTTACGGAGAAAACGAATGGTCGCATTTTCCGAATCACGTTCATAGACATGGTATTCCGTTAGAGAAATCCAAAAATTCCCAAAACACCATTTAAGAAAAATACCGGTAGTTGGGTACCTACCTAGATACTTAATATTTTCCAAATGGTAGGTAGGTAGGGTAATCTTCAAGTATTACCCCTCACGCTTCCTTTATATCAACAATGTATCCAAACCATCATCAGCTGACTGCCAGTCAGCTGTTGGTGACGTCACTCGAACATACAGAGGGGAGGGTGTGCAGATGCTATTTCACGATGGTGAAAACCTAACCTAACCTAACCTAACCTGACCCTTATAAATATTCCTGGTGACGCCCTTGGAACATTCAGTGCACCCAGCCACGGGGTGTTGGTACATTTGAGTGACGTCACCAACAGCTGTCTGGCAGTCAGCTGACGATGGCTTGGATACATTGTTGAGATAAAGGACGTGTGAGGGGTAATACTTGAAGAATACTGGTAGGTAGGTACCTAGGTACCTTCTCATAAGTTTGCCAGGTGGGTACCTACATAATATTATTAACTGGTTTTTCTCAATTGTTTGTTTGTTTATTTGGGCTTAAGGGCACCTGAACTGCTAGTGGTTATCTAGCACCCAGCTTTTTCTCAATGAATCACTCAAATTGGCAGAGTGGGAAACTTACTTTCAAGGTTGGGAGCAGGGTGCGAATTAAGGCACTTCTTAAGATATTTTATCTCTGATAATATTTTTGCACTCCAGGTTCATACTGGATAGGATGGGCTTCACATGTACTCAGACACAAATGTGGGAACAAAGATCAATAAAACAAACACAGAATGACACCCCCAAAAAACGCTGGTTATTCCACTTACGGTCACCACCCAAACTAACCACTTTTGTAGCAGTCAGCAGCCAGACCACAGCTTCACACACTCCATCAATCTCAACCACAGGAATTGCCAACAACACGCCAACAGCACTTGCAAGGTTGTGCGCATGCACACTGAGTACAATGTTCTCCGGCTCTGGAGCCACGTCTTGGAAAACCTTTGTTCTTGCCACCCATATAGTGGGAAAATTTGACAGTTTTAAGAGACGTCCTCCGGAGTCCTGAATCCTACTGATCAGAATTGGCTGCATTAGCATTTTCTGTTCTGAAATCTGTCTTCAACCAATCAATGCAAGGTATTTTTATATGACGTCATGACCATTACCAACTTTGAACACATGGTTGACAGTGTCATACTGCAAACACAAGACCTTGACTGATCCTTTGCTTTTATCACATCCAACTGTGGCATGTGCGGTAGCAGAATTGTGTTCATATTACGTGAGAAATTGGCTGCGTAGGTAGGTATGCGCTCTGAGCTGAGGGTGAAGTGTCAAGTATTTTTGTTTGTTTTTTTATATGACTAGCCTTGTACTGAGATCAAAAGTGAAAGGACAGCACATTGCTCCTGTGAGAAACGAAACAGTGCTGATTATTATGAGTCACTGCTGGGCGGTGCCATCGATTGTTCACTTCTTTGTTCCTATGTTTTGATATTTGATTTGACCAAAAATGAGAATGATATTACTTATGCATATTATGTAGGTACTGATTTATGTTTTTCTGGTCAGTTACTGGTAAACAGATTCCATGCATAAAAAAATAATGTCCATGAAAATGTACCCTGGAAGAAATCCGTATGCACTTCGACTCCCAACCCGGAAAGTAAGCTTCCCACTCTGGTTGGGAGTCAGAGTGCATATAGACTTTTTCCAGCTCCATCTCTCATAACTCAAGGGAGCAATGCATTTTCCTTTCACTGTTGGTTTCAGCCATATGAAGAAAAAAACGTCACACTTCACCCTGAGCTCAGAGCACATACCTGCCTATGCAGCCAAATCCCTACATAATATTAATCCACCTCAGCTACTGCACACACCACAGTCGGATGTGATAGCAGTGTGCAATGCAAATGATCAGTCAAGGTCTTGTGTTTGCGACATGACACAGTTAACAATGTGTTCAAAGTTGCTAATGGTTATGATGTCATATAAAATTATCTTGCATCAATTGGTTGACAAGACAGATTTCAGAACAGAAAACACTAATGCAATTCTGATCAGCAGCCGCCAGGACTTGGAAGGGTGTGTCTTAAAACTGTTTAATACAACGAAGAATGGCTCTTAGATGCTCCTGGGTTTTAGACATTGCGTGTAAAGAAAGCATACGACCTTCAATATACCAGGAGGTGCTGAGTTGACATCAAAAGTAACGTTAAGGATTATACTTTATTAGGTACTCATAAACCTAATAAAGTATAATCCTTAACGTTACTTTTGATGTCAACTCAGCACCTCCTGGTATATTGAAGGTCGTATGCTTTCTTTACACGCAATGTCTTAAAACTGTCAAATTTTCCCACTATATGGGTGGTGTGAACGGAGGTTTTCCGAGATGCAGCTCCAGAGTCGGAGTAACTGGAAAACATTGTACTCAATGTGCAGGCCTGTTGTCTTGCAAGCGCTGTTGACGCTTTGTTGTCTGCGTTTCCGGTGGTTGAGATTGAGATAAGTGTGCAAAGCTGTGGTCCGGCTTCTGACTGCTACAAAAGTGGTTAGTTTGAGTGGTAACTGTTAGTGGAATAACCAGCGTTTTTGTGGGTGTCGTTCTGTGTTTGTTTTTATTGTTATCTTTGCTCCCACATTTGTGACAGAGTACATGTGAAGCCCATCCAATCCAGTATGAACCTGGAATGCAAAAATGTTTTCAGCAGTAAAATCTTTGAAGAAGTGCCTTAACACGCGCACTGGAGGGGGGGCGAAATCCGCCCACCCCTCCGTTTTTTCGTACATAACTGCAGATTTTACTGGTCGATATACGCAATTTTCTGCGTACCTGCTTAGAAATGACTGGCACGTCGTTTAAAGTAAGAAAAATGGAAATCGGCCGAAAGATTTTCAAGTTAGGGGCCGTTAAATAAATAAAAATTATAGCGCCAGACCACAAAAAAATCGGCGCTGATGCGCTTCCCGTATATTCGCAAAAGGGAAGTGTTATTGGCAACACTAGCGACTTGTTTGATGTATATTGATATGCTACATAGTTTCAAGGTCATGTTAGGTCACCGAGGTCAAGTCAGGTCAAGTTCATGGCAGGTTAATGGAACCAAACTTGATCAACTGGAATGTTGTCATAAATGCACTACTGTTTGTCATTTGTACTGTTTGTCATTGCGTTTCCATACTTTATTCATTTACTTCACTCCTTTCTTCGCGAAGCCGATTGCGCCGAGCTGCCCGACGGAGCAGTCGGGTGGGCGACACGGTTCCGGTAACTGGAACGGGTAACTGACCTGATAAAGTGCTGCTATATAGCTGACCTAAGGTGAAATGTCGGATCTAGCATCTGTATTGCATCATTAGTAATGTCCAAAACATCATTGATGCCCATTTTGGAGCATTTAAACACAATCACAGCGATCCATAACAATGACAAGCCAAGCCACGCAAAAGGAGAAAATTTTGACGAATGTGACCTCATTTGACCTTGAAGATATTGACCTAAGGTCATGAAATTTGCACACAATAGAGTTCACTCCCGTACCCATCCACCCTGCGAATTTCGTTCCTCTAGCTTTAATAGGAGCCGAGATCTTAGGGGGGCGGAATCCGCCCCCCCCTCCAGTGTGCGTAATTTTCAGAGGCCCTCCAGGGCGCGTGTTAATTCCCACCCTACAAATTGGAATTGCAGTTTAAGGTATCCACCAGACAAGATTTACACATTTTACCTCCATGAACCAGGCAAAGGGGTTAGATTTGGGTAGGCCAGATTAAGCGTTTATTCTAACTTGGAAAAATAAAAACAAAATGCTTGGATTTTTTCAGAAAGTCAATATTTTTTTCTTAAAAAACAGGTCAGGCTAGGTTAAGTTAGGTTTTTCTCATTTAAAGATGTATTATTCTAGTTTAAGGTAACCATAAGACAAGTTTTATACAGATGCCTCAGTGAAGCATACAGAGTGGTTATATTTGGTTAAGTTAGGTTAGGTTTGGGTCATGTTGTAAATGATAAAAGTCGCAATATTTTTGTAATTTTTCAACAACAAAAAAGAATTTTTATCAAGAGTCAAGTCTAGCTTTGGTTTGGTTTGGTGATGTTTTTTATTTCATTTTTTAAAAGAAAAATAATTGTTTGGAAATTTTCCATTAAAGGAAACTAACCACCTTTATAATGGGATTTTAACTGAGATAGCAGTTTTGAAGACCACGTCGAGAAATGCTATAAGGCCTTTTATCATCGGTTTTGGGACATGGACAGACTCGGTGGGCGTTGTGAAAATTCCTTCATATGGAAGCATATGGAAGCAAACAGCATTTCAATGGAAATTAAACCTTTTATTTAATTAAACCTAAAGGCTTTAATTAAATTTAATTTAAATTTAATTAAAAATTAAATTAAATTAATTAAACTTTAATTGAACCTAAAGGCGAACCTTTAGAGGCCTATGATAAAAAGAAAAAAATTCAAAATCCCGTTTTTTGAAGTATGGGCATAATATTTCGCAAAACCAATGTCATATTCATCATTTTCAGGTGCCAATACCTCTAATTAGTATGATTGCAGAATTTCGGCAAGGTGGTTAGTTTCCTTTAACAAAATTGGGTAAATTTGTGCTCTAAGGTGTTTTATGAATTCTTGGAATTTATATTTATAATTTAATGTTTATGGATGTGACTAAGATGATTGGACCACTCATTTTCTGTGGAAATGCTTACTTTTCAGGTTGTGAGCAAAATAACACCAAAGAAATGGCTTTGAGTTAGGTAACATGGTATAAATAGAAATGCTTAAAAAAATATATTTAAAATGCAACATCACCTAACCTAACCCAGCCTAACCTCCCTTTGGAGAATCAAAATCCTGAAAATATAATTATAAAATTTCAAGCAATGTATTTTATTAAAATTTTCCATGTTAAAAAAGCCTATCCTAACCAAACATAAGCTGCTTTTTGAATAAAAAAACAGCTTTGATTTAAAACAAAAAAAAAGAGATGTTCTTTAAATGTATTCAAATTGTGCTTAAAAAAACTAAACTAACCAAACCAAACCCATTTATTTGCTTTATGGAGACAAATGTGTGTAAAACTTGTCTTGTTACCACCTTGAAGCACAAAAATACCAAAAATTATTTGCTTTCTTGCATGGATGGTTAGGTTAGGTTAGGCTAGATAATTTCTTCGTGATTTTTAAACATTATTTTGTATGCTATGTTACCTAACTCCAAGCCCTTTGTGGGCAATATTTTCCCTCCAAACTGCAAAGTATGCATTTCCAGAGGAAATAAGAGGGCATGTCATGTTCAACACATTCATAAACATTGCATTAGAAACAGAAATTCCATGTAATCAGAAATTGCCTTAAGCTGCAAATTTACCCCCCCCCCAAAAAAAAAAAAAGAAGAAGAAGAAAGAAATTGATAAAAGTCACAAATTTCTCTTTTTGAAGAATATTTGTCTTGCATGGAAGGTTAGGCTAGGCTAGATTATGCTGTTCGTCTCTATGTTTTGAACATTAATTTGTATGCTATGTTGTTTAACTCATGCCCCTTTTTGGGTCATATTTTGCCTCCCAACTGAAAGGTATGCATTTGCAGAGGAAATGAGTGATTGCATCATGTCGAACACATTCATAAACATTGCATTGGAAAAAGAAATTGTAAGAAATCTCAAATTGTGGTAAACTGCAAATTTGCCCTCCCTTTAGGTACTTACCTGTCACTTTTTGGGATTATTTTGGTGCTGGTTGCTGAGTTCAGTACCCATGTACCTAGGGTATCTATGAGGGTATTATTGTGCTTTAGGATATTCAAGAGCTGGTCAAGTGGCACTTGCTGCATTGCTGTCAACTCTGACAGTAGGGAGGCTCGGGCACTGTATGACCAAAGCAGTAGATGTGCCCCTAAGCCCAAATAACCAACCAACAATAGGGAGGCTGCTGATTGGCTTAGTGATCTTAACCTGGCTGATGGGATGAAACCAGTGTTGCCAGATCACTTATGCTATTGATTGGAAAAGATTATGGGCAGGGTCATCAGATATCATGGCTGCAGAGATGCAGGTGTCATGCATGGACACATTTAGTAAAGCCTTCTGACATGCTTTGCAGTCTGGCTGATGACATCAGCAAGCTGTTGTTTTGATGGTCAATGTCTTGACATCATGAGTCCTGTCCTGTTATTGCAGGAATGTGGGACTCTAATGCAGTCTTATAATTGGATAGTTGGCACTGTAATGGGAGTAATGACCAACTGATAGGACAAGTAATCCTGTGATGGAACAGCCTTCCAACTGTGAGACTGACTCTCATAGGACGAGTCTCCTATGATGAGACAGGTTAACCTGTAATGGGATAGATGATGGGAGTGGTGACCCTGCAGAGGTAGGGTGATACTGTGATAATGCTAATGACCAACTAACCCTGTAAATGGACAGGTGACCCTGCAATGGGACAAGTAGTCATGCAATTGGACTGGTGACTGATGGGACTGATGCCACCATAATGGGACATTACAGAGCATTGCAGCTGAGTGTCCTAAAGCTGACATGGCCAGGCAACTAGCAGTTACACCATTCAAACTTCACCTTTCCACCTGTGAGTTATCTTAAAATGCAGAATGATATTTCCACAAGGGTTATCATGCTAGGATATTTGCATACCATTCCAAGGGCAAGGAATCAGTTTATTTGTATTGTAATATTTGGATGATGTCCAAATATGATGTGTGTTCACTTCTTTAGATTCACATGGCTTGATCTACTACACTGTTTGTGTGGCAGATGTGACTGACTTTCCACTGGAGTGGGCCATAGTTGTCACGCTGGGCGAAGTGTTATTTTTGCAGTGTCCTCAGTCATGTCTAGAACCGTCCATTGCGTTGCGTTGTGCCTGATCCTCGGAAGTCCCGCTGGCCCATGCCATTGGCTGTCCTTTGTATGCCATCCCACAGCTCACAACAGATGAGTCACAAAGAATCGTAGGCCTGTTCGTGCACTGTTTTGTCCGAAATATTTATATACCCGGAGTCCCAAAATGGACCGTCGGTGGTGACCAGTGGTGCTGGCCCACGGACCGTCGGCGTCACCAGTGGTGCCGGTAGTCCTCTATCGACCGTCGATGGTGACCAGTGGTACCGGCGGTCCTCCACGGACCGTCGGTGGTGACCATTGGTGCTGGCGGTCCTTCATGGACCGTCGATAACCAGTGGTGTCGGCCCACGGACCGTCGGTGTGACCAGTTCGCCAGTGCGCCGGCAGATGTCGGACAGTTCGGACGAGCTGAGCGATGACGAGTACGGCGGCTCGGCCGACGAGGAGGTGGACTCGGTGGACGAGCTGGACGGCTCGGACGTGGACGCCGACTACTCGCCGCCCAACTGCGTCTACGTGGACGCGGCCGAGCCGCTCGGCGACGACGACGCCGCCTTCGACACCGGCCACCGCAGGAGGTACGGCCCGCCGTCCTCATACGGTCACTCGGCCGGCTGCTGCACGGTAGGCCTGTCGACCTGTGCCAGGTGGAGTGTACAGACACAAGTTTCTCGGCAATGTGTCCAGCTGATTCACAGCAGATCCAGTAAACCGATATGAGTGTTGTTCAATGGCCTGGTCCATGCACTGTCCCGCTGTCTGGTGTACTGTCATGTGGCCTGATCTGTGTATCATTCTGAGATCTGACCTATGGACTGTCTTGCCATCTGATCTGTGTATTGTTCAGATACTTGACCGTTGTAGTATACTGTGACCTGACCGGTGTATCACCCTGTGATCTGACTCATGCACCTTCATATGGCCTGACATGTGTATCGTCCTGAGAGCTGACATGTACTGGTTTGTGACCTGACCTGTGTATTGTCCTGTGACCTGACCCATGTGTTGTCATGTCGCCTGACTTGTGCACTGTCCTGAGACCTGATCTGTGTGCTGCCACGTGACGTGATTTGCGTACTGTTCCACAGACAGTCCAGTGAGGGTGAGGGGGGCACCATGCAGCTGACAGAGCACATAGACCTGCAGGAGCCACTGGCGTCATTACGTGTGCTGCTCGAGCAGCGAATGGGAATGGAGCTGGCTGGCTATGAGTACTGGCTGCAGGGTGTTCAGCAGGTCAGTACTGGAACTGCAGGGTGTTCAGTAGGTCAGTACTGGAACTGCAGGGTGCTCAGCATGTCAGTACTGGAACTGCAGGGTGTTCAGCAGGTCAGTGCTGGAACTGCAGGGTGTTCAGCAGGTCAGTGCTGGAACTGCAGGGTGTTCAGCAGGTCAGTGCTGGAACTGCAGGGTGTTCAGCAGGTCAGTGCTGAAACTGCAGGGTGTTCAACAGGTCAGTACTGGCTGTAGGGTGTTCAGCAGGTCAGTTCTGGAACTGCAGGGTGTTCAGCAGGTCAGTGCTGGAACTGCAGGGTGTTCAGCAGGTCAGTGCTGGAACTGCAGGGTGTTCAGCAGGTCAGTACTGGAACTGCAGGGTGTTCAGCAGGTCAGTACTGGCTGCAGGGTGTTCAGTAGGTCAGTACTGGAACTGCAGGGTGTTCAGCAGGTCAGTGCTGGAACTGCAGGGTGTTCGGCAGGTCAGTGCTGGAACTGCAGGGTGTTCAGTAGGTCAGTACTGGCTGCAGGGTGTTCAGTAGGTCAGTACTGGAACTGCAGGGTGCTCAGCATATCAGTACTGGGACTGCAGGGTGTTCAGCAGGCCAGTACTGGCTGCAGGGTGTTCAGTAGGTCAGTACTGGAACTGCAGGGTGCTCAGCATGTCAGTACTGGAACTGCAGGGTGTTCAGCAGGTCAGTGCTGGAACTGCAGGGTGTTCAGCAGGGCAGTACTGGCTGTAGGGTGTTCAGCAGGTCAGTTCTGGAACTGCAGGGTGTTCAGCAGGTCAGTGCTGGAACTGCAGGGTGTTCAGCAGGTCAGTACTGGCTGCAGGGTGTTCGGCAGGTCGGTGCTGGAACTGCAGGGTGTTCAGCAGGTCTGCACCAGGGAGTTTTGCAGGCCAGTGATGCGGTTTCCAGGAGATTCAGATGCTCAGCTGACCATTACTAGAGGTTGGAGTCAGCTGAGTCATGTTTGGCAGGTCTGATTGTTTGAACTTGTCATTGCTAATTCTCATGAGACAATCCTCATGTGTTTGTATTCATGCTTACATGACGTTTTATGTCTGCTTTTGTATTGGCACTCAATAAAGTTTCAGCACTCCTGTGTTGGTATGCAGCATGTGCAGAAGTATAAAGTATTACATGCATGAACAGGTACTGCACATGTATTGCAACTGCAGCCAGACTGGACGCCTGTGGTATGATGACGTCACGCCCCCCCCCCAGCTGGAACCGGAGCACACGCTGGCGGAGCAGTGCATCGAAGGCGAGGGCGTGGTGCAGGTCAACGTGGAGCTGTCCATCTCGCGCGGTCGCCGTATGATCAACATAATCGACGTGCTCAAACCCAGCGAGGAGTATCTGGAGAGGAAGAAGAACAAGGACTTCCTGGAGCGGCAGCAGCGCAAGCTGGATCGGTCCACGTCGTTGGCCAGGGCGTCCAAGCGGCTCCACTCGCCCTCGCCGGAGCCGGGGCCGCAGGACGACCCGTTAGCCGTGGAGGAGGGTGCCGATGAGGAGCTGGAGGATGAGGAAGTCGACGTGCAGGACCTGGACGGGGACGGTGAGCTGATACGTAGTTGGGTAATGGGTGGGGACGCCGGATGTCCGCTGTGCAGGACCTAAGCATCCCATGGCAGGTATTGCTGCAGTTTGAGTGTCCTGCTGACCAATCGAGTATCATTCATATTTCACAGGATGTAGCCGGTTGTAAGTACTTGGGGCTACGGTAGCGGCCGATTTTGATATAAGCAGCTAATTTTGTTCATAAAAATGCGTGATTAGTCTATATCAACGGGAAGCGTGTATGGTCGCATTGTGTTGCATTCATCGGGCTTTGTTAAGATTTTGGTGAGGTCTCGCTGTGGTGCTGTTGGCCAGGATAGCTTGCTTCAGTTTCATGCTATTTTAGACGGCTGGTTTCGGCTCCGCGATTGTGTACTTGGTACGATTTTGTACCCCAGTAGGTACCTCCTGTGCAGACTCAGAGCGCCATGGGAGCCATGCACTCGTTTTAACAGTTTTCCCAATCACTTATCTTTTCCTCTCTTCTGTTTTCTTACTGCTTCTCTTCTCTCAATTTGTCTTTCAGTCCTACCCCCACCCAATGCCCTGCAATTCGGGAAGTTACTGGAAAGTGGCACCTATCGAGCATTTGTTTTGACCTGCCGAGAGAGAGAGCTTTGACTTCCTGAATTGATTTCCATGGGACTTAACATACAACAGCTACAGCTGCTGTAGCAACTTTTACTTTTTCACCATACTCAATTCCTGACATATGTGCCTTCATGATCTTGCCAGCAGATGCGGTGTTCATCTGCAAATATCATCTTGAATTTTTCCTATCATGACAAATTGTTCGACGTCAATAGTGGTTGTGACCTCTGCCTGCTGCCCTTCACTCTACGAAGATGAATTCCAAAATGATGTCCCCACCCACACTCCCTCCCCGCACCACTCAGCATGCTTTGGGTAGTCAATTAATAAGTTACATCATCTCCTCAAAAGTATTGTGCAGTTTTTCAATCTTATATTTTGTCTGTGCGTGCGTGCGCCCAAATTCATTGGTTTCGGCTTCATGTGGCCCCTATAATACGTTGTCGTAATCTTCAGCGTCGGTTTTTGTGTACTACACAGGGATTTGCTTTGGCTTCAGCATCTAGTGATTATAAAGGTTCGACCTCTGGCCATCATAGCAGCTTCGGCTCTGAAGCCAAGACCGGACCTCGTGTCATTGCATAATAGGATAGTTTGTATTGGCTCCCAACCTAAGGCGTAGTTTCTGTTGTATTATGTGTGATAATTTATCCAGGCTGTCGTTGCGAGTGGTTTGCTGTGCTAGACATACTCACTACCGATATGGTGATTTGAATTGGCAGTGTCAGAATCCTGCGTGACCTGTGTATGCCCCGACTGTGTACGACACGGTGTGGCCACGTGACCTGTGTATGCCCAGGCTGTATTCGACATGGTGTGGCCACGTGACCTGTGTGTGTTCCGACTATGTACGACACGGTGCGGCCACGTGACCTGTGTATGCCCAGGCTGTATTCGACATGGTGTGGCCACGTGACCTGTGTGTGTTCCGACTATGTACGACACGGTGCGGCCACGTGACCTGAGGGGACGAGTGGTCTAGGGGTAAGATGCTCGTCTCACAATCGAAAGGCTGTGGGTTCGAGTCTCACCTGTCTCTACTCTTCGCCCGCGACCAATCAGCGTGAGAGATTGGCGACGCTACATGACTCAACGGTCGACGTGTCGTAAAACCAATAACCAACCAGCCACGTGACCTTGTGTGTCCCGACTGTGTACGACACGGTGTGACTACGTGACCTGTGTACGACACGGTGTGGCCACGTGACCTGTGTTTGTGTCCCGACTGTGTACGACACGGTGTGGCCACGTGACCTGTGTATATGTCCCGGCTGTGTACGACACGGTGTGGCCACGTGACCTGTGTTTGTGTCCCGACTGTGTACAACATTGTGCGGCCACGTGACCTGTGTTTGTCCCTACTGTGCGCGACATGGTGACACTGTGCAGTGGTCATGCACTGCATGACCACTGCAGTCGATGCGCCCCCACCCCCACCCCCCAATACGATGCGGTGTGGCCAGGTGACCTGTGTGTGTCCCAACTGTACGACACAGTGTGGCTACGTGGCCTGTGTATGTCCGTACTGTGTTTGATGCGGTGTGGCCACGTGACCTGTGTGTGTGTGTCCCGACTGTGTACGACACTGTGGCCACGTGACCTGCGTATGTCACTACTGTGACGACACGGTGTGGCCACGTGACCTGGGTATGTCCCGACTGTGTACGGCATGGTGTGGCCACGTGACCTGTGTGTGTGTGTCCCGACTGTGTACGACACTGTGGCCACGTTACCTGCGTATGTCCCGATTGTGTACAACATGGTGTGGCCACGTGACTTGTGTATGTCACTACTGTGTACGACACGGTGTGGCCACGTGACCTGGGTATGTCCCGACTGTGTACGGCATGGTGTGGTCACGTGACCGGTCTGACCGTCAGGCGACTCAGCCACCGAGCCGGTGGAGAAGGACGCGTCGCCGCCGCCGGCCGGGCAGCGCCGATCGGCTGGCAAACAGTCCGCCAAGACGGAGACACGACAGGTGACGCGTTGGGCTCTCTCGCCGAAGTTCAAGGAGCTGCAGGCGACCTACATGATACCAACAGGTGGGGCTGGTCCATGTTGTCCGAGGTGGGCAGCGCTGACTGTTGGGGATGGATGTATGCCGTGGAGTCATGAGCTTTTGGAGGAAAATGTGGGTACGTGCCAATTTGGGGAAGATTTTTTGTTTTGTTTGGCTTGCAAGTCAGTGTTAAGCATGTTTACCAATCAACAATGAGCTTGCATTTGTTCGGAAGGAACTTCAGTCAATCTTGGCAAACAAGTGGAGTGGATAATTTGCTGAGAAGGATAATGTTCGGGGATGACAAAAATCTGAGGCAAGACCGTGTTTCCAACTCTTGTTGGTGGTTTGACTGGTTTGAAAGTAGCTGATGATGAAATGTATAGCTGGATATACCGAAACTGTCGGTACGGTGTTTTGTAGGATGAAATTCGCCTGCTTGATTTCGACGAATGATAAGAATAAAGGTCTGCACGCAATGCCAATTAGGCGGTAGTGTGAAAAAGAACGTGTGGTTTGAGCACTGGGTGTTTAATGGTCGACATGTGACAGCGACCTTGCTTGGCATAGGGCTGGCATTGAGCACCTTGCCTGCCCAGTTCCCAAGATATCGTTTCTGAACGGTGAATGGACTGAAAGTATTCCTTTGTCCCCGAGATCCATCCCAAAGTCATCTCAATGTGGTGCAGGATTCACGCTCATCTTGTATGAAATGCCTGAACTTCGTGCTGTCGGGCAGGACGTCTGTCAGCTCGCTGCCTCCTCCTTCCCCGTCTGTCAGCTCGCTGTCTCCTTATTCCCCGTCTGTCAACTCGCTGTCTCCTCATTCGCCGTCTGTCAGCTCGCTGTCTCCTCATTCGCCGTCTGTCAGCTCGCTGTCTCCTCATTCCCCGTCTGTTTGCTTGCTGTCTCCTCATTTCCCGTCTGTTTGCTTGCTGTCTCCTCATTCCCCGTCTGTTTGCTCGCTGTCTCCTCATTCAGCGGATGCATATCTCGCCGCCGACCGAAACGAATCGCAAGTCCCGTCCCCGCGCTGAGTCGCCAATGATGCGGTACCCATCTCCACACCGGGACGTGTGGGATAGACGACCGCCTTAACCGGAACAATTGTCGATCGCACCACGTCATATTTTTAAGCGGCTGACTGCGAACACATATTTTAACTGGGACAGTATGCGGGGAGTTACACCTCAGTATGACACGATTTTACCATTATTTTACTACCGAGTTTTAATGAATAAACTAGTTATGGGCGCTACATGATCAGTGCAGTCGATGCGCCCTTGAAACCCAAATAACTAACTAACTGTCTCCTCATTCCCAGTCTGTTTGCTCGCTGTCTCCTCATTCTCCAATAGGAAGTCGCTCAATGCAATATGCACAAATGGACAGAGATTTAAACCAGTAAATGGACGAAAGCAGCAACAGCCACCCTAAGCGTTCACCACAAACTCTGGAAATACCAGGGCGTATTTCCAGAGTTCTATGTCCAGTGTTCCGCGCCTGTGCCGCGAGTATTCGCGGCACAGGCGGTCATTTTGCACGGGTTTCAACATTTCGAACCACCATATTCTCAGTAACTGGACACAGCACAGCCGTTGGTGACGGTCGACCTGACACTGGGCCGGTGACCTGCAGATCCCATGGCGTGGAACCAGGACCACGTTCGACACTGGCTCGGCTGGGCGCTGGAGCAGTTCCCGCTGGCCACCATCCAGTCGGTCAGCTTCGAAAATCTGACTGGTGGGTGAGCAGGGCGCTTGCGATCGGCAGCCGTTGGGAGTATTGTGTATTGTGTACCTGGGTATTAGTCTGCAACGTTGTTGATTGGCTATCAGGTGTGTTCAGTATGAATTTCGAAAGGCAGCTCGACTTATGACTCACAACTCTATTCGTGACTCGATATAAAGAAGTCATGTAAATCAATATATTATTTGGAACCTTGTGAATATTTCTTCTTGTACACGTGAAAGTTATTATGTTTCATAAGATCGCGAGGACCGTGGATAGAAAATCAAAGCCAAATGTTCGCAGCAACGTTTGCGATTTTTTCCCCAGAAAAACCGGCTGACCAAAAGCATACACAGGGTTCTTAAAGAACTGCGGCGTGGCTGTATCTACAAACTAGGCAATACTCAATCAGTATTTTACCAGAGCAAACATTGATCATGCTGGCAAGGGGCGGGTCCCAAGGAAAATAGATGACCCCCATAGGAATAGCACGCCTCCAATGATGCGCAACACCTGTATCGGGGCTTCCGTCCGCAAATTTGGCATCAAGTGCAACATCTCCAAATTCCATGCTCACTATGTCTTGAAGAAAGAAAACCTGACGTACAGGAAGTCGAAGAAAACCCATCTGCCTGGGACGTTCCAAATCCGACGTTGTCACGTCGTTACCTTGGTAGCGCACTGCTGTTGATTACGATGTTGCTGAGACTGGGTCACTTGCCTTGAAGACGACCGGTACTGACGCGCGGCGATGGCCTGGCTGTCCCACGGAGGTGGCCTGACCTGTAGCGACGACTCGGCCAATGGAAATGACCCCATCCTGTCTATGGAGGTGCCTGACCTGACTGCGGGGTGACCCGATCTGAGCTGATCTGTGGAGGTGATGCTATCCAACTGCGGCAGGGGTCGACCTGTGCGCCATCGAGAAGAGCCGCTTCGCTGAACTGGTGCCGTCCGACCCGAATGACCTGTTCTGGACACACCTAGAACTGCTGAGGAAGTGCAAGTTTGTTGGTAAGCCGTGCGTTACTGTGCACTGTTCTTCTTTAGCTTGCGGTTACAACTCGGCTGCTGCATGTTATTGGTGGTTCTACCACACGAGCAGCGCGTGGCGCCGAATGATCGCAGAACCAGAACTGGTTCCAGGAAGTGTTTATCCCTTGTTAAGAGTGGTGTAAAGTACCCGGCGAGAATGATGGTGCGAGGACGGGCCCATATGCGCACTTTCCGCGGTGTGTTCTGTAGGTTCACACATCTGTCACTACAGATTTGTCGCCGCGAATGATCAATTCTGGTCGAAGCGCCCTAAAGGCCAAATAACTAACAGATTTGTCGCGATGAAGTTAATTGCGAATGCCAAAGATACTGCCTGTCACGGACAGATTCCGATTGTCCACCACCAGTAAATGTTGGCAGCAGGGTTGGTAATTTTTACCACCAAACCTGTTTTAGTTTCGTTTTACGACTGGTAAAACCCAACATGTCAAAAACTGCCCTTTTTACCAGTGGGAAAAGACGTAAACTTCTTTGACCTAGTAAAGATTATTACTAGTTGTCTAAGCCAGTTTGCTACGATTATTTTTGTCGTTTATTATTATTACGCCCCCACCCTTTTCCTGTGCAATCACCCCAGGCAAAGCTAGCAGTATGCTATCGTGGATGCTCAAGCAATGCTATCATGAATCACTGATCATGTCCCATTTAGGATTATTCGCGTTGTTCACCGTCGGCTTGACCGACGTGCTGTGTTGAGTTGAGTACTGTGGTTAGCAACGGTGGCCGATTCTCACGCCCTGCTGTCCTGCAGCTATTGTCCAGAGGGAGCAGATAGTCACCACTGTCAAGCCCAAGAGGCTGAAGACCAAGTTTAATCTGGAGGGCACGGATTTCGCCAACAGTGAGTGGCTGTGTGATCAGAGACTATTGTGTGTTGTCCGGATGCAACCGCGATCCACCGTTCCCGTGATGCTCGTGGCTTATCAGATTCTTCCTCTCCTGTTTTCCAACACCATTGGTGAAGGATAGCTCTCCTATGTATTTTGATACACGTGGGAAACCTGCCATTCGTCTGAATTAGAGCATCACGCGGATTGAATATCCATACAGATATCCCTTTGGTATGGATAATGTGGCGGATTGGGTAGGGTTTCGCAAATGTAAATGGATACGGATTGGCTCTCGAACTTTTCTGGTGGAAAACAAATTGGACAAAATAATCATTTCTTTCTGTTTTCCAACCACAGCCATACATAATATAATGTTGCGGTCGCCTAATGCTGATATTTTTAATTATCTAAAGAATATATCATGTCACTAAGCAGCCATATTGCCATTTGTATTTCCACAAGTAACCTTAACATTAAACATATGCAATCCACAGGCTATCCCATCACTGTGACATTATTGTGACGTGACGCCGTCGGCAGACACCATTGCCGGCCACATTCAGCTGTGGCAGTTTGTGACGTGACACCGTCGGCAGACACCATTGCCGGCCACATTCAGCTGTGGCAGTTTGTGACGTGATGCCGTCGGCAGACACCATTGCCGGCCACATTCAGCTGTGGCAGTGTGTGACGTGACGCCGTCGGCAGACACCATTGCCGGCCACATTCAGCTGTGGCAGTTTGTGACGTGACGCCGTCGGCAGACACCATTGCCGGCCACATTCAGCTGTGGCAGTTTGTGACGTGACACCGTCGACAGACACCATTGCCGGCCACATTCAGCTGTGGCAGTTTGTGACGTGATGCCGTCGGCAGACACCATTGCCGGCCACATTCAGCTGTGGCAGTTTGTGACGTGACGCCGTCGGCAGACACCATTGCCGGCCACATTCAGCTGTGGCAGTTTGTGACGTGACGCCGTCGGCAGACACCATTGCCGGCCACATTCAGCTGTGGCAGTTTGTGACGTGACGCCGTCGGCAGACACCATTGCCGGCCACATTCAGCTGTGGCAGTTTGTGACGTGACGCCGTCGGCAGACACCATTGCTGGCCACATTCAGCTGTGGCAGTTTGTGACGTGACGCCGTCGGCAGACACCATTGCCGGCCACATTCAGCTGTGGCAGTTTGTGACGTGACGCCGTCGGCAGACACTCATTGCCGGCCACATTCAGCTGTGGCAGTGTGTGACGTGATGCCGTCGGCAGACACCATTGCCGGCCACATTCAGCTGTGGCAGTTTGTGACGTGACACCGTCGGCAGACACCATTGCCGGCCACATTCAGCTGTGGCAGTTTGTGACGTGACGCCGTCGACAGACACCATTGCTGGCCACATTCAGCTGTGGCAGTTTGTGACGTGACACCGTCGGCAGACACCATTGCCGGCCACATTCAGCTGTGGCAGTTTGTGACGTGACGCCGTCGGCAGACACCATTGCCGGCCACATTCAGCTGTGGCAGTGTGTGACGTGACGCCGTCGACAGACACCATTGCCGGCCACATTCAGCTGTGGCAGTTTGTGACGTGACGCCGTCGGCAGACACCATTGCCGGCCACATTCAGCTGTGGCAGTTTGTGACGTGACGCCGTCGGCAGACACCATTGCCGGCCACATTCAGCTGTGGCAGTTTGTGACGTGACACCGTCGGCAGACACCATTGCCGGCCACATTCAGCTGTGGCAGTTTGTGACGTGACGCCGTCGACAGACACCATTGCCGGCCACATTCAGCTGTGGCAGTTTGTGACGTGATGCCGTCGGCAGACACCATTGCCGGCCACATTCAGCTGTGGCAGTGTGTGACGTGACGCCGTCGGCAGACACCACTGCCGGCCACATTCAGCTGTGGCAGTTTGTGACGTGACGCCGTCGGCAGACACCATTGCCGGCCACATTCAGCTGTGGCAGTTTGTGACGTGACGCCGTCGGCAGACACCATTGCCGGCCACATTCAGCTGTGGCAGTTTCTGTTGGAGCTGTTGACTGACAAGACGCGCCGAGAGATTATCCATTGGGTGGGCACTGACGGCGAATTCAAGTTCGGCGACCCAGAGATGGTCGCCTTCCTCTGGGGACAGCGCAAAAACAAGCCCAACATGAACTACGAGAAACTGAGCCGGGCTCTTCGCTACTACTACGATAGCGACATGCTGCAAAAGGTAAGGGAGATAATGGACAGCTCCAGACACTTCGCTGGCGCCGCAATAAGTAAGCATAAGAGTGTTAATGTCAAGTAAGTACTGTCATTGAAGATCCATGAGGCTGTCGTCGGATGATACCAGCTTGCAGTCAGTCTGGTTGCGTTGGTGCTAGCATGCACTATTCTTTTTAGTAATGCAGTTCTATAATTATAGGGATGAGCAAACGGGCGGCGTTGTGGTACGTTTTGAAAATTATTTCTGAGCTCAATGCAGCATATATTATAGTTTTTGGAGGTTGAATGGTGCTGTTTGTCATTCAACTGTTCTGTAATAAAGTGATCAATATTCACTGTAAAGTGCAAATTAATATTCTGATGTCACAAATTTGAAGAAAAATATCCGCTTCGTATTCGGTTATCAAAAAAATCTCCCCCCACCCAGCATTACAAAGTGCACATTTAACCTGACTGCATACCATTTGACTATATTTGGACAGTGGGATCTCCGAGAACTAGGTGGAACTCATCCGATACGGTTGATACTGTTGAAAGAATTCCTGGTTGACGTAACACACCCTGAAGCCTGGTGAGTTGGGTATTCGATATGTCGCATAATTTTGTACCTGGTGCAATAAGCATTCATATGTCGCGCAATTTTGTATCTGATGCAATAGGTATGGATGTCGCATAACTTTGTACCTAGTGCAATAAACATTGATTTGTGGCGTAATTTTGTGAATTATTCAAGTTGACGACGTTGAGTCCCTCCGAATACCTGGAGGCGTTTTCATCTTTCGCTCAGGCGGGTTTCTTCACCCGACTTAATGTGGCTTTAAGCGACAAATGTGTCACCGCCGCTGCCATCAGGTGGTCAGGACGCCCGTTGTGCGCGAGTGTGCAGGAGCGCCGATTGGTGTGTTGCCCATTAAGGTGGCTCGTGCAGGCCAGACCTGAAATAGCAGCGACGATGTGCCCTCTGGAGACAGCGTCGCGGCAGATAACTATATCTCGGACACGTGTGTGCTGTGCTGGTACCCCCCGGTACCGGGTGTGACGTGTGTCCGGGCGGCGGCAGGTCCCCGGCAAGCGGTTCGCCTACAAGTTCATCTGCGACCTGCGCGCCGTGCTAGGCTACAGCCCGGCCGAGTTGGCGCGACTCGTGATGGAGGCCGAACAGCGCGCCGACATCGACAGAAAACGGCGCATGCGTCAGAGAATCGGCGACATGGACGGGACGGTGTCGCTGCGGGCGGTGCGCTCGGGGCAGGTGGCTGACTGACCGCTGTCCAAGGCACACCAGCCAAACGACATGATGCCGCAGCGACTTTAGCCCAGTGCCTGAGGAAAGCAAGTATTTGCTTCTTCGATGTCCAAAAACTGCACTCCGAATCAGGTGGGAAATCCTGGACATTGCTGGACGCGTCTTCCGGGGAGCAAAAGTAGCCCTTCCTGTATGCTACCACCCGACCGGCCTGCTGACCCACGCGACCAAAGGGTCCATATCACAAGTACCTCAGCTCGCAAGTTCCCCGGCTCAAATGTGCTAAAGCTGCCAGATAACTTCTAAGATTACTGTGGGCAGGGCAGGCTCACAAGTACCCCAGCTCACAAGTATTCCATTTCATGTGTTAGAAATAGTTCTGAATTATACCGCTAGATGACGTCGACAGCACCAGAGCTTATTTGCATGCCGACACATGGCGGGAGCATGTGGTGGCTGTATTGCTAAAAAGGCTGACCTCCTTACCTAACATAACCTAACTTTTTTGGACCAAGGCGGTCGCCATATGCTCCTCCATTTGCCAGCATGCAGGTAAGCTGTGGTGTCGTTTGACGCTTATGGTGTCATCTAGCGGTATAATTCGTAACTATTTGTAGTACTGATGAAACGGAGTACCTATGAGCTGGGGTACTTGTGATCTCACCCTGTCTCGGGTATTTTAGGAGTTATCTGGCAACTCTTAACACTTATGAAACCAAATCTGGCATATTTTAGCACTTATGAAATGGTGTACTTGTGAATATGGGTGTTGGTTTCCGTTTTTTTTTGTGGGGGGGGGGAATGCATGAAGGCAATTGGCAGGCCCAAATGGATTGGGGACAAACCCTGTAGGGTCCCATGTTGAAAGTTGAAATTATTGGGGGGGGGCAAAGCCAACATTAAGGGGCACATAAAACAACCCCCTGCCTGTGAGCCGGGAAACTTACGAATGCCTCCAGATCATAGCCGTGTGGTGATCGGTCAAGGTCTTTCGGTCGGACTTGCCACAGGGTGTGGCTGTCGGACTTGCCACAGCGTGTGACGGTCGGACTTGCCACAGCGTGTGACGGTCGGACTTGCCACAGCGTGTGACGGTCGGACCTGCCACAGCGCACATGAAGGCCCATGTGTCCAATCATCCTCTCCGGAACAAAAGTACAAAAGTACCTGGTATTTCAAGCTCTGCTCTGAGTAGCAAGGCGCAGCGAACTAAAGCCGAGTGAAAAGCATATGCCTTTCAAATTATTTGTGGCTGTAAGCAAAAATTATTTGCTTCTGAACAGTGTGACCTAACGTAACTTCGTACGCGTATTGTGGCTGTGGATTTCATTTTACAAGCGAACATCCACTGCAAGGTGCATTCTGTTTTATGATGTTTCTTTTTTTAAATTTGTATCTGCCGACACCAGGTAGAGTCTGAAAATAGCTGGTTGCATTATATTTGGCCAGCCGAACACGGTAGCCAGGCACCTACGAGTATGTTCAGTGTCGGTTCAGTGTAGTAGTGACAGACCAGCGCTGGACATACCATGCCGTTCAGGATTTCAACTCCGGGAAATGGTGGCCACATGAGCTCTTCGTGCACGTTGTGACCGGGTCGACCGAATAACCTTGATCGGTCGCTGCAGGGATCCATGGTCGTGTGGATCCGCTTGCCGGTCGGGTGGTATCGTGCGGGAAGAGATTGTCTGGTTATGTTTGTTGTCTGGAGCGCGCATCCAGCGCTGCCTGGCATTTCCGTCACCGGTACAGACGGGTGACGGACTGACCGGGCCGTCAGTCCCACCGCCGGTACAGACTGGTGACGGACTGACCGGGCCGTCAGTCCCACCGCCGGTACAGACGGGTGACGGACTGACCGGGCCGTCAGTCCCACCGCCGGTACAGACTGGTGACGGACTGACCGGGCCGTCAGTCCCACCGCCGGTACAGACTGGTGACGGACTGACCGGGCCGTCAGTCCCACCGCCGGTACAGACTGGTGACGGACTGACCGGGCCGTCAGTCCCACCGCCGGTACAGACTGGTGACGGACTGACCGGGCCGTCAGTCCCACCGCCGGTACAGACTGGTGACGGACTGACCGGGCCGTCAGTCCCACTGCCGGTACAGACTGGTGACGGACTGACCGGGCCGTCAGTCCCACTGCCGGTACAGACTGGTGACGGACTGACCGGGCCGTCAGTCCCACTGCCGGTACAGACTGGTGACGGACTGACCGGGCCGTCAGTCCCACCGCCGGTACAGACTGGTGACGGACTGAGCGGGCCGTCAGTCCCACCGCCGGTACAGACTGGTGACGGACTGACCGGGCCGTCAGTCCCACTGCCGGTACAGACTGGTGACGGACTGACCGGGCCGTCAGTCCCACCGCCGGTACAGACTGGTGACGGACTGACCGGACCGTCAGTCCCACCGCCGGTACAGACTGATGACGGACTGACCGGGCCGCCAGTCCCACCCCACACGACACACCGGCCTCAGTCCCACCGCCGGTACAGACTGATGACGGACTGACCGGGCCGCCAGTCGGGCCGCGGCCGGCTGGCGGCCACTATGGCTGTGAATCGGCCGCACCTCGGCCGAGGCGTGTCGGCGATGCGCCGGCACAACACTACTGCTGATAGCCACCTAGATACTACTGTCCATGTGTGGAGATCGCCGAGTGGCGGTGTCTGTGGCTGCTGCGTGGCGGCGTCCGTGACTGCCGAGTGGCGGTGTCCGTGACTGCTGCGTGGCGGCGTCCGTGGCTGATGTGTTAGGGGCTTCGTGGCCGGGGTTGGACTTATGCTTTGAAACCCTGGATTTGAAGAAGAATTGGGGTGATCCAAATCGGAGAGGATAATTTTCTCTCCGTTTGATATAAATAGCTCCATTGTGTACTTTCCAGTCAGTTGCGAGCATGTTTATCAAACAACAATGAGTTTACAGACATTTTCAAATGACTGTAATTCATCTTTTCATAAAAAGGAGTTGATAATTTCCGGGAACCAAAACTGTTCTGGGTGATAAACATTCAAGACAAGGCCATGTTTCCTACTCTATCCGTGGCTGATGTGACATGAGGCCCGCGACTTCTGTTACCTGCGGTACATGACTACTGCACCACTGGTGGGTGGTTACTGTGTTACAGGATCGGGGACTGCTGTGACGCTGGCGTCTGTTACTGCTGTTTTGCGGGGTTTGTAACCCTTGTGTTGCAATTCTACGACTGCCCTGTTATCCCCCTGGGACTGATGTCGATCGACGAATTGCTGCTAACCTCATCTCCCCTCCCCTCTTTGGTGGGCGCGATCGTCCCAAACTAACCTTCTCAATTGGGTCGTCCGATCCCTCAGTGTGACGTCATAATCAGCTGTTTTTGCTGTCACGGAATGCAGCTGACAAATCGTCCCAAACAGATGCGGCATTATGAATTTCATTTTGACCGCCATAATGGGCACTCTGGAATGACGTTTTGTGTTATGACTCCGAGTCACAATTGTACAAGCATCGCCGGCACGTTCAGTGTACCACCGCAGATGAATACATTGATGCAGTCCCCGTCTCGTTTGTTTCGGCGTGGGGCACGGGTCGCCGTTTGAGTTCTGCTGACGCCCGCTCGTGCGGTTCCGTGTACTCGCCACGCCGCCGTACAGGCTAACCTGGTGCCGGATGCCAATCTGGCTGTTAGGAATTGTTTATTGCGGTACTCGAGAGTCACCTGTAGACTGTATGGCGCAAGTGAATTTGGGGACGCTGGAGAGCATGGGCTTATGGGTCATCGGAACCCGATCAAACCTTAAATTTATAACAGATGTACCTAGCGCACCTACCCATTGTAGGTGCACGTAGGCACTCTTGTTTGGTATGTACCTAGGCAATGGAGGATGGTACTGATACAGGTATAGGCTAAAGGGCATACCCACCAGGGGGCTGAAGGGTGAGTCTACCTACTAGGTAAGTATATACAAGCAAGTTGACCAGAATGGTTGATACAACTCGCAAATGTCATATGTATGGACATTTACAATATGCCTAATCAATGCGGTGAAGTATATGGTATCCGATTCGAAAAAAGTAATCTTTTAACATGGTGTAATATTGCTTGAATATTTGGAGTGTTTCGGTTGAAACCATAAATGACGTCATGTATCTATACTAGAAAGCACCGGAAGAACCTTCAGCGACCTGAATGGTGGGAAATCTGAAGGCTGCTGGTTAATGGCGTTGTGTACGGCCTTAATTTACAGAGATTCAGAGATACAGATATCTCTTAATATTGAGATGCATGTTCTCCATCAATACCAACCACGGCCAGATTGTCCTACGCTAGTTCAAAGGATGGTGCCTGTCGCTTCAAAGCCACTGACACGGGAACAAACATAAACAATAAAAAAAAACCTTGATGCTTCAATGAATATGTATTACAAACGGGGAGAAAACAAATCGTGAGAAAAGCGCCATAATAGCGCTGCAATGAAAGTACCATATTTAGTAGATTTATCAGTATAGTCCATAACTGGAATATAATTCAGCAGTATACTGGAATAAAAAGGCGATTCTGGCATATGACGTCCCGTGGCTTAGGTCTTGTCTAGTTTAAACCAAATATACTAGATTTGCAGACTTGGAAGTACCTGTTGTCTCTAGTTATCTTGGGCTAATGCTGCTATGGAAGTAGGTAACAAGATAACTTGAGACAACGTGGGTAATATTGGTGATGATGGGCTGCCCTGTTGCGATTGTGAAGTATGGATTGTCTGGGGACGGTTTCAAAATATCAGTGTCTTGTGGTGACGCTAGTCTTTCATCACGTCTCCGGGAATTGCAGCAGAATGTTAATGGCAAGTTGACCGAACTTGTTGAAAAGGAGGAAGCGAATTCAAATTGTAAGTAAAAGCTGCATTTTAATTTGTAGAACATCGGGCATGGTGAATGCGTTACAGTAGGCTCCAAAGTCAAAGTAAGTACACCGGAATGTCCGTATATGCATGGAATTCCCTTTCCTTGGTAGGTAGGTAGTGGTACATGTTATTAAATTAATTAAATTAAATTGTGCACTTCTCAACTGGCTACAATAGACGATTGGACCCGGATGTTGGAGGATGGTGATCTTGTGATGTTGCATACTTGGATTTTAGAAAAGCATTTGACACAGTCCCCCCAATGGTTTTGACCATTGGGGCACCAAAAGCATTTGACACAGTCATTTTGACATCTATAGTTAATGCTAGAGAGTGCCCAGAGGGAGTTGCTCACGGTGCTGCTGATCCTTGTTATTTGAGTGCTGGGTGTCGGGTAACAGGAAGTTATCGTCGCCTTTTGTTCCTGTACATACCTACGTCAGTAACGTCGCATCATTCTGGCCGACGAAATGCCACGTGTGATAAAGCAAGGCGATGCGCCGGGATTGTCGCAAACGTCTAAAACGCGTGACGATGCTGATGCTGGAAGTGGGACGGATTCTAGCAGCGAGGAGGAGGAAAACAGTGAGGATCCCAGCTTCCCATGGGGGAAGAAGGGCAAAAAGGATATAAAGAAAGGGGGGAAGGTGATGCATGTCTGCCGAGGTGGAGCAAAAGCATGTAACAAACCATTCAAGAAAAATGACAACAGCATAGAGTGTGATGCCTGTCAGGAATGGTTCCATCCAGCTTGTCAGGGCCTGCAAGATGAGGCATTTGAAGCCATTGTGGAGCACAAACTTTTCTGGATTTGTGCTGACTGTAAAGCCCGAATGAAGGAGCTACTGAATGTCGGGAGGAGATAAAGTCTCACGTGTCTGCAGTTGAGAAAAATCTGCAAAAATGTATCAACACTGCCAAACAGCAGACTGCTGATGACATGAATGCTAAGCTAGAGGTTGAAATAAAAAACCTGGAAGAGAAGGTAATGAAGCAGATTGGGAGCAGCTCAAACAAGCTGGAAAAGGTTGTGAAGAGTCAAGAACAAAGAGAGGACAGGGCAAACAATGTCATCATCTGCAACATAGAAGAAAGTTCATCTACAGAAGCTGAAGAGCACAAGAAGCATGATGAGAGCAAAGTAAAGGAGCTAACAAATGCAGTGTGTGGGGCAGAGTCTGAATTCAAGATACAGAAGCTCATTCGTCTTTGGGCCAAAGATGCTACTACCACAGAAACAGTAAAGAAGCCTAGGCTACTGCTTGTGAGATTTAAAAAGAAGGAGGATGCATACAACCTGCTGAAGAAAAGGTCAAGTCTTAGTGATGCTGGATATGAGAATATCTATTTGAACAAAGACCTGATGCAGGAGGAAAGGGCAGAGCAATTCAGGCTCAGGCAAGAATGGAAACTGAAAGGCAAGGCAACCCACATGATTTTTCGAGGAGAAGTCGTTCCAAGGAAGAAACCTGTTAGGAACTAATCCCACAGGGAAAGCAAGGAGTCCTGTTTCAGTGTTAAATGAGATGGTGTGTATTTATACTAACATCGATGGTTTTACTAAGCACAAAGGTGAGGAGTTCAACTTACTTCTAGAACAGATAAAACCCCATGTGGTATTTATCACTGAAACTAAACTGAATGATGAGAAAGTAGTCTCAGTTTATAGATACTTCAGAGTATACTATTTTCAAGAAAGATAGGGTTAATGGGAATGGTGGTGGTGTTATGATAATGGTCAGAAGCTACCTTGCAGCAGAAGAATGGCATGACAAGGTCCTTGATGGGGTAGAAGGAGTGGCATGTTTTGCCAAAGCCAATAAGGAAAGAGTCATCCTGGCCTGTATCTACAGACCACCAACCTCTACAAATGACTACAACACAAATATATGTCAAGCTGTGAGAAAAATCGGAGAAGTACATTGCAGACAAGCAATCATCTGTGGAGACTTCAACTTTAAGGAGGTAGACTGGGAGAAGAACATTGTTGCAGGAAGTGAGGAAAGCAAACCAGCCAAGTTTCATGAGGCTTGTCAGGATGCATTCCTACACCAACATGTCCAAGAGTTTACCAGAACCAGAGGACTGGATGAGCCATCTCTACTTGACCTGGTATTCACCAAAGATGACATCGACATCCGTGACATGCGCTACCGACCACCAATTGGAGCAAGTGACCATTGCGTTCTACTGTTTAAGCAGCTAGTTGACCTGGGAGAAACCGGGACTGACAAGTCAACTAAGATAAATTTTCATAAAGGAAATTACATCCAAGCTGAGCAGCTTTTTACTGAAGTTAACTGGACTGAAAAACTTGCGGGAAAGAACACGGAAGAGGCCTGGCTGGCTTTCCTGGACATCTACAACACAGTGATAGAGAAATGTGTGCCCTGGTACAATGCAACAGGTGGGAGAAGGAAGAAGAAGCAATGGATAACCAGGAAGGTGCTGGGTGCAATCCGTAAAAAGGAACAGGCCTGGAAGCGACACAGAAAGAGAATACGATCAAGAAGACTGAGAAGAATTTACACCAAGCTCAGGAATGAAGCCACCAAGGCCATCAGGGAGGCAAAATACAAATTCGAGCACCAACTAGCACATGATATCCCCAAGAACCCCAGGCAGTTTTACTCTTATGCAAGAAGTCGAACCTCCATCAGAGAGGAAGTCTTGTTGGTGAAGGATGAGAATGGGCAGCTGTCCAGCTCTCTCCAAGAGACATGTGAAATTATGAACTCAGAGTTTGAAAAGGTATATACAAAAACAGACAAGGACACAGAAGTTCCATTGAAGCCAGCATTTACAGGATACAAACTTAGTAAATGTGATGTCACCCGAGAGCATGTTGAAGAGCTGCTGAAAGGGCTGAAGACACCATCATCTCCTGGGCCGGATGGCGTCCACCCCATCGTCTTGAAGGCATGTGTTTCATCACTATCCCATCCACTCACACTCCTCTACCAGAGGTCACTTCAGGAAGGGAGGGTTCCCACTGATTGGACCAGAGCAAATGTCTGTCCGATCTTCAAAAAGGGCAGTCGATCGAATCCGCTTGATTACCGGCCCGTTTCGTTGACATCTGTTCCATGCAAGGTCCTGGAGAAAATTATTAGAGAAAACATCATGAAACACCTGGAAGAAAAACAGATACTAACAAGACACCAACATGGCTTCAGGTCAGGAAGATCATGCCTCACCCAACTCCTAGAATACCTGAATGAGCTGGAAGATGCACTTGATGAGAGGGACCCAGTCGACGTTGTGTATTTGGATTGCCGCAAGGCTTTTGATTCGGTACCGCACCTCCATTTACTACACAAGCTGAAGGCAGCAGGAATCGGTGGTGACTGGGAAGACGATGTAGTCACTGAACATACCGACGAACACTCAGACATAAACCTTCTCAAGTGGATAGCCAGCTTTCTTATGGGGAGAAAGCAGAGAGTGATGGTCAGAGGTGCATGCTCTTCTTGGAGAGATGTATGGATCGGGGTGCCTCAAGGAAGCGTCTTGGGACCAGCATGTTTTCTGGTCTACATAAATGATCTGTTGGACGATGTCGATTCCTGTGGTAAGCTCTTTGCTGATGACGCAAAACTATTCCGGCGCATAAGAGATCCTGAGGACAGGCGACGACTCCAGAAAGACCTCTGCAGTCTACATGAGTGGAGCAAAAAGTGGCTCCTGTCTTTCAACGCGAGCAAGTGTAAGATTATGCACTTCGGGCCTAAAAACCCCAGGTTCAGGTACACTCTGGGCGATACCATGCTGGAGGAGACGACCTTGGAAAAGGACCTTGGTGTTATGATGAGACCTGACCTCAAGGTCGAAGAGCAAGTTGCCCGAGCTGCTAAGGCCGCGAACTCCATGCTGGGACGCATCACGAGGGCTTTCACTTGCATGGACGAGGACATGTTCATGCCTCTGTACAAGACGTTCGTTCGCCCTAAAATGGAGTTCGCCGTGCAGACATGGTCTCCCTACTACAAGATGGACATAGAGAAGTTAGAAAGCATCCAGAGAAGAGCCACCAAAAGGATACCGTCCATCGCCGATCTTCCCTATGAGGAACGCCTGCGCCAGCTCAAACTGACAACCCTAGAAGAACGCCGAATACGAGGGGATATGTTGGAGGTGTTTAAGATCTTGAAGGGAATGGATCAGGTGTCGGCAGGGGACGCGTTTCTGAAACTGGAGGACGCAAACAGTGGAAGGAGGGGTCATGCTCTGAAGCTGGAAAAACCACGTCACCGCTTGTTCCAACGAAATCAATTCTTCCCCGCAAGAGTCGTGGGGAGGTGGAATAAGTTACCCGCAAAAGTGGTGAATAGTCCAACCATCAACGCCTTTAAAAACCGGTACGACAAGCACTGTTCTAACTGAGGGGAGGCAGCACCTTATGAGCGTTAGCTCCTTAGCCTCTCTATTTATCAACTACGGTGAGCATCAACTACGGTGAGCAATGGTGACTGCTGAGAAAACTGCATGACTTGGGAATCCTAGGAAAGGTTCTGACATGGATTTCAGCATTTTTGTCTCTGAGACACCAAAGAGTTGTGGTAAATGGAGCAAAATATGAGTGGGCTATGGTCACTAGTGGGATACCCCAAGGATCAGTGCTTGGCCCAACTCTCTTTCTGCTTTTTGTTTATGGCCTTCCAGAGTGTGTGAATTGTGGCCTGAAGTTTTTTTTTCAGATGACAGTTGTATTGCAATGTTTGCAATCTTTTGGGCCTGGACCAAATGCAATCAGACCTTGATGCATTAGGACAGTGATTTGAAAAATGGATTATACCCTTCAACTCAACCAAGTGCAAAATCCTTCATCTTGGAAGCAAAAACTGACAGCATACATATGGCATACATATTTTCTCTTCAGATGTTTAAGATGATGATTATTGGGGTTTTAGGGTGCGTCAACCCATGCGGGATATATTGCACCCATAACAAACTTGCTTAGACACGCGTCAGATTGTCACGTTTGAATTAAATTATGTCTGGGGAGTGAGTTGTCACCAAGGCAGGAGCATATATTACTTGAAATCGTATCTCTGCGAGGAAGGCCAAAACTGCTCTGTTATATATAAATCGGGAATCGTTTCCAAGTAAGTCCACAATTCCCAAAGTATGCGCTTCATATCCGAAGTGCCTCCTGCGTTCTTCTGCATATGCTGTGCACGCCACCAGCACATGGTGCACAGTCAGCGCGGCATTACACTTCACACATTCCGGTCTGTCGTCCCCGCACAGTAAGTATCTATGTGTTGCTAGAGTGTGACCAATTCTGAGGTGACAAATGGCATGATGCCCTGCATATGGGGCAATGACCATATGGCTAGGCTCAACATATTCGCATCACTTTTGTCTATGTGTGTGGCGAAGTGAATGCCTGCAAGTGTTGTGAGGAACTCCATTTTTCTGTCTGTTCAGCAGTTATCACACTAGTGACTGTCCAAATTGGCACAGACAGCCAGTGGGTGCCACAAGAATGTGGGTGTCATCATCCCTCTGTCGTCTGGGCAGCGCTGACATGAGAAAATTAATTTTGCATGGGCAAACTAATTTTGTAAATTCAAACTGCAAACTGGAGTTTTGCTGTGCATGGGCAAACTGGCATAGGAAGACTAGTTTTTGTCAGTATTTTGTGGACCCTGGTATATGCATGTATGATTTAGCCAGCTCCAGTTTTCAACAGAACGACATTGCAGCCAAGTAAAGGATCGGACCTTTTCAGGTGGAAATGGGAAAACACATGCAACCACAGATGATGCTGCTGAAGTGGAGGACGACGATGATGAAGATTTGCAAGTGCCATCTCCACAGAAGAGGAGAAAAACTGAAGGCACTGTAGTGGTTAGCTAGATTTGTCATGCTTGTTTGGTGTTATCCATGGTTAATATTCACATCACAGGTGCTCAGTTGTGACAGAATAGCAGCAGTGGGCATTCGTCAGGCCAGACGTTCGTTCATGGTTCCAACACCTATTCATCGAATGCAATTGGATCTCGTTATTGATCAGTCCCATCGTCCCGCGTGATAAATTACGGTGTTTTTCAATCACGGTTAGGAACAATCGGATTTGTTTTCATTCGTTTGCTTCGTTGTGTTGATGACGTTTCGCTCTGCCTCATCTAGTACTTTTCTAAGTAAATACCTTAGCTGTATATGAGTTTAATGAGTCTATCAGCGAGTCTAATCCAATTTTATGGACCCAAACACTGCATGTTTAAACAGATTGGTCTCTGAAATGCCTGCGATGTCGGATGTGTCACTCCTAGCTAGCACGTCGTACACGTGACTGCCCGTCACCTGCCCGGGCCGTCACTCCCACCACCTCCAATTTCAGTGAACGCCGGTACGTCACGAAACTCACGCCTGCTGTGTACTGCCTCATGTGTCCAATGCCCTGCATAACCTGTCAGGTATAGCTTGGAGAAAGGACAACAGGCTGGAAATTGCGAGTATACGGCACTTGTGAAATAATTGCCCTGCAACACCGGTGACTGTAGGCATGAGCGGCTCAGTCTCGGGCACGACCGCATTCCTAAGATGATAAAATAATAAATAAAAAACAATCGTATATTCGTATGGCCCTAACTGTAAAGAAAGCCTTCAGACGTGAGCGCACACAGCGCCTGAAGTGCGGGTGTTCCTCCGTCGTTGACTGGGTTACTGGGATGGCACCTCGCCAGTCGGATTGTAAACTACTTACAAATACCGATATCGTACGTAATTAGCGTGTTTATAGCGTCTGATATGCAAAAACACAACTGATCTTCAATCACACCATCACGCGGGTAGTACACGACGTCGCTATCACGTGCCGGTCGTGACGTCACCAAAGCCTGGGTACGCGAACTGGCTGAGCGCGGCCGGCCAGTGAGTGAGTCGGCGGCCGCCCTGCATCAGAGCGCGCAGCGTCAGCGGCGCCAGCACGGCGCACCCCTCCACCACGTGCAGCAGCTGGCAGTCGGGCCGGGCCGGCTCGGCGTGCGCCATGTGCAGCCGGCGGCTGATGTAGTCGCCGTGGGCCGCCACGTGCGCCACCGTGACGTGACCGGCCGGCGTCAGCAGCTGAAGCTCACAGCGGCGGCTCTCGGAGCGCGCCAGGCCGGCGGCGCCCACGCGGCGCAGCCGACACGCCGGCCCCAGCGCAGCCACCATGGCCGTCAGCAGGCGCAGACTGGAGTCGAACTCGGCGGCGGCCGTCGCCTCCGTACAGGCGGTCAGGTGGTGGACGGCGGCGCTCTGCGGCGGCACGGCGGCGCCGCTGCCGGGCGGGCCGTACCGCCGGCCGGCGGCCACCAGCCGCAGCGGCAGCTCGGCTGTCGGCTGCCGACACTTGGCCAGCAGTGCGCACATGGCCGGCAGCGAGGCACCGCCCACCAGGTGTAGGCCCAGCGGCGAGTCGGCCGAGCCCTCGTGGCAGCTGGCCAGGCGCGCCACCTGCTGCGGGTCGGCGAAATCCAGACCGCAGCCATCGACCACCAGACTCTTCACAGTGTCCGGACAGCTGAGCCGAACGAAGCCGGCGGCGGCCAGACCGTGGCAGAAGTAGTCGAGCAGCGCCAGCTCGCAGGCGGCCGCGGCGCCGTGCAGGTAGTAGGAGCCGGCGCTGACGTCCGACGGCTGCACCTCGTCCGGCCACAGCGGGTCAGCCGGCGGCGGCAGGGCGGCCGGCGGCGGTGCCGATGTCGGCACCTCCTCCAGCACGTCCGTGTCGGGCGTCAGCGGGTCGACGGTGTTGGGCAGCCGAGCCAGCCGCGGCAGCACGTGCTCCTGCAGGGTCCAGAGCGGCTCCTGCAGGCGGTGCAGCGCCTGCTTGACGGCGGCGCCCTGCCGCCGCAGTCGCTCCCGCTCGGCGCCGTCGTGCTCTGACGTCGGCCGGCGGCGCAGCTCGGCGCCCAGCGCTGCCGTCTCGGCGCGCTGTCGAGTCAGCTCGGCGCGCTCGGCCTCGAGCCGCTGCAGCCGCCGCCAGTCGCGCTCCAGCTCCGTCACGTCGTCATCGCGGCCGCCGCGGCGGCGCACGCTGTCGCGCAGCGGCGCCAGTCTGTCGGCCTCCAGCGTGCGGTCCAGACAGGGCCGCAGCACCGACACCACACGGTCGGCACTGCGGCCCGACACGAACAGCGCAGACGGCGGCGGCGCCGCGGCGTACAGCTGCCGCAGCAGGCGCATCACGCTGTACTGGTCCTGGGCAGCGCCGCCGACAGATCAGCACACCTCCGGGCGGCCCACGTCTGACAACACCTCAGGCGGTGTGGCGACCGGTCACACGTCGCCGCTGTGGTCGGGCTTCTGCAGGGCAGCTGGCGTGGAAACCCGTCTTACGTCGCCGCTGTGGTCGGGCTTCTGTAGGACAGCTGGTGTGGCGGAGTTGTCCAGCGTCTCGTCGGCGACCCGGAGCAAACCGCGGTACTCGATCATACGAATCGTGTCAGACTGTGAGGCGCTCATAAGTCGCTTCACTGAAACACACGAATCGTGTCAGACTGTGCCGCTCGTAAGTCGCTTCACTGAAACACGAATCGTGTCAGACTGAGGCGCTCGTAAGTCGCTTCACTGAAACACTAATCGTGTCAGACTGTGAGGCGCTCATAAGACGCTTCGCTGGAACAGGTGACACGTGTTAGCTGGGAGCTTGCAGGTGCACCGGAGCACATTGGTACAATGCATAACAATAGAACTGAAGAAAAAAAAACGGAAATAGGCGTCGGAGCAGTGGGCAGGCAACATTGGAGAAATGCTTACTGGAAGAACTGATGAGACTTTCCGAGAACGAGAGTTAATTACACACGACGTACAGTGCAACTACTAGAAGGAACTTTGTATATCGGAAGAAAACAGAGCGGGTGCGACCGTCGCACGGTGTGCGAAACATCCTTCCCGTGTGCTCCCGATTATGACGTCCGGGATGGTGACGTCACTCGCCGCGCTATGCCAATGCATTCGTTTCGTTCGATGCTAATTTTATCTCCTCAGGCTTGCGACACTAGACTTGGCTGACTAATCGGGAAGCCCGGGCCATTACGCTCCACCCGGGTGGCCTATCTGGCACTGGCGCTCAGATATGACGCACCGACGGCGTCCTATACACTGACTACTCGGGAGGCCCGGGTCAGTATGCCCAACCTGGGTGGCCTATCTGGTACTGGCGCTCAGATACGACGCATCGATGTCGTCCTGTACACTGACTACTCGGGAGGGCCGGGTCATTATGCCCCACCTGGGTGGCCTATCTGGTACTGGCGCTCAGATACGACGCATCGATGTCGTCCTGTACACTGATAGTGCCGGGTGATACCGAGCACGGGCAGCGGAAGCCGCCGGCTGACGAGACGAGCGCCACCTGACGCACTGCAGGGTCACCGGGTGAAGCCGCCCGGGGGCACCGGACCGACGGATCGCACGGCACATCACGCCCTGAACCCACCCACGCCGACATTGGCTGAATGGCGCTGACCCCGTGAGTGGCGACCAGAAGACACCCCATTGCAGGGATCGAAGAAGAGACGTCACACCTGAATCCCTTCCACGTAAGACAATGCATTGAAAAGCCATCTTTTTAGTTTTCACTGCAAGGATTAGTGAGACAACCTGAAACTGAGCTGCAGGAGCGATTAACATAACTAGTCGATTGGACACAGCTTCAGATATCCCCCACCCACCCTTAGCATACCTGGACGTTTTTCTTTTGCTTTTCCGACGAGACGAAGCCACAGGATCCAGAAGCCTCATCATTGCCACAACCTCCTTAGTGTGGATATGCCGATGAAGTCCGTCACAGATCAGATTCGGACCAGATGGCCGTCCCTCGCGAATGCCTCACCACAACACTCCGCAACGGAAGTGCTAAGGATTGTGGCTTTACGACGAACTCAGCAGCTGAGGCCATATGGCGTCGCCTACCTCCACCCTGGCAGGAAGGGAGTGCATCGCGGGGAATCGAACCCCGTACCTCTGGCGTGCCAGACGCTTGCTTAACGACTAAGCTACCGACGCCCCAACGGTAGTGCTGAACATCGGTCCCGCTCAACTGCGCCAGTATCAACCGCCACTGGGGAAGCGCCTAGCCTGCAACATCCACCACCGTGGCCGCACTGAGCCAACAACGGTTACTGTGGCTGGGCGGCGGCGAGGTCAAACGGCGAGTGTCTCACGACACTCATCGCTGTATAGACCATAGAATGTGACAATCATCTCACCGAGGAATATCGGAGCGAGCTACACATCAGAATGAACCCATGAACACGAAATATTGCGGCCTCGAGACGCGAGCGCTAACCATCAGAACCTCCGACGCTGCCTCACCGTTGGCTCTTGACGAAGCAGCACGCCATGCCAACCGACAGCGACAGGAAGAGCGCCACGACGACGGCGGCCGCGGCGAACGTGGCGCCGTGGTCGACGACGAGTCGCTGCGCCGACGCCAGACAGCCGGCGTCGTAGTACGAGTTGGCGTCGGTGGGCTTGTCGGTACAGGCGGCCAGCGTGCCGTTGACCAGTCGGCAGCAGCTGGCCGGCACCGTCGAGTTGATGGTCGAGTTGCGGGCCCAGTCGCCGCCGTCCGCCACGCCGCAGCAGTGGAAGTCGCGCTGCAGGAAGTCCCACGCCTGCGTCACCTCGGTGTCCACGTCGTACTGCGACATCGAGGCGGTCATGGAGCGGCCGGCGGCAGCCGCACCAGGCCCGACCACGAACAGCGCCGAGCAGAAGCCGGTCACGCACAGCACCAGCAGCAGCAGGCTGACGCCGCCGTACACGCCGACCAAGCAGGCGCTGCGGTACAGCGCGCCGCAGCAGCCGAGCAGGCTGACCAGCAGCGCCAGGCCGGCGGCGGCCGTCAGCAGCATGGCCGTGCCGCGCACCACCGAGCCGCCCAGCAGCACGGCCAGCCGCGGCTCGTCCACCAGCGCCTCCACGCCGATCGCCAGCAGCGCCAGCGCGCACATGAACAGCACCGCGTTCTGCAGTAGCATCCAGAAGCGTAGCACCTGACCGCAGCACGCCATGGTGGCTGGAGATTGGCGGCGGGAGGTGACGAGAGAAGGCGGCGACGGGAAGAGGTGACGGCGACGTCCGCACCGGTCCGATCGATCGACACGTCTGCTCGGCCGGCCGGCTCGCTGGTCGGCCGCCGATAAGATTATTGTAGTTTAGGGGCGCATCGACTGCATAGGTCATATAACTCGCCGATAAGATTAGCCCAGAGGCGACGTCGCTTTGTGTGGTCTCCGACGCGGACCAAAGATCACGGCGAGACGCGTCATAGCAGAGGAACGCCCGGGGTCACAGCACAAGTCGGCGGGTCCGGCCCAACATCAAACACCAACTCACACGGCCACCGGAACAAGTTCGGTTAGTTATTGGTTTTACGACACGGCGATCGTTAAGTCATATAGCGTCGCCAATCTCTCACGCCGATTGGTCGCGGGCGAAGAGTAGCGATAGGTGAGATTCGAACCCACAATCTTTCGATTGCGAGACGAGCATCGAACAAGTTCGGCGGCCGGACACCTTGCACGGTATGATCCCCGGCCCGGCCGGCGAACATCTTCCGATGGCGGTGTGAACCGGGTCCCGCGCGCCAATGGCCAGGCTACCACCGGAGGCCGGTCCGGCCGGTACACACCGCCACCGGACCGGACACAGTCCCGCTTCGTCGGCCGGCCCGGGCGATACTGCCCAGACTTCCGCCGTCCCGACGACAGGCTTCCGCCATGCCGACGACCAGCCGACCGGCCGGCTTGTGACGCCACGCGCCAGTACGCACCACTCGATGGCTACCTAAGTCGTCAAGCCACTGTCTGCGCTTCTGATTGAAATGGAAACTTTTTGTTTTTCTTTGTCAACGAAGATAGCTAAATTAAGACTCCGATGGGGCGATTTGACACGCGATTTCACGTCTCCGAACTGTTGGTCTATGCTGGGTATTAAGAGGCCACAGCGACTGCCATGCCTATCTTAATGACTCACAGCATAGTTGGTTGGCGACCCACGCCACCTGTATTGTAAAATGTCCATAAAATGTGTACTTTTAAGAAAATTAGTAGCCGAAATGCAGTCACATTTTAACGGGGCAGGTGGACTCACCGTAAATCCACTCCCCCCCCCCCATCTCCTGACACAAATCCATGGTACACTACTGATGACAGTTCAAAGGCTGTGCACTGGGGCTCTTGGTTGGTTATTGGTTTTTACGACACGTCGACCGTTGAGTCATGTTGCGTCGCCAATCTCTCACGCCGATTGGTCGCGGGCGAAGAGTAGCGACAGGTGAGACTCGAACCCACAACCTTTCGATTGTGAGACGAGCATCTTACCCCTAGACCACTCGTCCCCTGTGCATTGGGGCTCATTGGGGGTCAGACTGGGCCCACCATGTTGGGAAGAGCACCTACAAAAGGCAGGTATTGTATGTGAAGCAGATATATATATATATATATATATATATATATATATATATATATATATATATATATATATATATATATTATATATATATATATATATCCCTCTCTGGCTTCAGATGACCGCCCCCTCCTGTACCGAATACTGGCTACGCCACTGATCGAGTGGCTTAACTGTAACAACCAGGAACCGGTAGTTGTACGGCAGACTAGGGAACGATATGGCAGCCATGGCACTGAGATCCATAAATTTGCATGTGGGGGGGGGGGGGGGTAGTTCCTCAGACATGCGCCGATTATTGGTGAAAATTCGAGAGATCCACCCGGCCTCCTCCCCCAATGGATACCAATTTCCCTCGCAGAAACATTTTGCTTAACATTTCGGTGGAAGGACGTATTGGAGACTTCCGGAGCCTTGGGCTGAACAATTGGACGGGCTGCAGTTCAGCCTTCCCGATGGTTGGACGGTTGATTATCTGGGCTCAGGGGCGCACCGACTGCGGCGGTCACACGGCACCCAAGGCCTTCCCGATGGGGGCCGTTCTCCGACCACGGGGAGGGTCGTTCTGATCGGATGGCCCACACCCAAGTACCCCCTCCCCCGCTTAGGATCCACTAGTGCAGTGGTTCAAAGTGGCACTGTGGCCTTGGCGAGTTTGACAGGACGTTAGCCTATGGGGCCTATGGAGCCTATGGAGTCTCTAGTTGCAACAAGGACTTCCAGCATCCAATTGACTTCATGAGTTCCATGGTTTCCCTCGTTATCCAGGAATACTCTTGCAGCCATAAATGGTTCCTGACATCCCAGTCTACATCATAATCACCTTGCTTGAACGAGAAAATAAATGACATCAACGAAAGCATGGAGGGGCTGCTAGGCGTAGCTCGTATTTGTTGCCAAAACTGACCCTTCCTCTGTGTCCTCTCCCCAAACCAAAACTTGCGACGCTTTATGAAGAAATCGGCCACAGGCATTCTGACAAAACAAACAGATTGACAAAACAAAACAAACAGATTGATAGACAAAACAAACACAGTTGCGCTGAGCAAGTTTTGTAGGTTCAACGTTCAAGCATGAATCAAGTTCCTGCACGTTGAGATCACGACAGAATTCTTAAACAGCTACTCAGTCACTTGACGGGTCATCCTCGCAGGTAGTCGACGATATTTACATGCAATTTTGTGCCTTGCATCCAGCGCGCTGACAATATGTTCGCACGCCGGAACCAGGAAACCAACTGCGTGGTATTATCCAGAATACACACGCAAACATCAACAGCAGCACACAGCACGTGTGTTGTGTGCTGTGTGCTTCTGATGTATAATTACTGTGTGCAGTGGCGTCGCCACGAGATCTTATACGAGGGGCAAATATTACGGGTGGCTCCCTGCTCCACTTCCAAAGCAGGCTTCCATGGCTTTAGGGGGCCTCCTATTATGGCGCTACATTACCAGTAGCAGCTGATGCGCCCCTAAGCCAAAATAATCAATGAATCAATCTCTGATGCTGTTTTATGGATTCAAGGGTTGGTATAAATGTTGATCCTTGCCTGGCCAGGAGCGGAAATGAAACACTGCTGATGCTTTTTCTCAAGATATTGGGAAAACGGCCCGAGGCAGTGTGCCCAAGCTTGGTACACCGTTCCTTCCAACAATTTCGCATATCTGAACAGTTTAAGTCAGTTGATTCGAGGTCACTGACCTACTGCCGGCTTAGTGAGGTTACCTTAAACAACTTTGAAAAGATTCCACGCATTCCCAAATATAGATATTACACGAAATTGTTCTGGATTGCTTTCCTTAACAAAACTAAGAAACTGCTCTCTGGGAATGCTTCGAATTTTTTTTATTGATGACGTAATTCGTCACGAAGGTTTTACACACTTGCACACATACGTCACCTTTTAGGGCCAAAATCACAAATTGCAGCAAAACCGTACATAATTTACATAGACAAATTGAGTTCAAATATCGTTTCTAGTTGCGATCTCCGTATCCGAAAAAAAATCTCCAGAAAACCCGTCCCAATGCTGTAAGGTCAGGATTAGGGAGACGGCGCCCTGTGATGCTGCTGAACGACAAAGCTGAATACATGGGTGAGGTGGTGGTGGTGGTTATTGTTTCGCGACACGTCGACCGTTGAGTCATGTAGCGTCGCCAATCTCTCACGCTGACTGGTCGCGGGCGAAGAGTAGCGACAGGTGAGACTCGAACCCACAATCTTTCGATTGCGGGACGGGCAACTTACCCCTAGACCACTCATTCCCTACACGGGTAAGGGCTCGCAACGATGATGATCTTTTACTTAACTAATTACGGGGAATAAATGCGTTTTCGGACTAGTTGAGACACCAGCGTGTTCTCGCGACCCGGTAAGATCGCAACATGAGAAAATCGCATCGAAGTTGTCTTAATGGACTGGGTTTAGGCGATCAAGTACAGATAATCTAGTTGTGGTACTTTAATGAAGTGGCAAACTATCTTAAGAAACTGTGGTTTCGGGTACCAATATTCATGGGCAGCCATGCAGGTATGAGTCATTTGAAACGGTGTTATACGACCGAAAAATGAACATCAATTTAGCCAGTGTCTCTAGCTAAGCTGAGTACCAGCGCCTTGTAAGCCCGAAGTGTGAAACATCCGAGGCTACTTACGAGCGTAGCGGCGTTTTCCCTTCCATTTTTGCCTTCTATAATGTTTGCTACTTAAGATGGCGCAGCGCCCAACGCCAAACTGGTATCATCACCTTGGGGCGGGGGACTACCTTCTGCTTATACTCGAGCCACATATAGCAATTCAAGTAAAAATATCATGACATTTACACTGCTTTTGGTGCAGGTCTAAACAAGCATTGGCAAGATGCTGAACGGGTACACATTGCTTAATACCAGTGGATGCCTTAAGGTTGGATGGATTATATATCTATATAAAACTATTTAACCTGGCAAAAGCATTGCTGTCAATGCACATCAACTTTGTACAGGAGACCATTGCATGTTTGTGATTCTGGATCAGGTTCTCCGGAACCCAGACATATAAGCCCATCGTGGTCTGCTGCCAGCCGCCAGGAACCGTTGTTTTGCCAGTAAATGGTTCGTACCAGTGCATACCACTGGCATGACAAAAAACTGTTTTGCCAACAGCTGACCACCCTGGTCTAAACCTCTCAACATCTACGCCACCGTCCACAGCTGACCTCTGTTGATTTTGTCGATCCTGTCGTCGCCGGTCAGCTCATTGGTCCGCTTCTTGAGGTACCACAAGTATCCGACTCCCAGCAGCGCATTCCAGCCGAGGAAGAAGTAGGCGACCGAGAAACGTCGCTCCCAGCGCTCTGCCACCTGCACACGCGCGAGTCACCATGTCACACGAGCGTCACGTCCACGGTACCGCCGCTATGGACGCAAATGGTCCAAACAGTCTGCGCACCCTAAAAGCACCAATCTACCACCGCCAGGGTTCCTGCCGTCATGGACGCAAAATGATTACGTCTGCACGACCCAAAAACACCAATCCACCACCGCCAATTGAAAATTTGCGTAATGCTGCCCTTAGTCCGGGAGGGTCCAGGATGGGAGAAAGTGGATCATGACACCCATCCCACACCCATACGGCGTCTAAAACCAGCCAGCTATCAAAGGTTTCATATCATTGGAGTTTCAAAATTGCATAATAACTGACTCCCTCAATTCGGTTGGATTCAATGATATACAAAGAATATCAATGTTATGCAACACTAATAAGAAACAAGAATGGGTCCTTCATAAAATATGATAATTTACCACAGGGTTTTCTTCAATGACTGAAGTATAGATGAGCTTCATACCACAGGTGTTAGAATAGGTGAGCTTAGCGCAGGTGAGTTTCATACCACAAGTGTCCCCCATGCTCATGCAGGAACACAGATATACACAGAACACAGCACAAGAGAAAGCATTGCCATGTATTGGCAGGAGGTATACAGAAGTGTTAAAATAATGCTTTTTTGTTAGGTGTGAGATGTTGAAACAAGTGGAGTAGGGTGTCGAAATTTGCTATGGGAAGATGTCCTTCAACATAAGTTATAAGTTAGTCAAACACAATTTTGATCCAATGGTAACTCACATGTTCACCTTTATCCTTTGTTCTGAGATACGTAATTTAGAGGCAACTATTTTAGCGATAATGATACAAAATACCTATCCTTATCAACTGATATTGTTTAACCGACCACATCACAGGTAATCTTCTTACCTGGAATTATGCTAAGAGATGTCTATGCATCACAATCCGAAATGGTGGGTATCAGCAACTTATCAACAATATACTGTGAGAAATTAGATATGAAAAACTCATGACAACTATTCACTAAGAATGATGTTGAGAATTCGTTGTGAGGATATCAATTCAGTGTTCAGAAGATGATATATTCCACCCTATTTCACTAATAATTTGTCACTGGTATACATTCAGGTAGTTAGGAGAACGCTTGTTTTTTATAAAGCTGACGAGAACAATTTATTTCAGAACTGATCAGTCACCTTCATAAGCAATTGCAATACAAGTTGTTGTCCATGACCAGGTTCATTTTTATCCATGACTACATTACATGTATAGGTGGATGATTCGTATGTGGTAGTGGCCATTCTCGAAACGGCAAGTTGGCTTTTTACAGCCATGTTTCGAGCAGTGCTACTCATGGCGTCATTAGCGGAATTGGCGCCGGCCGGCCGGCCGCCCTGGCGCACTGGCCGCAACAGGGATTTTGACCAGAGAAGTCACATTTCGATTGGTTACTGGAAAAGTGGACGCCGTGTCAAATATGCTCATTAGAACATGATGGAGAACACAGTTTGAAAGCCACCTATCCTGTTTCCCAGTAACTAATGTCACAATTGCACCCTCCTTTTTACTGATGCTTGAGGTTCTCCCACTTCTATACTTAATTTTCGCCGAATTACTTTCTGCTAAGAGAAAGGGACCAATTGCTTCCTCCGATATACGAACATATATTGGGTTATCAAAAATGTACCGTGGGACGTTATAGCTGATGCTTCATAGTTGACAAAATGTTCTTTTATCTGGTTGCAAATTGAGTATGCCTTTTATACCTAAATACATGCGATATGGCTTACGCCGCTGGTTGCACACCTGGGTGGGATTTTATATTAGCGTATGGCTATGAAACTGGACACGTTGGTCAGGCGATGCCAGCTTTCATATACGCTACACCTTCCTGATGCGAAGATGGCGTACGCCATACTTTTAGCTGTGCATGTGGTAATATTGGCTGGGATTTATTTTGGAGATATGTAATAGTGCAAAATATTACCCTTCATAACTTAGGACTTGACTAAGATAGAGTGATACGGAATACGTAATTGGATAGGCTCAGGAATTCTGCATCTGAAATATGTTCTTCTACTCATATTTATAGCTGAGATTAAGATGATATTGGAGGTCAAAGGACAAAGAACGCAATTACAATTTTTACTTCCGAATTGCATGTTTCTGACGCGATAGGTGCCGTGTTAGACTTTCTAATGCAATGGCAAGTGATGGTAATAAAGTGCAGCTTGATGATTGCAACTAAACCGTTTATGTGATATCTATATGTGGGGTCAGGTTGGGTCAGTGACCTGAACTGTTTTTCTAACAATTATAATGCGAATGCGCATGATTATTATTTCACTTGAAACTGAAATAGCTCCAGGTACCCAAGTCTGCTGATGTGAACTAGGTTGGTATAAGACCAGACAAGTGGTGTGCATATGCACATGTGTATTTAGCTATTTACTTTATGTACAGAGCAGGTTCCACTTCATCTGCTGACCAATCAGCGTTGCAGCTTTGCAGCTTCCATCAAGGTGACCTATGTGCTTAGGTCTGCATATAATTGGGTTTTGGCTTGGTCGGTTTGCATACAGAACGGAGTGGCCCTCGGCCGGCTCCTATCTGTCCATGTTTTGCACTTTCGCCGCCAGGTGGCTGCGGTGATCGCTTAGATCAAAGAAACCGACAGGGAGTCTGCTATCAAGTATACGTTATCAGTGGGGAAATGTTCCGTTTTTTTTCGTCTTCCAGTGTAAGCTGTGTTGGAGGTTCCACACCGCTAACCTGGCCGAGAATATATTGTATGTTGGAGTTTTCAAGGAAGATCAAGAACATCATCCACATACCTTAACCACAAAGTTTCCGTGCTGTTTATGTCGGCAAAGTGGTCCACTTCTAATGACCCATTATACAGGTTGGCCAGTACTGCACTTAATGGCGATCCCATCGCGAGGCCCCTCACTTGTTTGCATTCTTTATTACTGAATTCAAATGACCCAAAATTGGGACAAAGTTTGACAAGTTTGATGAACTCGCCTCTCGGCACTGGCAGTGTGTCATCGCCAAGTTGTTCTAATACTCGTTCAGCTATGTCTGATGAGACAGAAGTGATTTAAGTCACAGAAAAACGGACATTATTCAGTGGAGGCGAGGCAGGTCTCAGGTGCAATACTGAGCGAATGGATACCACTTGAACTGCTGCAACACAAACGTTATTAGAGGTTCAAAAGTGTGGCGGGCTGGTCCCGGGTGGGCCTCTTAGATGAAGGTTTGTCGTTTATAATGGGGATATACTCGCTCGGAATTCGCCCTCGCCCGTCACTACTACTTCACTGATGTTAGAAAATAGACACATATCCACGCAAAAGTATTGCACTACAAACTACTCTGAGGCTAATGCAAGTGTACACAAGCCTCCCTAGAAGTCCTATAGTGTACACAAAAAATGGCATGTGAAAATCCGCCAAGATAACAGTATGATATGGTCACCTCCGGAGAAACGGCCGGGAAATGGCGTCGGATGAAACGCCTTGTCCAAGGAAACCGGCGTCTCACCGGCATACCACTGCAATCAGAAAATTATTCATTGTCAATAAACTAGTCTAAATCTGGGAACACAGGTGATAACTCAAAAACAATACATTTTGGGATGGAAACAGGGCATTCAATGAACAAGTCAGCTTGATACCAATTGCATGAGGACATCAAATCTAGGCACATTATCTAACTTGATAATATAGTGCTACTTTTAAGGTAAATTGTGAACAGAGCAGCAGAAATATGAGCGTGAATGCCAACATATTACCATAAACTTTAAAACTGGCTGCCTTAGCCCACACTGCAAAAAAAACAGCAATAGATCCCAATGTGATTTTTCCTTTAGGAGCAGGTTAGGCTAGGTTCTTTTTAGTTTGGAATGTTTTTGAGAAAAAAAAGCTTGTTCAACATTTTTCCAACTTTGTATTTCTTTTTTTAAAAGGGAGGCTAGGCTAGGTTAGGTTAGGTTGTGCTACATTTGCTTGTATTCTGAAACAAAAAGTCTGAACGCTTTATAACTTTATATAGGGTGTACCTAGCAGTGGATTCAGCACCTTCCTTCGGGATGTGATACTGATGAGATTGTCTATGGTAGCACAAAGGGTATGATGGGAGGAGTTTGTAATTGTTGAGTGTGTTATGCAATAGCAAGTGAGGCTCTTATTAAGTCTAAACTCTTTATAACTTTATATAGGGTGTACCTAGCAGTGGATTCAGCATGTGATACTGTGAGATTGTCTATGGTAGCACAATGTGTATGATGGGAGGAGTTTGTAATTGTTCAGTGTGTTATGCAATAGCAAGTGAATGGTGCTAGATAGGCTGGGATATATAGCTTCCTAGGAACTTGAGATAAAGGATTGATTGGGGTGAGAGTATGTATATTTCTAGTACCTTTTCTAGATAGGCTTAACCAAAATGGGCCCCTGTGGCTCTTATTAAGCCTTAACACTTTATGACTTTCTGGACACTGAATAGACAGCCTACCTAGACATATTCATGTTTTGCCTCTTGATTTGTGTTCATGAAGTCTGCATACCTTGTGTCTAACAGTACCTCATATATAAGCATCATGTATGTGCCCATCATTGCACATTGCAATGCACAAACATATTGCAGCACAATGCCAGGTAGGGATGTGATATGACTATGACCTATGATTGTGATATACTATGCAATACCAGTTGTTGATAGCATGTTGCTGTTATCAGCATTCTTCTTGTACATATATCAGTACATTAGGTGTATCCCAAAATAAACAAAACAAATGTACTCTAATTAATATTTTGTTGTAAAAATTGAGCATGCAAGACTTCAAGTGTACTTCAAACAACATACTTGCATTGCAAAATTCAGCATCCTACTGTACTTGTTCAACATCTCACACCTAACAAAAAACCATTATATTAACACTGTGCTCAAGTGAACCCCACCTTGATATATTCAGCTACAAGCTCCACTAAAAACTCTTGAATGCAACACCTTGAACAATTATTAACATGGTATCCAAATTTGTTCAGTTAGGCATCAGGATTTACATAAGATAATTTTCATTGCAGTTTGTGATGGGCAATAGAAATGAAACCATACTCAACTGACTCCTTACCTCAAAATAGGCCCAAGTTTCAATGTTGATGATTATATGCATCAGTACTTGGATGCTACATCAATATGAACATATTTTGGTATTATTGCAGTTTAAGGTAACACTGAAACAGGTTTTACACACATGGTAAATGTATGCTTTAAGGTGAGGTAATGTGGCTAAGAGGATGAGAACACTCACTTTATGTGCAAATGCTGACTTTTCTGGTTGTGACCAAAATAACACCAAAAAATGGAATTTAAGTTAGGTAATATAGCATGGAAAGGAAGTGTTTAAAAAGACAAAATGAAAATGCTGCATAACCTAACCTAATCTAGCCTAATCGCCCTTTGGATAAAAAAAATCACAAAATAAAATTATAATTTATTATAGAATACAAAATTATTATCAGGCAATTTATTTTCCTTAACACTTTCCAAATGAAAAAAAAACATAATCCAACCTAACTTAATATAAGCTGCTATTGAAGAAAAACAATTACCAAAATTCTTCAAAATCTGTTTTGTAATCTAGCTTTAAAAAATCTTAACTAACATAGCCAAACCCAGCCTAACCCATTTGTTTGCTTTATGGAGGAAGACATGTGTAAAGCTTGTCTTTTTACCACCTTAAAGCACAATAATACCTACACTTTACCTCCATAAAGCACACTAAGGGGTTAGGCTTGGTTATGTTAGGTAAGGGTTTCATTGTAAGTTGGAAAAATGTTCAATTTCTTTGGAAATATTTTTTAACCAGTGTTCTTCCAAACACAGTTCAGGCTAGCTTAAATTAGGCTAGGTTAGGATAGGTAGGATAGGATAGGATAATTTGTTTTGTTTTTTTAAATAATTTTTTTTTGGAAACTTTCCAATTAAAAAAGAACTTGCTTTCTTGCATGGAAGGTTAGGCTATGAATTAGGTTGTTACATTTCTTTTGCTTTATTTAGAACATTACTGTTTATGCCATATTATGCAAAACAAAGCCCCTTTTTGTGATATTCTTCTTCCAAACCAGAAAGCATACATTTGAAAAGGAAATGGGTGGTCACGTCATGAACACATTCATAAACATTACATGAAAAGAAATTGGAAGAAATACAAAATTATGTAAAGCTGCAACTTTACCCATATTTTTACTTCCTGGCCTCAACTCCTCAAATCATGAAGCTTGACACTGTCTCTCGATCAGAGATTATTGGTGGGGCATAAGCCCCACCAATAACACAATGATGTAATAAAATAACATAACCAATAGGCAATAACAAATAACCAATGATAATCCTCAAACTCAATCCCTGGCATGGGAACCCTTCATGTCTCTTGACAGCATCATGATGTCATAAAGTCATAAAGTCATAAAGTATTAAGGCTTAATAAGAGCCACAGGGGCCCATCTGGGTTAAGCCTATCTAGAAAAGGTACTAGAATGTACATACTCCCACCCCAATCAATCCCTTATCCCAAGTTCCTAGGAAGCTATATATCCCAGCCCATCTAACACCACTCACTTGCTACCGCCTAACACCCTCAATAATCACAAGCTCCTCCCATCACACCCATCGTGCCACCATAGACAACCTCATCAGCATCACATCCCGAAGGAAGGTGCCGAATCCACTGCTAGGCACATTCCACAGAAATTCATAAAGCGTTCAGACTTAATAAGAGACTCACGTGCTATTGCATAATACACTCAACAATTACAAACTCCTCCCATCATACACATTGTGCTACCATAGACAATCTCATCAGTATCACATCCCGAAGGAAGGTGCTGAATCCACTGCTAGGTACACCCTATATAAAGTTATAAAGCATTTAGACTTAATAAGAGACTCACTTGCTATTTCATAACACAGTCAACAATTACAAACTCCTCCCAACTCCCACTCCTCCCTGTCGATCAACCTTCCCTGGAATACAGAAAAACAATCCCCCTATTCTTATAATGATTGTCTATGCCGTTTTTAAAGATGTTCAGTGTGTTGCTACTGACAATGGTTCCTGGCAGCTGGTTCCAGTGTTCTACTACCCTGTTGGTGAAGAAAGACTGTCTTAACCTTGTCCTGCTGTGATTAACTTTAATTTTGAATTGATGACCTCTAATTGCATCATTTCTGTTAAATTCAAACATTTCCCTGAGATATCCCTGTTCCTGACCATGAACAAATTTAAAAACCTCGATGAGATCTCCTCTCAGCCTTCTATATCTAAGTGAAAACATGTTCAATTTCTTCAGTCTTTCCTCATATTCCAGGTTGCCTATACTATTAACCATTTTTGTTGCCCTCTTTTTGTACTCTCTCTAAAAGCCAACAATCTTTCTCATAACTAGGGGACCAAGCTTGGACACAGTATTCCAAATGTGGCCTGACATATGCACAGTAAAGCTTCCTGATGACCTCCTCACTTTTGTATGACACATTCCTCTGTATTTCCCCAAGCATTCTTAGTGCCTTCTTCCTGGCTTCTTTGGTCTGTTCTGATGCCCCCAATTTTGTGTTCAAAATAACACCTAAGTCCTTCTCCTGCTGAGTCACAGATAGTACTTGGCCACCCATCAAGTATGGAGCCTTCATATGCTGCCTACCTACATGCATGACTTTGCACTTATCAAAATTAAACTTCATTTGCCATTTTTCGGACCACTTCACTAGCTCGTCTAAGTCTTTCTGCAGCAAAACCTGCTCATCTTGCCCTAAAGATCTTCAAATCATCCGCAAATTTCAAAACCTTACTGCTTAGGCCACATTCAATGCTATTCACATATATAATGAACAATAGTGGCCCCAGTACCGACCCCTGGGGGACTCCACTAAGAACATTTTGCCATGATGACTTTGTACCATTTAGCATCACTCTCTGCTGTCTATCTGAAAGCCACAACTCTATCCATTTTAGGATGCTACCTGCAATACCATGGACCTGAAGCTGCATCATTAACCGTTTATGGGGTACCTTGTCAAAGGCCTTACTAAAGTCAAGATATGCTACATCAACCTGATTTCCCTGATCAAATTGTTCTGTAGCAAAATTCAAAAAGTCCAAGAGATTTGTGAGGCACGATCACCCTTTTCTAAACCCATGTTGAGTATCTTGAATCAATTTGTTTCCTTCCAGAAAACTAACTATTCTATCCTTGATAATTGATTCGAGTACCTTGCAGACTAGGGATGTGAGGCTTACTGGCCTATAGTTTTCAACTTTCCCTCTTTCTCCTTTCTTGAAAATAGGAACTACATTTGCCCTTTTCCAATCTGTTGGAATTTCATTTTGCGAAACTGATCTACAAAATATTATACTAAGTGGAATTGCCACTTCCTTTTCAGCTTCCCGCAATACCCTAGCATAAATTCCATCGGGTCCTGCTGCCTTGTTTGTCTTTATTTTTCTGATATAATTGAAAACAATATCACTATCAATGAAATCAACATCGTGTATCTGATCACCTGTCACTGAACTGTGGTTCACGGTTGGCAGATTAGTCACATCCTCCACTGTAAACACTGATTTAAACTGCTTGCTCAGCTCCTCAACCATCTCACTATCCTCACTCAATATAGTCCCATTTACATCCAGTGGACCAATTGTGCTTGAAACTTTACTTAGCTTGTAGAAACTAAAGAACTTTTTACTGTCCCCATTACAGTTCCTAGCCAAATCCAATTCTTTTGCTCGCTTTGCTGCTCTGATTTTCTGCTTCACAGCGTCTCTAGATTTTTGATACGACCTTACATTTACGATATTTGAAGCCTCCTTAAATACTCTAAATGCACCTTTCTTAGCCTTAATTGCTTTCATCACATCTGGTGTAAGCCATGCTGGCTTTCCTACCCTTCTTTTGCACCTTTGCTTTTGGGGGACATGTCTAATCTGAATTTCCCTCAGGTAGGATTTGAACTTTTCCCACATTTCACAGGCATTTAAATCAAAGAATTATTCTTCCCATTGTATGGCACTTAAAGCCTCTCTCATGCAGGCAAAGTCTGCCCTGTTAAAATTTGGAATCTTTGCCAAATTATCCTTGATTGTCCCTGATACCTGTGCCTTGAATCTCACTATGTTATGGTCACTTCTTCCCAGAGTTTCTCCTACAGTCAAGTCTTGAACTAAATCACTTAAATCTGAGAAGACAAGGTCCAAGAATGAGCCCTGCCTGGTTGGTTCCATTACAAACTGGTGTAAGAACAAGTCCTCTTCAAGGCATTTCCTAAACAGTTTACATGATGGGGAGCCAACACCAACATTTTCATATCCTTTTAGATTAAAGTCACCAAGAATAAGGCATTTCCTCTGAAAGTTTCTACTGATTTCCTCACAAATGACCTTATCAAGCTCCAGTTGCTGAGAATGTGGCAAGGTTCCTGATCGATACAAAGCTCCTATCCTCAGTTTATTGTTGTTGCCTTTTCCCACAGCAACATCAAGCCAAATGGACTCCACAGACACATTTTTCACCCCATCTACTACTTTTTGAGAACTGTATAAGCTATTCACATAGAGCATTACACCACCCCCTTTCACTGCTGGACCCCTATTGCATGAAAACATATTGTATCCCTGGATCTCATAGTCCTGCAAGTTATCCCCAAAATATCCCTCACTGACCCATGCCTCAGTAATGCACACAAAATCTGGTTTCTCCTCAGCAACATAACACTTGAACTCATCAAATTTGGATCGAATGCTCTGAGCATTAAGCATCATACACTTAACAAAAGTTCCATGACCATCTTTGGCTTTTTTATGTTGAGGAGCTCTATCATCTCTGGATGAGCCACCACTCTGCCCCCTTGATGTATATAAATAAGTAGGTGTGCATGTAACCCAAGATAGGCTACTTTAACTTATTATCGCACCCAAAAGACACAGCGAAAATGAAATCCGTACCTACCTACCTAGCTTTAAAACCTTCACAAATATCCAAAATCAAGCAATTCGTGAAGTGAAGCTAGATGAAGTATTTGCCGCATTTGCCATGAAATCATAACTTGCCAGGGAACTGCTGGATTTAGTATATTCTACTATGGTGTTTTATAATCCGCCAGATGTACACCACATTCTAGTATAAAATCCCGCCTTCTACCATATCCTTATGACGTCACGAAGGCAAAAAGATACCAGAATTGAAACCTAACTAAACTTAGGTGTCCCGTTGCTTAATATATTTTGGTCGATATCCAAGAACCAAAGGGATAAGGTTTGTTATGTTATGATTGTTTTTTTGGTTTGGGAATTCGTCATAAATTTCGTTTTTCATGGAAGATTTGGAAACTGTTTTTCTTCAAAAGCAGGTTATGCTAGATTAGGTTAGACTGGGTTAGGTTTTTGTTTGATTTGGGAAATTTGAGAAAGTGGGCGCGAATGATAAACCCTGGTCGAAGCGTCGATGGTTGATCATTCGCACCCACTTTTTCAAAATTATTGCCCAAATAACTAACGAGAAAGAAAAATTGTTTTACTTTTTCAAAAGATGGAGTTCTTATGGTATTATTGTGCTTTAAGGTTGTAACATGACAAGTTTTTACACACCTTTACCCATTTGCCACCATAAAGCAAACAAATGGGTTGGGTTTGGTTATGTTAGGTTAGTTTATGTTTTAAGTTGAGAAATTGTAGATTTTTTAAATGAAGGAAATAAGTTGTTTTCTCCAAAAGCAGCTTAGGTTAGGTTAGGTTGGATCAGGTTTTTTCTTCTAATTTGGAAAATTTTCTGAAAATATAATTGCTTTACATTTTTCAAAGTTCATTTTATTTTTAAACATTTCTTTCTGTGCTATGTTACCTAACCCAAAGCCAATTTTTGGTGTTATTTTGCTCACAACCTGAAAAGTAAGAATTTGCACTGAAAATGAGACATCCCATCAGCTTAGTTGTGTTGATAAACATTGTATTGGAATGATAAATTCCAAGATTTTATAAAACACCTTAAAGCACAAATTTACGATTATTTTTCTCCATAGGGAGGTTTGGCTAGATGATGTTGGGTTAGGTTGCCTTTTTGTAATATGACTTGTTACATTACTTAACTCACAGCCATTCTTTTGGTGTTATTTTGTTTGCCAACTGAAAAGTAAGCATTTGCACAGGAAATGAGTGGTCTTGATCACCTTATTTCTATGGTTTAGTATATAACCATAAGTTTATGGTTTAGGAAAGGTCATCGCATGATATTGATGAAATGATATGTTCCTCGCCAGAGTGCTAAATAATTTATGTAGGTCTATGGTAGTGAAGAGTAATAAGTGCTGAGACCAAAGTCATGAAATTTGTGCAATTCTTGTTATTTTCTGTTGCACAAGCAACTTTGATGAGCACTTGTGACCTATCTTGCTTATGTTTCAAAGCCATCATGGTCAGATGCCAAGCCTACCTGTAAACTAAGGCAAAGTGGGCAGCCAAAAACAAGGCACAGATACTCTGTGGGCAATTTGTATCTGCTGTGATATGTTGATCCATGCAAAATGTTCTCATTGCTTCCTATGACAGACTGGTGGCCTGACATGATGAGTCTACCACCTGAAGAGGAGGGCAGCTCATTGAAGGAGGTGCAGAGTGCATGTGTGGGCAGAGATCCAGACCAAGACAGTCTGGACAGTGACAGTCTGGGAGGTGATGACATCCATCACCTAGATCATGGTGCCACAGTGCAGTGCTGTGCTGGTAAGTATGCCACAGTCTGGGAGGTGATGACAGCCTTCACCTGGACCACCACACCATGGTACAGTGCTGTGCTGGTCAGTATTCCACAGTCTGGGAGATGATGACAGCCATCACCTGGACCACCACACCATGGTACAGTGCTGTGCTGGTCAGTATGCCACAGTCTGGGTCCTGGGAGCTTATGACAGCCTTCACCTGGACCACCACACCATGGTACAGTGCTGTGCTGGTCAGTATTCCACAGTCTGGGAGGTGATGACAGCCTTCACCTGGACCACCACACCATGGTACAGTGCTGTGCTGGTCAGTATGCCACAGTCTGGGAGGTGATGACAGCCTTCACCTGGACCATCACACCATGGTACAGTGCTGTGCTGGTCAGTATTCCACAGTCTGGGAGCTTATGACAGCCTTCACCTGGACCACCACACCATGGTACAGTGCTGTGCTGGTCAGTATTCCACAGTCTGGGAGATGATGACAGCCATCACCTGGACCACCACACCATGGTACAGTGCTGTGCTGGTCAGTATTCCACAGTCTGGGAGCTTATGACAGCCTTCACCTGGACCACCACACCATGGTACAGTGCTGTGCTGGTCAGTATTCCACAGTCTGGGAGATGATGACAGCCATCACCTGGACCACCACACCATGGTACAGTGATGTGCTGGTCAGTATTCCACAGTCTGGGAGATGATGACAACCATCACCTGGACCACCACACCATGGTACAGTGCTGTGCTGGTCAGTATGCCACAGTCTGGGAGATGATGACAGCAATCATGTGGACCATCACACCATGGTACAGTGCCGTGCTGGTCAGTATTCCACAGTCTGGGAGCTTATGACAGCCTTCACCTGGACCACCACACCATGGTACAGTGCTGTGCTGGTCAGTATTCCACAGTCTGGGAGATGATGACAGCCATCACCTGGACCACCACACCATGGTACAGTGCTGTGCTGGTCAGTATTCCACAGTCTGGGAGATGATGACAGCCTTCACCTGGACCACCACACCATGGTACAGTGCTGTGCTGGTCAGTATTCCACAGTCTGGGAGCTTATGACAGCCTTCACCTGGACCACCACACCATGGTACAGTGCTGTGCTGGTCAGTATTCCACAGTCTGGGAGGTTATGACAGCCATCACCTGGACCACCACACCATGGTACAGTGCTGTGCTGGTCAGTATTCCACAGTCTGGGAGATGATGACAGCCATCACCTGGACCACCACACCATGGTACAGTGCTGTGCTGGTCAGTATTCCACAGTCTGGGAGGTTATGACAGCCTTCACCTGGACCATCACACCATGGTACAGTGCTGTGCTGGTCAGTATGCCACAGTCTGGGAGATGATGACAGCAATCATGTGGACCACCACACCATGGCACAGTGCTGTACTGGTCAGTATGCCAGCATAAACATCATCCAAATTATGGATGATGTTTTTGGTCAGTTCACTGCTATTGCACCACATCATGTTTGTGCAGTGTGAAAAAGTTTCTAGATTTGTGTGGAGGATTGCACACAGCTGGGAGTATGCTTCCTCCTTCCTCCCACTGTTATCAACTATTTTACGCTTCCATCTTTCCAATTCCACTTCCAACTTGCTTCTATGTTCAAAGTATGGATCAAACTTTTAACAAATACAAAGCATTGGACAAAAATGGCACATTGAGACTTTATTGGGTTGTTTTGAAGATGTTCCAGGTCTTGGTCAGATAACATGAATTTGTGCTGAAATCCTCTGTTCCACCTTGTGTCATACTGCAATTCTCCACTTTTCTACTACTGTGTCAAATTATTTCCCACTCATACATCCATACTCAATATAAATGTTAGGAAATCCTAGCAAGCTGGTCCATCTATAGTCACCTGTAGATAATCGCATAGATATGTGATGATCATTGTGATGTGATGTGATGTGATGTGATGATCAAGATATCGTTGAATCAATGGTTGCATTTATGAATGACTCAAATTTATGTCAATGTGGAAAAGAAAGCAAATATGTGAGTCATGTTAATGAATCTGACCGTGCATCTGTTCATGAATGGATGCAGCATGCAATGTTGTGCTAGTGACTTGTCAGCAATACTGTAATGCTATACTTTGATTTTGCAGTAGATCGTACACCATTCCCAGTCCGTTTAATACTGGCGTTCGCTGTGCCAGGGCTCATCTCGTCCAGTCCGCGGCCCAAGTGCTTCATCAACGCCTCTGACCTGATGGGCGACGAGGAGGCGGACGCGCCTAGTGCGCGGCCTGACGTGCTGCCGCCTGCCACTGAGCCGTCTGCCGGGCCGACCGCCGGCCCACCGGCTGGCGACGTGAGCCGCCTCCAGCACGAGGAGAAGCTCAAGGGCAGTCTGCTGTTCAGCGGCTCGGGAAGCAGCACGCCCGAGGTGCTGCTGTCTCCGCAGCGCCGCGCCCCGCCCTCCGAGCCGTGTGCGGTGGAGCCGCTGCTGCCGGACACGGCGCGGGAGGCGGCGGCGGGCCGGCCGCGCGACGGCCGCCGACCCGACCTGGTGTCGGCTGGCGGCGGCGGCCAGGCCGACGGGCCTCTCCCGGCGGAGACAGCTGGCGACGGCGCCGACGCCGGCTCGCCGCGGCGTCGGCCGCCGCCCGGCTCGCTGGACGACGTGCCGATCGTGGCCGGTCACCACGAGCCGCCGCTGCAGACCGAGCCGCCGCCGCGCCGGCAGCCGGATCCGCATCAGGTGTTCTTCGTCGACCTGAACACGCTGCCGGAGCCGGTGGAGCCACCCCCACCGCCGCCGGCGCGCCGCTGGTCTCGCGGCGAGTCAGACTCTGTCTACCTGTACATCGACCTCAGCAGTGAGCACCCGAGCGCTGGCGACGGCATGAGCCTCTCCTACCACGGCGGTGGCTCGGGCCACCGCGGCCGCCGCGCTGTCGACATCGATGAGGGCCCGGCGTCGGATCCGCCGACCGGTCGTGGTCTCTTCTACACGGCGGGCCAGACGGTGCGGCCGCGGCGGCCGCCGCCGCAGCTGGCGGCACCGCCGCCGCGCCTCGAGAAGCGGCGGCGGAACCTCAGCCTGGACTGCCAGGCGCGACTGGAGAAGGAGCGGCCGGCGACCGGTCGTGAGCGGCAGAGTCCGCTACTGTCCGGCCGGGAGCGCCTACAGCCGGCCGTCGGCCGTTCCAGTGTAGGCGCCACGCCCGAGCCGGCTCGTCGGGCGGCGTGTGCCCCGGAGCCGCGCCGACAGGAGTCGAGGCCGCGGCCCGCCGGTCGGCGGCCAGTGCCGGCACCGTCAGGGAGCCGCGCCGGCGACCCGCCGTCCAGCGCCAGGGACCAGGACAGTTCAGACAGACAGAAGACAGCTGGCGGTCGGGCCCGGGCCTCCGCCGCCGCCGCCGCCGCCGCCGCCGCCGCCGCCGCCGCCGTCGTCGTCGTCGTGCCGCCCCGCCGCCGCTCCACCCAGCGGTCCGACACCAGACGAAAGCCGGCCGAGCGCGCCCAGCCGCCGCCGTCGCCGTCGCCACCCGAGCCGAAGCCGCAGCGCAGCTTCCTGCGTTCGCACTCTGGCCGCAACGCGGTGTCGCAGCCGGCGCGGCCGGCGCCGTCCAGCGACAGTGGCGGCACGCTGACGCGCCGGAAGGCGGCCGCCGCTGCCCCGGAGCCGCCGCCGCCGCCAGCCGCCACGGCGCGAGACTCGCCCTTCTCTGATGACGCCGCCTCGGACGGATCGTCAGCCAAGTCCTACAGGAGACGTGAGTCGAGCTGGGCTGCCTCACAAGCCCGCAGTCTCTGCGTGCCGGTGCAGCACCCCCACCATTCACAAACCGTCCCGCCACGTCACGATCGGATGCTGGCATACTTCGGGGTACAGGGTGCTAGTAAATGTGTCAACTAACTGGTCAGGATTACTCCCAGTCGGCATTGAGCGTTCGTCGAAACGGAACGATTTCGTGTGTGCTTGTGGCTGCTTTTGTTGTGACGTGATAAACCGGGTGTGAATAGTCGGACATTCGTTTCATCGTCGTTTGGCTTGTCTCCCAGCAGGCAATTGGGGCGCAAGTTGTCGCGGGCGTTTTGTCGTCTATTGTGCATTGCATGGGCGTGTATTGGTCATCATTTGTCAGCGGCGCTGTTGTGACGACCTGTCGTGTACATCCTGCAGAGTCTCCTGAGACTCGGAACAAGCTGGGCATGGACGAGCTGACGTCAGACCTGCTGCAGATGTTGTCGGACGGCGTGCATGCTGACGTCACAATCCAGGTGAGTCGCCTGACCAGTGGGGATGGACAGTCGGGCAGGCCACTCTGACTGTCACTGGGCACGGCTCTGGGGGTGAGGGGTGTCATGTTTCCTGCACACTGGCGGGTAGTGTTGTCATCTTTCGTCGTGTGTGGTTGCTCGCGTCCAAGCAGGTCGCAACCCTGAGCATATCTCAGAGCAGCTCTGAGTCCTTATCTCAGATCAGCTAAGGACTTGGGGCAGGTACTCGCAGCGTTTTCTCCGTGCGTTATAAAATGAAGTCTGTCGAGCAAAACATACAGCGAACTACATCTGACGATCGTGCACCCGTTTTCCGCGATGAGGAATCGGCTGCCTCAGATACATTTTCAGAGAGGACTCATACCATTGATCGTGCTGTGAGGCCTCAGAGAGGACACATACCATTGGTCGTGCTGTGAGGGCTGAGAGAGGACACACCATTGGTCGTGCTGTGAGGGCTAAGAGAGGACACACACCATTGGTTGTGCTGTGAGGGCTCAGAGAAGACACATGCCTTTGGTCGTGCTGTGAGGGCTAAGAGAGGACACATACCATTGGTTGTGCTCCAGAGAGGACACACCATTGGTCGTGCTCCAGAGAGGACACATGCCATTGGTCGTGCTCCAGAGAGGACACATACCATTTGTTGTGCTGTGAGGGCTGATAGAGGACACATGCCATTGGTCGTGCTCCAGATAGGACACATACCAATACCATTGGTCGTGCTGTGAGGGCTGAGAGAGGACACATACCATTGGTCGTGCTGTGAGGCCTCAGAGAGGACACATACCATTGGTCGTGCCGTGAGGGTGCTCGAATGTGCCGCCAGGTGGACGGTCAGGAGGTGCCAGCGCACCGCTGCGTCCTGGCAGCTCGCAGCAAGTACTTCCGCGATCTGCTGGAGAAGCCGCAGCACAACGTGGTGCACATCGACGGGTGAGAGAGGCACGCCACAGTGCACTTCGAGGGAACCACGTCACCCAGCCGAGCATTCAACATTGACTCTTATGAGGCATATTACCATCAAAGTGTCTGCTGGGGGGCCTGATGACATGCGTCTACTGAGAATAGTCTCGGAGACGCATGGATCCGGACCGGCGATCCGACATCGCTGCCGTCCGTGTGGACTGGGGGGTCTAGTCATTTTACCACGGCCACACACGCATGCAGTGGCGGCCAGAGCCTCAGAGTGGATCCGAAAAGTGTGTGCGCCAGCGCGTGACCCTGAGTACACCAGTTGGCGATTCAGTGTCGAAGCTAACGGTATGAGAGACGGATCGTGGGTTTCTGGGAGTGTGTAAGTCGCCGGATATATTGTCATGTGAAACGCTGAATATTCCACTTAGCCTTAGCTTAGAACCACAAGGTATGGCATCACAACATGCTCATCCCACATAGAGACCAGTTCCAGACAGGTGATCCGGTCACCAGTTAGAGGTGATGTGTGTGCTGTTTGACAGTGAACCTATGGTACTGTGTTTACAGGCACAAGCTGGAGACAGTGGAGTTCGTGTTGTTCCATCTGTACTCGGGCGCCATGTATGTACCTGAGGACGTGGATCTCAGTGACCTACTGACCTTGGCGGTCATGCTCGGTCACAAACAGCTCATCCGCATGGCAGAGTTCGCCATGCGAGTCCGACTCTGTCACATGTTCCACAAGGTATGGCTGGCTATGGCTCAAGGCTGGTGATTACGGGCGATGGCGAAGCCCAAACATTGCTGCCCTCGTGTGTGCACTAACCACAAGGTGTGGTTCTGCACGTCCGTGGTGACTACGGCAATGGCGAAGCCCAAACTGTTACCCTCGGGTGTGCACGAAGAGTGCGCACATTGGCAGCTCACTCGATCGTCACTTTTGTATAATTCCAGATCCTAACACGTGCTTTGGCATGGTAAGAAAATAATGATGTACCTTTCTCGTTATTTCGATGAATCATGTTTCACCACGTGTAGTTCTTGTGTTGTGGTGAAACACACTTTGTTTGAATCACAGGAAAAAGGTATGTCGATTTTTTTTCTTACGGCGGTGGAGGAAGTCTGCTCTGTTTACATATGGCACCTACAATCCGCACTTCTTACTTTGCCGAGTTTCACAAAATATTTATTGATGAAGTAATCACAATTTGTGTTCAAAGAAAGGACTATGTGACGACATTCCCGTGCTGATGCGACACGCCGCGTCACCTCTAGTAGCCCAGCGTTTATCATTACATGAGCTGTGCATTCCCGTGCTGATACGACACGCCGCGTCACCTCTAGTAGCCCAGCGTTTATCATTACATGAGCTGTGCATTCCCGTGCTGATACGACACGCCGCGTCACCTCTAGTAGCCCAACGTTTATCATTACGTGGGCTGTACATTCCCGTGCCGATACGACACGCCGCGTCACTTATAGTAGCCCAGCGTTTATCATTATGTGGGCTGTACATTCCCGTGCCGATACGACACGCCGCGTCACCTCTAGTAGCCCAGCGTTTATCATTATATGAGCTGTACATTCCCGTGCCGATACGACACGCCGCGTCACTCTAGTAGCCCAACGTTTATCATTACGTGGGCTGTACATTCCCGTGCCGATACGACACGCCGCGTCACTATAGTAGCCCGGCGTTTCTCATTGTGTGGGCTGTACATTCCCGTGCCGATACGACACGCCGCGTCACCTCTAGTAGCCCAGCGTTTATCATTATATGAGCTGTACATTCCCGTGCCGATACGACACGCCGCGTCACCTCTAGTAGCCCAACGTTTATCATTACGTGGGCTGTACATTCCCGTGCCGATACGACACGCCGCGTCACTTATAGTAGCCCAGCGTTTATCATTATGTGGGCTGTACATTCCCGTGCCGATACGACACGCCGCGTCACCTCTAGTAGCCCGGCGTTTAACATTATGTGGGCTGTCAAGAGATGGAGGTTTCAATCAGTTGATAGTTGCTCTGCATCAGTGACATGATCTCTGGGCTTGTGCGTACAGTTCGGCAGCTTTCTTACGCTGACTCGCTCAACGCCCATAGCGACGCCTTATATTAGTGATATCAGTTGCACCAACATAACCAACTAGTGAAGTTTATTGATGCAAGCGATCCAGGATATTCCAAGTCGAGATCTCCCAGTGACCTTATTGGCCAAAGAGTTTGCATGTTCCTTATTCGTGTTCAGATTGCTTCCTCTCCCCCAGCCGTACTCCGAGTGTTACTTTTGTCCCCAGCTGTGTCCTGAGACTAGTGTATACCTGGTGCCCTGTCGTACTACGAGTGTACCTAATCTCACCCATCCGGCGGTGTTCCCTGTGCTCCACAGCCGTGCTCCGAGTGTATCCCCGGTGTGCTGGAGACGCTCTGTACGGCGGCCGACTGTGACCTGGATGACCTGGCGGCTCGCTGTCTCGCCTGGGTCACTCAGAACAGGGTGATCGTGTGGGCCGACCCCAGCTTTAGCGAAATCACCGACGAATACCGAGCCTGGTGTTTCCAAGAAGCGGCTACACTGGTGATGAAGACATCACCCCCCCCCCCGTTAGACACCCATTGTTGGCTCGGTACGCTGTGCCCCCCCCCGTTACGACACCCATTGTTTCGTGTACGCTGTGGGACATCACTCTCCCCCCGTTACGACACCCATTGTTGGCTCGTGTACGCTGCGGACATCACTCTCCCCTCCCCCGTTACGACACCCATTGTTGGCTCGTGTACGCTGTGCGGACATCCTCTCCCCTCCCCGTTACGACACCCATTGTTGGCTCGTTCCTGTGCGGACATCACTCTCCCCTCCCCCGTTACGAAACCCATTGTTGGCTCGTGTACGCTGCGGCGCAACACAGTTGTTCGGTGTAATACTTTTGGTGGAGACGAGGCTTTGTTCCTGGCGTGCTGTGTTGTGAACATCTTTTGTATCACTTTGTCAGTTGTTTTGCTGCAGTGATCGTTGCTCATGGGCTAAGACACTGGTGTCTCGTCAGAGATCAGACCGTGTCTGGTGTCCCATCAGAGATCATACCGTGTCTGGTATCCCGTCAGAGATCAGATCATGTCTGGTGTCTCGTCAGAGATCAGACCGTGTCTGGTGTCCCATCAGAGATCATACCGTGTCTGGTATCCCGTCAGAGATCAGATCATGTCTGGTGTCTCGTCAGAGATCAGACCGTGTCTGGTGTCCCGTCAGAGTCAGACAGTGTCTGGTGTCCCGTCAGGGATCAGACCGTGTCTGGTGTCCCGTCAGAGATCAGACCGTGTCTGGTGTCCCGTCAGGGATCAGACCGTGTCTGGTGTCCCGTCAGAGATCAGACCGTGTCTGGTGTCCCGTCAGAGATCACACCGTGGCTGGTGTCCCATCAGAGATCAGACCATGTTTGGTGTCCCGTCAGAGATCAGACCATGTTTGGTGTCCCACCAGAGAGCCAATGTCTGGTGACCCATCAGAGATAAGACAGTGTCTGATGTTCCGTCAGAGATCGGACCATGTTTGGTGTCCCATCAGAAAGCCAGTGTCTGGTGACCAATCAGAGATCATACAGTGTCTGATGTTCCGTCAGAGATCGGACCATGTTTTGTGTGTCTGATGTTCCATTAGAATGACAGTATATGGTGTTCAATCAGAGAGCCAATGTCTGGTGGCCCGTCAGAGATCAGACTGTGTCTGGTGACCCGTCATGTCTGAGGGCATGCCTGGCGTTCCCAGAGCCAGGAGACGGTGCTGGACGTGCTGCTGGACTGTCGGCTGCTGTCGGCCCAGCTGCCGGCCGCCCGCTGGTCGCAGCCGGTGCGCGACATGGTGGAGACGCTGCTCAGCAACTCGGTGGTGTACCTCAGCAGGAACCTGGGCGCCATCCTCGTCTCGGATAGGTGGGTGGCCGCAGTCACCACGGTGCCGGCCCGTCTGTGTCGAGTGGTGGTCCGACGCGGACTGGTGAGGCTGTCAGTCGGTGATGTCGCGGACCACGGTGCCAGGCCCGTCTGTGTCGAGTGGAGGTCCGACGCGGACTGGTGAGGCTGTCAGTCGGTGATGTCGCGGACCACGGTGCCGGGCCGTCTGTGTCGAGTGGAGGTCCGACGCGGACTGGTGAGGCTGTCCGTCGGCGATGTCGCGGACACACTACAGCCTTCAGTGGCCCCGATCAGTGGTGCACAGTGGCCAACAAAAATTACAAATTTGGTAGAAGATGGCACCCAGGCAGTCATAATTTTCCACTCCTGCCTTCCAATGTGGTCCATAAATTTGTGTTCTCTTTCCCTGCTTGTGCACTGAAATTTGCAATACAATTTAAAACATCCAAGAAATCATGGAATGATATACCACATGGATTTTTTTATTGCTACTGATTTAAGATCCACTAGATTTTGGCCAGAAACGATTTGTTATACAATCCTGTATTCCGCATTTTTTGTCACTAGTTTCCACTGTGATGCGTTCTTGAGATAAATGTTCTATTCTTGATTCCCAAGCTCAAAATGGGTTTGAGACACTGGTGGTAAGAATATCCCAATGCTCTGTTTCATGCGGATCGATGCTGCTAGTATGGTGGTCAGATGCCAGCGAGGATGTCATACTGACTTTGCCAGGGTATTCGTGTTTCTCTGACATGTTTATTATGAATAAGTCATTGACATCAATGCATATTATATATGTCGCCTGAAACATATTTGCATTTCAGCCGGTTAAAATCATATTCTGTCACTTGTCAGTTTTAGCCGGCTTAAACCGGTTTAGATCGTCGTGTAAGTATAAAGCATGGATAAATAGAGAAAGTACACTTTTAATTTTCTAAGAGTAAAGCGAGTCATTTACAGTATGGAGACAAGGACTGCCGAACATTTTACTCTTTGCATTTTATGACGATCAGTGAAATTAATTTACCACTCACACATTGTAGAATACCAGTAGAACTTAGAACTTAGGAGAACTTAACTTAAGCAGTAGAACTTAAAACTTAGGAGTGGTCCGACGGGCTGCGCTCATGCCAGCACAAAAGCTGGCACTTCTACGTACGGGCGCCTGTCCTGCCGGGTCACCTGCATGCCCTGCGTGTGGCCAAAGTGACCCACCAAACGCTAAGGCACCTGGACCGCGCACTCCGTAGTGTGGTCCGGAGCATCCTCCACCTCCCGCCTGGCACGTCCACGGGATTGTACAACATGACGTCGGATGTCGGTGGTCTTCGGATCCCCTCGGTCGGCGAGACCGCAGGAGTGACGGGGCCTCGGCGGCTGGTGAAGCTCCCGTTGAGCTCCGACCCTCCGGTCAAAGTCTCGGACCGTCGGCTCTGAGATCACATTGTGGCGCGACTATCAGCGCCCAGAGGATCTTCAAGGACTCAATAAACATACCCTGAGAGTCCTGCGGGAAAAGGCGGCCCAATGACGGCGGGCCCCGTGGAGTGCAGGTTTGATACCAGTCTCACGGTGGGGAGCCGATGACTGACCAGTTCGGTCAGCCTCTCTGGCCAGCAGTGCGTCCACCTGGCCAATGCCGTGTCTGATAATCTTCCTGTTTGGATCGGCTGATGCGGCCATTCACCGTATGGCCGCAATCAGCCGACGGGCCATCGTCTTCGGCAGCCGCGGTCTCATTCTCAGCGAGACCTTCGTGCGACTGCTTCAGTCCGTTGGGATCTGCCTGAGGCGGGATCTCGACCGCCTTCAGGAGAGGGTCCTGAGGGGGACGTGACTCGTTTGGTCGGCATTTGCCACTGGAGGCCGCTGATTCAGCTGCAAGACGTTATTCTTGGGTTTCCGCCGTTCTTTTCTGAGTGGGTTGCCCTTCAAATTTCCGGAGCGCCCAGATGAATTTCGTGGTATTAATTTAAGGGCGGAAAGTTGAAATTAAATAACATGTATTATTATATGAGAAATGTGTCATGCGGTATTAACATAAAGTGTCTCTTTTAATCCGTGTGAGCTCTTCAGCGTGCCTAGGTTAGAATTTATAGGTTTTCCAACACTGGTGAATTTCATCAAAATACGTTCTCACACTTCAAATTTTTCTTTCAAATTTCCCGAAATTGAAGACATGCATTCTCAATAAAAATCAAAACTCCTAACAAAGCTGCCTGTTGAATTATAATCTGTAGTAATTTCAACCGGTTGCTCCCAGCCAGGGTTTGAGGTTATGACTTCTACATTCTCACCTTGAGTCGGACGCGCATTCTAAGCCCCGAATGACTACCCGACCGTTTGTCGTGGTACGAGTTGGTGGTGTGGTGACGGAGCGTCTCCGCCAGGTTCATGTCCGTGGCCGAGTCGAATCAGTACGCCCAGTTGGAGCAGTATCTGCTGGCCGCGGCCGACGTTCAGAACAGTGCTGACGCCCACACCAGTCTGGAGATGGTGGGACAGCTGCAGTCCATCCCACACCACGGCTGGGACAAGGTATGTATATCCGTCCCACACCAGTCTGGAGATGGTGGGACAGCTGCAGTCCATCCCACACCATGGCTGGGACAAGGTATGTATATCCGTCCCACACCAGTCTGGGGATGGTGGGACAGCTGCAGTCCATCCCACACCATGGCTGGGACAAGGTATGTATATCAGTCCCACACCAGTCTGGGGATGGTGGGACAGCTGCAGTCCATCCCACACCATGGCTGGGACAAGGTATGTATATCAGTCCCACACCAGTCTGGGGATGGTGGGACAGCTGCAGTCCATCCCACACCATGGCTGGGACAAGGTATGTATATCCGTCCCACACCAGTCTGGGGATGGTGGGACAGCTGCAGTCCATCCCACACCATGGCTGGGACAAGGTATGTATATCAGTCCCACACACGGCGGGACAAGGTATGTATATCCGTCCCACACCAGTCTGGGGATGGTGGGACAGCTGCAGTCCATCCCACACCACGGCTGGGACAAGGTATGTATATCCGTCCCACACCAGTCTGGGGATGGTGGGACAGCTGCAGTCCATCCCACACCATGGCTGGGACAAGGTATGTATATCCGTCCCACACCAGTCTGGGGATGGTGGGACAGCTGCAGTCCATCCCACACCATGGCTGGGACAAGGTATGTATATCCGTCCCACACCAGTCTGGGGATGGTGGGACAGCTGCAGTCCATCCCACACCATGGCTGGGACAAGGTATGTATATCCGTCCCACACCAGTCTGGGGATGGTGGGACAGCTGCAGTCCATCCCACACTATGGCTGGGACAAGGTATGTATATCAGTCCCACACCAGTCTGGGGATGGTGGGACAGCTGCAGTCCATCCCACACCATGGCTGGGACAAGGTATGTATATCCGTCCCACACCAGTCTGGGGATGGTGGGACAGCTGCAGTCCATCCCACACCATGGCTGGGACAAGGTATGTATATCAGTCCCACACCACGGCTGGGACAAGGTATGTATATCCGTCCCACACCAGTCTGGGGATGGTGGGACAGCTGCAGTCCATCCCACACCATGGCTGGGACAAGGTATGTATATCAGTCCCACACCAGTCTGGGGATGGTGGGACAGCTGCAGTCCATCCCACACCACGGCTGGGACAAGGTATGTATATCCGTCCCACACCAGTCCGGGGATGGTGGGACAGCTGCAGTCCATCCCACACCATGGCTGGGACAAGGTATGTATATCAGTCCCACACCACGGCTGGGACAAGGTATGTATATCCGTCCCACACCAGTCTGGAGATGGTGGGACAGCTGCAGTCCATCCCACACCACGGCTGGGACAAGGTATGTATATCCGTCCCACACCAGTCTGGGGATGGTGGGACAGCTGCAGTCCATCCCACACCATGGCTGGGACAAGGTATGTATATCCGTCCCACACCAGTCTGGGGATGGTGGGACAGCTGCAGTCCATCCCACACCATGGCTGGGACAAGGTATGTATATCAGTCCCACACCAGTCTGGGGATGGTGGGACAGCTGCAGTCCATCCCACACCATGGCTGGGACAAGGTATGTATATCCGTCCCACACCAGTCTGGGGATGGTGGGACAGCTGCAGTCCATCCCACACCATGGCTGGGACAAGGTATGTATATCCGTCCCACACCAGTCTGGGGATGGTGGGACAGCTGCAGTCCATCCCACGCCACGGCTGGGACAATGTATGTCTATCCGTCCCACACCATGGCTGGGACAAGGTATGTCTATCCGTCCCACACCACGGCTGGGACAAGGTATGTCTATCCGTCCCACACCAGTTGGAGATGGTGGGAAGTGAGTCATAAGGTGGACAAGGTTCGTCCCACACCACGGCTGGGACAAGGTATGTCTATCCGTCCCACACCACGGCTGGGACAAGGTATGTCTATCCGTCCCACGCCACGGCTGGGACAAGGTATGTCTATCCGTCCCACACCACGGCTGGGACAAGGTATGTCTATCCGTCCCACACCACGGCTGGGACAAGGTATGTCGGTCCGTCCCACACCATGGCTTGGACAAGGTATGTCTATCCGTCCCACACCATGGATGGGGTGAGGTAAGTTCCGCACTCCACTCCACACTATGGATGGGGTGAGGTAAGGTACGTACTCCACACCACACTATGGATGGGGTGAAGTAAGTTCCGCACTCCACACCACACTATGGATGGGGTGAGGTAAGTTCCGCACTCCACACCACACTATGGATGGGGTGAGGTAAGGTACGTACTTCACACCACACTATGGATGGGGTGAGGTAAGGTACGTACTCCACACCACACTATGGATGGGGTGAGGTAAGGTACGTACTCCACACCACACTATGGATGGGGTGAAGTAAGGTACGTACTCCACACCACACTATGGATGGGGTGAGGTAAGGTATGTACTCCACACCACACTATGGATGGGGTGAGGTAAGTTCCGCACTCCACACCACACTATGGATGGGGTGAGGTAAGGTACGTACTCCACACCACACTATGGATGGGGTGAGGTAAGTTCCGTACTCCACACCACACTATGGATGGGGTGAGGTAAGGTACGTACTCCACACCACACTATGGATGGGGTGAGGTAAGTTCCGCACTCCACACCACACTATGGATGGGGTGAGGTAAGTTCCGCACTCCACACCACACTATGGATGGGGTGAGGTAAGGTACGTACTCCACACCACGGCTGGGGTGAGGTAAGTTCCGCACTCCACACCACACTATGGATGGGGTGAGGTAAGGTACGTACTCCACACCACACTATGGATGGGGTGAGGTAAGTTCCGCACTCCACACCACACTATGGATGGGGTGAGGTAAGGTACGTACTCCACACCACGGCTGGGGTGAGGTAAGTTCCGCACTCCACACCACACTATGGATGGGGTGAGGTAAGGTACGTACTCCACACCACACTATGGATGGGGTGAGGTAAGTTCCGCACTCCACACCACACTATGGATGGGGTGAGGTAAGGTACGTACTCCACACCACGGCTGGGGTGAGGTAAGTTCCGCACTCCACACCACACTATGGATGGGGTGAGGTAAGGTACGTACTCCACACCACACTATGGATGGGGTGAGGTAAGTTCCGCACTCCACACCACACTATGGATGGGGTGAGGTAAGTTCCGCACTCCACACCACACTATGGATGGGGTGAGGTAAGGTACGTACTTCGCACCACACTATGGATGGGGTGAGGTAGGGTACGTACTCCACACCACACTATGGATGGGGTGAGGTAAGTTCCGCACTCCACACCACACTATGGATGGGGTGAGGTAAGGTACGTACTTCACACCACACTATGGATGGAGTGAGGTAAGGTACGTACTCCACACCACACTATGGATGGGGTGAGGTAAGTTCCGCACTCCACACCACACTATGGATGGGGTGAGGTAAGTTCCGCACTCCACACCACACTATGGATGGGGTGAGGTAAGGTACGTACTTCACACCACACTATGGATGGGGTGAGGTAAGGTACGTACTCCACACCACACTATGGATGGGGTCAGGTAAGGTACGTACTCCACACCACACTATGGATGGGGTGAGGTAAGGTACCCACACCACACTATGGATGGGGTGAGGTAAGTTCCGCACTCCACACCACACTATGGATGGGGTGAGGTAAGTTCCGCACTCCACACCACACTATGGATGGGGTGAGGTAAGGTACGTACTCCACACCACACTATGGATGGGGTGAGGTAAGGTACGTACTCCACACCACGGCTGGGGTGAGGTAAGTTCCGCACTCCACACCACACTATGGATGGGGTGAGGTAAGGTACGTACTAACCACATGATGGAGTGAGGTAAGGTACGTACTCACACCACACTATGGATGGGGTGAGGTAAGTTCCGCACTCCACACCACACTATGGATGGGGTGAGGTAAGTTCCGCACTCCACACCACACTATGGATGGGGTGAGGTAAGTTCCGCACTCCACACCACACTATGGATGGGGTGAGGTAAGTACGTCTCCACACCACACTATGATGGGGTAAGTACTCCACACCACACTATGGATGGGGTGAGGTAAGTTCCGCACTCCACACCACACTATGGATGGGGTGAGGTAAGGTACGTACTCCACACCACACTATGGATGGGGTGAGGTAAGTTCCGCACTCCACACCACACTATGGATGGGGTGAGGTAAGTTCCGCACTCCACACCACACTATGGATGGGGTGAGGTAAGTTCCGCACTCCACACCACACTATGGATGGGGTGAGGTAAGGTACGTACTCCACACCACGGCTGGGGTGAGGTAAGTTCCGCACTCCACACCACACTATGGATGGGGTGAGGTAAGGTACGTACTCCACACCACACTATGGATGGGGTGAGGTAAGTTCCGCACTCCACACCACACTATGGATGGGGTGAGGTAAGGTCCGTACTCCACACCACACTATGGATGGGGTGAGGTAAGTTCCCCACACCGCACTAGGAGGGGTGAGGTAGGTACGTACTCCACACCACACCACACTATGGATGGGGTGAGGTAAGGTATGTACTCCACACCACACTATGGATGGGGTGAGGTAAGTTCCGTACTCCACACCACGGCTGGGGGTGAGGTAAGGTACGTTCCGCACTCCACACCACACTATGGATGGGGTGAGGTAAGTTCCGCACTCCACACCACATCTCGTTTGGGGTCAGGTAGCGTTCGCAGTCCGCCCCACATCTCAGCCAGGATTTGAAACATTCGGAACATCCGCTGAAAAACATCCGCTCCTATTTCGCCAAAAGATTGAATGGATTCGTTTAAAGTGACTGCAAGCGTATTGCTGCATGATAAGCATGCTTCTACCAAGTGAATAGTATAATAAGGAGTTTTTGTTAGCAATAGAAACAGTAATATCCTCTTCGACTTGAAATGCCTCCGAAAATTTCCTCTCCAAATCCAGGATTCAAAAACAAATCAAGACCCGAACACGGCTGGGGTGAGGTACGTTCGGCAGTTCTGTGCCAGGGGTACTACAAGTGCAACCAACTGGCCAAGTCGGACCCAGCGTGTGCCGGGGTGCGTGCTTTAGTGTGAGACTGCGGAGACATTTTACCGAGGTGGGCGGCCCCACTGCGGGTCTTGGGAACACCACCATCCCGGCTGAACAGGTGCGCTGTGGGACTCTGGAACACCACCGCCTGGGCGGGGCGGCTGTACTGTGGACTCGGAGCCCCACCACCCTGGCTGAGCACGTGCGCTGTGGGGTTCAGGAACACCACCATCTCGGCGGGGCGGCTGTACCGTGGGCTCGGGATTGCATTTGCTGAGCGTCATGACTGTGCTGTAGGGGAGTACAGTTGGCCAGAATGAGTGGCTGCTGTGTGAGGTTGATGTCATGACCCAGGTGCTCGTCCACACACCAGACGACCTCGACGGCAGCCTAGCAGTAATGAAATTCCATTTCCCGGCTTATGGTACAGATATAAGTGGTATGCGGGGAACCGGAGTTAAATATCCTCAATATGCTTTTGTGGCTTTCAGTCTTCGTGGTTCCAACAGCAGCACTATTAGAATGCTCCCTGTAATCCTTATAAACCCTCCGATATATTGTTTTCTCAAGCATGACAAGATCGTTTTTGCCAGATGTCACCATAACTTCCATTCGCCAGTGTGTTTGTTTATGTTTTCTATATCAGTGGCTGCTCTCCACCATTTTCGGCCCGTGCATGCTCTCAATGGCATTTAGTCGTAAGACAAACGTTCCAGAATTGGCGTGGCTAGAGCTTTGAACCACGTTGACAAAGCGCGGCCACCGCCGCTCTAGTGGCCGCCGTCCAGTGTTGTGCGGTGCACCAGGCGAATGGCCACGTCCCGCCGCTGTCCAGGCCGACTCTGCATGAGTTTGTGTTGTGTTGCTCGGCCTAATGCATTTGGCTGCCAGCATTGTGGGCGCGCGTCCTCTGCTCACGGCGAGTGGCCGGCAGGCGCTCGGGTCCTGGTGACGCCGCCAGCCCCACACTGCCCGACTGCGTGGCGTCGTGCGCAGCGTATCGTGTAACTCGCTGCTCTTTTGTTTCGTTTTAGTTTGCGCTTTGCGTTGCTTAGCATGACGCGTGAGCGGACCAGCCAGCGACACGTAAGTAGGCCAGACTGACACGACGGTGTTTGTTCTTTTGTTTGTGTTCGCAGAGGCAGATACTTTCTTTTATTCTCTTCTGTGTTTCACTTTTATTGTTTGAATAGTTCGGCATTCGCGTTTCTTCATGCGGAGTCTGTGTGAAGCTATGTCTCTTTCGCATTGCCCATTTGATGATATATATGAATATATGAGGAAAATATGATATCAGTCATATTCGCTTTTTTGTTTGTTTGTGTTGAATTGCGTTGTGTTCTTGTATTCAGCGAAAAGCATATTGTCGAATGTGCTACCAATGTTCTTCTTTATCATTTCTTTCAGAGTCTCCGGCTACCTCAGGTCTGATATTTAACTTAATATTGAAATTATTGCAGCCGATGGCCTGGGCTCATTATGCCAACACGACTGCGTCTTCGCAAGATAAGTCGAACTCATCCATTGATTCCCTGACGGCATGGCGGGGTTTATTTTTCCGAACTGACGTGCTCGGTCGATATTCGTGCCGAATTCGCGTTACGTTCGCGCCATGTCACATCCATGGGTGCTAATGTATACCACCTGTAATGTGCTAATGTACATGTATGTCTGTGTCCCCAGAACTTCCTGGCGATGCTTCAGCGCATCAAGCAGGTGTGCAACCGGCGGGCGTCCGGCGGCCAGAACTACGCCAGTATCCACCTGCAGAGACGGTCCGTGCGTGCGCAGGTCGGTACCGCAGCACAAAGACACGACACAGAGCAGAGTATCACGACACGGGTCATTACCACGACACTGGCGTGGTCCCTGTCACGACACGGAGGTTAGTGTCACGATGCGGAGGTGGACGTCACAACACCGGTTGGCATCTCGATACAGGTCAGTGTCCCGACATGGCGAGGGTCAGCATCGGAACACTGGGGTTAGTGTCACGGAACAGAGGCTAGTTCACAGCGCATGGAATAATTGTGTGGCAGAATTTAGTATCAAATCACAAAGGCCAGTATCACGACACAGGCTAGCACCACGACAAGCATGTCGGTGTCACGACACGACACAAATGTTCGTACCCCGGCGTGGCAGTATACGTGTACAGGTGTGGGTGTCATGACAGTGACACAGGTACAGGGTATGGCTAAGAATGGTTGGAGTGTGTAACGCTGATCTGCTCTCCGAACAATGTCACGCCATAGTCCATTAAAGTGAGTCACTTTCAAACATGTGTATTTCGTTTGTTCCCATGCAATTCTCATTCAGTGTTTTCTGCACGAGTGTTCTGTTGGCGACGCAACCTCGGCTGTATTGTGTCACGTTGTATGCAGCATGTGTGGTTCAGCACACCCTGTACTGTTGTATTCAGGCATGATCTGTTGAATGCCGGCCGGATAGTCCAGTCCAGCTCGGTCTTTGCGCGTGCCTTCTGACATGTATGTCCCTGTGTGAGCTGACCTTCCTTTTCGTCGGAGTCCCGATTAGTTTGTGTTATTTGCCAAGCTACACAGCGTGTCTATTTGGTTGACCTTGGTTTTAGCGTAGTGACCCGTTCTCACAGGGTCACAGTGCTACCTCTGAGGGCTCCGGTGTGCCCCTCTGACAGCGGCGTGGCAGATCGGTAAGTGGCATGAGCTATATTTGTTCACCCGTTCAGGGCTACGCTCCTTGGTCTGAGCAGAATCTCAGTTCAAGTTTACCCCATTGCTTTTGATTAGTTTTGCTGCACATGTAAGCTACGTCTGTTTTAAAAAGAGCTATGTACCGTTCTGACTACCTGGAGGCAAGCGAACTGTACTACACTGCTCGAGCCAGTCGTTTTGTACATGTTACATGTACATGGTGCATGTTCGCTGCGTGCTGCGTGTAGCAGCACCGCCGGCCAGGGCTCTGACGTCATCTGTCTCATCGACAGCTTCCCCGCGGCGGTCGAGTCGCCCAGGAGTCTGACGTGATCTGTCTCATCGACAGCCTCCCCGCGGCGGTCGAGTCGCCCAGGACTCTGACGTGATCTGTCTCATCGACAGCCTCCCCGCGGCGGTCGAGTCGCCGATTTTATGTTTTTTGTCTCATCGACAGCCTCCCCGCGGCGGTCGAGTCGCCCAGGACTCTGACGTGATCTGTCTCATCGACAGCCTCCCCGCGGCGGTCGAGTCGCGCCGGCCACGGACGCGGCGGCTCGCTCGGCTCGCTCGTCTCGCGGCGGCAGCGAGTCAGGCGCCGACGAGTCGGCCGGATCGCGCGCCGCGTCACGGCCCAACTCCACCAGCTCGCCGGAGTCGCGCTCGCCCTACCTGCGCCGCAAGCAGCTGCTGGGCCTGGACGGCGACGATGGCGCGCCGGCCGGGCGGCGGCAGAACGCGCGCGGCGGCGGTGGCGGCGGCGGCCGCATGACACAGAGCGTCTTCACCGGTCCGGTGACGACGGCCGAGTCGCCCGGCATGAACCGCTCCGAGAGCTTCACCATCTACAAACACGAGTGAGTCGGCGCCGATGGTCCGCCGATGGCCTGCCGATGGCCCGCCGGTGGCCCGCCGATGGCCCGCCGATGGTCCGCCGATGGCCCGCCGATGGTCCGCTGATGGCCCGCTGGTGGTCCGCTGGTGGCCCGCCGGTGGCCTGCCGATGGCCTGCCGATGGCCCGCCGATGACCCGACCTGTGCTCAGGTCCACATGACGCGCGTGGCGCGCGCGTCACGTCTACAGCGGTCGGCCGTGTGACACTGAGGCCTGCCGTGCGGGGACGTCGCTGCCCAGCGGCCGCCGCCACCCAGCCCCGCCAGACAGCCGACTGCGATGGCCAGTTGCGGTGGACCGCCCCCGTGAAAGGTTCCACCGGCCGGAGCTAGCCGGTGGCTGCGGCGGACCGCCCCCGTGAAAGGTTCCACCGGCCGGAGCTAACCGGTGGCTGCGGCGGACCGCCCCCGTGAAAGGTCCCACCGGCCGGAGCTAGCCGGTGGCTGCGGCGGACCGCCCCCGTGAAAGGTTCCACCGGCCGGAGCTAGCCGGTGGCTGCGGCGGACCGCCCCCGTGAAAGGTTCCACCGGCCGGAGCTAGCCGGTGGCTGCGGCGGACCGCCCCCGTGAAAGGTCCCACCGGCCGGAGCTAGCCGGTGGCTGCCGCGCCGCGTGCGGCCGTCTGCCCTCGATGTGCGTCGCTCTGCGAACGCCTGCGGCATTGGGCGACTCTGGCGCACACGCAGCCCACTCTCCACCAGTATTATGTACGGCCGCTTATGTACGCGCTGCCACGCTTCATGACGAGCACGTGACGGGCCCGTGACCTGCACGTGGCATCCGTTCAGAGGGCACATGGAAGCCATGTGCGCGTGGCTGCGAGAGATGGCTTCTGTCTGGTAGCTAGTCTGGCTGCCATGATCGGACGGTCGGAGAGCGTGCGTTAGCAGTGCCGTTGCAATATTTCGCCTCTAGTCTGCGTGTCTTGGCGTTGTTGATTATTCTGTACCTCTGAATAGCATCTCGCAATCAAGCAGAACAAGTTGCACAAGGAAGTGCGATGATGACGCAAAGGGATTAATAGTCGGACAGTAGTATAAGTACAACCACCCTCGATCGTTAGACAAAAGTCAGCGTGTTCGAACATTGCGTGCTTGTAGTGTTCAGCTCTGCAGAACAGTTATGTTACATGGAGCAGCTGTGCTCCCTTAGCACTGCTGTGCTCTGATTTGGTGCTGTGTGAGGACGGATCTGTTCTGGAGCGGCGGTTCTGCACGGGACCGTTATGTTCTGGGGCGGCGGTTCTGTACTGGACCGTTATGTTCTGGGGCTGCGGTTCTGTACTGGACCGTTATGTTCTGGGGCTGCGGTTCTGTACTGGACCGTTATGTTCTGGGGCGGCGGTTCTGTACGGTACCGTTATGTTCTGGGGCTGCGGTTCTGTACGGGACCGTTATGTTCTGGAGCGGCGGTTCTGCACGGGACCGTTATGTTCTGTGTGCGACAGGTCTGCTCTATGCAGAATACCGTGTATTTGTGTGGCTGCTGGCTACAGGCGACTCTGTGACGATTCGATAGCGGCTGCCGAGCGGGGCCGTCGCGTGTTGTCCGTGCTTCGCTGCTGACTCGCTGTGTTGTGTGCGTTGTGTTGACGCAGCGAAGCTGACCGTCGCAAATCAGATATATTCCTCTGTCGTTCCAGGCGCATTGTGTGCCATGGACTTCTCGCGCCGCGCTTGTGTTGGTGTTTGTGTGCGTCTGTGTTGGTGTTCGTGTATGTCAGGTCCCAGCGTGGCTGCTTGCGTTGGCTCCACCTTCACAGACGGAAGACGCGTACGTCGGGTGGGAACGAGTGGCGCGATGGCGCAGATGACCGAATTGGAGGGCCACAACAGTGGGCTGGCCGCGATCGTATGTTTGTGTACGAGGTGGCAGGTGTTGTACGCATTGGCAGTGGGCGTGCTGTACAAAATGGGCAGCTGGTGGACTTTGTCTCGGAACTGCCGGCGCTGTGGTTGCCGGTGTTCCACACAATGGCCACGGTCACTGGAGTAGCATTTCTCTGCTGCTAGTCATTATCGGTGTCATGCAGTGGGATCTATGTGATTAACGACCGGCTAGCGCGTGTCGATCGTTGCGAACGGTGGGCCGGCGTCTCTGACCGGCGTCTGTGCCGGCCGGAGAACGTTGCCTGGGTGTCACCACCATCCCGCCAGCTGCGCGCTGCCGGCGTGCGGGTGGGTTGTCACGTGAGATAGCGTCCATGCCCAGTTCCGTTGGTGACGGCGCCTGTGAGGCCAGCTCTAGTCACTGTCTGTGTAGCTGCTGCCGCGGGGTGTTTCGTCGGGTGGGTTGTCACGTGAGATGGCGTCCATGCCCAGTTCCGTTGGTGACGGCGCCTGTGAGGCCAGCTCTAGTCACTGTCTGTGTAGCTGCTGCCGCGGGGTGTTTCGTCGCTCGCACCCCGGTCCGTCTCTTGGCGTCTGCGTGGAAACTGCATTACATCGATCGGTGTGAGCTCCTGGCCTGTTATTGGAATGCGTGGACGACTGCGGATGAACGAAGCGGTGCGTTGAGAGTCGTCGCCCGCGTTGGTAGCTCAGTGATTGCTGGGAAGCCAGAGATACGGGGCTCGGCTCCCGCCCTTCCTGCCGGGATGAAACACATTAGATACGGGGCTCGGCTCCCGCCCTTCCTGCCGGGATGAAACACATTAGATACGGGGCTCGGCTCCCGCCCTTCCTGCCGGGATGAAACACATTAGATACGGGGCTCGGCTCCCGCCCTTCCTGCCGGGATGAAACACATTCGACGCCAGGTGGCATCAACTGCTCAGCACTCTGGAGACGAGTGGTCTAGGGGTAAGATGCTCGTCTCACAATCGAAAGATTGTGGGTTCGAATCTCACCTGTCGCTACTCTTCGCCCGCGACCAATCGGTGTGAGAGATTGCGATCTCTCACACCGACTCAACGGTCGACGTGTCATAAAACCAATAACCAACCAACTGCTTAGCACCATAAAGCGTTGTGAAGCAAAGTGAAGTGCTCCGTAAAGCTACAAACAACACAAAACAGAAAGTCCCGATGGTCCTCGGTTCTGAGTGTCGGGACGGGTTTCTCAACCTCCTGCCTATCTGAACGAGTATCTCAGCAAATGTTTTTGCACATATTTGCATCACTGGATCCCCAACTGCTCCCCTTCTCGGGCCCCTTCCATGGTACCCATCCCTGGTCAAAAGGGACCTAAGTAACGTTTTTTGAGCTGCCATAAGATATGTATATGTATATATATATATATAGATATATGCATATACATTTATATGTATATATAGGTGTAGCACGTGTGTGGACTAAGGGGTGCATGGCCCCTTCACTATTGGGGCCTCTGGCACCCTCTCCATGTGTCCGTCGTGATCCTCATCTCGTTTAGCATGTTTACGAACATGCCAAACGAGACCCATTTTTACCAAATTGGTCCAGCCACTTGAATCGACATTGAAATATTCCTGGGCGCGCCGCTGTGCCTGGGTACTTTGTGGGCTTACGTGCAATGGTACTTCTCTCGAAACGTGTTTGTTCAGCGTTGTATAACATGCGCACACTTGTTCACACAGTAGAGGACAGAGGCAGCGTCATTGCGAAACGTCACCCCGCTGCGTAAATGCCAGTGCCACCGCCACACTGTTCCCTCGGAGCACTGTCGAGGTGGTGACGTCGGCTGCCGTTCACCTGAGGTCGGTCGGTGGACGGCGGTCTGCAGGTGTCGTCTATGTGGCCGCTTCATCCTGCAGCGCACTCGTGAAGCGACCTAGCACAGCGCTGAGTTCACATCCGTCGGCCACGCCGTCACGTCCAGTTCTCCGGGGGCCGGCGTTCGTTGACGGTCCAGCTCCACCGTGGCTGCCGATGTCGGTCCAGCACCACGGCAGCACTGTCTCCGGCAAACACTATGGCAGCACCGTCTCCGGCAAACACTACGGCAGCACCGTCTCCGGAAAACGCTCCGGCAGCGCCGTCTCTGGCAACCTGGCGTTGCCGCTGATTTACAGCAGCGCGAGCAGCACAAACCCGGCCGCACCTCCGCCGTCGGAGTCTCTTGCTGAAGCCTCCTCTGTGGCCGAGCCTGGTAGGGCGGAGTGGCGCACGGCAGTGGATCCCCAGGCAACGAACGGCGTCAACGAAGCCTCCCAGCTGCTGCAGCCGTCGGCTGCAGCTGGCGGCCGGCTGCTGTCGACACTGGACCGGTTGCTGCCGCTAGCGTGCTGCCTGCTGCTGCTGGCGGCCGTGCTGGCGCCCTATCCGGTGGCAGTGCTGCTGGACCACGTGCCGCCACTGCTGCCGTTGATCAGCACGCTCGGCAACTGCTGGCCGGAGTCCATGCTGTTCTCGCTGCTGATGAGCCTGCAGGCGCTGCTGGCGACGCTGCTCTACTGGCGACTGTACTGGCTGCGCTGGCCGAGGTCGCGCGAGGCTCGGTGGCTGGGAACGGCGCTACTAGAGGCCGCTGGTCTCGCCGTTGGCCTGCTCAGGGTGGCCGGCCAGCTGGGGGTCGCGTCGATAAGCAGCTCCGAGATGCCCGACGAGCACAACGCCGCTGCTGTGGTCATGTTCTTCAATGAACTGGCGTACAACGTCGGGCGCACTGCGGCGACGCCGCCAGCGATGACGTGTCTGCGGCGACTGCGAGCCGTATCCTGCACTATAGCCGCCGCCTGCATTGCCATCTTCTTCGCGCTGCATACGGCTGAGACATCAAAACACGAGGCGCAACGAGAACTGCTGATGACTCGATGCAACGGGACAGGTAATTGATCTACCATTAGCCCCAGGATTGCTCAGTTTTCTCCTGTTTCCAAATTTGTTTGCAGATTGCGGGCACTGCGGCCCCATTCAGGTGCAGGACAATTTTTTTCCATATCTTCAGATGTTTACCCTGTCTGTTCATAAATCGGGTGCTCTCGAGATCTTGTGATTATGTCTCGGTTATCAAATTATGTTTGGCATGCTTAAATTGTGCAAAGCACTTCCCTGGTCGGAGCTGAAATAGCATTGTATGTGTAGTCACTGGGTCCGAACAATGCAGTCGCCGGGTCCGAACCGCAAACACGCTTGACAGCTTTCAGTCCAACCCGCACGGGCGGACCACACGTCTGCCCGCGGCCAGCTTTATTCTCACACTCCCGCGGCCGGGGGTCTTTCGGCGCGAAAGCAACAAGCCAATCGGAAGGCACGCGTCGCCTTGGCGACGCGCGGGACCATGACGTCACCCGTCTACATATGCATGCGGACACAGACCTGTATTTCTGCATTGGTCACAATTTGAGAAGCATATCTCACTTCATGTAGGGGAAGCTGGGGTATCGAGACCCTAAGTCATTTCGTTTTTTCTAGAACACTGCATAGGGTATACCAGCTGTTGACATGTTGATACTTTTACCATTAACTACATTTAACTACCCTTAACTACTACCTTTAACTTTGGATTTGTTTGATAATAAAACGAAATATTTGGGTACAAATGTAGCATGTTATATCAGTTTTGGAAATAATTTGTGCTTTACGAGGTAGGCCCGATCGCTGGATGATACCGCCCATGGAATTGCATATATTTTGCCCATTGTCAAGACATGCAACCTTTCCCGGGATGCACATTTGGTACCCACGATGTTTTGGGAGGTTCTATGCCCAAATTACGAGTTGTCTTGCATCACGTATCCTGATTCAGTATTTAGGAAATTGAGTACTGGATACCTACATGACGATGCAAAATCACACGAACGACACTGGCGTACTTACGAATCATTTGTGGTGTACAGGCACGTTCTGCCATGTCTGTCTGAACACTCGTGGCCTTGTTTTGAGTGCCCATGGTGTGAGGGCCCAGAGTTGGACGCCTGCCATTGCCGACAGAGTACGCGTTGAAGCTAGAGGATGACGGCGGCATAGTTCTCTGTCGAGCTATCTCTGAGTGGGCTCTGGCGCTGATGAGCTCGCTGTTCTTCCTGACCTTCACCTTCGAACTGGGCTGCTGGCGAGCCCACAGCACAGTGAAAGACGACGCCGACGCGTACGAAAACTGACCACAGTCCACGTCGGCTCTGATAGAGAAGTGATATCGATGTGTACTGCATAGCGAAGTGCAATTGAAGTGCAGGGTGTTAATGAAGTCTGCTGATAGTGTATGGTGATGCTGTTGTCTACTGACACTACAGGGTGTTATTGTCGTCTACTGATAATGTATGGTGATACGGTAGGGTGCTACTGTCGTCTATTGGAATTCCGGAGTGCTGCTTCTCTCTACTGAGAGTGCGAGGTGTCACTCACGTCTACCGTAATTGGGGTCGCATTTTGATTTACTGAGAGTGCTGGATGTCACTGATGTCTGCTGGAAGTGGCGCGTCACTGGCGGCTACAGAGAGTGGAGTATCACTAACGTTTGTGGGTAGTCGAGTGTCACTGACGTCTACGGGAATTGGGGTGTACTGACATCTACAGAGAGTGGGGTGTCACTGACGTCTGCGGGGATTGGCTTATGTCTGATGTCTACTGAGAGTGGAATCTCACTCACAGCCAGATCAAATATAGCACTGCAGCTCTTCTGCAGCTATGCGATGACGGAAGTAAAGTTACTACGATGTTGTGAGCGAATTGAATGCGATGACGGAAGTAAAGTTACTGCGATGCTGTGAGCGAAATGAATGCAATGATGGAAGTAAAGTTACTGCGATGACGGAAGCAAAATTACTGAGATGTTGTGAGCGAAATGAATGCGATGCTGAAAGTAAGGTTACTGCGATGCTGTGAGCGAAATGAATGCAATGGCGGAAGTAATGCAACTGCGATGTGAGCGAAATCAATGCGATGACGCGGGTGAAATCAGCAAGCGCGAGTGAAGTTACTGAGCAAGCGCGAGTGAAGTTACTCGACTTCATTTGTCCGATAGTCACAGCGCCGTTTCCCCGGTTAGTTTTGTTTAGATTACACATACATTCTGCTCTAAAAGTCGTGGTGACTGCCACGTACTTCGTGATTATGATCTAGAGATCCGGATCGCTATATGCTGCGACAGTTGAATGTTCGGATTGAAGGACGCACATCACGTTTAGAGTCGCTTCTCATTTTCAATGTCATAGAGCTGCTTAACATGCAGTCAACATGGATTTTCAGACATAATTGATCTTCAGACATAGTTCAAGAACTATGCACAAAAGCGGTAGTACAAAACTGTGCATGCTTTCAAGCTCGATACCAGATTGCTTTAAGCAGAGTGTAATAAGTACCGGAGATTGGAAGCACCGATATTTGCCATATAATTGTAATTTCATTTCGGGTAAGTAGATATGCCGACGGCCTATGTAACAGCTGTTGATCGGATATGGCAAGGTCTGCAAGGTTTTCGCTAAGTGACTAAAACTAATCTGATGGACGCTGCTAAATGACTGCAACTGCAACTGTTCACCGAAGTCAGCGTTTGGGCTGCATCAAACCTGTCCTGTCTGTCGGTGTGTGGCGCTGTGCTGTGCTGTCCTGCCTGACGTGCCAGGGTAGTGGTGCAGGTGTCGGTGTGTTGTCTCGCCTGACGTGCCAGGGTAGTGGTGCAGGTGTCGGTGTGTTGTCCTGCCTGACGTGCCAGGGTAGTGGTGCAGGTGTCGGTGTGTTGTCCTGCCTGACGTGCCAGGGTAGTGGTGCAGGTGTCGGTGTGTTGTCGGGTATGTCAGGTGTCGGTGTGTTGTCCTGCCTGACGTGCCAGGGTAGTGGTGCAGGTGTCGGTGTGTTGTCTCGCCTGACGTGCCAGGGTAGTGGTGCAGGTGTCGGTGTGTTGTCTCGCCTGACGTGCCAGGGTAGTGGTGCAGGTGTCGGTGTGTTGTCTCGCCTGACGTGCCAGGGTAGTGGTGCAGGTGTCGGTGTGTTGTCTCGCCTGACGTGCCAGGGTAGTGGTGCAGGTGTCGGTGTGTTGTCCTGCCTGACGTGCCAGGGTAGTGGTGCAGGTGTCGGTGTGTTGTCTCGCCTGACGTGCCAGGGTAGTGGTGCAGGTGTCGGTGTGTTGTCTCGGTTGGTGTGTGCCTGCCTGACGTGCCAGGGTAGTGGTGCAGGTGTCGGTGTGTTGTCTCGCCTGACGTGCCAGGGTAGTGGTGCAGGTGTCGGTGTGTTGTCTCGCCTGACGTGCCAGGATAGTGGTGCTGGTGTCGGTGTGTTGTCTCGCCTGACGTGCCAGGGTAGTGGTGCAGGTGTCGGTGTGTTGTCCTGCCTGACGTGCCAGGGTAGTGGTGCAGGTGTCGGTGTGTTGTCTCGCCTGACGTGCCAGGGTAGTGGTGCAGGTGTCGGTGTGTTGTCCTGCCTGACGTGCCAGGGTAGTGGTGCAGGTGTCGGTGTGTTGTCTCGCCTGACGTGCCAGGGTAGTGGTGCAGGTGTCGGTGTGTTATGCTGCGATCCTTGACGTGACGGGTCAGAGGTACAGATGTCAGTGGCGGCACAAGTGCCGGGGCATAGGTACAGGTGTCAGTGGTGGCACATGTGCCGGGGCAGAGGTCATAAAGTCATAAAGTCATAAAGTGTTAAGGCTTAATAAGAACCGCAGGGGCCCATCTGGGTTAAGCCTATCTAGAAAAGGAGCTATAAATGTACATACTCTCATCCCAATCAATCCCTTATCTCAAGTTCCTAGGGAGCTATATATCCCAGCCTATATAGCACCATTCACTTGCTATTGCATAACACACTCAACAATTACAAACTCCTCCCATCATACCCATTGTGCTACCATAGACAATCTCATCAGTATCACATCCCGAAGGAAGGTGCTGAATCCACTGTTAGGTACACCCTATAGAAAGTTATATAGCGTTTAGACTTAACACGCGCCCTGGAGGGCCTCTGAGAATTACGCGCACTGGAGGGGGGGGGGGGCGGATTCCGCCCCCCCTAAGATCTCAGCTCCTAGTAAAGCTGGAGGAACGAAATTCGCAGGGTGGATGGGCACTGTAGTGAACTCTATTCTGTGCAATTTTCGTGACCTTAGGTCAATATCTTCAAGGTCAAATGAGGTCAGATTTGCAAAATTTTCCGGTTTTGCGTGGCTTGGCTTGTCATCGTTATGGATTGCTGTGATTGTGTTTATATGCTCAAAAATGGGCATCAATGATGTTTTGGACATTACTAATGATGCAATGCAGATGCTAGACCCTACATTTGACCTCAGGTCACCTATATAGCACCACTTTATCAGGTCAGTTACCTGTTCCAGTTACCGGAACTGGCCGCCCGCCCGACTGCTCCGTCGGACAGCTCGGAGCAATCGGCTTCGTGAAGAAGGGAGTGAAGTACATGAATAAAGTATGGAAACGCAATGACAAACAGTACAAATGACAACCAGTAGTGCATTTATGGCAACATTCCAGTTGATCAAGTTTGGTTCCATTAACCTGTCATGAACTTGACCTGACTTGACCTTGGTGACCTAACATGACCTTGAAACTATGCAGCATATCAATATGCATCAAACATGTCGCTAGTGTTGCCTAGAACACTTCCCTTTTGTCAGTATACTGGAAGCGCATCAGCGCCGATTTTTGTGGTCTCGCGCTATAACATTTTTTGACTTTAGCGGCCCCTAACTTGAAAAATTTTCGGCAGATTTCCATGTTTCTTCCTTTAAACGACGCGCCGTTCATTTCTAAGCAGGTACACCGAAAATCGCGTATATCGACCGGTAAAATTTGCAGTTATTTGCGAAAAACCGGAGGGGTGGGCGGATTTCGCCCCCCCCCTCCAGTGCGCGTGTTAATAAGAGACCCAAGGGCCCATCCAATTAAGTCTGTAAATGGAAGATACCATAAGCCTGGTAAAAAGACCCACCCCAACCATCCCACATCCTGAAGAAACCAGTCCTCCAATATCCCACACACCTATCAAATGCAGGTGTCGGTGACGGTACATGTGCCGGCGGCAGAGGTACAGGTGTCCGTGACGGTACAGGTGCCGGGGCAGAGGTGCAGGTGTCAGTGGCGGTACAGGTGCCGGGGCAGAGATGCAGGTGTCAGTGGCGGTACAGGTGCCGGGGCAGAGGTACAGGTGTCGGTGACGGTACAGGTGCCGGGGCAGAGGTGCAGGTGTCAGTTGCGGTACAGGTGCCGGGGCAGAGGTAGAGGTGTCGGTGGCGACACGGGTGCCGGGGCAGAGGTGCAGGTGTCAGTGGCGGTGCAGGTTCCGGGGCAGAGGTACAGGTGTCGGCGGCAGAGGTACATGTGTCAGTGGCGGTACAGGTGTCGGTGACGGTACAGGTGCCGGGGCAGAGGTACAGGTGTCAGTGGCGGTACAGGTGTCAGTGGCGGTACAGGTGCCGGCGGCACACCTGAGTGCGGCGGTGTAGCAACATTCAGTGCTGGCCGTCAGCCGGCCCGGGCGCAGCTGGCCGTGCCTTAATAGTTGCCATTTGTTCAATGTCCGACAACTATGCACAGTTGGCTGATGAGGCGAGCCTAACGAGGCACACGAGAGTGTTGCAGGCGCGCGTCCAGCGACCAGCAGCTACCACCGAACGGCCCAAGAGCCGACCGCACACACGGCTGGTGGACACAGGGGGCTGTGCCGGCCGGTCCGGCTGATGCGACGTCACGTCTGCCGACGCGGACCGGCGTGGCGACAAGTGTCCCGACACCCGGCGTCTGTGCTCCCGTGTCGCCCCGGCCCGGCCGACTGGGTGCGCGCCTGCAGTCGGCCGGCGCCGACACGCCTTTAAGACGTGCCGCACCCGCCGGACCTCCACTGTGCCGACGGGGGTGGCCGCTGCACGTGCCGACATGCCGTCCAACAACGAGGGTCGTGCGGTGGAGCCGAGTCCGGAGACCGACCTGGACGTGCCCCTGTCGGCACACAAGCAGGTGTACCGGCTGGACTCGCTCACCTCGCTCAGCTCGCTCAGCTCGCTCAGCTCACTCAGCTCACTCAGCTCAGTCGGCTCAGTCGGCTCAGTCGGCTCGTCCATCAACGGGTCTGTGGACACTGTAAAACCTGCGCCGTCATGGGAGACCAGAGAACGGTTCCGTGACAATTTATACATTTTGTTGGATGTGATTTTGCGTGCACATTAGCAGACCACGATACAGTAACGCAACGCCTCCGACTCCTTCGATTCAACTCCGTTTGATGCACCCCGACTTGACGCTTGTTTTTGTACAGATTCTAAGCTTCTCAAACACAGCCGCCAATGTAAAGTTCGATGGCAATTCAGATCAACAAGGTCAAGGTGTTGTCATCTCACCTCAGGACATCAGTAAGCTGTTGTGCTATTGCAGGCAAGGTGTCGATGTCAAGCTATGGCAGCTGGAGGGTGCCGCTGCCCACAGGTACCATCGGCAGCTGTCCCGCACCTCACTGTCGTCGGCTCTGACCGACGATGACGTCACCACACCGAGCAGCGGAGACACGGAGGATGACGAGGACAGCGGCCTGGAGCTGGTGCTGCCGCGGCCTCAGCGCCGCGACGGCGCCGACGGCCCGCAGTCGGCCAAGGCCCAGCTGACGGTGAGATGGCGCCAACTGGAGTTGAGATGGCGCCGGCTGGCGGTGAGACGTAAGCGACTAACGGTGAGCCGTCCACAGCTGACGGTGAGCTGTTCCAGGCTGACGGTGAGATGGTGCCGGGTGGCAGTAAGATCGTGCCTGCTACAGATGAGATGTCATCGCATGGAGAGGGCTGACGGCGACGTGGCTAGCGATGAGATACCACACCAGGCACGCCCAGGCCTCATTGGAAGAAATCACTAAGGACCAATATTTGTGGTGTGCTCTTATTTATAATACCACATTATCAAATTGGATCCGTTACAGTCTTTTGTATTGAGCGGCATGTCGTGCTTTTGGAGCAGTTTTGTTGTCAAACCAGCTTACAGGTCAGGCCACGTCGTGGTGGTGTCACATGATAACAACGTGATGGCGGTGGTCACGTGACGATGGCGTCACCTGTTGCGCATAGCTGGCGGCGGCTGCGACCCTGGATCGTGTGCCCGACTTGAGCAAGGAGGGCCAGGAGGCGGGTCTACCCACCACGGACAGCTGGCCAGAGCTGGAGGAGGAGAGAGTTGCTCTGCCACGCCCAACCAAGGTAAACAAACCAGCAGCCACGCCCACGCGAGATAATGCTGCTCCGCCTACCCAAGGGAATCAGGAATTTCACTGTCTCCTCCACCCTCCCCCCCCCCCGTCCCCAGCCACGGTAGCTAGCACTGCATCCACGCCCATCCGATGGAAATACCACTGCAGCCCTCCCACCCGAGGAAGACACTACTGCAGCCCCACCCACCCGAGAGAAATACTGCTGCAACCCCGCCCATCCTAGGGAAATAATACTACAGCCCCGCGCGCTTGATGTAACTAGTACTACAACCCCGCCAACCTGATATTAGTAAGAGTATAGCCCAGCTTACTTCAGCTAATTAACAATACCCCCAGTCCATACGAGGTAAATACGACTGCACCCGAGATAGTTACTACTGTAGCACCACCAACCCAAGTAACTAGCACCACAGCCTTTTCACCGCCAACCCACGTAACTAGCACTACAGCCTCTACCCAGGCAACTAGAACTACAGCCTTTTTCATCTCCAGCCCATGTAACTTGCACCACAGCCTTTTCACCGCCAACCCATTTTAGAGGTGCCTGTGTACCCAAGAAACATGCTGAGCATTCCTGCAGCTTAGCATATATTCATATGGGAAAGCACCCTTGGTGTTCAGGGTGTGTTGTTATCAATAGAAAACAGACCTGAAAATGCATGCAGTTATCAATAAATGCAGTGCAGTTCAAACAATAGCATGCAGTAACCGAGACAACGAAGAGTACCTTGTATATGCGGCATGTATGCACTATTGGTGTCACAAATAGCTTGGCAGTCAGGCTGGTCGTCTTTTCACCTGAATATCCTGTATAGGTCTACTGTTTCCCACCACACCTAAATATAAGCGGTATATTCAGGTGTCAGGACGCCCAGCCTGACTGCCAAGCTATTTGTGACGCCAATTATACTCAAGCATAAATATATAGATGAGGCTTCTGATCCCTTTGGAGTGGCTGAAGCTTTCAGCCCCTCCAATGTTTGTTTTTACTTTCGAATAATTACCATTTCAATATTGCGCCATCGGGTCCCTCTAGGTTGTCATTGCATGCATTAGCGCAACGCAGGGCCTCCAAAGTTCTTTGAAGCTACGCAAAATGATACAAAAGCATGCATTGTCAACGCTATTGACACGCTTAACAGCCACTGCTTCCTACATCAGTGGCTGTTAAGCGTTCTCCGCACTTCCGTTCCCTCTTTACTGGCTTGATTTATTCTCACCCGGAGAGAAATTCGGTGCGAGTATCTTTTTGCTAAGTAAAGCTATCTTTTTGCGAGTATCACTTTGCATAGGCACTGCATTCAAATTGCTAGGAGAGTAAGTGTTGCCCCTACGTGAATTTAAAAAAACAACTTCAACTTATTTGATCAGTGCTTTTGCACTATGCCCCCGAATCGGTGCAAGTGCACCCAAATCTCTTTCGTGGGAATATTAATATTGCTTACACCCAAAATGTTGGCAATCAAGTGAACTATGCACCAAGCAGCCACCAGAAGCCGTCTCTCCCCATCAGAGTGCCGCGGCATTGTAACGTGATTGCCGTGGCATGCTGTTACTTGGACATGCATTAGTAATCGGCGTGACAGTCATTTGGCGGTAACCAGCAACAAAGACGTAAGTCATCAATTAGCCTGAGTCCCTGAAGTTTCCAACGTAAAGGTGTTGGCAGGTTTGGCAGGAGAAATTGTCCCGGAATTCTTTAAGATTGGCCATTCTTATCGAAAGACGCATAACATCTTTGTTGATGAACTTCTAGAGCTGATCTTGCCAAGCGCTCGTTACCCTATCAAAAAGACCAAATTACCTCAAGAAGAATGTTTTCCGCTGGCTTGTGAGTCACTGCCCTGAGTCACATGGCGCATGTCGACAGCCAGTCGCATCAGCTGGCGAAGAGCAGGGGAAGAGCATCGAGCAGTCGGCTCCGGTTTACAGCCAGGAGACGTTCGAAAAGACACCGGCCAAGGTCGAGTTCTTCGTCAACCTGTCCATGAACGTGCTGAAGGCAGTCGGCCACTTTAAAGGTGAGGAGCTCCTCTGTGAGTGAACAGCAAGGCCAGGCGAACACTCTTCTGAAATAGATTCTCTTCGCCATGTGTGGGTATGTGATATGCACAATATTGATTCACATCATGCTTGAAAGTAGACTAGTTTTTGTATCGCTTGATACTGCCCTTTCAGAAGTATGCCATGTTCATGGTCTAAGTCTGCCCCTCAGAAGTGTGCTGCTGTGTGTCGCCTGACTCTACCCCTCAGAAGTGTGCTGTGTGTATCGCATCAGTCTACCCCTCAGAAGTGTGATGTGTGTGTCTCTTGACTCTACCCCTCAGAAGTATGCCGTGTGCAACGCCTGACTCTACCTCTCAGAAGTGTGCTGTATGTATCGCCTCAGTCTACCCCTCAGAAGTGTGCTGAGTGTATCGCCTGACTCTACCCCTCAGAAGTGCACTGTATGTATCGCCTCAGTCTACCCCGCAGAAGTGTGCTGAGTGTATCGCCTGACTCTACCCCTCAGAAGTGTGCTGAGTGTATCGCCTGACTCTACCCCTCCAGGAGGATGCTGTGTGTCGCCTGACTCTGCCCCTCAGAATTGTGCTGTGCGTTGGTTGACAGAGTACGTGGTGCCGCCCAACAACAAGGAGCTGGGCCGAGAAGGCTACACCCCTCTGTACCGCACCGATGATTTCGGCGGCTTCCACGCCAGGAACATCTTCAGGAGATGGCAGGACTGTTTCTGCAACCCCATCGACTCTGCCGCCACCAACATGGTGCGTCCGGTACAACTGTCAGGACGATGTACTAGACACTGCCTCGGGAGACTGGCTCTTTTCATTGTTGATTTTGTCCACTTCACGCGAACTAAGTTGGGGCGGATCCGTTATTGGACATATGCCAACCAACACACTACCTCTCGAAGTGCTGCTGATGGTGTGTGTCTGGTGGAAATACTCTCGGAGACGCGTGGATCCGAACCTGCCACTCGGACATCGGTCGCCGCCCGGGGTGACATCGGTCGCCGCCCGGGGTGACATCGGTCGCCGCCCGGGGTGATATCGGTCGCCGCCCGGGGTGACATCGGTCGCCGCCCGGGGTGACATCGGTCGCTGCCCGGGGTGACATCGGTCGCCGCCCGGGGTGACATCAGTCGCCGCCCGGGGTGACATCGGTCGCCGCCCGGGGTGACATCGGTCGCCGCCCGGGGTGACATCAGTCGCCGCCCGGGGTGACATCGGTCGCCGCCCGGGGTGAATCAGATCATCTGACCACCCCGTCACATTCACCATACACACATGCACATACACATGCACATGTATACACAGTCCAACTTTGTCACACACAGTCCAGCTTTGCCACACACAGTACATTTGATCATCTCGTCACATTCACACACACACAGTCCAACTTTGCCACACCTCTACCCGTGTGATATGTACCAGAGCTACAGAACGTGGATAATGTAAGGCTGAAAGTGCTGAAGAAATTCCGACGCCACCAAATTCCAACGTTAAATCCAAGGCTGCACCTTACCTGGGCAATTCAACAAGCTTGATATTTATCATCATTTAGGCAATGGCTAAACCACGAACTCTAGAGTTCCTCCTCTGTAATTCAGCGAAGTGCTCCTACTCCATCGTACAGGAGTGGGTACACTGTCCGAACATGTTAGTGCCTGAACAGATCAGAGTCTGCTCACAAGGAGTCATGTTTTTGAATGGACGAAGTCACGTTTCACTTCTTCGAATGTATGCCTCTGCACTGCGCGGCGTCATTTACAACTGGGTCCGGTCGGACAGGTTTCACTGATGGAGCGACGCTTCGAGACGCCGCTGTCATCCCGCTTCACGCTGACTGGCGAGTCGCATGCCTACATCAACCTGGGCTCCTACAACTACCTGGGCTTTGGCGGCCTCGGGCCGTGCGCCGACCACGCAGAGGTCGCCACCCGTCACTACGGCATAGGCGGCGCCACCGTCCGCCAGGAGGTGGGCACGCAGAGACTGCACATCGAGCTGGAGTCGCTGGTGGCCGACTTCCTCGGCACCGAGGCCGCCATCACCTTCGGCATGGGCTTCGCCACCAACACGACCAACATTCCGTCGCTGGTGGGGCCCGACTGTCTGGTGATCAGCGACCAGAACAACCACGCGTCCATCATCCTCGGCATGCGGCTCTCGGGCGCCAAGGTCCGCGTGTTCGCGCACAACGACATGGCCGACCTGGAGCGCAAGCTCGCCGCCGGCGTGGCCGAGGGCCGCTGGCGCAAGATGCTGGTGGTGGTGGAGGGCGTGTACAGCATGGAGGGCTCGCTGGTGCTGCTGCCGGACGTGATCCGCCTGAAGCGCCGCTACGGCGCCTACCTCTACCTGGACGAGGCGCACAGCATCGGCGCCGTCGGCGCCACCGGCCGCGGCGTGGTCGAGTACTACGGCTGCAGCCCGGCCGACGTCGACATCATGATGGGCACCTTCACCAAGAGCTTCGGCGCCGCCGGCGGCTACATCGGAGGCAGCCGGCGGCTGGTCGACCACCTGCGCGCGCACTCGCACTCGGCGGCGTACGCGGCAGCCATGCCGGCGTGCGTGGCGCAGCAGGTGATCTCCTCGATGCGCGTCATCATGGGCCGCGACGGCACCGACACGGGCCGCCGCAAGGTGGACACGCTGGCGCGCAACTCGCACTACTTCCGCCAGCGGCTGCGGCAGCTCGGCTTCATCGTGTACGGCAACGACGACTCGCCGGTGGTGCCGCTACTGTCGCTGTTCGTCAGCAAGACGGCGGCGCTGTACCGCCGCCTCAAGCAGCACGGTGTCGCCACGGCCGTGATCGCCTACCCGGCCACGCCCCTGACTGCGGCGCGGGCCCGCTTCTGTCTGTCCGCCTCGCACACCCGCCAGCAGCTCGACTACGTGCTCGACGTGGTCGACAAGGTCGGCGACGAGCTGGGCATCAAGTACAGCCAGCTGCCGCCGCGGCCGCAGCAGGTCGTCTACTGAGGTCCCGCCCACCGAAACCCCGCCCATCGAGGCTCCACCTGCCCACGGATCAGCGGACTCGCGAACGATGGGGAAAACCGCGTACGTAAATTTTCTGTTTCGTGGCTCTTGTGCTCTATCTAGCAAAAGTACAGTGAAAATATACTGTTTGGTGCCTTCTGGCAGCTTTCCTTGTCACAGTATTTAGTTTGTTCGGCTGCCAAGTGGCAATACTACCATGGCGGATGCCGCTAAATCAGGTCTTCATCCATGGCTCCCGGCCATCGCGTAGGTACCTTGGAACACCCCTGATAAACCATGCGGATATGCAGAGCTGAGAAACAGAGCGCTCAGTACCTGTCTTGTTCCGGAGTAGAACATGGGTCAGCCTCAGCCACAATACTCTTCATATCGCGTATATCTCACCATTCAGCTATACGCCACGTACATCTCACCATTCAGCTATACGCCACGTACATCTCACCATTCAGCTATACGCCATGTACATCTCACCATTCAGCTATACGCTATGTGCATCTCACCATTCAGCTATACGCCACGTACATCTCACCATTCAGCTATACGCCACGTACATCTCACCATTCAGCTATACGCCATGTACATCTCACCATTCAGCTATACGCCATGTACATCTCACCATTCAGCTATACGCTATGTGCATCTCACAATTCAGGCTATACGCCACGTACATATCACCATTCAGCTGTGCGCCATGCACCTGCGTGCATCTGTCCCGCCCCGGGGATGATTTTTCGACGTCTTCAGTTGATGGAAGTTATACAAGATTGAAATATAGCATGCTTGTGCTCATTTTACTTCGACACTGACACACGATTACTTACATTTCCTTTGACTAACTTCGAGTTCCATAACTTCCTAAAGCCATTCTCTCAAATCCTTCTGAATTAGAGGCTCTTAATTTTTCTAATTTGGTCCTTGAGACTGTGTTAATTGTTTTTTTTTCACAGATCACAGCGCGCAAAATACATTACACCCGTATGACTTCGCCTTCTGAAGCATTCATTCCACCTAAAAGCCACACATTCTCCCTCGTGAGAATTTGCCCAGTTCAGATGAGCTATTTTTCAACAATTTCTTTATTTTACTAACACCCACCGGCGCACAGCTCCAGACCTGCAATACTTTGCAAGTATCACATCTTCTGCTCCGTAGAGCAACAGCTATTACATAACCAGGTGCAGTAAATACACAAAGTGGTGCAAATATTTCAGGTAAGTATGTGACTGGAGCATCTCTCATGATTTACGAGTACATCAATGGCAAATTATAATCCAAGTCTTACGATAACGCATTATTGATGCGCATTCCAAATTACCACAGGTAGCCATTAGAAGTAATCAAGAACACGTTTGTGCACTCACACGGTGTGGACGTCGAGCGGAATTCAAACATGGCCTGTGGCGCAAACATTTGGTTTTTATTCGGCGGTTTGTCGGTTCACTGTGTCGCCAATCTCGTCACAATAAGTTCCACTCGTGAGGCAAGTGAAAGTTTTTCTTATGAGCGCAGATGTTTCGGATGTATTTGTGTTTGTTATGAACGCCTCAGCTGTCCGTGAAACAGTGCACCTTTTTATGTTGAAGTTTCGGGATTAAATACGCCGCGTCACCTCGGCCTGAAAGGAGTGCATATACTGAGTTCTGTTCTATGTTGGGTGCTGTCGTTGATAACACAGAAACTTTAAGCAGTAGTTACTTAATCGGCACCTACGGAATGAATGCAATGGGCGAACTGTGCTTTCTCCCAGTGATGGTTCAAGGTGTACGGCATCTTGAACCACAAATGAATAGTTTTCGGGAAAATTCCCCATGATTATCGCCTAATTTGGCTGAAGCCCGATCTCCAGGCTATTGCGATATCTGTTCTGGGCGTACGCTATATAGTGGCGTCTTGCCAAATTGGCAACGGATCTAGTTGCACATTAAATAAGTTAATGAACGCTCTGACGTGTGGACATCATTGTAATACTGATCCTGCGATATCGCAAGTAGCAAGAGTTCATGGGAGGGGTACAAGCCGTCCCTGGGACATGCCCTGGCAGCCCTGTGGCACGCCGCTGGACCTCCGCCGCGCCCGGCGTGCCTACCCGTCAGTGCATACGAATTCCTTGTACACTGTTCGAGTTTAGAACCCACTCCACTTATGAGCAGCACTGGGGAAAAATTGGCGTATATTTCGAAAATCGATGTCTAAGGAAAATCGAGAGGCGGTGTTTTCACAAATTGAACGTTTGTACCATATTTTTGTAAAAAACAGCTTCATAAAAATTTACCCAATTTACCAACACATTTATGCCAAAGTATTGCATTTTGCCACCCCGCAACCGTTTCCGGATCTCAGAAATCTTTCTCTGTTCTAAAGATATATCACCATAAAATATTAGTTTGTGGCATGACGTGATATTTTTACGTCACCATGCAGGGCAAGCTGCTGGTCAGAAAGACATAGAACTTCCAGAATAGTGTTCAGAGACTACCATAACCCCGTGGACAAATGCTAGGCAAAATATGAAGGGGTGAGGAATCATCGATCGGTGGAGTTGGCGTGAAATGGACGGGTGTGACATGTGTGTCCGTTGTAGTCCTAGGTCTATGATCTCATGTTAAAGGTTGAAATTATTGGAAGGGCGCAGCCAACATGGGGGGCGCATGTGCTCTCCCAAAAGAACAAAAAGCCCTGTTCGTAGTGTGTATTTTAACATTTCTTTTTTCAGAGCGCATTTGTCAACATTGCACCTCGCATTGCAGACTCCTACATGATTTGAAATTTTACAACATGGGCAGGTATAAAATTTTCCCCAAGTCCGGTCCATTTTATTTGCTTGACATTGTTTTATTTTTCCTTGGTATATCGTGCCGCAAAGCAGCCTGGCCTTGCCACCTCGGCGTATGTGCTTCTGCTCAGTTCTGACATTTATATCCGAGGCACTCGTGACGCATGATTCATCCGATAATCTGGCCGGAAACCCTGGTCTGGAAGCAAAGCTGATCAGCTGCGAATTCCCACTAACGAACAATGAGCCAGCACAAGGACATATCATACATAGTCACCCGGATATCTTTCCCTTGTTGCGCAAACAGCCAAAAAAGTGCACAAGCGAGACGAAGTCCGCGTCACCTGCGCGTATTTTTACATTCTAGTGGAGCTACATTCTAGACTGGCAACGAAAAAATACAGAATGAGTCGGTGAGCGATAATAAATTCCGTAAAATTAATGTATTCACTATCGCACTGACGAGAGGATTAATCCGTCACGCGACAGGACCTAAACCTATTCCCACCTGATCCGATAATGACTTCAAACATGTTATTAAATAACGCAGTGACCATTTGTACGCTGGACGCTGTTCTCCTATCTGAAGTCATCTCGGGCGGCCGCTGGGGGACGCGTATCACCGCTGCTTCGACCTGTCGCATCCGACCCAATCCGGATGCCGATCTGGCTGGGGCGAGTGCTCAGAGCGCCAAATATATTCCCATCCATGTCTCTCTCTCGCTCTCTCTCTCTCTCTCTCTCTCTCTCTCTCTCTCTCTCTCTCTCTCTCTCTCTCTCTCTCTCTCTCTCTCTCTCTCTCTCTCTCTCTCTCTCTCTCTCTCTCTCTCTCTCTCTCTCTCTCTCTCTCTCTCTCTCTCTCTCTCTCTCTCTCTCTCTCTCTCTCTCTCTCTCTCTCTTTATCGCGCCCTCTCCTTTCTCGTCTCCCCTCTCCTGTTTTAATGTGCCTGCAAGTGGTCTCCCAGTCGGAGCTATTCTTCATGATATTTTGTGATATTTAGATATGATATTCATGGCATTATTCAATGATAGTTCGGTAAGAGCCGGACAGCCTGGCAGAAGACACTCGACCCGGCATTCCAGACGGACGATTTCAACGACATCGATCGTTCGAATGCGATGATAGTTTGTGCTGAGTATCTCGCACTTGAGTTGTATTTTCGGGTCAAGAGGTGCATCCAAGGGCAGGGTTCAAGGGTTCTGCACCTGACGGCCTGCACGTCGGCAGGAGATTTTGCTATTGAGCATTCCCAATGCAGCTCTCCGAAATTTCATCCCCTTCCAACAAACTTTTCGTAAAATTCCGTTCGCTGTATGAATTCTCCATCTATAAAGGGCCGTAATTATCCGATGCGATGCTTGAGGACATATTTGCTTCACGAAAAACACATCCCGAAAACAACTGTTTCCAGTACGCTAAAAGAAGTTGGCGCGCGGGTAGTTCTGGCTTAGGATGAAGTTCTGACCTGAGTAGTGCCGTCTGCTGATGTGTTCTCAGCTGTGGCTGCTGCCATTTTCGTGCACACTAAACAATGAAAGCTTTCTGATTCTATTTGGAGTACGTCACCTGAGCATGGGTGCAGAACGGCACCCAGACAAAGTTTCTGCGACCAGCTGCACAAAGACTAGAAGTTATCACCACTCATCATTCAGCACTTGGAGAGAGGCGCACTCTTTCTGTCTGTATCCTATTACCTCATTAAAAATTCACCGCTTCGTTTCTGTCGCCACACGGAGTCGCAATCAATAGTCGCTGCGTGGGAAGACGGCGGCTGCTACATCGTCGGGCAGCATGCTGAGCTCACCGGGCCGGCCGGTCTCGTGCACTTCAGTGGCACAGACCATCGGGTGGGACACGAGCCCGCTGCTCAAACCACCGGGTGGGACACGTGCCCGCTGCTCAAACTATCGGGTGGGACACATGCCCGCTGCACAAACTATCGGGTGGGACACATGTCCACTGCTCAAACTATCGGGTGGGACACATGTCCACGGCTCAAACTATCGGGTGGGACACATGCCCGCTGCACAAACTATCCGGCGAAATACGTGCCCGCTGCACAAACCATCATCCGTGCCACAAATCCAGCTTGATTAATCGCTGGTGAGGAAATTAATGATTGGCAGATAGCCAGTCGCCCGCGTTAGCTGTCAGTGGCGGTCGTTCTGTTCACATACCCAGCTGAGGCGGCGCTATTTCACGGCCTGGTACTGCAAAGTCATGTCGTCTCGCGTGGTACATACCTGCGGCTCCACCAGAGACAAAGAAGTAGACACATGCAGAGAACGAATGTCCGGTCGAGAGCGAGGAACGAGGATAAAAACGGACTGGCCTGGAGCGCCGAGCAAGATAAAGTGAGCGGGCCGAGAGCGAAACTCGCCGGCTCCGTGCTGGAGCGGTGCCGGCTCGCCGACAACACTGATGATCTACACACATTTTAAGTCACTTTTATCATTCTGCACACATCACACGGGAATGTGGGAACGGGAAAACTATCTGGGGGGACGGCGGCGTGGCCGGCGCACCGGCGACACTTCTCCCACGCTGCCGGCGCCGAGTCGCAGACTCTGACCCGCAGCGGGAGCACACACCTCCACAGCAGACGGTCCCTCGTCAGAGCGCTGCCAACAGCGCTGCCATCGCAGCAGGACACTCCCGCACCGGCTCCAGCGAGCTCCCGCCCGCAATGGAGCTCACGTGCCGGAAATGCAGCCTCAGCTCGCAATGTGCTCCCGGTTATGGTGAGACGTCGGCATCGATGGCTGTGTGACGCTGCTGAGGTGTGGCCAGGCTATGCAGCTAATGCATGGACATTTTGTCGTTCGGTGGCCGACGCCAGCTGCACAGACAGTGTTGGCATTATAGATCGGGCGGAGAGTGCTTCTACTTGTCGTAACCGTGTGGCCTGGGTGTCGCAGCCGTGTGGCTTGGGTGTCGCAGCCGCGTGGCTTGGGTGGCTCAGCCGCGCGGCTTGGGTGTCGCAGCCGTGTGGCCTGTGTGTCGCAGCCGCGTGGCTTTGGTGTCGCAACTGTGTGGCCTGGATGTCGCAGCCTGGCCGTGTGGCCTGGATGGCTTGGGTGTCGCAGCTATGTGGCTTGGGTGTCGCAGCCGTGTGACATGGGTGTCGCACCCGTGTGGCTTCGTGACTGGTTCCGAAGCCGCGTGGACTTGACCCTGGTGGTTCGCTTTAGGTTCGAGTCCAGCTGTGGACGGTTTTGTCCGGTCCGACAGAGGCTTGGCTGTCGTTTGTCCGTCACACCACGCACGTTCCCGCCGGGCGGACCGGCGCTGTCATTTTCTCTGATCGCCAGATAAATATTTGAAACTGCACGCGCGGCGCGGCGCGTATTTCACACTCGACTCGGAAAATAAACAGTCGTGTGGCGCATGGGCGCCGAACTGCGGCGCAGCTGGCCGCGCCGGCCGCCCGGGACGTGCGCCGCTACGGCCGATGAGAGTCGTCTCGGCGTGGACGACGACCTGTTTACCGGCAACGCCGGCGCAGCGTGCTGATGGATAGTGGCAGAGCTGTTCGCCCGCGCCGCGTTCGTCCGTCTTCCAAAGCGTCGTCATGTCGAAGCGTGCCGAGTTACGAGCGGCGCGCTGCGCGCCGCGGCGCGCCATCCATCGCACGCGCCGGCAAATCTTAATTTATTTTCATTGGTCGCGCCCATGGGGACGGAACCGGCCGCGATCGGAATCCCATCATTTAAATACCCGACGCGTCCGACGGCGGCAGCCGTGGCGCGACGCCAGCGCCCCTGGCGGCGGCCGCGGCAGGCTCTGCGGGCGGGCCGGCTCCGCCCGCCAGACGGCCGGCGGGCGCGCAGCGGTGTGGTGTGCGCTGCGATCTCTCCGCACCCGATCAGCTGTTTGTGTGCAGGCACTGCGGACCGTGCGGCGGCAGCGGAATGACACCGTGCGCGCTCTGAATGCACTCAGCCATGGTGCCCGATGTCCACGTGATGGCGCTGTCGTCGGAGCACCACGCCAAGACACTGGACGCCATGTGGCGCCATCAGGACAACCACGCCTCCTTCTACGAGCCGCCAGCCAAGCAGGTGACTCCCTGCTGTCTGTGGTCCTCGGCCGAGCCGGGGGGCGCCCTGGCGCAGACCAGCCTCCTCCCCGGACAGACGAGTTTAGTCCAGGGGCAGATGAGTCTTCTCGCCGGGCAGACAAGTCTTCTCACCGGGAAGACGCGTCTCATGTCCGGGCAGACAAGCATGCAGCCCGGGCAGATACTTATGGTACCCAGCCAGACAGGTTTTCATTCTGGCCAGACGAGCCTACACCCGGAGCCGATGCGTCTGCACCCAGGCCAGACGAGTCTGCACCCAGGCCAGCCGCATCACGTTCCTCCGACGCCTGTGTACCCGGGAAGGGCGGTTCAGGTGTCGGTGTCGCCGGCCCAGGCCGCCGCGGCGCCGCTCCGCTCCAGCCGGGTCAGCTCTTCGTCCGACTTCGGCCAGTCGCGCGACATCAGTCAGCCGCTGTTCGTCGACACCACCGTCGAGTACGACCTGCCCAAGGAGGCGTACCCGCCTGAGCACAGCGAGCCGCTGCTGATCGTACACCCGCAGTACTTCGAGCACCTGCGGCACCGGCGCACGCTCGGCGCCGCCTGCAGCTGCCAGCTGTGCAACTTCTACGGCCGGCGGATACCGCACGGCGGACACGACGCTGCCTCGGCGGCAGCTGCTGCTGCCGCGGCTGCCAATGTCACCGCTGTCCCAGCCCCAGCCGTCGCCGCCGCCGTCGCCGCACCCGCCGCCGCACCTGCCGCCGTCGCCCAGCCGTTCCAGAAGCCGGAGGTGCCGCTGTGGCCGGCGCGGCACCAGGCGCACCAGCCGCGCTACCCACAGCACCAGCTGGTGCCGGCGGCGGTGGCGGCGCCGCGCTACAACTGCATGCTGGAGCGGTTCGGCGCGGACGCCGCCTGCGGCCGGCTGCCGTTTGTGACGCCGTCAGTGAGCTGTGATTCGGACAGTGGCTACTCGAGTGTGGAGCTGGAGCAGCCCGAGTGGGTCTGCTCCAGCTCCGGCGGCCAGTGCCAGCGGCGGCTGCGGCACGCCGACAGTGACGCGCGTGACGTGCTCGCCAAGAGGAAGCGCCGGTACGAGGAGGCCGCCGCGCTGCAGGCAGCCTCCAAGCGGCAACGGCTCGCCGTCTGGCACAGTGAGTACACCGGCTGTGTCGGATAGAGAAGCGCCGCTGCCGCCGCCGCAGTCGCCGTCGCCGTCGCCGGCGTTGTCTGTAATCACCAAATAGCGCAAGGCGAGACTTCTTGTTATTCGTGCTGTGTCGTGTTCATTTATGGCATATCCGAAGTACCGTATCTCGCAATATCGCTTGTTCATACCCGACTACTTCAACTATCTCTTCGTTATTTGATGGACGAGAAATGAAGGCTGCGATAGAACCGCTTTCGTTGGGTGGTGTTGGCAACTTGTCAAATAGCTCCACCTACAGAATGTCCTATCACGTATTGTATTTAGTTGTGTTATATCGGCTGCACTAAAAGTTATGTATGGCTATGCTACACCATGGTTAATGTTACTCGAAATTGTAGCGGTGGCGTGAAGTTGTTTTACCAGGGGCTTTCAGAGAGGTGAGCGTACTGGGCGGCCGGGTGGCCAGTGCGCGGACTCCTCGGCTAGTCGTGCCCCGTTCCGGTCGCCATGCGTGCCCCGACCGGGGTCGCCGGGTCGGCTTGTCCAGTGCCAAGTGATAGCATCCCGCCTGAATAAATGTTGGACGGTTGGTGCCGGGTTTTTACGAGCGATGCTATCGGCCGGCGCAGCTCGTTAAGCCGAATGCGAGCCGCGAGGGGCGGCGGCGCGGCGACCGTATCACTCGCCGGCCGAAACAATACGCTGGAAAGCGGGCCAGATTGCCGCGCACTGCCGCTGACCTGTTGTCGAGGTGTCGATGCACACGATACGCCGACAATCTGAGGCTGGCATCGGCGTGCCGGCCTCATTTGTGTGTATCGATACACTGCTGCCCGCGCTCAATTATTTATGGCAGCGCCGGTTGTCTTCGCTGTCGGTCCGACTGACGTCCACTGCCGGTCCGACTGACGTCCACTGCCGGTCCGACTGACGTCCACTGTCGGTCCGACTGACGTCCACTGCCGGACTGACGTCCACAGCCAGTCCGACTGACGTCCACCGCCGGCCGACTGACATCCACTCGGAATTGCTTACGTCTCCGGAATAGCGAGCCGGCAATAAAAAGCCGGCTCGAGAGATGATGGGCATCGGACTTCGTTCACGAATGCAAATAGAGCGCGAGTATTTGATATTCGCCGGCGGTCGGCGAAACTCGACAATGGCCACGACGGCCGACGAGCGGCACCCAGTCTGCTACACCAACTGCCGGCCGTTTGTGTCCGGCCACGAGCGGCGCCCAGTCGGCTACACCAACTGCCGGCCGTTTGTGTCCGGCCACGAGCGGCGCCCAGTCGGCTACACCAACTGCCGGCCGTTTGTGTCCGGCCACGAGCGGCACCCTGTCGGCTACACCAACTGCCGGCCGTTTGTGTCCGGCCACGAGCGGCGCCCAGTCGGCTACACCAACTGCCGGCCGTTTGTGTCCGGCCACGAGCGGCACCCAGTCTGCTACACCAACTGCCGGCCGTTTGTGTCCGGCCACGAGCGGCGCCCAGTCGGCTACACCAACTGCCGGCCGTTTGTGTCCGGCCACGAGCGGCGCCCAGTCTGCTACACCAACTGCCGGCCGTTTGTGTCCGGCCACGAGCGGCGCCCAGTCGGCTACACCAACTGCCGGCCGTTTGTGTCCGGCCACGAGCGGCGCCCAGTCGGCTACACCAACTGCCGGCCGTTTGTGTCCGGCCACGAGCGGCGCCCAGTCGGCTACACCAACTGCCGGCCGTTTGTGTCCGGCCACGAGCGGCGCCCAGTCTGCTACACCAACTGCCGGCCGTTTGTGTCCGGCCACGAGCGGCGCCCAGTCGGCTACACCAACTGCCGGCCGTTTGTGTCCGGCCACGAGCGGCGCCCAGTCGGCTACACCAACTGCCGGCCGTTTGTGTCCGGCCACGAGCGGCGCCCAGTCGGCTACACCAACTGCCGGCCGTTTGTGTCCGGCCACGAGCGGCGCCCAGTCGGCTACACCAACTGCCGGCCGTTTGTGTCCGGCCGACGAGCGCGAGACGCGCGCTTCTCTCAGGCGCCCTCGGCAAATGAACAAACAAACGCCAAACGAGCAGCAATCCATCAGCCGGCGACCGTGTACGCCAGTTGCCTTGGCAAGGTGTGTGCCGATGGCATCTGACGGCCAGTTCATCACCGGGCGGCCGACGACGGCTTGCCGAGCTCCCCAGTGCCCTCGTCAGTCACGGCCGCTATCCGCTCATCTAAATGCGCCGCCGAGAAATGCCGAATGAATCATTTTTTACATGGGCCGGCGCCGCGCCGGCTCACATAAATCTCCGCCAGCCGAGAGCCAGATAATCGGCCGGTCGGCGGGGGAGGCGCAGTTATCGCGTGCTGCGCCCGGTCGCGCTGCGTGCTGGCTGCGCCACTGGTCGCCGCCGCCGCCGCCGCCGGCTGGCCAGCTGATGCCAGCTGATGCCAGCGGCGGCGGCTCAGCGCTCGTCACGCCTCGCCCGGCTCTAACGCAATAAGTGGCCTGCCTCCGCTAATCGACTCGGCGAGCTGTCCTGAGGCGGCGACGTCGGGTTCTTTTGTCGGCCGCACCGCGACGAGAATACAAACGAACCGGCGACGATGCAGCGACGCGTCCGGACGCCACGGCCGGCGGCGGCGTGACCTCGCGTCCGACCGGCGGCGACCCCTGGCCGACCTCGGCCTCCACTATCCCCGCCCCGCCCCGCCCGGCCCCGACACCGTGATAGAGTGACGGCTGGACGAGCAGAGACCGGGCGACGCCGCCGACCACGTCAGCATGTAACGCCACCAGCACGACTGCTCCGATGGGTGTCGGCTGGGCAGGAGCACCGCCTCACGACCGTCTCCACGTGACGCCGTCGCCGCCCGAGTGCGCCAAGGAGGACGTACAGGCCCCCTCCCTCACGTCCGACGACCGTGGTGTGGCCAGGAGGACGTACAGGGGCGCTCACGTCACACGACCGTGGTGCGCCCAGGAGGCCGTACAGGCCCCCTCACGTCACACGACCGTGGTGCGCCCAGGAAGACGTACAGGCCCCCTCACGTCACACGACCGTGGTGCGCCCAGGAGGCCGTACAGGCCCCCTCACGTCACACGACCGTGGTGCGCCCAGGAGGCCGTACAGGCCCCCTCACGTCACACGACCGTGGTGCGCCCAGGAAGACGTACAGGCCCCCTCACGTCACACGACCGTGGTGCGCCCAGGAGGCCGTACAGGCCCCCTCACGTCACACGACCGTGGTGCGCCCAGGAAGACGTACAGGCCCCCTCACGTCACACGACCGTGGTGCGCCCAGGAAGACGTACAGGCCCCCTCACGTCACACGACCGTGGTGCGCCCAGGAGGACGTACAGGCCCCATCACGTCACACGACCGTGGTGCGCCCAGGAGGACGTACAGGCCCCCTCACGTCACACGACCGTGGTGCGCCCAGGAGGACGTACAGGCCCCATCACGTCACACGACCGTGGTGCGCCCAGGAGGACGTACAGGCCCCCTCACGTCACACGACCGTGGTGCGCCCAGGAGGACGTACAGGCATGCCGCGCCACACGACGACGTCACCGTGCGCCACTTGCACTGAATGGGATAATAAGGCCATCGAATAGGATAATAAGCGTGCCCAACGGCCATTCTGGAAGGTCATAATCAAAGCAGGCTGGCTGATGCTAATCACGGTAAGTTTCCCGAAAGGGCCCGTTAGCCAAGCTTATTAATAATGCACGATGAAAAACCTTCCCTAAGTTGAATGGCGCGTTATTTGGTGCCTATATGAGGTGACAGCCGATGGTGCTTGTATCGGGTGACAGCCGATGGTGCTTGTATCGGGGTGACAGCCGATGGTGCTTGTATCGGGGTGACAGCCGATGGTGCTTGTATCGGGGTGACAGCCGATGGTGCTTGTATCGGATGGCAGGCGATGGCCTGCTAGCCATTACATAGCCAGTGTGGCGACCGATGGTGTTTGTATGGCCGGGTGTGTGACAGCCGATGGTGTTTGTATGGCCGGGGTGACAGCCGATGCGTGCTTGTATCGGGTGATGGCCGATGGTAGTTTGTATCGGGGTGACAGCCGATGGTGCTTGTATCGGATGGCAGGCGATGGCCTGCTAGCCATTACATAGCCAGTGTGGCGACCGGTCAGTGTGATGGCCGGGTAGTGTGAAGGCCGGGCAGTGTGATGGCCGGGTAGTGTGACGGCCAGCAGTGTGATGGCCGGGTAGTGTGACGGCCGGGTAGTGTGACGGCCAGCAGTGTGACGGCCGGGCAGTGTGATGGCCGGGTAGTGTGAAGGCCGGGCAGTGTGATGGCCGGGTAGTGTGACGGCCAGCAGTGTGATGGCCGGGTAGTGTGACGGCCGGGTAGTGTGACGGCCAGCAATGTGACGGCCGGGCAGTGTGATGGCCGGGTAGTGTGACGGCCGGGTAGTGTGACGGCCGGATAGTGTGACGGCCGGTCAGTGTGATGGCCGGGTAGTGTGACGGCCTGTCAGTGTGACGGCCGGGTAGTGTGACGGTCTGTCAGTGTGACGGCCGGGTAGTGTGACGGCCTGTCAGTGTGACGGCCGGGTAGTGTGACGGCCTGTCAGTGTGACGGCCGAGTAGTGTGACGGCCGGGTAGTGTGACGGCCTGTCAGTGTGATGGCCAAGCAGTGTGACGGCCGGGTAGTGTGACGGCCGGTCAGTGTGATGGCCAAGCAGTGTGACGGCCGGGTAGTGTGACGGCCGGTCAGTGTGACGGCCGCTGTGAGCGGCACATTCCCGACAGATCCGACAGATCCGGCCGCCGGCCGCTGGCCGCGATGCGCCGATAGGCCGAATGGGCGGACGTGCCGTGCGTTCGGCAGACTTCGGCGGTACGTCAGCCGAACCACGGCTGGTGCTGTCCCCCAGCCCCCAGCCCCCAACCTTACCCCACCGTCCCCCCCCGGCTGCTGGCGTCAGCTATCCCCAGCAATGATCGTTCAGCCGGGAATTAATGGCAGAGTTGCCGTGACAAATGGCAGCAGGAGAGGCCGGATGAAGAAAGGGACACTGTGTTGGTCCGGCCGGCCGCTGTCAGTGAGGGAAAATCCGTCAGCTGGGGGTGCCCACGCCCCCTGGCGAGAGGACTTGGGACCACGGCGGCCTCCCAGTGGGATGACCGCGGCCGAAACGAACACACGTGGCCCACCCACCGTCCGTCTACTGTCCCAGCTCCACTCCGCTCCACCTGACGTCCACCGGCCGTCCACCGGCCGTCCACCTGTCGTCCGCCAGCCGGCCACGCGGCACCATTGCTGAATCGATGCCGTCGCTGCGAACTGCGGATGTGGTGCCGAGCTGGACGGTCGGCAGCGGCGGAGACGAACGACACCTGTTCGCGACGATGACGTGTGCCAGTCTGCGACAGTGGAAAAGTTAGCGAGGCGCAGGCCGGGCTGGGGGGTGGAGGACGGCCGACCCTGCTCGGCTCCCGTCTATGTAAACTGGCAGCTGAGCCGTTTACAGCTGGCAGCCGAAAGCAGGTGATTTTTTGCTTCAACAATCAGCCAGGGAAGCCTTATGTTCATGCTAAATGTATACCACTTCCGGTAGTTGCCGTCGCGCTGACCAATACCATCCTCCAGGCACTGACGGATCAGAAGACTGGTTTTCGATCGGTTTGGGGAATTTCACATTGCTCTTTCCGATTTGGAAAAAAAATCTTCGGATTTGAACAGGTACCAGGTTTGCCAGGTTCACTTCAGAAAAATGAACACCAAACCATGGTATCGGAAGATCTTGCTTGAGCTGCTCGAGGAAAAGTCTGTTGAGCTGGGGCGAGGGGCATGTGTGCGCCTGTAATTCTTGCGGCCCAACTTGTTTCTTTAAAAGTCATAAAGTCATAAAGTGTTAAGGCCTAATAAGAGCCACAGGGGCCCATCTGGGTTAAGCCTATCTAGAAAAGGTACTAGAAATGTACATATTCTCACCCCAATCAATCCCTAATCCCAAGTTCCTAGGAAGCTATATATCCCAGCCTATCTAGCATCATCCACTTGCTATTGCATAACACCCTCAACAATTGCAAGCTCCTCCCATCATACCCATTGTGCTACCATAGCCCCTGCTTAAAGGGGTCTGTGCCGTGCACATTTAACATAAATATTATCCCCTCCATCCAAATTAGAAATCAAAAACAAGATTTTCCTGCCTAAAAACTTGCGTCCACCCTACTTTCAAAGACCGTCCATGAGGAACTCCCCCAACATCAGCAGCAGCACCATTCCACTGAATCGATCCTCCGCAACGGAGTGCCCGACGTCGGAGGGAGAACGACACCTTTGACGATGACCTGTCAGTCGCACGTAAAAGTTACTAACCCAACCTGGCTAACTGAGTTGGTGACGCACCCTGCTCTGCTACCTCTTTAAACTGAAGAGCAGCCATTTAAATTGGAGCCTGATTTAGTCCTTTAACAATAATTTGTCATCTAAATGTCCACTTGATTAACATAATTTTGAATTTCACATTGCTCCCTTTAAAATCTCCAAAAACTGTATCGGAAGATCTTGCTTGAGCTCTGAGAAAGTCTGTTGAGCTGGGGCGAGGACATGTGTGCGCTGTAATTCTTGCCCCAACCTTTTTCCATATTTGGGGGGGGACACATCACTACTGATGGTGGTGAAGGGAGGCTTTAATTTAAATATTTCAGGTACCCCCCCCCAACGCTTACCCAACTTGGGCCCTGTGGCTGCCCAGAGTCACGTGTCGGGCCCAGCTGCTGAGCAGCTGTCCACGACTGGACGAGACGGGTGATCTTCCTGGGCGCGTGGCGCCCTCTCAGGCCAAGTGGAGCCATTCGATAAGGTATGTGGCGCGGCAGCCATAACCGGGCGTGACATGGCCTTCATGGCCTTTGTGTCCCACCGGCGGACAGACGGCTGCCGGTGACACCGCCGGGCTGACTGACACACAAAATGGTGCGGTGGGCTCCGCGATACACTGCCTTCAGCTGGTCCCTGACTCAGGCGACATCTACACCCCCCCCCCACCCCTCCCCACCCCAACATTGGAGGGGAACAGTGGGAGACTGAGTGGCCGACATAGACAGCATCACCTCATCCCTTTCCGGAGGTAACAGTGGGAGCTTCCGGGTACTGAGTGTCTGACGGAGACGGCACCCCGCCTCATGCCCTGGTAGAGAGCCGCGGGAGGTCCCGAGTATTGAGTGCCTGACTCGGACGATACCCGCTGCCCTACATTGGTAGCGAACGATGGAAGTTACCTGGCACTGCGCTACCTGGAATGGTCGGCATCCACTCCCCACCATTATTGGAAAATGATGAGAGTTCTCTGGCACCCGGCGCCGACGGATAGAGTTCCCAAGCATGACATACAGCTTACCGACGGTGGTGGGAACTCATGCGATAATAACGCCTTCCTGCGCAACCGGCACGCTGACAATTCTCCGAAGGGAAGCTTTGTCCCGGCGCCGTCAGCCGGGCGTGACGTCACAAGATATTTGCGCCAGTTTCGCTGTGATGTCACGCGATATCGACCAGCGTCACGAACTGGTACCGTGACGTCGGGCTAAATCGGCCGGTCGGTGGCGCCGAGGTGCCAGCGGTGGCACACGAGCGGCAGCTCGGCAGACACGGGCCCGCCTCCTGTCCGTGCTGCGACAGGGGTGTGACTGGCCGGCTGGGCGGCTCCCAGCTCTCACGGGCAACACCTGCGCGGCAGAGGCGGCTGCTGCTGAGCCTGTCCGACTGACCCAGCTGCTGGGCGGAGCATGGCAGGGATCTTCCCGAACCGGCCGAGCCGGCTCTGCGCAATTGCATAACCGGCCGACGGCGGGTGATTACAATCAGGGTAGCTTTATGACATGACATAAAGAGTCGTTCATCACCTGGGGCTGCTATCCAATGACTATATATGCTCGCCTCTTAAACGGAGAAGGCGGATGCATGCGCACCCAGCTGCAGGACACCTGTTATCTCGGCAAGCAGAAATTCCAGTAGTCGAAATTTTTGGCTCAAGAAGTGCCATTTTCATGTGCCAATGTTCACGTTGCACGTGCCCTGTTACTGAATCATCCCCTGGTGTAAGAAATTGACAAATACACTGCGTGGTGTGACTCATAGCTTGAGAGGTGACAGTGCCCGACGATGATGAGAGGTGGCAGTGTCCGTGGTGGTGTAAGAGCAGACGGTGATGAGAGGTGACAGTGCCCGTGGTGGTGTAAGAGCAGACGGTGATGAGAGGTGGCAGTGTCCGTGGTGGTGTGAGAACAGACGTGATGAGAGGTGACAGTGCCCGTGGTGGTGTGAGAGCAGACGGTGATGAGAGGTGACAGTGCCCGTGGTGGTGTGAGAGCAGACGGTGATGAGAGGTGACAGTGCCCGTGGTGGTGTGAGAGCAGACGGTGATGAGAGGTGGCAGTGCCCGTGGTGGTGTGAGAACAGACGGTGATGAGAGGTGACAGTGCCCGTGGTGGTGTAAGAGCAGACGGTGATGAGAGGTGACAGTGCCCGTGGTGGTGTGAGAGCAGACGTGATGAGAGGTGGCAGTGCCCGTGGTGGGATGAGAGCAGACGGTGATGAGAGGTGACGGTGCCCGTGGTGGTGTGAGAACAGACGGTGATGAGAGGTGACAGTGCCCATGGTGGTGTGAGAACAGACGGTGATGAGAGGTGACAGTGCCCATGGTGGGGTGAGAGCAGACGTGATGAGAGGTGACAGTGCCCATGGTGGGGTGAGAGCAGACGTGATGAGAGGTGACGGTGCCCGTGGTGGTGTGAGAGCAGACGGTGATGAGAGGTGGCAGTGCCCGTGGTGGGATGAGAGCAGACGGTGATGAGAGGTGACGGTGCCCGTGGTGGTGTGAGAGCAGACGGTGATGAGAGAGCAGGCACCAGAGACGGTACATGTGGTCACGTGACCTCCCGTGGGATCGGTCACTGGCCGCGGCCATATCTGATCAGCTCGGCGCCACTGGTCTGCAGTGCTCAACGTTCTCGACAGCAGCCACTTGGGGCGTAACCAAACAGCCAGACCCTGCGCAGTCTGCAAACCAGACTCGTCTCCCATGAGAGTATAGTCGCTTGCCGTCCTGAGGGCCCTCAAACTTACCAGGAATCACCACAACAGCTTCACATCTCTCCTGACGTTGGGACGCGTCTGACCCGACCAATGTCGCCTCTGACAGGCTTATCGCTGACAGGCTCTCCGACTACATCCAGTGCTATTTAACTTCCACCAGCTACCGGCTCCCACCGCATGCCACGCGTTCCACCGCTCCTTGCCATGCCACGCGTTCCACCGCTCCTTGCCATGCCACGCGTTCCACCGCTCCTTGCCATGCCACGCGTTCCACCGCTCCTTGCCATCCACAGCGTTCCACCGCTCCTTGCCATGCCACGCGTTCCACCGCTCCTTGCCATGCCACGCGTTCCACCGCTCCTTGCCATGCCACGCGTTCCACCGCTCCTTGCCATGCCACGCGTTCCACCGCTCCTTGCCATGCCACGCGTTCCACCCCACCCTCCTTGCCATGCCACGCGTTCCACCGCTCCCCCTTCCCCCCTTGCCATGCCACGCGTTCCACCGCTCCTTGCCATGCCACGCGTTCCACCGCTCCTTGCCATGCCACGCGTTCCACCGCTCCTTGCCATGCCACGCGTTCCACCGCTCCTTGCCATGCCACGCGTTCCACCGCTCCCTTGCCATGCCACGCGTTCCACCGCTCCTTGCCATGCCACGCGTTCCACCGCTCCTTGCCATGCCACGCGTTCCACCGCTCCTTGCCATGCCACGCGTTCCACCGCTCCTTGCCATGCCACGCGTTCCACCGCTCCTTGCCATGCCACGCGTTCCACCGCTCCTTGCCATGCCACGCGTTCCACCGCTCCTTGCCATGCCACGCGTTCCACCGCTCCTTGCCATGCCACGCGTTCCACCGCTCCTTGCCATGCCACGCGTTCCACCGCTCCTTGCCATGCCACGCGTTCCACCGCTCCTTGCCATGCCACGCGTTCCACCGCTCCTTGCCATGCCACGCGTTCCACCGCTCCTTGCCATGCCACGCGTTCCACCGCTCCTTGCCATGCCACGCGTTCCACCGCTCCTTGCCATGCCACGCGTTCCACCGCTCCTTGCCATGCCACGCGTTCCACCGCTCCTTGCCATGCCACGCGTTCCACCGCTCCTTGCCATGCCACGCGTTCCACCGCTCCTTGCCATGCCACGCGTTCCACCGCTCCTTGCCATGCCACGCGTTCCACCGCTCCTTGCCATGCCACGCGTTCCACCGCTCCTTGCCATGCCACGCGTTCCACCGCTCCTTGCCATGCCACGCGTTCCACCGCTCCTTGCCATGCCACGCGTTCCACCGCTCCTTGCCATGCCACGCGTTCCACCGCTCCTTGCCATGCCACGCGTTCCACCGCTCCTTGCCATGCATTCATCATTCATGTCGCGCTTTCGAATGCAGTCCAGAGAGATGTTCTTATGGAGAAAAAGCCTGTATTGAGAATCCAACAAACATTAGTTTGTCGGATTTTAATCAGCGCATTTATTTACAGTAATCACCGACTCCAGCCCGCATTTCTAGCGTGTGGAGGAGATAATGGATGGCCACCAAAAACTGGCCAGTCTGTCACCCGGCAGACCGCAAATACAGGCGTCCATGACATGAAACAGCTCGCCTGGTATATGTAAGCTGATGCTATCTGTACTCGGCAGTTCATGAAGTCCAACACGCGTGCAATTCGTATCCTGTTATCAGCAGAGTCAGCTTGTCGGTCAGTCAGGCGTGGAACACGGCGCAGGCCAAACTCGTGGAATCTGCCCGTGTAATTCCCCATGGAATCCGTTCGTGGTACTTGCACTTGAACGCCACTGAGGCTGATTCTACTGATTCGTTCCTTCGCAATAGTTGTACTTGCATGTTTCCCGTAAGCTGCGGAAAACGCAACATTGCAGGAATAGACAATATGATGACACACATATTAACAACTTCATTATGGATCTCAAACGACAAGTAAGTGATAGGTATGTGTAGAAGTTCGCAATGCACTATCTTAAAGTAGCAAAATAGAAGTAGTCTATTTGCTTTCATATCTTCAAGACTAGTGGTGCCATTAATGGTTGCAATACAACTTTCTTGCACCTATTTTTGTTCTCTGTCGCCCAGAAGTTTTAGTCTGACTGCGATGGGATGTCGAAGGTTTCACAAAAGACAATGTGAATGTTTACGCTTCCCTTTTATAAAAAAAACACAAATTGCTTCGTTTCGTGGTTATAATATGCAGTCAACTTCATATGTAGCCCAGTCCCCAGTGCACCGGGCACACATCAGTGCTGTCAGGTACAGTGTACCGAGTACACATCAGTGCGGTCAGATACAGTGTACCGAGTATGCATCAGTGCTGTCAGATACAGTGTACCGAGTACACATCAGTGCTGTCAGATACAGTGTACCGAGTACACATCAGTGCTGTCAGATACAGTGTACCGAGAACACATCAGTGCTGCCAGATACATAGTACCGAGTGCACATCAGTGCTGTCAGGTACAGTGTACCGAGTACACATCAGTGCTGCCAGATACATAGTACCGAGTGCACATCAGTGCTGTCAGGTGCAGTGCACCGAGTACACATCAGTGCTGTCAGGTACTGTGTACCCAGTACACATCAGTGCCAAGTACATTGTACCGAGCACACATCAGTGTTGTCAGGTACATTGTGCCGAGTACACATCAGTATTGTCAGGTGCAGTGTACCGAGTACACATCAGTGTTGTCAGGTACAGTGTACCGAGTACACATCAGTGTTGTCAGGTACAGTCTGCCTCAGAGGCGGGTTTAAAAATTACCATGGGGAGGGGGACACTTGTCTGGAGGGCGCTATTTCTTCTGAGTGGGGACTTCGACTGAAATTCATTGAGCGGGGTGGGGGTAGGGAGGGGGACTCGAGCACACTGAACTGAACCTTTTCCTCTCAGGGGCCGGTTTTTCCTTCCAAGGGGGCGCATATTCTTCTCCGAGGGGCTTATCTGGCTGAAAATTATGACCGAGGGAGGCGGGGGTGCACTCGAAACTCCCCAGAGGAAGGCTTTTCCCGCCTTTTCCCGACAAGACAGGGGCGCCACGTTCCATGGGGGCGAGGAGATGTACCCCAGTGCCCCACCCCCTGCATCCGCCCCCGATGTACCTTGGATAACCTGGAGTTTTTTTGTGGATAACCTACTTTTAAGTACTTTGAGTTGTAGGCATTCGTCCGAAATTGTACCTGTCTCGGAGTTGTGCCTGTCTTGGAGTTGTAGGCATCCCTCCGAGGTTGTGCCTGTCTCGGAGTTGTAGGTATCCGTTAGAGGTTGTACCTGTTTTGAGGTTGTACCTGTCTTGAAGCTGCACCTGTACCGGATGCATAGTACTGTACTATGCTGTAGTGCAGACTGCACAGCCACTGGGCCAGCATGCCTGAGATCGGCACACTTCCCAGCTGGATAGTGTGGGGGGGGAGCCTTCGTGACGTCAGACGGCGGAGACAACGACGCTACGCCAAAGATAACACCGTCACCTCGCCTCAAGAACTCTCGTAAAACCATATTTATGGCCATGTAGATAATTAAAAGCGCCATCAAGCCGGGTAATTTACGATGCCGGTGGCTTCGTGTTTTCCCGTTTCGCTGTATCTCTGCGCTGGATCCCATCGCCAAATTAATTTCACCGGCTGTAATAAACTCGGCAGTCATTTTTCCCCGGAGATGTGTTCGTGGCTCGCTATCGACCGCCCGTCCTCCTCACGAACGAATGGGGCCCGCTCACCGCGAGAGTACGGCCCATTTCACAAACTGGCTATCAGCGCTTCGTCCGATGAAATATCTAATATGATCGGCAGAATGACGGCGAATTCATGCGAACTGTTGCATAGCAACCGCTGCCGGTGTTTTGCGTGAATGATGGTCTGCTGCATCCCGCACGATGGCGGCGCAACTCCCAGGGTGAAGTCTGGCCAATTGTGGACGATAGCATTAACGTGTGTGATCACCACAATGTAACCCCAATTATACGCAGACGTGACATTTCGATTGACAGGCGGCTATTGATAAGACGCCCGGCCGGCTTTATCTGATATACTGGTAATTATATTTATGGCCGCGCGTGGCCATGGCTCCCCTTCGGGCAACCCGGCAGCGTCGACTGGGCTGAACTGGAAACCCGGCAGCGTCAACTGGGCTGAACTGGCAACCCAGCAGCGTCGGTTATGCTGAACTGACAACCCAGCAGCATCGACTGGGCTGAACTGGCAACCCAGCAGCATCGACTGGGCTGAACTCTTGAAGCGGCGTGCGATTAGACGTTGGTAGCGCGGCGGTGCGTGACTCCGCAGCGGGCGGCAGTCTGCCCGAGCCAGCGGACAGTCAGCCCGAGCCAGCGGACAGTCTGCCCGAGCCAGCGGACAGTCAGCCCCAGCCAGCGGCCAGTCTGCCCGAGCCAGCGGACAGTCTGCCCGAGCCAGCGGACAGTCTGCCCGAGCCAGCGGCCAGTCTGCCCGAGCCAGCGGACAGTCAGCCCCAGCCAGCGGCCAGTCTGCCCGAGCCAGCGGCCAGTCTGCCCGAGCCAGCGGACAGTCTGCCCGAGCCAGCGGACAGTCAGCCCCAGCCAGCGGCCAGTCTGCCCGAGCCAGCGGCCAGTCTGCCCGAGCCAGCGGCCAGTCTGTCCTAGCCAGCGGACAGTCTGCCCGAGCCAGCGGACAGTCAGCCCCAGCCAGCGGCCAGTCTGCCCGAGCCAGCGGACAGTCTGCCCGAGCCAGCGGACAGTCTGCCCGAGCCAGCGGCAGCGGCTCCGGGCGCAGCAGTTGCGCTCCGGCTTAACGGCGTCATTCAAGATTAACGTAAATGCAGAGTGAATGGCTCAATAGTATGCTCTGTGACGATCCGACCAGTCATAAAACACAGGCCATTTATCGCTAATGGTCCAGAGTCACGAAGACGGCCCGACCCGCCCCGGACACACCGACAGACATACAAACAGACAGAGCGAGAGCGAGAGAGAGAGAGAGAGAGAAAGAGAGAGAGAGAGAAAAAAAAAAATGGTGGTGGTGGTGGTGGTGGCGGCGTGATACCCGGGCTGATCCTATATCAATAATTACTTGTCTGCGTGATAAAAAGTCAGCTGTGGGCGGCGGTATGGACATGCGTGCTTCACAGGCACTAGGATAAACATGCAAGGAAGAGGGACGTGGAGAGGTAGAGAGAGAGAGAGAGAGAGAGAGAGAGAGAGAGAGAGAGAGAGAGAGAAAGAGAGAGAGAGAGAGAGAGCAAATATTGTGGTGCACGGCTCATGACGCGGCTGGTCGGCAGTTAGGTGAGCTGTTCTCTTATCGATAGCCAGGTGTACCGGCCGCTCTACATCTCGTGGTGCCGGCTCAGGACGCGGCTGGTCGGCGGTCAGGTGGACTGTTCTCTCATCGGCGGTCAGGTGTACCGGCCGCTCTACATCTCGTGGTGCCGACTCAGGACGCGTGTGGTGGGCGGTCAGGTGGACTGGTCGGCAGTCAGGTAGACTCTTCTCTCCTCGGCGGTCAGGTGTACCGGCCGCTCTACATCTCGTGGTGCCCGGCTCAGGACGCGGCTGGTCGGCGGTCAGGTGGACTGTTCTCTCATCGGCGGTCAGGTGTACCGGCCGCTCTACATCTCGTGGTGCCGGCTCAGGACGCGGCTGGTCGGCGGTCAGGTGGACTGTTCTCTCATCGGTGGCCAGGTGTACCGGCCGCTCTACATCTCGTGGTGCCGGCTCAGGACGCGTGTGGTAGGCGGTCAGGTGGACTGGTCGGCAGTCAGGTGGACTCTTCTCTCCTCGGCGGTCAGGTGTACCGGCCGCTCTACATCTCGTGGTGCCGGCTCAGGACGCGTGTGGTAGGCGGTCAGGTGGACTGGTCGGCAGTCAGGTGGACTCTTCTCTCCTCGGCGGTCAGGTGTACCGGCCGCTCTTCATCTCGTGGTGCCGGCTCAGGACGCGGCTGGTCGAGTTTCGCCAGACTCAGTCTCTCCACCGGAGCTGGGGCTCGCTAGCCTCAGGCTTTCCGGCTCACGACGCTGCCAACAAATGGGCCACTTCCGGTGCAGTTGTCTCTCTCCGGTGCACGTGTCTGGCTGATTTCCGGTGTACATCTCTGGTCGCCATCTATAGCTCTGCGGCGCACATCTCCGGTCGTCATCTGTAGCTCTGCGGCGCACATCTCTGGCCGCCATCTGTAGCTCCTCGTTGCACACATCTGGCCAACATCCGTAGCTGTCTGGTACACATCTCCAGCCAGCATCCGCAGCTCACCGGCCGCATTGGTACATGTTCGGTAGCTCTATGGTATGCAGGGGTGGAGGCAGTTTTGTCATTGCGGATGCAACATCAATCAAAATATCGGTGTTGCCATGCAGCACAAATATTTTTATTTCCCTTCTAATCGTCACCACATGCTGGTATTCACTCCGTGAATTTGGATAGGGCGCCAAACTCCTGTTAGGAAAGAGTCAAATGTTGCTCGATATACCACCATATAACAGGCATTCTTCATTGATGGAAACTCCTGAAACACTTATTTGGGCTGGCTAATGCAGCGCTAATAATTTTAACTAATTCTTAATAATTTAAGAATTAGCTTTCAGTGCACGTCGCTATGCGGAAATAATGTGGTTGTATTACATGTTACCAATATTAATCATTCGACGAAGCCTGCACCTAGGTATGTGCCACTGGTGCAGTGTCTGCAGCTGTCTGGTCCTACTAGTGCAAGTTGTGTCGCTGTCTGGTCCCACTGGTGCAAGGTCTGTTGCTGTCTGGTACTACTGGTGCAAGGTCTGTCGCTGTATGGTCCCACTGGTGCAAGGTCTGTAGCTGTCTGGTCCTACTGGTGCAAGTTGTGTCGCTGTCTGGTCCTACTGGTGCAAGGTCTGTTGCTGTCTGGTACTACTGGTGCAAGGTCTGTCGCTGTCTGGTCCTACAGGTGCAAGCTATGTCGCTGTCGGGTCCTACTGGTGCAAGTTGTGTCGCTGTCTGGTTGCTACTGGTGCAATGTCTGTTGCTGTTTGGTTCTACTGGTGCAATGTCTGTGGCTAGTCGCTACTTCGCTTAATTTACTTCTGTTTTAAAGTGCTCCTGAATTTCCGCTCCCCTCCGCGAAAAATAATATATTGGGAAAAACACTTACCTGATAGTGGCTTTAAGTCAATATTCTATTCATGAAATGTATCTGGTGATGCGTAAAATCGCACAAATGACGCTTTTCAGTACGTCAGCTTGAAGGAAGTCACAGCACAACACGGGTCCGCCGGGCGGGTCTCCGTCGCGGTCAGTATCGGATGGATGGACTCCCCCGACGGTGCCGTCACGGGTCCGCCGGGCGGGTCTCCGTCGCGGTCAGTATCGGATGGATGGACTCACCCATCGGTGACGTCACGGGTCCGCCCGGTGGGTCTCCGTCGCGGTCAGTATCGGATGGATGGACTCCCCCGACGGTGCCGTCACGGGTCCGCCGGGCGTCTCCGTCGCGGTCAGTATCGGATGGATGGACTCACCCGACGGTGACGTCACGGGTCCGCCGGGCGGGTCTCCGTCGCAGTTAGTGCCACCATGGTCCGCGGCTGGCCCGGCGAATGGGCTCGGCTCGCCTGCCTGCCTGACCTCTCCTTAGTTATTTGGGCTTTAGGGCGCTTCGACCAGAATTGATCATTCGCGGACCTCTCCTTAGAGATCTGCTGCCTTTGATAGGGTTGTGCAGCTATTGCATAGCATTGTATATCGCAAAATAGCAAACATTATTTCCCCCCATCCATGCTTGTGCTGGAGCGATCATCTTCATTGCGGCTTTGGTTAACAGCTGCTGAATAAAATGTTTTCCTTCTCGCAATAGCCAGCAATATCATTAGCCATTAGTACGGCAGGAACGCCAGCCTGTCCAATAGTACAGGACCCGCTTAGTAACCCGCTTAGTAAAGTAATGAATGTTGGTATGCAGAATACAAGTTAACGAAACCCGAGTTTTTTTACGGCAGGTGGGTGGGAAGGGACGGGAAAGTGGACGGCGACGAGGGCAGAAGACGGTCACGGTCTTACCGCTCTGCTTGTATGTCGTTTCTGTGCCTCTGGAGTTGGATCCCAGCTGGAAACTTAAGGTGGCTACGCCATTGGCAGTTGATGGGTAAATGGTCTGATCAGCCGAGCTGTGTGCTGCTGTTGCGTGTTGATGGGCAAATGGTCTGATCAGCCGAGCTGCGTCCTGCTGTTGCGTGTTGATGGGCAAATGGTATGATCAGCCGAGCTGCGTGCGGTGTAGTCCCCAGCTCACACAGTCATTTGTGTGTGGTGTAGCTCCCAGCAGCTGACACAGTCGTCTGTGTGCGGTGCAGTCCCCAGCAGCTCACACAGTCGTCTGTGTACGGTGTAGTCCCCAGCTCACACGGTCGTCTGTGTACGGTGTAGTCCCCAGCAGCTCACACGGTCGTCTGTGTACGGTGTAGTCCCCAGCTCACACAGTCGTCTGTGTACGGTGTAGTCCCCAGCTCACACGGTCGTCTGTGTACGGTGCAGTCCCCAGCAGCTCACACAGTCATTTGTGTGTGGTGTAGCTCCCAGCAGCTGACACAGTCGTCTGTGTGCGGTGCAGTCCCCAGCAGCTCACACAGTCGTCTGTGTACGGTGTAGTCCCCAGCTCACACAGTCATTTGTGTGTGGTGTAGCTCCCAGCAGCTGACACAGTCGTCTGTGTGCGGTGCAGTCCCCAGCAGCTCACACAGTCGTCTGTGTACGGTGTAGTCCCCAGCTCACACAGTCGTCTGTGTACGGTGCAGTCCCCAGCAGCTCACACGGTCGTCTGTGTACGGTGTAGTCCCCAGCAGCTGACACGGTCGTCTGTGTACGGTGTAGTCCCCAGCTCACACGGTCGTCTGTGTACGGTGTAGTCCCCAGCTCACACGGTCGTCTGTGTACGGTGCAGTCCCCAGCAGCTCACACGGTCGTCTGTGTACGGTGTAGTCCCCAGCAGCTCACACGGTCGTCTGTGTACGGTGTAGTCCCCAGCTCACACAGTCGTCTGTGTACGGTGCAGTCCCCAGCAGCTCACACGGTCGTCTGTGTACGGTGTAGTCCCCAGCAGCTGACACGGTCGTCTGTGTACGGTGTAGTCCCCAGCTCACACGGTCGTCTGTGTACGGTGTAGTCCCCAGCTCACACGGTCGTCTGTGTACGGTGCAGTCCCCAGCAGCTCACACGGTCGTCTGTGTACGGTGTAGTCCCCAGCTCACACGGTCGTCTGTGTACGGTGCAGTCCCCAGCAGCTCACACGGTCGTCTGTGTACGGTGTAGTCCCCAGCAGCTCACACGGTCGTCTGTGTACGGTGTAGTCCCCAGCAGCTCACACGGTCGTCTGTGTACGGTGCAGTCCCCAGCAGCTCACACAGTCGTCTGTGTGCGGTGCAGTCCCCAGCAGCTCACACAGTCGTCTGTGTACGGTGTAGTCCCCAGCTCACACAGTCGTCTGTGTGCGGTGCAGTCCCCAGCAGCTCACACGGTCGTCTGTGTACGGTGTAGTCCCCAGCTCACACGGTCGTCTGTGTACGGTGTAGTCCCCAGCTCACACAGTCGTCTGTGTGCGGTGCAGTCCCCAGCAGCTCACACGGTCGTCTGTGTACGGTGTAGTCCCCAGCTCACACAGTCGTCTGTGCGCTCCATGTAGTCCCCAGCTGTAGTGAGGTGTGCTCCGTGTAGTCCCCAGCTGTAGTGAGGTGTGCGGTGTAGTCGTCAGCTGTATTGAGGTGTAGTCTCCAGCTGTAGTGAGGTGTGCGGTGTAATCTCCAGCTGTAGTGAGGTGTGTGGTGTAGTCTCCAGCTGTAGTGAGGTGTGTGGTGTAGTCTCCAGCTGTAGTCCTCCAGCTGTAGTGAGGTGTGCGGTGTAATCTCCAGCTGTAGTGAGGGGTGTGTTAGGTGAGGGTGGTGTGTCAGTGTATTAGTCTCCAGCTGTAGTGAGGTGTGCGGTGTAATCTCCAGCTGTAGTGAGGTGTGCGGTGTAGTACCCAGCTGTAGTGAGGTGTAGGCTCCAGCTGTAGTGAGGTTTGTGGAGTAGTCTCCAGCTGTAGTGAGGTGTGTGGTGTAGTCTCCAGCTGTAGTGAGGTGTGTGGTGTAGTCTCCAGCTGTAGTGAGGTGTGCGGTGTAGTTCCCAGCTGTAGTGAGGTGTAGGCTCCAGCTGTAGTGAGGTTTGTGGAGTAGTCTCCAGCTGTAGTGAGGTGTGCGGTGTAGTCCCCAGCTGTAGTGAGGTATGTGGTGTAGTACCCAGCTGTAGTGAGGTTTGTGGTGTAGTCTCCAGCTGTAGTGAGGTGTGCGGTGTATTCCCCAGCTGTAGTGAGGTGTAGGCTCCAGCTGTAGTGAGGTGTGTGTAGTCCCCAGCTGTAGTGAGGTGTGCGGTGTAGTCTCCAGCTGTAGTGAGATGGGTGGTGTAGTCTCCAGCTGTAGTAAGGTGTGCGGTGTATTCCCCAGCTGTAGTGAGGTATAGTCTCCAGCTGTCGTGAGGTGTGTGGTGTAGTCCCCAGCTGTAGTGAGGTTTGTGGTGTGGACTCCAGCTGAAGTGAGGTGTGCTTGGCCGGCCAAGGCCGCTCGAGTTTCACGTACCACTGCACTCCCTGACCACACGTGGTATCCCTTCTGATCACCGATAGACCCGTGCGAATAAGCCAGCCGACATAGACATGAGGAGCACTCACACTGACGGGGCTAGGGAGTGGAGTAGCTGTCATGAGTAGTTGACATGAGGAGCACCCACACTGACGGGGCTAGGGAGTGGAGTAGCTGTCATGAGTAGTTGACATGAGGAGCACTCACACTGACGGGGCTAGGGAGTGGAGTAGCTGTCATGAGTAGTTGACATGAGGAGCACTCACACTGACGGGGCTGGGGAGTGGAGTAGCCGTCATGAGTAGTTGACATGAGGAGCACTCACACTGACGGGGCTGGGGAGTGGAGTAGCCGTCACGTCGCGCGGAGACATTTATTCCGGAGGCGGGTCGTCCCATGAGGTCACCCGCCAGGCAGCGATGGGCAATGTGTGTGGGCCGCACCTTTGGAGAATTAATTAAGGAGTCCGGACCACCCAACTTGGGGATAGAGCCGGGAGGAGTCCGGGTCACCTCACTTCGGGACAGAGTCGGGAGGTGTCCGGGTCACCTCGATTCGGGACAGAGTCGGGAGGAGTCCGGGTCACCTCGATTCGGGACAGAGTCGGGAGGAGTCCGGGTCACCTCGACTCGGGACAGAGTCGGGAGGAGTCCGGGGTCACCTCACTTCAGGACAGAGTCGGGAGGTGTCCGGGTCACCTCGACTCGGGACAGAGTCGGGAGGAGTCCGGGTCACCTCGACTCGGGACAGAGTCGGGAGGTGTCCGGGTCACCTCGACTCGGGACAGAGTTGGGATGAGCCGGGACCGTCCCAGACCGGAATGGAGTTCGGTGCGGCCCGGGACTGTGGGGCGCGCCGCTGTCAGCTGACGGCTGCACAGCTGGTCACCCCCCCCTCCACACCCCCCGCGGTCCCGCTGTCCCTCTCTTCCGCCCAGTCTAGCCGGCAGGCCTTACAGCCGCTCTCAAAGGATTCATTACCGGTGGAGTATTGATCGCCAAGCGTCTAATCAGATGGCGGGTGATTGGACAGGAATTCGATAAGCGGCGCAGTGGAGGGGTGCCGGTCTGGCAGCCATCCCGCTCCCATGTTATTATTCTGACCGGCGGTATCCGCACTATCTGCGGCATTCCCCGCGCACCGCCGACGACGAATTTCAAGCGGCTGCCCGGCAGATCTGACCGACAGATATGCCAAAACGCGGCCACCGCCGCCCGGTCGGCGGTCGCTTGTGGAATACTGGTGGAATACTGGTGGCGGGCGACTCGCCGGAATATCGGCGCTGTCCATCCTCCGAGCAATCGGCCCCTGCTGTTGGTCCGTGGGAGTGTGAGTAGCGGATCGTGTTGGCCGGCTGTAACGGCCCTCTGAGAACCCTCAGAGAGCGGCCGACATCGACTGTCAACGGCAGACGTCATTAGCCGATCGGTTATTTATGAGGCCGGCTTTGGGCCGGTTTCGGGCGGCTCAGCCTGTTCGCCGCGTTTACCCGCGCCACAATGGGTGGCTTTGAGCGCATGGCGCGCCGCGGCGCGGCCTTCGCGCCATTCAGTGCGCGTCGGTCTCTTTACGGCCGAGCGGCGCCATGCGCGCGCCGCCTGAATGGCGGGTAATGGTGGCGCCATTGGCACTGCCGTGCCGAATGTACCCGGCCCGGCTTCAATTCGAAATAATTGCCCATTGACGAATGTAATGACTCGCAATTAGAAACGGCGGTGGCAGCTTGCGTGGAGGTGTGTGGTGATGTGTGTGTGTGTGTGTGCAACTGCAAGTTGTCGGTGCTGTTGGTTGTCCCCCATGCGGTCGTGGGCTCAGGTCATGCCCGTCGACCTCCGAGCCCGCGCCGGACCGCCAGTGGCGCCCTCCCTGCCCCTACCGTTGGCCGGGGCTCCCCATCAGCGGGCTCGCCATGCTTGGCACAATGTCCGACCACGCTGCCTGCTGTTCCAGATGGTGCCGCGGCGATAGGGATGACGTCCTTCCTGCACCACCAGCCGTCGGCGGTCACATGAGCGGAGCCAGTCCCAGCGGCCCACAGACGCCCTCCCTGCACCACCAGCCGTCGGCGGTCACATGAGTGGAGCCAGTCCCAGCGGCCCACAGACGCCCTCCCTGCACCACCAGCCGTCGGCGGTCACATGAGCGGAGCCAGTCCCAGCGGCCCACAGACGCCCTCCCTGCACCACCAGCCGTCGGCGGTCACATGAGCGGAGCCAGTCCCAGCGGCCCACAGACGCCCTCCCTGCACCACCAGCCGTCGGCGGTCGCATGAGTGGAGCCAGTCCCAGCGGCCCACAGACGCCCTCCCTGCACCACCAGCCGTCGGCGGTCACATGAGTGGAGCCAGTCCCAGCGGCCCACAGACGCCCTCCCTGCACCACCAGCCGTCGGCGGTCGCATGAGTGGAGCCAGTCCCAGCGGCCCACAGACGCCCTCCCTGCACCATCAGCCGTCAGCGATCACATGAGCGAATCCAGTCCCAGCAGCCCGCAGACGCTTCCGGCGGCTATGCGCGCATGACCTCGCCTGTCGGGGTCATCGGCTGCCGGCTGGTGACCGCAGCGACTCTTCTGTCTGTGATCATACCTACGCGGCGCCAATGATGTGATGGCCCTGTGGCTTTCATAATCAGGCGGCGCACTTACATCACCTACAATCACTTACAGGCCGGGCGAGTGGAACTGGCTTTAAAAGGCGCCACCGTTGCGTTTGTGGTTTTGCTGTGTTAATATCGGCATGTGCTGTTGTTGCAGCTCGGTACCTTCCCAGCCGCCTGTTCGGTGTATTTAAACATTACTGTTATCCCATGGTGCAATGAACGCATATAAATGAGGGCGGGCCTGTCCCAGCCGAATATAGACCCGGAGTCATTTATCAGCAGAGGTCTTTTTTCGTCGTCGTCGAGGTCTTTCCGGCCCGTCGAACTCGCAGATGACTGAGCACAATCAGCAGCTATTCGTTTGACAGCCATTTGTTTGCTTTTGATGCCAGCCGCCTCGGCTCGGGGCAGTTCAAATGATCATGGCGGAATTGATCACCGCAGGCGGGGTCACGTAGCTGTGACGACCACGGCGGAATTGATCACCGCAGGCGGGGTCACGTAGCTGTGACGACCACAGGTGGCAGCTGCGACGCTTCTAAGCGACCGACGTGCGGCACCAACACGCAGCTCGGGGCAGCATCTGCCGGCGGTCACCAGGACAGTGTGGCTGGCTGTTCATCAGAGCTGTTCACCAGAGCTGTGCCGGCAGATGTTCATCAGGGCTGGGCCGGCAGCTGTTCATCAGAGCTGGGCCGGTAGCTGTTCATCATAGCTGTTTACCAGAGCTGGGCCGGCAGCATCTGCCGGCGGTCACCAGGACAGTGTGGCGGGCTGTCCGTCAGAGCTGGGCCGGTAGCTGTTCATCAGAGCCGGGCCGGCAGCTGTTCATCAGAGCTGGGCCGGCAGCATCTGCCGGCGGTGCCGAGATCGACTGGCAGTCCAGATCGATGACCACAGTTCAGATCAGGTACTCGGCCGACCGTAAACGCCGGCAGCTGTGCCCCGACTTGAGCTTCGGTAGCGCGCTCGGACCTCTGATTTAGAGTATAGATAGCATGGCGCACTGGAATGCAAAACACCTCCCTGGTATTGATCACATTTCACAGAAATAGCGCCAACAGCCAACCCATCGTGAAAGCCGGAAACGACGTGGTTCCTGTGCTGGCCCTTAGCGCATTTCACGCCCCCGAAAAGTGATAAAATGAAGGAAACAGAGTTGACTTGCACGCAGCCCACCGTGCAGCAGTTGAAGTGTACAGTCAGGACTGCACGACATGGGCAATGGACATGTGGTAGGCAGGTAGGGGCAACAACGCCACCGCATTCTTTGTCGTTGTTTGCTTTTCTACATACGAATATGCAAAGTAGTGCCCGAATGAATACACATACAAAAGTGCTGAGTGTTTCAGTGCCGAGGTGGAAGCACATATGACGCCGAAGTGGATCCATATATATTCCAAACTTCAATGCGCCACATCGAATTTTCGAAATCGGCAAATCTGTTGCTGACAAATGTGGACTTTCATTTTTTTAAATCATACGTCACTACCAGCAAGCACAGATTACCCCCGCATTGAAGTAAGTGGTGCCACGTTCAAGCGAGAGAAGAGTGCAAAATAATGCAATCTATAGGTTGTAGCTGTGGAACCGCAGGTGTGACGGGTGGGGTGTGGTGGGGGAGTGGCGCAGTGCATAGGTGGCAGCGGTGGAGCCCCTGGTGTGACGACGGGGAGGGATGCAGTGTACAGGCGGCAGCGGTGAAGCCCCAGGTGTTACGGCGGAGAGGGGTTTTGGTGCCGGCGCAGCTCTCGGTGCGGCTCCAGCACCACCGCCGACGGCCACTTTCACGGGGCGCGAGCACACTGATGTCGTGTGCAGGGTACGCCATCAGACGGTGGCTGCTGCAGCGCCTCGCAACGGAGTAGGGATCCTCCACCGACCGCTGAAGGCCGTCAGTCCCTCCAGTAGGGATCCTCCACCGACCGCTGAAGGCCGTCAGTCCCTCCAGTAGGGATCCTCCACCGACCGCTGAAGGCCGTCAGTCCCTCCAGTAGGGATCCTCCACCGACCGCTGAAGGCCGTCAGTCCCCCCAGTAGGGATCCTCCACCGACCGCTGAAGACCGTCAGTCCCCCCCAGTAGGGATCCTCCACCGACCGCTGAAGGCCGTCAGTCCCTCCAGTAGGGATCCTCCACCGACCGCTGAAGGCCGTCAGTCCCCCCAGTAGGGATCCTCCACCGACCGCTGAAGGCCGTCAGTCCCTCCAGTAGGGATCCTCCACCGACCGCTGAAGGCCGTCAGTCCCTCCAGTAGGGATCCTCCACCGACCGCTGAAGGCCGTCAGTCCCTCCAGTATGGATCCTCCACCGACCGCTGAAGGCCGTCAGTCCCTTTATGATCTGTTCCCTCCCTAGAAAGGGAGACACGCCCACGCTGGTGACAAGAAGGGAAAATGGGAAGGACAGGACAAGACTGGGAGCAAAAGGTGACGGCGGAGACAGAGGTGGGGGTGGGGCGATCGCGCCTGCCTCCATCGTGACCCCGGTACTTTTCACTGCCGACTGTCCATCACCGCCTCGGTGACCCATCGCCTCGGTGACTCATCTCCTCGGTGACTCATCGCCTCGGTGACTCATCGCCTCGGTCACACATCGCCTCGGTCACCCATCGTCTTGGTGACCCATCGCTTCGGTGACCCATCGCCTTGATGACCCATCGCCTCGATGGCCCATCGCCTCGGTCACCCATCGTCTTGGTGACCCATTTCTTCGGTGATCCATCGCCTCGGTGACCCATCGCCTTGGTGACCCATCGCCTTGGTGACCCATCGCTTCGGTGGCCCATCGTCTCGGTGACCCATCGCCTCGATGACCCATCGCCTCGATGACCTGCGTGTGAACTCCGCGCACTTTAGAAACTCCGCCAATGGCACCATTCTGGTCGTCGGTATTCGAGAAGAAGGAACTCCTACTTGTTTAGTCAACCGTCTCCCACTCCCCCTGCCCTACTGACATCACACAGCTGTCGTCCCTGCCTGCCAAGTTCCACTCATTACCAACTGTTCAGTTTTGATTCATTAGTAGTTGAAAGCTGTAGCGAGATCAGGAAAACGGTGTACATCCTTTGGTATTGTGTTCGCCGCTTCTGTTGGTTTCGCCAGCAGATTTCTACGAATTGATTTTCTGGCCGCGGGCAAACTTTTCTCCTTCAAAGGAGCACGCCCGTATTATTTCTGAGGGTTGAGAGCTGTTGAACACTGAGGACTGAGAGGGTTGAGGGCTGAGAGCTTTCGGAAACTAAGAGAGGCGGCTTGACGAAAGCTGTTCCATTCAGCACGCTTGGCAGAGCCAATAGTTGGAACCAAGAATAGAGGATTCAGTGTTGACTTGAAACTAACCTTTTGTAGCTCTTTTCACCTAGTGGAAGTTCTTGATTTCTATGTTTCTAGAAAGTTAAAAATTAAGCACGGAGGATTGAAAGGTGTTTGTCTATGATGCAAAATTTGCAAGAAGCTAAAAAAACATCATCGAATTTGGTCCATGGAGGGGAAGGATCCACTTTTGCTTCATCTAGGCTTTCTTCTACAAGAGCACATGCATCCACAACAGGTCTAATGCAGGTCTACCATGTATTTTGGCACCTTGCACCGCACCTATTGCACTGTCGCGACTTTTCTTTTGATGTTCGGCATTAAGCACTTATGCAACAAAACTCACATTATATTTCCCGTGGGTCTTCATGGTGAATCATAAAACTTCTTACGTTGCAATGTGAGGCCAAGAATCCTTCATAATAAAGTGTAAAGCAATAAAGTGTATGCATCAAATATATGCCACCCTAAATGTTCGTCTGACAGATTCAATAACAGTTCAAACGGTTATAATCCAAGCACGATGCCCTATCGTACCATTTAAAATGTTTTGAGCGCTCTAAGGCCAGCCAACGAAATGGGCAGCAGCTACCCGACGCCCAGCCATTGATTACCCGAACACCGGCTACCGGAGAAGGCACGCACATATTCGCCGCCATACCCATCCATTTACCGGCTGGTAATGGCGGGCTGATGGGTAAATCCAGCCATTGAGGCGGCCACAGCTGGCACGCAGAACGGCACTGGCGCCCGACAATGCTGGCGCAGAAGCGGCCGTTCCCACGGCCGCGGCGGGCTCCTTTGTGACGGCGGGCTCCGGCAGGCGCCAGCGTGACTCGAGAAGTTAATGGGGTGTGCACGACCCCCCATCTGGTCAGGCACCAGCTGACGAGCCAGCCGCCGCCGATAGCGGCGCAGGCTCGTCAGCTGGCCAAGAGTCACTCACGGACAGTCGGCGGTCCCGGCGGCCGACAGTGGGGACAGCCGGCCGCGTGCGTGGGCCGACCGTGGGGACCGTGGGCCGACAGTGGGGACAGCCGGCCGCCGTGGGCCGACAGTGGGGACAGCCGGCCGCGTGCGTGGGCCGACAGTGGGGACAGTGGGCCGACAGTGGGGACAGCCGGCCGCGTGCGTGGGCCGACAGTGGGGACAGCCGGCCGCGTGCGTGGGCCGACCGTGGGGACCGTGGGCCGACAGTGGGGACAGCCGGCCGCCGTGGGCCGACAGTGGGGACAGCCGGCCGCGTGCGTGGGCCGACAGTGGGGACAGCCGGCCGCGTGCGTGGGCCGACAGTGGGGACAGCCGGCCGCGTGCGTGGGCCGACAGTGGGGACAGCCGGCCGCGTGCGTGGGCCGACAGTGGGGGCAGCCGGCCGCCGTGGGTCGACAGTGAGTGTGGGGCCGTCCCGCCCACCGACCGCACATCAGACAGCCCAGCTCTCAGCTCACAGCGGGCCCCTGCGAGGGCGGCGGCGGCCGGCCGTTAGTCAGGCGCAGGGAACAGGTGGAGCCCCTGTGATGAGGAGGCCCGGTGTGGGCGGCTCCTGAGTCACGGGACGCGCACGCCTGTGGTCCGGTGGCCTTCCAGTTGTAGAGGGAACAATGCCGAGTACGGATGGGAGGGGTAGTGCCATTGGAAGGTGGCATTGAGGAACAACAATGAGTTCAAAGCACACCGATGGTCCAGCCAACTCACGGAAGCCTGGTGTAATTTCTGCGTTTGTTTTGATGCGAAGTCACAATATATCACTCAGGTAAAACAGCCCAGGTTATCACCCACAGAAACTGTGGATCAGCGAGCACCGACATGGCGAAGAAATGTGTGGCACCTGGCTCGCTATACTTTGTCACTCTGCCAATTGTGTACACTAGTGACCAATGACCAGTGACCATTGACCAGTGACCAGTGACCAATGACCAATGACCAACGATCAGTAATCAGTAATCCGTGACAAGTGACAAGTGACAAGTGACCAGTGATCAGTGACAGGTGACAAATTACAAATAACAAATGGCAAATGACCAGTGACCAGTGACAAGCGACCAGCGACCAGCGACCAATGACCAGTGACCAGTGACCAACGACCAGTGATCAGCGACCAATGTCCAGTGACCAGTGATCAATGATCAGTGACCAGTTACCAGTGACCAGCGACCAGCGACCAATGACCAGGGGCCAGTGATCAGCGACCAATGTCCAGTGACCAGTGACCAGTGATCAGTGACCAGTTACCAGTGACCAGTGACCAGTCAGTGAAGCGCAGCGTTTTGCCACCATGGTGATGCGTCTCCTGTCAGTTGCATGCTGATGCTTGAGGGCTCATCAACTGCATTGACCACACCATTACCACGGGTATGGCGCCCCTGATTTTGGCAGCGACACACAGAGGTAGGTACGTCAATAAAGGAGTATGGGCATATATTAGGAGCGAGGGTGGAGGCAGACCAGTATTATCCCGCGTATGTACGGCGCAAGTTCATCTGAGCAGCCCGACTCCATCCGACTTGGCCCCACCCTGGACCAAAATTTATTGTAAGTTTGATTTGTACCAGCTTTCATTCTAATATATCCTCTCATGTACTCCGGGGCGCAGTCAGGATTTTCTGAAGGGGGCCGACCAAAAAACAGATGCGATGAAACAGAGAATATTTCGACGCTCGAAGCGCGCCGAAAATTCCTGGATTTGCGTCGTTAAAAAATGATTCTTTGATCCAGAGCATTTTTGGTTTCTAAAGGGATCGGGCCTCTGCTCCCCCTTGGCTGCGCCTCTGCATGTACTCACGATATCTGCCCAAAGAAGGGCTTTGTGGCCGCACGTGTTCCGATTGCCCGGCTAGCCGCGTGAATCCAGCCACCTGCGGCCACGTGATGATGTCGTCAGGCCATGTACCTGCATGCATATGTGATCACCGTTTGTTTGTTTGTTTATTGGGTGTTTCACGACGCACTTTATGCACTACCACCGCTAATGGCGCCGCCCACACTGTTTCGCCGGTGGGCCGCGGGATTGGGAAATGTCCTGAGTGGTGCGAGTGTTGAACCCGGGACCTTTGATACACAGAGCTCAACACCTTAACCACTCGGCCATCCCCTCCCCGTTGTGATCAGCGTGCTGATGGATAATCGTATGCTTTGAGATGTCCTCAGATCACACCAAAATTTGCCAAATCGCATCAAATTAGCATGAGACCCCACGAGTGGGCACCTTCAATAAGGCAGCATCTCAGCCAGCATCCCTGCGATGGGACGTACTCAATACGGTGTCATCTCTGGCAGCGCACGTGGGGGAGGGGGAGGGGGGCACCACTGGAGGCATACGGCGGCAGACACGTCTGCCGACTCTGCCAGGACACGCGTGGTGAAGCCACACCGGGCTGATGGCCCAGAGCGGCCGTCAGCCGGCCGGATCGCGTGGCTCGGCCAAATGAAGGCCTGTCTGGCGCACATGCTCAGTGGTAAACACGCCATCTCCCGGTTACGAGCGGCCGTAAGCGGCTTATGGCCGGTCGGCCGGGCCGGCACGCCGCCACTGGAGTGCAGCCAGCCGGCCGCGCCTGTTCCGCCGCCCGCCGCAGTCGGCCGGCGCGCTTCATTTCCGGCCGAATTATCGTCCCGGGTTCCGGCGGCATCTGAGCGGCGCCCGGAGCGGCGCCGGTGTCGCGGTGTCGCGGTGACGGCCGGCGGCGGCTGCGGCCGCGCCGCGTCCGCCGCAACACGACGCGCACTGTGTGGCGCGACTGCGCCATCTGCCGCGGTGGCGGAGCCGGCGCCGGCTGCGGTCGAGCGGCGTCGCCATCGGTAGCGTCCGGCCGCGCGCGACTAACGCCCGCCGACGGCCGCCGCAGCGTCGCTCACGACGCTCCAGGCACCACTTAGCGTGTCGCGGCGGATATTTCTGGAGACAAAGTGGTCTAATTGGACACTTGTGCGAAGAGGCTTGCTCGGGACGGCGGGTCGTTCAACCAGACAGGGGTGCGCCCATTACCGTGTTGTGGAAACTTGGCCGGCAATGTCCCAATGGAAAGGGTAAAATGCCACGGCATACACCGCCCTCATTAAGCCACCGCACAGCAACGAAAATGGTGCCTAGCCAATGGAAGTTTGCTGTAATGTCGGCTAATTTGGGTCGTTATACACGTCCTTATAGTGTCCGTACTGAGGCAGCATACGCGATTGAACAAAAGGCACCCAAACAACATGCTTTAGATCCACAGAGGATGGTGGAATTTCCGTTACAACAAACCGGAGCAGAATATTGCTTGGAAGTGGTCTATTCATCACGCGGCTAGATAAGACAACGTATTACATTGTTAAGCAACACAGGTATCACAGGATCTCCTAGGTATCATTTTCAGGCGGTCTATGGAATATTTTAAAGTACCTGAAGATTGGATAACTGCAAACGTAGTACCAATTTTAAAAAGGTAAGTATGAATTGTATAGGAAACCACAGGATAGTCAGTTTAACCTCAATAGTTCGCAAGGTACTAGAAAATCTGGTTAAACAGAATGTTCAGATAGGCACAACCTTATAACGGATACTCAACATGGATTTCGATCTCGAAGGTCTTGTTTAACTAACCTATTGGAGTTCATGGAGTATGTTGCTAAAGAAGTAGACGATCAAAGCAGGATGGATGTTGTGTACTTGGACTTTAGCAAAACTTTTGATAAAGTTCCACATGGAAGGCTAATTCATCAACTACAGCAACATGGGATTGTTGGAAAAGTTATAGGTTGTATTGAAGTATGGTTGAGGGGAAGGAAGCAAAGGGTAGTGTTAAATGGATGTAAATCTGATTGGAAGGATGTTCTGAGTGGAGTACCACTGGACTCTGTTCTACGGCCACTTCTCTTCATCATCTTTGTGAATAACATTGAGGTAGGGCTGAGGAATAGAGTGTTCAAATTTGCTGATGACATCAAGCTGGTAGGAGTGGCTAGCAACAGTGATCAATCTAGTAATATTCAGCTAGGCTTAGAGGACCTAAAAAGTGGGCTGATCAATGGCAGATGTCTTTCAACTGGGATAAGTGTAAGGCTATGCATCTGGGGTCTGGAGGTGAGACTTTCAGGTATACAATGGGAGGGAGGGAACTGGATGGGTAGATAGACATTGGACATAGGGGTAGATAGGCATTGGTAGGTGTGTGGGATGTTGGTGGATGGTTTCTTTAGGATGTGAGGATGGTTCGGGTGGGTTTTTTTTTACCGGGCTTATGGTATCTTCCATTTACAGACTTAACTGGATGGGCCCTTGTGGCTCTTATTAAGTCTAAACAATTCATGACTTTATGACTTTACAACATAGCCCACTAACGACATTTGCTTAATGACAATCGCGGTCCCCTGGCAGACTTCTATCGCATAATTCCGACTATGCAGCGACGGCACCATTCGTGCCGATGATCCGATGGATATTGGCGACGCCCCGAACCCGACCAATTAGCTCATCAAACCGCCGTCCCACAAACATTTAAGCCTATGACAACGGTATTCTATGAGGGCTTACCGCCCCTGCTGAGCGGTGACCGACCGGAGCGAACATGAACCTGAGCTGCCACGACGACCGCCTCCAGCGGTGACTCCCCCCCCCCCGCCACCTCAACTGAAGCCGGGTCAGGTCAGGTCACCGACATGCCGGGGTCGCCGAGCGCGACGTAAGCAGGTTGTGCAGTGTAGCGTGACCTAGCCCGTGGCCTGAATACGAACCGATCATCAGTGTCCAGGGGCGGATCCAGGAATTTTGATTGGGGATGTGGGGATTCGTCCTGAGGGACGCCAATAATTGAGTAAACTTCAAGGGGTACACTGGAATGCCCTTGGATGTGCACCTTTCTACAGTCAGAGGGGCACTGTCTTTCCACGGGGAGAGGAACCGGTGGCACATGCCCCTCTTCCCTCCTCCTCTTTGGGCCCACCCCTGTCAGTGTGCCACCGACGGGGCCGACCCACCGAACAGGTGAATAAACACGCAGATTAGTCATTCTGCCGTTTTAATTTCCCTTCCATTTGGCGCGTGTTTTGATAACGTGTTTTCCTCCAGTCGTGTGCAAACAGCACGTGTTGACGAACAAAGCGAGCCTGCGTGCCGGCGCCGTCACCTTAAAATCGGCCGTCAAAATCGACCGTCAAAAGATGACGTCACTTACTGAAACCCTTACGCTCGCCATCAGGTCGGTTAAGTGCTCACTGGATTCTACATACGCATTTGCCAACCCTATCAATGTGAAAATACCACTTGGGTCTAATGAGATTGTCTGAGAACTTTGTACCACCTCTGGACCCTGGATGCGATGTGACACGACAGGAACAGATTGTGCCTGCTAGTTCGGAAATTAAGTGGCCCTCATATGAACGCACTTCGTGCCACTTGGTGTCATTGGCGTCGCTTGTAGTTGCTAAGCATCATTTCATGCCACCGAGTTTTGTTGGGTGTCACTGGGTATCATTGGATGTAAAAGTGTAAGTGAACGTCATCGTCACTTAGTGTTGCGTGGTGACATTGGTTGTCACTGGCCACCACTTGGTTTCACTGAGGTTCACTAAGTTTCAAGCCCGTCAATTACCGCCAGCCTCTCCTGCGCACCATAGGACACCGAGAGATATTCAGGATAGAGAAGCTTATCAGAAAATTACTACATAGTGACGTCAGTCACAAAGAAATGCGGCAATTTTATGCATCTCTAGGAAGGATCAACAGGGAAACATGCAACCTGATTGGAGTCAATATGGTTGAATATGGTCAATGTGGTCAATGGTTGAACATCCATTTTGGGTGTATTATGCACGTATGTTTTTCGATCGAGGTCTAAGTCAAGCAAGGAAGGTAAAGCACTTCTTGTCCGGAATGCACTGGGTGTTTTCTAACAGTAAAAGACAGTTCATAGTTGCTGGGCTCGAGCCCGTTTAAAATATTTCTACTTATCGCCCCATTGCATTTGCGAGGATGCAAATCCTCGCCGCTCTGCGATCCCTGACAATCTCTCTCCTCCACCAGCTCCCTGCACCGCCTCTCTCCGATCCCTGACTATCTCTCTCCTCCACCAGCTCCCTGCACCGCCTCTCTCCGATCCCTGAAAATCTCTCTCCTCCACCAGCTCCCTGCACCGCCTCTCTCCGATCCCTGACAATCTCTCTCCCCCACCAGCTCCCTGCACCGCCTCTCTGCGATCCCTGACAATCTCTCTCTCCGATCCCTGACTATCTCTCTCCTCCACCAGCTCCCTGCACCGCCTCTCTCCGATCCCTGACAATCTCTCTCCTCCACCAGCTCCCTGCACCGCCTCTCTCCGATCCCTGACAATCTCTCTCCTCCACCAGCTCCCTGCACCGCCTCTCTCCGATCCCTGACAATCTCTCTCCTCCACCAGCTCCCTGCACCGCCTCTCTCCGATCCCTGACAATCTCTCTCCTCCACCAGCTCCCTGCACCGCCTCTCTCCGATCCCTGACAATCTCTCTCCTCCACCAGCTCCCTGCACCGCCTCTCTCCGATCCCTGACAATCTCTCTCCTCCACCAGCTCCCTGCACCGCCTCTCTCCGATCCCTGACAATCTCTCTCCTCCACCA